>BKCH01000055.1:647500-1310000 GCA_008635985.1 Ficus erecta | reverse complement strand
TCATTAATATTTTGGGAAAAAGAGTTTCCAAATTTAATTATTTAATATTGAACAGTTTTATGTTTTTTTTTTTTTTTTTTTTAAGGCTTATGCTTCTAGAGGATATATAAGTATTGCCATTGATTCCCGCTATCATGGTGAACGTGCCAGCAGTAATAGCACCTACCAAGATGTTTTGTACTCATGCCCATCTTCTTTACAGTTGTGTAATTTTCGTATATAGTATTAATTAACGAGTAGACAACCATCTGTTGAGATGGCCGAGTTGGTCTAAGGCGCCAGATTAAGGTTCTGGTCCGAAAGGGCGTGGGTTCAAATCCCACTCTCAACATATTGTCACCCTTATTTATTTATTTTTTTTTTTGTTTTTTTGTTTTTTCAACTGTAGGCTCTTGTATCATCATGGAAAAGAGGTGATACCATGCCATTCATATTTGACACTGTAAGCACATATTTTATTTCGATTTGGTCTTTAACAAAATGTTAGACTTGTTAACGAAATTGTCGAAGAGAGCTTACATGCACAAAGAAATTAAAACCACTTTTTAATTTGTTTTGGTGATTTTGATCGCGAAACGAGATAAAGTTCGATCGTTGCTGTAGGTCTGGGACTTGATAAAACTGGCTGATTATTTAACCGAAAGGAAGGATATAGACCCTACAAGAATAGGAATCACTGGCATCTCACTTGGAGGTTTGTTGATCGAGATTTTTTGGTTTTCTTTTCATTCCTTTTTGTTAATTGAAAATATATATATATATATATATATGTTATTGCAACGCATGCAGGTATGCATGCATGGTTTGCTGCTTTTGCTGACACCCGCTATTCTGTGGTTGTTCCCATAATTGGGGGTTCAGGTATGTAGATATAGGTATAGTTATTGTTTTTTATTCTTCACAAGGACTTTATCTACATATAGTTATGTAGCTAATTAAATCTTAATTCAATATTTATATGTGTCTATAGGGTTTTCGATGGGCCGTAGAGAATGACAAGTGGCAGACTCGAGTCGAAATCATTAAGCCTGTTGTCGAGGGTAAGTAGATTATTTGAGAAAACTATTACTTAATTTTGGTTAAGTAGGCAAATTAATAATGCTGCATGCTTTTGTTCCTTTAATTATCTATTTCTTATCGCAAATTTAAATAAGTTCTTTTTAAAAATCTACATTATCCCCTAGATTACAAAGCAAGGTCAGTGTTAGTGGAATTCGTTGTTTATACATCTACTTATTAAATATACACATATATATATATTGAATTTTAGGTGAGGATTCGAATACTGCAACTTTGATGGAGTCACGTGTCAAATTACTGCTAGGTTATGCTTCTAAGTGGATATAATTGAATTGCATTTAAACATTTTATTTTTTATTTTTTGGGTTGCAGAGGCACGAATTAATTTAGGGAAGAGTGTAATTGATAAAGAAGTGGTGAAGAAGGTAAATTAAGTATTACACTATTTACATAGATATGCGTAGTTATATCTTGAGAGTGCTCTGAACTTCTAATGCACAAATTTGGGTTTGCAACATTGTTGATTCCCTCTTAAGTTTATATCATTCTCATGCAAGTACTCATCAGCATTTTGCATTTAAATTATGAAATTTCTATATACTATAATATTGACTCTTTTAATGCACTTTTCAAGTAGTGTACATATATAATTTTGTCCTGATTTTTTTTAAAATTATTTATGATCACAGGTTTGGGATAGGATTGCTCCTGGTCTTGCATCCAGATTTGATTCTCCTTACACTATTCCCGCTATTGCACCACGTCCTCTGTTGATTTTAAATGGTAAAAACCCTTTCTGCCTGTCAATTTCCTACTACAATACTATCATACAAGTACAAGTCATCATGTGTTATTGATTAGAATCTGGGCAGCAAGTTCTTATTCTGCCGGAACAAGCGGAACCGAATACCGATCGAAACTGATGCTAATGGTTTGGTGCTAAATCGACACCGATCAACAATTGACAACTTTTTTTTTTTTAAATGAAAAAAGGGCATGATCAACCAACATCATGGGAAACTAATAGCTCGTGCCAAACGTCTACATTTAATGACGGTTTTCAAAAAATCGTCGTAAAGAGACGCTTATTTCGTAGCACCTTCTTATGAGGAGATACTTTAATTAGTGGCCCTTTTTTATCAAGAAGAAACTGTCATTAACAAGGGTCCCCTAATTTCCTGTTTGTAGTAGTGAAAGTGATTCAACAAAAAACGATCTCGTATTGTGTGGTTTGGTTTTCGACTTATAGGGGGATTTGGGTGTTCACCTGCTTGAAATTATAATTAAGGTTTTTATACTAAAACGGACTTCATTTAGACTGAAAGTATCGACCAAAATGACATTGTTTTGACTAGGTCAAAACAAGCAGACGACAATACAAACCTGTAAATTCTCTATAAATTTTCCCTACCCGCAACGTCATGAGTTACTCTGCTGAAGAATTATAAATATTGGTTTCAATTAATATAACAGGTGCAGACGATCCCCTATGTCCATTGCCTGGTTTAGAGGTTCCCGTTTCAAGGGCACGCGAATGCTTATGGAAATGGTCATCATTTGTTAGATAATTTCAAGGTATGGAAATTTAACTCTATCTGCTTAAAACAATATTAAAAACATATCCAGTGAAAAACTTCTATGATCTTAACTTTTTAATTTTTGTGGGCTAAATTATTACTTATATCCTATTCATACAGTGTGTATTAGCTCTTATAAGACCCATCTCCAGTGAAAGTATCAATGTCAATAATTTTTTTTTTGGTACTCTTAAAATGAAAAAAATAACATATTTGATATACTATTTAAATTGTTTTGTGCTTCAATATAATGCTACATACATCTACTATTTGTCATACTTATGAAGCTTCGAAAGTTGTAAAAATAAAATAGTTTAAAAATAAATGAGAATGTTGTAATGATGAATTGAAAAACTTAATTAATCAACCAATAGCAACCAATGTTAAAATTGATATTTGTTATACTTGATGTTAAATTTTCATCAAATATATAGCACTTGCCAAATTTAGTATAAAAATAGTACCCCCATTTTTTCTACTTAAACGTCGAAATTTGACATTGATACATTACTTTAGCGTCCTATATTGAAGATGATCTTAGGAAGCCCGTAAAAAGTGGGAAGATAAAATAATGATTTACTGTAAAACTATTATGGCATTGGACATAGAGGTTAACATTTTTTTTTTTTTTTTCATTTCTTTAAATCCCAGTTTATTGCGCAACCCGGAATCGGCCACCAATTGACCCCGCAGATGGTAAAAGAAGCTAGTGACTGTTTGATAAGTTTCTCATGCGATGATTCTCTTATATGATGCTTTTAATAAGTTTCGTATTTATTGAGTGATTTATTCTAAACTTTAATAATACATTTAGCGGTGTATATTAATTTTTTTTTTATAGATTTTTTTTATTTGTCCCTCTTAAATAAGGGTCGTTATTATTTTATCTCTAAAGCTGTAATTTTGCTCTTTAAATTTTGAATTAGTCCACATGAGCTTGTCTATTAAAATTTTCGATCAAGAAAAAAATTAAGTGTAGTTATATGATCTTCTTTATTAATTTTTAACAAAAATTCTAACAGAAGGATAGAAGGATATAATAAGATTGCTTCACTTGTTTTTTTGTTGTTTTTAATGGAAATAATTCTAATTAAAGGAATTAGTGCTAAAGTAGATTATACTCAAAAGCTAAACTAAAAATTCTAATAGCATTAATCATAGGGGTCCATGGGCATGCTAGATTGATTTTTTTTTTTTTTTTCAATGTGTTTAAGTACATAGAGAGAGAGAAACATCCTATTTATAGTATACATGCCTATAGTTATAATCGTGACAAAAAAAAAAAAGGAAAAAAAAAAATATATTTATTGGAGTCAACCCAACTTTGGGTCACTCGGTGTTTGTTTTGGGGTTTCGATGTTCAGACACGAACGTGGGAAAAGAAAGCTATTAAAGAGTGTGATTGTGATTTTCTTGAAGACACGCGTTTTTTTTTTACCAAAACTTGAAGACACGCGTTTGAGCGCAAGAGGATGAAATTGGGAGAAAAGGGCAAATAAATCAAACACCCAAAAAACAAAACAAAACAAAACAAAAAAACGAAAAACAAAACCAAACAAAACAAAAGAGTGGCTGGTGGTCATGGAAGAAAAGTCAACTTTTTCCCAAACACGGCCTATTCCATTTTTAGGAATTAGGGTAAGAGACATTCTGGACTTTCTTTCGGTTTTGTGTCATCAAAACGGTTTAGCTTTCAAAGAAGAGAGGAATTGACTTAGCCAAAGTCAGATTTTAGTAAGCCAAGATATGAAATCGAATTTACAAGGTCAGAAACAAACTGACCAAGTTTGATGAACTTCAAGAGGACGAAATAATGCTGATCCCGAGATTCACAGAAATCAAATACTGTGTGTTTTTTTATTTATTTATATCTGATTCCAAGAAATAGAAAATGACTGTGCTATACGTAAGAGTTGGTACACTTGAGTTGAAATTAGTTCTACTATCTGTGTACAAACTATTCTTTATTATGAGGTAAACTGAAACTTAATAGGAATATGAAACCCTTAAGAGTCATCACATTTTGCCCTTGCCTAAACCATGTCGCTGCCACCTCACGAAAAGACTATTGTCTCTAAGATTTGATTTCAATAAAGGTACAAATAAGAGTAAAACTGTAGAAATTAAATAAGAAAAATACAAATAATAAAGAAGATTAGAATAATTTAACATGGAGAAGATGATCCACGGACTATGAACGAAGATAATAATACATTTGTAAAGATTATTATAAATGAGATTCCATATAAATATAAGTTACAATATCCAAAAGTGAGTAAGTTGCTTAGTACTAATAAATCATTTAAATAAAGAGATTTCCTAAATTGAAATAAAATCAAAATTCCTAATAAAAACAATTATATATATAAAAAAATAACTTTATTCCCTAGTAAAATATATAATTTGAAATATAGAGGTGTTTAGTAAACCCTGCTTCTGTCCAGCAAATTCTAAAAACTACTACAGCGCAGCAGAATTTGAGAAGCAAGTCAGTGATTGCTTCTATACAACTGCTTCTGTTATTATTTTACACATTTACTAAAATATCCTTAACAATAAATAATAATTCCAATATGCCCACTTTATTTATCTACATACGAAATGATTAAACAATTTAATCAATATTCATATCACTGTGATGTATATCTTTTTAATATGAACGATTAGAAGTGCAAATTAGTATCAAAACTTATAAAATTTTTTATATGAATGATGAGATGAGTAATTAATACCAAATTTTTGTAGAATATCCTTAAAAAAAATTGATATCCTCTAAAAAAATCTTACATAATAAAATAAATAAAAAAATTGAAAGCAAATAATAAAACAATGTTGAAATAAACCTTTCACCCAACGCATGGCTTCATGGGCTTTGAGTGTTCTTCTGCCGAGTTTGAAATTTTTTCCTGGTGGCCCTTTTAGCTCTCTTTGCATTTTATGTTGCAGATCTCTGTAACGAGCAGGAATCTGAGAATTTTTTGTATGTTGGCTTGGCAAATTTGGTTTGCTCGTAATAAGTTAGAGCATCTCAAATGCAATGTTAAATTATTATACCAATAGTAAATTTTAACATTTAGAAGAAAAAAGGTTTTTCAATAAAGTATTATCTTTGATACTAAATTTGTCGTATACTATGTTTTATGGTGAATAAAATATTTGATTTTTATTCATTTCTGTCTTGATTTTAAACAAAAATACTAATAATATTTTTTCATTTTTAATTTATCTAAATATAAAAAGATTAGTTTTATAATTTTAAAAATATAATAATGACGACAAAAAATAGACATTATAGACTTCATCTTTATACTAAAGGCGGTAGCCCTTCCCGCACTTTCTACCACCAAAAAGAAAAGGGAGAAAGAAGTCGATAGCAGTTTTTTTTAAAAAAAAATTGAAGTAGATGACAGTTTTTTAAAATATTTAGGGTAAATAACATATTTATTATGTAAATGACTTATTTACGGTAGAATTATAGATAAATAATTTATTTAAGTCTTGTAAATATGTTATTTATACCTATTAAAATTTTGCATCTACTTGATAAATTTAATAGTTATTTTAAATATTTCAAAAATTTGTTATTTACTTCATGATATTGTTCTTTACAACAATTTCTTAAAAAAAAATATGTGCAAGAAAACGATCAGGCCCAAGCCCAACCAAAAGTCTTAAGATCTCGGAAATTTAATAAGACGAAACAAATTGTATAAAAAAATTATTTCTCGAACAAATCATAAGTTTTACTCATATCCTTTCTTTCACACATTAGGCCTAAGAATAATAGGGGATTAAAACTGAGCTATTAATTATTACACATTTTTTTTAATAACTCACTAATTATTATACATAGCCTTTGAAGCAAAATATATATACATATGTATAGCCCTATAGGCAGGGGATTCCGAATGCATTCGATGAAACCAATATGTTCTTATTGTACTATTGATATTTTAACTTGTTGAATGATTCCTAGCTTCAATGTCAATGCTAACGCTCGTTTAAGTGAAGGGCACTGGAAAATTCTAGCATTGCGAGGATTGGAATTTAGAAAACAACTTCGAGCATCTCTAATACAATGTCAATGATAGATTTTGACATTTAAATTTTTAAAAAAAGTAATGTATTCTCTAATAAAGTACTATTTTTAATGTTAAATTTACATTATGCTAAAGTTTATGATAAATTTATCACAAGATATATATAATCAATAATAATTTTAATTTTTTATTCTTATTGGTTGTTAACATTGATTTTTTCATGTAATTTATTGTAATATTATCATTTTCAACTCATATAAATACCACAAGTTTCCTTTTACAAGTTTCAAAACATGATAATGATGACAAAATGTTTAAATAGCGTCAGAAATAATATTATGCATTTGAACATGAGCAAACCAATGCAATACTAAAAGATTGTACTAATGGTAAATTTTAACATTTGGATTAAAAAGAAAAATGTTCTTCAATTGAGTGCTATATTTGATGTCAAATTTGTCATATGCTAAATTTTGTGGCAAATTTGCCATAATGTATAGCCAATGTCAAATATAATATTTGATTCTTATCGGTTGTTGGTTTAACTTTTATCATGTAATTATTGTAATATTTTCATTTTTAATTCATTTAAATACTAAATATTTGCTTTTACAAGTTTTAAAGCACAATAATAATGAAAAAAGTCAAAATAACTTATGCATTAGAGTATAAAGTAGGATAATGCTATTTTCACACTTTTTTGTAACAAATACAACATTGACATAGACTAATGCATTGGATATGATATAAGATAATGCTATTTATCATGCTCTTTTGTAACAAATTTAGTATTGGCATATAGATAAATGCATTAGAGATATTAAGTGATGTTTGGTTTTAGACAACTATTTGAGTAGAATAGTGGATTTTATAACCTCTTGTTTGGTATTGTTTTCAATTGTTTTGAAAATGATTTTGTTTTTGGGATAAGGCTGCTGTAAAACCCCTTTTATATACTCTATCAATATAGCCCATTTTTAAACTGTTAAGATGTAATCGAATGGTTAAGATGTTGTTTGTATATCATAATTATCATACACCTTACCTCATATTAGTATAGATTAATAAAAAAAAAAAAACCACGCTTTATCTTTCCCGATGCCAGTGGCCCCCCCTAACCCCAATGCCTACCGTACCCCCTTCTCCCTCGCCAGCCGACGTTGACCACACTCGAGCCCCCCACCCTCGACATCGACCAGACCCCCTTCCCCTTCCTCGGTGCTCAAGCACCCCCCCCCCCCCCCCGCCACCCCTCTCCCCCCCCCTGCACAGACCAGACTCCCCCCCCCCCCCCCAAAGGGGCGCTCGACCAGAAAAATTTTTAATTTATTTTTAAATTTCTTAATCAAATACTATTATAAGGTAATGTATATGATAATTATCATACACAAACATCATCTCAGCCGTTCGATTGCATCTGAACGGTTTAAAAATGAGCTCTATCGATAAAAGTATATAAAAAGTGTTTTACTACAGTTTTACCCTTATTTTTGGTATGAAAATAAAAATGAGAATATATATATATATATATATATATTTTGCTCATAAAAAATGAGAATATCTTAAAAGTGATGATGGATCATTTTTGAAATTATATTTGATTGTGTTTTTAAAGAGATTGATTTGGGTATCAAAAGAAAGGTAAATTGCATTTGAATATGTTTATGCAAACATATATTAAGTTATATAACTTTAAATTAAAAATGAAAAATGAGAAAACAATTTTAAATCATTTTCTGTTTTCTTCATAAAATTCATTCTCACCATTTTCAGTTTTTGTTTTCATTCTTCAAGTATTTACTGACCAAATGCTATTTAAAATATGTTTTCGTTCTCCCACCTCAAAAAAATATCAGAAACATTTCTAAAAATATATGGAAAGAGTAATATATACCAAACACAATTTTAATTTCTACTTTTTTCTGATTAATAAAGTGGCCAGCACATGCATTTGAAATCTCGGAAAGGTACATAAAACTTCAAACTAATGAATAATGGAGAGCTAGTGAACTTTTGCAAGTTGATGAACTTTTAAAGGTTTTGCTTCTATTTAATCAATATTATTGTTCCATCCTTTGATTTAAGCCAAGTGGGATTGATTGTTTTCTTTCATGAGACCACCAACTAATTATTATTGCTTTCTTACATTGACAATGAAATCCACAAAATCCTCAATAGTGCAATGTAAAAGTATGAGAATCATAAAGTTGTACGATCACTAGTTTATCATTTGGTTATGAAACGTAATCTCCACTTTTATCCCAGTCTCACTCGTGGACCATACTTATTCGTGAAAAAGCATTGGTTGGTATATATCAATGATGAAAACGTCGATTCAACAAAAAAGATAAAAATATTAATGTAGACGAAAATAACGAGGTTGTGAATTTATTCTATATCTTAATATTTTAAGACGTCTTAACATTATATGACACAATTCACAACTTAGGCGTAGACTTCCCAATTTTCATTTCTAACCCTCTGTCAATATATTTTTTAATGAGACATACATGAAAACTACTAACAAGGTTTAAGTTTTTTACTTTTGCCTCTGAGAGTACCTCCTGGTTGTTTTCTTCTTTAGCTTTTAGAGTGAGTTTAATAGGAGAAAAAAGTGAAGGAGAGTGGTTGAGAGATTAGCACAATGATTTTGACATTTATGATTTTTTAGTAAGAGAGAAAAGAGGAATGAAATGATTAGGGAAAAGATTCTGAGTCTTTCAAAACATCTCAATTTTAATCTCTCATAAATTGGAGAAATTATTAAAAGGATTTCATACCAAACATAAAAAGAGAAAAGACTTCTCATTCTTTTCTCATTTCCCTCATCATCAATAGATAATTTACCACTTTCTTCTTTTAATTTTCTCTCTTTTCTACTAAACATACTCTTTAATTTAATTTGTACTTAATCTTCTTTTAATTTTCTCTCTTTTCTACCAAACATACTCTTTAATTTAATTTGTACTTAATCTTCTTTTAATTTCTCACTTTTCTACCAAACGTACTCTTAAATTTATTTTGCATTTAATCTCAATATTTTATTTATTTTCCTTTTTTTAATTGTGCGTGCACGCTTTCCTTCAGTTTTTTCCCTTTTTGTATGGACCCTATTTTTCTTTATTTTACAATACTTGATTTAGGACCATTGTTTCCTTCTCATCATTCATCCCAAAAAAAAAAAAAAAAGTGTAGTAGCCCCCTCATGTTCATCGATGGAAGGTGTGGGAGGTTCTGGACTGCTTTTCTTCCCTCCAATCTAATTGTAAAGGTGATTTGGAAAGAAGACTTTTGGATTATTTTAACACTTAATCTATGATTGCCTTTCTCTCTCTCTCTCTCTCTCTATTTTTTTTTTTTTTTTTTGTAGAAAATAATCATATTGTAAAAGACGAGCAGACTCCTAAGCTATACTAATCATAAAGCAAAAGGCCCTTTTGTTGCTATCAAGCAAAACACACAAATCAATATGTATATAAATATATAAATACATACATAAATATATATATATTTATATTTTTTTTTTTGAGGATCACATATCTACATTTGAGGCCAATTGAAGCTTTCCACGAATTACCCGGGTGAATGAATATTGCACAGTAACAAGTAATAATATGGAACTCTTTCAGTCAAAGGAGGAGAATGCAAACTTTCCCTTCTCCATTTTTTAATTGATTTTGTTGCCGTTAAAAGTAGAGTAAAGGGACTCTTTTTCCTTTCTTGATTCTTTCTAAAGAAAGATTCTTAAATGAAATCTATTTTAGATTTCCTTAAAAAAAAATAATAAATAAATAAATAAAGATCTATTTTAGATTTGATTTTTCAAGGGATGATTATGGCTGTTGTTTTCTATCTCAGATTTTGCTTGTTCGGTTGTTTCTTAATGAATAGTTACTATTTATTTTAATACTTGACATTTATGTAATTTTTTTTTTTCTTTTTATTAATAATATAAGTGGGAAACTTAGCACGTATGGGTTATAATTAGTGGGTTCAAATCTAATTGGGATAATATAAGTTTCTCGTGATTTTTGTTGTTCTTCCTCATCATTTCTAAAACAAATAGTAATAATTTTATCTATCTTAAAATTAAAGTCTTGCATTCGAATATGATCTTTACATCTAAATTATTAAAAAAAACAATAATAATAACCGCTTTGATTGGCCAATTCATATTGCATATGAGGACATCAGGAAAAATTATAAGATTTTTAAATGTGACAACTAAAATGACAAGTGTGCCCTTTTATAATAAGCACCATATGACTTGAAGGTTGTGCAACAATTAATGAACATGATCATGCTTATGCAAGATGGTGATGTCTGCAAGTTGTTTAATTAAATAATCTATTCTGTCTAAAAAAAAAAATTATATAACCTATTTACGAACTTTTTGCAAGAGAAAAGAAAAAAAAAAAAAAAAAAAAAAGAGAAGTTGTTTATATTATAACCGGAAAGTGGATAAATTTTTTGTTTGAAACTTTTTTTTTTTTTAAAGGACGTTTGAAACTTTTATAAAAAAAGAAAAGAAAAGAAAAGAAAACTGGGAAGTAAATAGGCACGTTCATTACAACAAAATCGATAGTCATTTACCAAAAAATAATTATAATAATAAAATTAAACGATAGTCCTGCCAAAGACACTATTTCACCTCATCCATGACGAAGGACGCATCACAAATTTCTCAATGTGACATCACATATATTAGTACCTACATATGTGTCAGATATAGTATTAGAGATGGTAATTATGTGGCTTTTAGCTTGGATGGATTATCTGTTGGGATTTTAATAGTTAGTTAATCTTCTTTTGAACCTTTGTAATCTTTTTTTTTTTTTTTTTAATTTTAAAAAATCTGACTTTGGCTTGTGCATAGACATTTTCATATCTACCGACCCTTTTTTTTTTTTTGGATGGTCGTCTAACCTACTTTACGTATTGGAGACGGTTCTATATCTAATGGTTAACAAAGGAAAAAAAAAAAACAAGATAATTAAGTTTTAAGACAATTGTGGTCATGTTTTTCTTGTTTAATTTGTGGTTACAATTCATGGATGCATCCGCTCCGTATAGGTCGTAATCAAGTTCTATAAGAATGATAAGCATAAAGCCACATGCTGATTCTTGACCTGCCCCTAATCTCGATCGTATCAGATACTTTTTCTTGTACTTCTTCTTGATTTTGTTTTTCTTTTTTGTGAATTTATATATATAAAAAAATCATTGTGTTACTTTTTATTTTTTTAAAGTAAATAGAGAGAGTATTAGAGAAACTTAACACATGCTAATTAGGTTGACATCTATTAAGCGACTCAATCGATTTCGAGAAAAATAACAGTTGGTCTTCTAAGCTATAGATTTACTTGGGATACTAAGATCGAATACTTTTTTCTTTTTTTTTCGTTTTATAATTTCTCCCCTCGGATTTTACTTAGAAGGTTATAATAAGGCTTAATCTGTACGGCTAATAATCACAAGAATAGTCTTGTGCCTCTATTAGTTCTACTATTGAGACTAAATTAGATCTTTTTTCTTTTTCTTTTGAGTTGTGTTTCTCATTGCTAAATTTATTACCCTTGGAAGAGATTCTCATTTTGTTTCTTTGTATTTTTATTTTTATTAATAAAACACGAGTTGAGGGTTTGTTAAAGGATGAGTCTTTTTATAACGGTAATCTAGTTAGTATGTATTTGTTTTTTTTTTTTTTTCAGCTATCATCTCTCATTTATTATATTTAAAAATTTATAATGTATGTTTTCTTAATTAATGAATAAATAGCAAGACTAGTCATAGGTAATTATTAGGTATACCATATATTATATAAAATAACTTACCAAACAGTTCTGCCAAATGAGAAAAAGCCAAAGAGAATTTTTTTCAATATATAAACTGAGAGAGGTTAGAATTATACTCTTTTATGATAACTGTCCAAAGACATCAGAAGATGTTGAAGATATGAGAAAAGTCCTATATGTATTCGCAGTGGGAAATCTCATGTATGCTACGCTTTGCATAAGGCTTGACATTTTTCATGTTGTTGAGATGGTTAGTCGATATAAATTGATATAAATTGAACCCAGGTCTAATTAATGTAATTGCATACTATACTTATTTATAATTAATGTGCGACGTATGGTGTATTTTTAACTGGTATTAATGTAATTTCATTATATGATAAAATGATAATAAAAATAATATAAAATTTAAACAAAACTAAAAACAGCTAACTATTTTTGTGGTGGTATTAAAAAAAAAAAATACTCGTACTCTTGTATCATTAAATTACACCATAATAAGAAAGGAATGAACATATATATACATGTATATACAAATTCAATCAATTTGATGAATAGACATCGAAAACTATGCGATAATAATATATGTTTATATGCACATAAACAGAGATGACATTAGGGGTGGCAATTCGTGTCATGTGTCGGATTCGTATAGTGTTAGAGCCGTGTCGAATTTTTTCTTCTCCAACCCGAACACGACCCGTGACATGAAAACAACTCGAAACCGTGACACGAACCCGTAACGGGTTGACACGACACGAACCGAACTTGACCCGTGACACGAAATTGACCCGCGACACGAATTTGATCCGAATTGAACCCGCAACTCGAATTGGACCCAAATTGAACCCGCAATTAATTTGAATTTGACACAAAAACCAATTCAATTTAAGCAAATTATATCCCAAATTCATAAAAAAACCTAGAAGAATAATTATTTACCTTCAACAAAAACATACCATTGATAAAACAATAAGTTTTAAGGATTGTTTTCAAATAGAAAATCATAAAGTTAAACTTCCAACTCAAGTGCAAAGTTCACAATCATAGTTAAGCAAAGTCCTATTACAAATATCTTAATAAAGTCCACAAATCCAAATACAAACATTAAAAAGTCTAAATTCAAACAACATAACACAAACAAATTTAACACGAAATTGACACGAAATTGACATGAAATTTGACCCGAAATTGACATGAAATTTGACCCGAAATTGACACGAAAAAAATGGGTCGTGTTCAGGTTCTACGGGTCCAACCTGAACACGACCCGTTTTTTCCCGTGTCAATTTCGGGTGACCCGAAAACAACTATTTTCCCAATCCGAACCCGCGAAATTCGTGTCGTTTTCGAGTCGTGTCGTCGTGTCGCGACCCGTATTGCCACCCCTAGACGACACCATAATTCTTAAATAAATCGACCATTAAATATACAGGCAAAAGAATTATCATAACTCACTCAGAAGTATATCTCACCAACTGACTCATTTGTTCCACTTATATTATCATGATTAAACGTAAAGCAATGACACCAAGATTCAAGTCCTAGATAAAAAGACTCCTATTTGAATTTACAGTAATTTTAAAGACACAAATTCTAATTCTAATTTTTTAAGTATTATTCACATGTCGTATTTTATGATATAATAATACTTTAAACATTTATCAATAAAAGAATGACAACTCACATATCACTTAAATTAGTACTCAAAAATTAATAATATAATTGGTGTCTTTAGGTTTTTTTTTTTTTTTTGAGTTTATAACTTTAGGAAGGGGAAAGAAACGTCAAGACTGCCTAAGTATACAGACACGAGTATTGCCCAAGAAAAATGTTACAACTGCCAACACTTTTCTTGAAAAAAAAAAAAAAAAAACAAAGTATGAATGTAGGCCAAATTTAAATACAGGAAGGTGTGGGTCCCGCTATAAATCGGCCATATAATAAGCCCATGTGGACCCAAAAAAAAAAAAAACACGAAACGTCATACAAAGAAGTTGGTGGTCAAAACCCGATATACCTACAGCCTTATTTACACTTAAATCCTCATCAGTTTCTTTAGGCCGATGAATCATCTTTCTCTGTTTTTTTTTTTTTCCTCCAAAAACCCCTATTTGCTTTGCTTTACTCAAATCACTCTCTCTCTCTCACTAGTCTATAATATATAAAGGAGAGAATGGGGTAGAAAAAGACCCCCCAAAAAAAAATCTCCAACTTGAATGCTTGTTTTTTTTATTTTTTTAATCTTTTGTTTATGTGTTTATCTATGATACATATCTACTAATCTATTAACTTATATAGAAAGGGGAATGCATTTTGCACTCCACCTTTTGGTTGAAGTAATGAGTAATCTAATGGTTCAAATTCACTCTTTTTTTATTCAATTAAATCTAATGGTTACTTTTAATCCACATGGCTTTGTTTTCCCTCCCTCACCTCAAATTTACTCTCTTTTTATTCAACATAATCTAATGGTTGTAAAATTGCATCGAAGGACAACTTAGTGGATTTGTTTATAAAAGCTTTGGTGGCGAGAAGCTTTAGGAAACATATACAGACTAAGGGATGCAATGCATGTCACACATTTTAACTTAAGGGCAGGTGGGAGATTGCTAGGATAGGGCCCTAAAGCGAAAATTTGTTCATGGTTTTTGACATTTATCTATCAATAAAGGTTATTTATTTATTTCACATATCGATTGTCCTAGATACTTTTATTAATATAGATTTATTACAAGAAAATTATACCAAGATTATCAATATAATAACTTTAATATTATGCATAAGAAAGTACAATGAAAAATATAATATTAAGTGATAATCTAAACTGAGCTATAGTCGTGAAGTAAAGGTGGACACTTTGACTTCGGTAAGATTGTAATGTTCGTCTACTTTCACTCTTGCGGGATAGTTTGTCTTGACTATTTGAATGAGGTTTTCCATGTAGAAACATTGATATATGTGAGAGGTTTATCATATGTATTGGACCAGACCTATAGTTATATTGATTCATGTAATAATTCCGTCTAAGATAAATCAATTCACTTTGACGGATATTCTTGTAGACATCTTAATCTTGAGTGGATAAATAATTGCATATCTATATGACATATCTTTTGATTTATCAAAGGGTTAGGCGCTGAAGGAATGACAAATTTTATTGAATAAGTTGGAAATGCATTGCATAGAGGATGACAACGTTATTCATAGATATAGAATCTATAGCTCTTTCATGAAAGTCGATGATAACATAAAGTGGTAGAAGCTACAAAAGTTAAATAATCTATTTTTCTACTCAAACTATTATTTAAAGCCTCTTTAAAATTAAAATCCATCTACGAGAAAAAGGATGCATGATCGACCAAAAACAACTAATTAATATTTATTACGAAATTCTGGATGACAACTTCATTGGAAAAAATGAAAACTTGTGCAGTTGAGCCATGTTCTAATCACGAAATCATGAAAAAAAAAAAAAAATTATAATAATAATAATAAACGCATTGCATGCTACCTTAAATCTCCACGACCAATTCATGATTATTATTATTATTTTAATTATGAGTGAAGAAGAAACCGAACTTTACTATGATCAAATCATGTGTAAACTTATTATAATTATCGCAAGTTATATATATATATATATATATATATATTTATATTTATATATAACCACACAAATGACTATTTTTGAAACTTGAATCTTCCGATTTTGGGCACGAAAAGCATAAGTTTCATTTTAATTTTTTTTGAACTTAGGATTAGAGATTCGAACTCTACACTTTTTGGTAGAATCAAGTATGACATTACCATTAGTCTATGCCTGCAATCATGTGATTGTATTACTTTTCACGATATTTATAGGAAGAATTAGCGAGGGTTAAGATTACAGACAAAAAAACACTTTTAAACTCGAGAACTCTTACTCAAACCCCTCTCTCCTAGAGCTGAATCTCTCAACGGATGATTTTATTAGTACTCATTGCTAAATGGTAATCGAACTAAAAACTTCTGTTCATGAAGGTCCACACTACAGATGAATTCTATCAACTTACACATGAGCAAAAACTCACGATTTTTTATGGACCAAAACTTAAAATAAAATAATATAAAATCTGATTAAGGCACTGTAATCACAAGTAGTTGTTGATGGCCAGTGCCCTATAAAAACCTTTCAAGGTTAAGAAGTTTTCAAACAAAAAGCTGTATCGTGGCTAAAATTAGAAAGAGATATAGTACTAATAATGGGGAGCATTGCCGAGAGATGGAGGGATTTCAGCGGTGAGAATGACTGGGAGGGCCTACTAAGTCATCCTCTAGACAACGATTTCCGCCGTTACATAATTCACTACGGCGAAAGGAACCAAGCTCTAGGGGATGCCTTCATCTCGGAGGAGAAATCTGACAACTATGGGAGATCGCGTTACGCGAAGAAGGGTTTTTTTTGCGAAGGTGGGGTTAGAGAAAGGGAATCCCTACAAATATGAGGTGACGAACTTCATATACGTGGCGTTGGAGCTGAAATGTTCATTGGCGACATGGAAGGGTGTAAAGCTATCAAACCTGACGGCCTATGTTGCTGTGGCCACAGATGAAGGAAAGGCTGTATTAGGGAGAAGGGACATTCTGGTGGTTTGGAGAGGTTCTATTTTGGACCCGGAATGGACTAAGGATTTCGATGATGCTTTAGTGTCAGCGTCGGAGATACTTGGGAAGGACCATAATCCAAAGGTTCACATGGGTTGGTATTCCATGTACACGGAGACCAATCCAGACTCTCCTCTCACTACCATCAGTGCCAGGGACCAGGTAATTTCTGAATTCTTACAATAATAAGTCAAGGCTACCTTTCTCTATATATACATATATATACGTCATGATTAGATCGGCATCCTTTTAGTTTCATACGAGATGGGTAAATGATGAATATACTAAAAGAGTGTTGATCTAATTAAGATGTCTTAGTACACCTACTGATTCTTGTCACTACGATTAATTTCTTTTGAATATATATATGTATATATATGTAATTAAATGTATATGTACTATCGGTTTTTTGTTTTTTTGTTTTTGGCTTTTGTTTCTTTTTCATTCTTATACCTTGCAACTTGAGGTTATCAAACATTTATTGTCTTGTATTTTGAAATGTATCATTGAGGACCTAAGCGCCTATAGGGAAAAAAAAAATCCAAAGTGATATGGATATTTATAGTCGTTCTCATAGTTTAAATCAGTTTTTGACGATAAACAAAAATATTTAGGATTAATTAACATTATTTTGGAACATGAAGACATAGATGTGATGTCGTCTAAAATATTAATGTAAAGTTTTTGATAACTTGTAAATACAGGATATTAAAAAAAAAAAAAAAAAAAAACAACAATAACAACAAAAACAAAAACCTACAGTTTATGCGGGCGTGTAAATTCAAATTAATTGCTAACTCGGGCTCCCAAGAATCTAAGATATCTTCATGCAAAAGCATATATACATTCAAATTTAATTTCATAGGAGCTATATATGGCAGAAAGTAAAAAAAATAAAAATAAAAATAAAAATAAATGGAAAAAAAAAATCTTTTGGTGAGTGAGAGATAATATGTGTCTATTTGTGTAAGTTTGGTTAATAATTGTCTAAAAAAAGTTTGGTGAGTGATTGGAATAACATTCATTTTTGTCGAAGAAATATCTTATCTGTTTGTACTGTTGGATCTATCATGGTGGCCTATGACTTCGTTGATTTATTTGTGGTTTATAAATATATACATTGTTTTTACCGAAATAGCTCTCCAATATTCTCCATAATAAAGGGATTACAAAATATCTTAATTGTCATGAATTGCTTATTTAAAATGGTTGTTGGAGAATTCGAAGAAGACAGGCTAGTTGTAAGATTGCCCCGCACAACATGGTCGATAATTAGATTTTATATACTGGTCGGAGTTTTATCTTTAGTTAGAGCAGGAAAATTTGAACAGAACGAATCCACCACCCTTAAGTTAAAAAAAAAAAAAAAAAAAAAAATTTACTCGTTATCAACATTTGAAATTTAAAAGAAATAAATAATAACTACACACAATTATGCATTTTTGACAATCTATCCTTGTAAAACAGGTAAACCAAAAGATTGTAACTATTCATATATTTTTTCTTGAAAGGAAATTAGCACTAAAATTTTAATTAGTGATTGATTGATTTGAGAAATTAAATATTTTTATTCTAATTTTCAATTAAAAATTTCTCGAAATATTCTTCTATTATTTTAATAGATATTATACTTAATTGTAAATGTCAAAATTCTTTTAGTGATTCCTCTTCATCCTTCTCCCCCTTCCACTTTTTTCTCCTACCAAACATAGTCCAAGTCATTGAATCTAAAGAAAAGAAACAATATTTCTATAGGTAACTAATTCTAATATTTATAAACCACCAAAAAATAGTGAAAGTCTTGACAGGCATAATAAAAATCAAACCTTGCTCTGGCTCAATCCAATAATTTGACACTAGAAACCTCAGTTTTACGTGAAAATTAATTTAATTTTTCAAAAGTAAATATACCCCAGATTGTAGCTGAGATCCAGAAACAAGTGGCTGCATACAAGGACGAGGAGTTGAGCATAACTTTTGTTGGCCACAGCATGGGATCCGCAATAGCAACGCTGAATGCAACAGACATTGTTTTCAACGGATATAACAAAATCCCAGACCAGCCAGACAAGGCTATTCCGGTCACAGCCTTCTGCCTCGCCTGTCCTCGGGTCGGAGACTGTGGTTTTTCAAAGGTATTTGCCGAACTCACCAAAATATCGTAAGTGTCCCAAGCAAGGCTGAGAAAATATTGAAGCTATAAAGAATGAATTGTTCTTGGTCAATGATTAGAGATTTTAATTCGTTTGAAATTACAAATATCAAATATATATCCAGAATGCTAAGTTTTCTTGCAAACTGGTTGGCTTCTCAATAAATATGGAAGTTAGTTTTTTTTTTTTTTTTTCTTCTTTTTATTTAAAAAAAAAAAACTAAAGAAAAGAATTTTTAGAGTATTAACGATATAAGAAAGCAATGTACATCAATAACATTCTGTTTTGAACTTTCAGATTTTTTTTTAAAACTAATTTTGCTTAGGTTTTCATAATTTTGATTTGACACAAGAAAAACATAAATGTTATAGTCGCATAATAGAGCTTAGTGTTATATTCATATTCATTAACAAGATACAACAGGAAATTTAACCATTGGCTTGTGAATTTGACAATAAGAATCATAAGAGGCTGCTAAAAATGCAGATGTTGGCTCTAATTACAGACATAGAATGTAGAAGCATGTGAGTTAATAAAAGTAATTGTGATTTTAATTATGAATTAAGGTGTGAATTAATAGTTTACAGTAGTAGACATAAAACTTAGCATGAAATTAAGAACTTAATTACACTTTACCCTAATAAAATAATAAGAACTTAAAAAAGTGATGCAAAAACTCTCAATGACAAAAAATAAAAACGAAAAATCTCAATGACAAGATCTATAAGTATGGTTGCTGTGTCCTGATTTCATATATTTTAAATATTGTTTACTTTTTGGTAATGACTTTAGAAGCTAGTTAACTTTCAAATAACTAAAATAACGTCAGAAAACCGTTATTGCATGCAATTCTTTGCCAACTAAATTCTGAGCAAAAAAGTCGATGGATGACGTCTCGGGTGTGGCAGTCAAAAATGCCGAAAACAGAGACGGCACTGGAACTGAAGCCGTAGGATGAGAAATCATCGGTGAGGAGAGTAGGAGGACACAAAGGGGCATTGGGGTAGAACAATGGATGCTAACAATTTATATGATTTTTTAATCATATATAAAATGTTGTTTACAAATGCTAACAATTCGTTTCTTAATAATAAAGATAAGAATTTATTTTTTTTTCAAAATTGCGAATTTAACATTTCAAATGAAGAAGAATAAAAAAATTGAACTCAAACTCAAAAGTAAACAATATATTTGATAATATGTACATTACGATAATGATCATATATGGTCAAGGATGAATGTGCTGAAGCCACATTGGGAAATGAATCATGTTGAAACTGAAAGCACATTTTTTACTCAAAGACAATTATTATAAAAGAGAAGCCAATTAGTAATTTCACAATTAGGAAAGTTAGGTTTGATTTTGGCTTAATTCTTAGGTAAAAATGGGTTAGTTTCTCGTTTTATTATTTTTATTTTCAGAATTATTTATTTTTCTAATTATATTTTTAGTTTCCTTTTCCATTTGGGACAGTTTAGCCTATAAATAGTTAAGTCCATCATATGTAAAGGGACAATCAGTTTTTGAATAAAATTTTTAGTTTAACTCTTCTCTCTCCAATTTTTAGTATTCTTTTGAATCAACAAATTTTAATGCCAATTTCAGGTATTCTGTGTGAATCAACAGAATTTTGAAGAGTTTTTCTAGCATTGTGTGTAAATCAACATGTTAACTAATCTATCCCCTTTATTTTTACTGTTTTACTTTTCTGATATACGCTTCCGCTATATCATTTGGTGTCAGAGCTAGGTTCTTGAACCGATTTGTTGTTTATGATGCTGCCTCGCCGCCAACCCACTGCCGCTGCCACCACTCTGTCAGCCGAACTTGCCGAAAAGGTTGCAAGCCTATAGCAAGAAGTTGCTGCCCTAAAACAGCAGTTTGCTACATTGCATCCCATTCTGTTTCCTATTACAAGTCTAATGATGACTTTGAGAGAATATTCAATCCAATATTTGACGAAAGTGATGACGAGGGAGAAGGGAAGAATATTACTTTTAATTCGATCTTTCATCCAATATATGATGAACAAGTTAGAGAAGAGGAAGATCAAATTGTCAATTTTCTCCAACCTTTGATGAAAGTGATGGAAAAGAAGAAAAAGAAGACCGATTTTCTTTTGATCCAATTTTTGAGGATATTGAATGAGAAGATGAATGTCCAATATTTGATAAAGGCAATGAAGACACAGATCTAGTATTCGAATTTATCATGATGTTTATTGAAGAAAATTTTCCATTGAAGATTGAGTTAGATTCTAAAGAATCCAATATAGAAGAAAATTTTTCATTGGTTGATTTTCAGGAATTCAACAAGCCATTTAGTCCAAAGATGGGTCATTACGAATTCATTATGATTGTTTTTCACACCTATCAATTGAAACTACTCCGAATTCGAGGATGAAGTCTCTCCAACCTAGAGAGAATGATGAAGCCATATTGGAAAACAAATCATGTCGAAATTGAAAATCATATTTTTTACTCAAAGACAATTATTATAAAAGAGAAGCCAATTAGCAATTTCACAATTAGGAAAGTTAGGTTTGATTTTGGCTTAATTCTTAGGTTAAAAATAAGTTAGTTTCTCGTTTTATTATTTTTATTTTCGGAATTATTTATTTTTCTAATTATATTTTTAGCTTCCTGTTTGCATTTTGGATAGTTTAGTCTATAAATATGTTAGTACATCATGTGTAAAGAGACAATCAGTTTTTGAATAAAATTTTGAGTTTTACTCTTCTCTCTCCAATTTTCTGTATTCTTTTGAATCAATAAATTTTGATGTCAATTTATGATATTTTGTGTGAATCAACGGAATTTTGAATGGTTTTTTTAGCATTCTGTGTAAATCAACAAGTTAATTAATCTATCATCTTTATTTTTACTGTTTTACTTTTTAACAAACGCTTCTGCTAAATTAGAATGTCACTAGTAGTTTTTTTTTTTTTTTGGGACTTTCACTTTTCTTTATACTTTTTATAATTAAAATGACATGGTCATTATGATAGTTATCATACAATAGAATAGTACAATTGTCATAATACAGAAATATTAGAGTGATCCCACCATCCTAATGCATATGGTTGTTGTATACATAGCCATTATAATGGTAATGATCATATCAAATTACAGAAGCATATTGTTGTTTACAAGATGTCTCAAAAACATCATTTTCTGAACTTTTTGTTGCTATAGAGGTGTGAGTTTCTTCTTGATGTCCTCATTCATCACTTGGGTTTTGTATTAGAACTTGATCTTCTTTTTAAATCAACTGTAATTGAACTTCGTAGTGTTGTAAATGCAATTAGGTAATAAAATGTTACTATTGTAATGACCTAATAATTATATATAACCACCCATGAATAAAAATATATTTTAAATTAGCAAATATATTATCTAGACATCAATAACATAATGACACTATTCTTATATGACAACGTAAAAACATCGCAAGCATTTTGACAATATGTTCATAAGATATTGACCTATTCAATTGTAAATAATAATAATAATAATAACAATAGTGACCAATATGTGAAATTCAAAAAAAGAATAATACAGAAAGGGAAATATCCCTATCACATTGATTCCGTCCATAAGAAAACTTCCGCTAATTTGTATTTGAAAAAATAAAATTTTTTAAAAAAGGCCTCTTTCATTTTGAGAATCCTTCGCTTACATGGTTACTATATTTACATATTCACGTAAACAGACGTTAGACCCTTTCCATAATGACGGTGTCTATGACACGCTAACAATTTTTCATCAATTAAAGCATATTGACCGAATCAATATAACCATTGCAGGGTTCGAAACCATGATCGATAAATAAACTAAGTTTGCGTTTGGTTTACCAGTTGGAGATGAAAATTTTAAATTGTAATTGGTTGATTTTTTAAAAACTAGTTATAAATTTTGTTGATTTTTCAAAAAAAAAGAGAGAAAAACTGATATGAAAAAATAAATTTAGTTAGAGTTATATTGAAACGTCAAACGAAGCCTAAAAGTATCAAAAATTCATAACCAAATCAATGGATTGAATAGAACAAGAAATTTGATTACACAAATCAACAAAAGGTATTGTCCTTTATACATATGTTCGTTCTTTAAGTTTCACTATTATTAAGAAATGAAAAGTGCGTGGTTCAAATTCTTGATTACACACTTGTACATTCATGCACTCAATCACTTGAGCTATAAACTTTTTAATACAATTAAGCTCGCTTAATCTTCTTTTTGCCGCTATTTTCCATTTTATAATTAATCATGCTTAATTTTATTATTTTTTTTTCTCCGCTCTTTTCCGCCAGTTCTCAATCGTGTTGACTTAACCACACACGGACAATGTCCCATTTGTGCCACTCTACACCTTTGACATATTCGACTCCAACTTCACATTTGGTATTCTCCAACTTTAAAGCTTGCTTGAAATTACATTACATATTGGTGCCGTAGAGGTGAGGCCTCGTATATTATATATATATATATATATATATATATATAATTGAGTTATCCAAATGTACATGAAATATTGTAATTCTGACCAAATCAAACAATATGATTGGTGCACAAAGTCAACTCTACGTGCCTATAAGATTATCCACTCTTCTGCGTGGAAAAAAAACACGGATTAAGAAGCCCTCTTTTCTCCTAAACTACAGTTCTTCAGCTTCCTTATAAATCGTTGTTGTTCTTTGGAAAGAAAAAATGCATAGCCCGGTGAGGTTCTCGAGCTGCCGAGGCGTGGCTTTCGAGATCAAACCTCACGCAGATCCCTTTGCCATACAAAAATCCAACAAGGAAGATCTGCGCCAAGTAAGCAGTGAGAAGCCTTTTTTTCCCTTGGCTAGGCCCTTCCAAAGTCTTCCCTTCTTCCATACACAGATCTATCAGCAAAGCCAGTTCGCATTACTGCGATCTCGACTCCGATAAAGAAGACGACATCGACTCAGAAGAAGAACACGATGATCATGAAGCTGAGGATGTGGAGAAGCAGCACAAGAGCGACCACCATCTCCTAGCTGCTAGAAAACGGGAACAACAGCAACAACAGGAAAAGATTGCCCGGAAGACGGAGTCAAGACTATCTATTATTTTGCTAGATCAAGGGCTGTTCACGGTCTACAAGCGACTCTTTGCGGTTTGCTTCGCTCTGAACATCGCCGGTTTGGTGCTAGCAGCCACGAGGCACCTGCCATACGCCAGGAACAGAGCAGCTCTGTTCTCCATCGCGAACATTTTCGTTTTGACGCTGTGTCGGAGCGAGGCCTTTTTGCGAGTCGTCTTCTGGCTCGCCGTCAACGTCTTGGGCTGGTCATGGATTCCTCTGTTTGTGAAAACCGCCACCACGTCTCTTCTCCAGAGTCTCGGCAGCATTCACAGCGGTTGTGGCGTTTCTTCAATTGCGTGGCTAATTTACGCCTTGGTTCTCACTCTTAAAGACAGGGACAACACTTCCCCGGTGATAATAGCCGTTGCCTCAGCCATTCTTGGCCTTCTTTGCCTCTCGTCTTTAGCCGCCTTCCCACTCGTTAGACATCTCCATCACAACGTCTTCGAAAGGACTCACCGCTTCTCCGGCTGGACGGCTCTCGGTCTCCTCTGGGCCTTCGTCATTCTCTCAATCACTTACGACGCAAACACCGACTCTTACACCAGGGACCTCAAATCAAGATTGATAAAACAACAAGAATTTTGGTTCACACTTGCCATAACTGTACTAATTATCATCCCGTGGCTAACTGTTCGACGCGTGCCGGTTAAAGTCTCGGCTCCTTCGGGTCACGCCTCGATTATCAAGTTCAAAGGAGGAGTGAAGGCTGGAATACTCGGCAGAATTAGTCCGTCGCCTTTCTCGGAGTGGCATGCCTTCGGCATCATCTCCGACGGTAAGGAAGAGCACATGATGTTGGCAGGAGCTGTAGGAGACTTCACGAAGTCGCTGGTTTCGATCCCGCCAAGCCACTTGTGGGTTCGACAGGTGCATTTCGCGGGACTGCCTTATCTCGTGAACATGTATGACAGAGTTTTGTTGGTGGCTACCGGCTCCGGAATCTGCGTGTTCCTTTCGTTTCTGTTGCAGCGGAGTTCGGCGGAGGTTTGTGTGCTATGGGTGGCAAAAGGAATTGAGCAGAATTTTGGGAAGGAGATCAAGGAGATGGTGAGTGGATATCCTAAGGACAAGGTTATAGTTCATGACACCGCCGTGTTGGGACGGCCTAACGTCTCGGAGATGAGCGTCGACGCCGCGAAAGCGTGGGGGGCGGAAGTGGTGATTGTGACGAGCAATCCGGAAGGCAGCAGGGACGTTGTCAATGCATGCAAGGCTGCTGGAATAGCTGCCTTTGGCCCTATATGGGATTCATAGAATTATATATATATATATATATATATATTTTATAATTTTCTTTGTATAAGACTGTGTGTAACGTTTGAGAAAAAGCTTCTAATTTGCTTCAAGTTTGTTATTTTGGTCTTTTATGAAATATCAAACCATGAGTTGTGGATTTCTGTGACAACAGTACCATGGTAATTACCAGAAATAAAATTATGGATGAATACAGGTTGGTTAAAATATTGATGGCCTCTAGATATTATTTTATAGCCTCGTTATATTTATATCTTGATCATTTTAATTCTACATATACATGCGTAACAAACTAACAATTTTTATTTTATACAATTCACAGTATGATATATTCCATATAAGTCAGATTTTTGCTTTTAAAAATAAAATTAAGCTTCCTCTAAATAACAAATAACTTATAATCAATCGCAAGTGACGAAACCAAAATTTTCAGTCGTAGCGTCTATACATCTATATTTTTAATTGAATGCGCATGATTATATATTTTAATTATTTGGTGAATGATGAAGACAAAATATATGTTGTTGTTAAAAGTGGAGGTATATATAACTAAATTCGTGAAGGTACAATTAAAAGTTTATGAAAAAGAAAATAAGGATGAAGTAAAATAAATTCTTAGCAAATGAGAGAAATTTTTGAATCTAAAAATGTTTGTGCTTAATATAAATTTGAAATGAAAATAAGTAAAATGGTTGATTATGAAAATGAGAGTTTTTTTTTTTAATTTTATTTTTTAATCTTATTTCTGAAATGAAATGAGCTTTTTAGCTCCTATCAGACTAGATTGGCCAAACATACGATACAATATTGAGCTGGCTGGACCCACAAATTGTGCAACATTTCAGAGCAAATTGTGAGAATAGTCCTTTTACGAGTTTTTTTTTGGATCAGTTTTGGAAACAATATTTCTGAAAGTTTTTTTTGTTATTTTTCTTCAATTTTATTATTTATTTTTTAAACATTTTAAAAAAAATTTAAATTTTAAAAATTCATAATTTTATCATTTTAACTTAGAATGAAATGATTTTTTTTAAATTGTAAAAAATTTCAAAAGAAACAAAACAAGATCCATATTTCTATTTTTTTTTTTTTAAACACAATTCAAGTTTTTAAATTTTTTCACTTCAAATAGTTTATTTTCTCGAAAGCATATTTTCAAAACTTAAACCGTTTTCAACCTGCAAAACACCATGTCTAAAAGTGACCCTAAATGGGTAAGTGTTCATGTTTAAGATTTTTATCTCACTTAATTACTGGTTTAGATTTTTATCATATTGACTATATTTTTATTTGATAGGTAATTAGATAAAAATCCTGAGAACATTATATAAAGGAAAATGGTATTAGGCTCTGAATTTTTTCTGCTTCGTAGGGGAACACAACCCACCGTTACTTTATTTTAAATAAAAGAAGATTGCTGAGTAGTTTCTATGAAGTGGGCCCCATGTCTGGTGTAAATTTCAAAACGTTAAACGAGGAGCTTCCACGTCATATGTTATGCTATGCTATATTATGCGGAGATGAAAGAACCCGGAGCTAAATAGCAATGCTCCTATATAAATGGGGCAATATTCAGATATTTATTTTTTTATTTTTTGGGACATTCTTCTAGATTTTAGATATAAGTGTATTTGCATTCCCAATTTAAGAGGAAAGATAATTGAATGATACGGGCATGTAAACGTAAGTCAATCCTTAACGTACATATAGAAAAGGAAAGCCACTCTCTTACTACAACTGTTATTAATTTTTTTCATTTTAAAGGAACTAAAACTGTATTAATTAAACAGGCAAGAACTTGCCAAAGGCAGGATTTTAAATTTTTTTGTTTAATTATTTCTGTTTTCTATTTCTTTTTATTTTAATAAAATTGAGTGGGAATTTTTTTTTTCTCCACTGATAAAGAAAACAAAAAAGCGAAATAGGCACGAACTTGCACGTCACCTGTACTAATTAAGACGTAAATATGCACAGACTACTGAAACTTTCTGTCAACAGGATGACGAAACTGAGAAGAATATCCAAATCAACCCTCTTTGCTTGGTTTAAAAAAAATAAAAAAATCTTTAATTTAGTAGATAATTCTCTAGAGAGAAAAAAAAAAAATTAAAATCCTTACAACCTTTACCTAATTAGCAAGAAAACACAAAATGTCAATATTAAACTATTATTATAAACTTCGTTTTCTTAACTTGCTCGATCCGGCTCTCAACTTGATTGGTTCAAGTCAATTTCTTGGGTCCAAGAAGAAAAGCATATATATATATATATATATATATATTTTGCATATGTTGGAATTCATTATGAAATTACCACTACACCCTACAACAGTATAACAGTTTTCTCTGAGGAATCAATGAATGCTTAAAGTAAAAAGTATGGTTCATGTCATCTAAAAGTAAGGACTCATTTGGAGATTTCTCCAAATATATCTCTACATTTTTTTTTCTTTTGTCTTTTTCTTTACCTTTAAACTATTTTTTACTATTTATAATTTCAAATATCTACAATAAACTCAAATTTTACATGTTTATAATTTTAATTGTTATTTCAAATACAAATAAGATTATTTTTTGTATCAAATTACATATAATTTCAAGAGGAAAAAAAAAAGATCTATATTGATTTTTTTTCCTCCGAATGCATTTTAAGCTTTTACATTTTATTCATCCAAACAGTTTTTTAAAACTAAACACACATTTTTAAAATTTATCTCAATTCCAATCCAAAACTCCATCTCCAAAACCTCATCTAAACGGACCCTAAGATTTTAAACTTCCTGATCACCACAATAATAATAATAATAATAATAATAATAGTAAAATAAGATTTAAGTTTGTAAAACTTCTTAACTTTGGTTGAAAAAGAAAAATATTAGTTAAAAAAAAAAAAGAGGAAAGACATCTGATGCAGAGAAAGAATGTCTCTCTCTCTTCTCTGTGTTGTGATGCTCGCGTTCTCATCTCTACCACAGATGATCACCAGCATAGAGCACGACACAAATCACTCAGGTCCCACAGATATGCCGATTTGTCTCCGGCACGTGACTTCCTCCTCAGTTAACCGGCCAAAACCGGCTCCCGGGAAAAATCTGTCCACATTCAAATCAACCAGTAGTGAGGAGGAATTTGTCGCCGTCGAGAAGCTTCGGGCAGAATTTGTCAAAGTTCTGTGAAGCCGTCGATCTACCGAAGGTAATTCTAGATAGCCAAAATTCTCGATTTTTTTATTTTTTATTTTTTATTTTTTGTTAAATGTTCGATTTATCTCTTTTCAGTTCCCTTATCCGTTAAGCCGAAAAAACCATCGACGAATCCTGTGTGTCAGTCGGTTGTTTCACCTCAGTTTCGTAAGGTTCAGATTTCGTTCCAATATAATTATGCAATTTTGTCTTAATTATCTTTCATTAGTTCTTGAGAATAAGTATTTTCCCTTTTTCTTTTTTTTTTTGGCTATTTTTATTTGTGTTATTGGGTCTTCAATTCAGGCAATGGCGTCCAGTCCAAAGGCAAACATTAAGAATTTGAAGGAGTTACTACAAGAGGAAAATCTATACTTGACAACAGAGGTAATTTGACCTTCTACTGCTTAATTTTTCATGCCGTTAAGTAGTTGCTTTATATGGATTATATGATCGTGTGTGTGTGTGTGTGTGTGTGTGTATTTTTAATCGCTACAAATGTTTGAATATAAGATGTTATTATATAAATTTACAAGAAGATGATGATGATGATCATAATAATAATTATTATTATTATTATTATTATAATCTTATCTTATCTTGAATTATTCTATTATATTATTATATATATTATATTATATATATCTATACATTATATTGAAACGTTAAAAAGTTTTACTGTTTTCGTCCAACACAGTTCGTTCGGTTAGTTTTGGATGAAAACAGATTTTTTTTTTTTTGTTCTTTTTTCCCCCCCTAAAATTTATTTTTTTTAGTCCCTTCTAAATCAAATTTTCTTTTTTTAGTCACTCATTTCTTTCTTTCTTTTTTTTTTTTTTTATACTTTTTCACGGTAAAGTTTAATTATTCTCTTATTTTAGTCACTATTTTATATTGATTTTTTTTCCCTCTTTAGTCCTTTTATCATTTTTGTTTTTCTTAAATATTTTTAGTATTCTTAAAGTATTTTCTTATTAATTTTCTTTATTTATCTATCATGCTAGCGCGAATACACGCCATTTTTGTCCTTTTTTTTTTGCACCCCATTGTTTTCCATTTTTTCATTTTAGTCCATTTTATGTATTTTTAACATTTTAATCCGTTAATCTTGTCTCTCTTTTTTTTCATGTCTCCTTTTTTTTTTTTTTTAATTTTATGTTTTAAGGTATTTTGTTGATTTTTTTATCTATTTTTTTCTTTTATTTTTTTTTTCTATTCAAATAAATTTTCTTAAATATATCTCATAATTAGCGTCGTACATGTTTTTAACCAATATATATAAAAGTTTCAGTGTACAACTCTTGCTCTTCTTACACGTGTTCAAAATTTCGTTCTCGTTTCGTTGTTCAGTTTTTTCTTTCTGGTTTTTGGCTTTGCGTTTTTAAGAGGTCTAACATTTTTAAAAAGCTTAAAGTATAGCTTCCCTATGCGTGACACTTGGTCACCCCTTTGTTTTTGTTTTTGTTTTCTTACCCTCCTTGCTTTTTGTTGTTTAGCGTTTATAGGCTTTCCTTGCTTTTCGTTGTCTGGTGTTTTTTTTTTTTTTTTTTTTAATATATATTTTTTACCCTTCCTTGCTTTTTGTCGTTTGGTGTTTATAGCTCCCTTTTTTTTTTTTTTTTTTTTTTTTTTCATTGCCATTGACCGTTCTGTGTTTAGTGTTTGTGTGTTTTTTTTTTTGTACTTTTTTTTCTTAACTTATTTTTAATTTTTTTACCTTTAATTATATATGTATCACCAAATATTTTTTTTTTTTTTTTCTATATTATGTAATAATTTTTCAAATATACCCTCAATACTCTTTTACCATAAATGTGACTTTTATTTATTTTCCCTTTTTAAATGTTAAATATACCTTAATTTACAATGACCGGCCGACGATAGGCACGAGAGCAAGGACTTGTACCGGTTTTGATTATAAGCATAAAGGACAAGCAGCACAAACACAAAACAAGGCCTGCTGTTGTTTTCCTTCACGCTACCGGCCAATGTAAAGAGTCATTAAGACTCTTACTTGAGGTTGCTGCCAAACTTTTCTACATTATCAACATCATCATTATTATTTTGGTAAAAAGATTTCCAAATTTAATTATTTAATATTGAACAGTTTATTTAAATTTTTTTTTTTTAAGGCTTATGCTTCTAGAGGATATATAAGTATTGCCATTGATTCCCGCTATCATGGTGAACGCGCCAGCAGTAATAGCACCTACCAAGAAGTTTGTACTCATCCCCATTTCTTCAGTTGTATAATTTTCTGTATATAAGAAATTATTAACGAGTGGATAACCATCTGTTGAGATGGCCGAGTTGGTCTAAGGCGCCAGATTAGGGTTCTGGTCCAAAAGGGCGTGGGTTCTAATCCCACTCTCAACATATTGTCAACCTTTTTTTTTTTTTTTTTTTTTTTTTTTCAACTGTAGGCTCTTGTATCATCATGGAAAAGAGGTGATACCATGCCATTTTATATTTGACACTGTAAGTACATATTTTATTTCGAATTGTCTTTAACAAAATAATGTTAGACTTGTTAACGAAATTGTCGAAGAGAGCTTACATGCACAAAGAAATTAAAACCACTTTTTAATTTTGTTTTGGTGATTTTGATCGCGAAACGAGATAAAGTTCGATCGTTGCTGTAGGTCTGGGACTTGATAAAACTGGCTGATTATTTAACCGAAAGGAAGGATATAGACCCTACAAGAATAGGAATCATTGGCATCTCACTTGGAGGTTTGTTGATCAAGATTTTTTGGTTTTCTTTTCATTTCTTTTTTGTTAATTGAAAAAATATATATATATATATATATATATTATTGCAACACATGCAGGTATGCATGCATGGTTTGCTGCTTTTGCTGACACCCGCTATTCTGTGGTTGTTCCCATAATTGGGGTTCAGGTATGTAGATATAGGTATAGTTATTGTTTTTATTCTTCACAAGGACTTTATCTACATATAGTTATGTAGCTAATTAAATCTTAATTCAATTTTATATGTGTCTATAGGGTTTTTGATGGGCCGTAGAGAATGACAAGTGGCAGGCTCGAGTCGACATCATTAAGCCTGTTTTCGAGGGTAATTTGATTAATTTTGAGAAAGCTACTACTTAATTTTGGTTAAGTAGGCAAATTAATAATGTTGTATGCTTATGTTCCTTTAATTATCTATTTCTTCTCGCAAATTTAAATAAGTTCTATTTAAAATCTACATTATTCCCCAGATTACAAAGCAAGGTCAGTGTTAGTGGAATTCACTGTTTATACATCTACTTATTAAACACACACATACATATATTGAATTTTGGGTGAGGATTTGAACGCTGCAACTTTTAATGAAGTCAAGTGTCAAATTATTGCTAGATTTAGCTTCTAAGTGGATATAATTGAATTGCATTTTAAATATTTTATTTTTATTTTTTTGGTTGCAGCGGCACGAATTGATTTAGGGAAGAGTGTAATTGATAAAGAAGTGGTGAAGAAGGTTTACATAGATATGCGTAGTTATATCTTGAGAGTGCTCTGAACTTCTAATGCACAAATTTGGGTTTGCAACATTGTTGATTCCCTCTTAAGTTTATATCATTCTCATGCAAGTACTCATCAGCATTTTGCATTTAAATTATGAAATTTCTATATACTATAATATTGACTCTTTTAATGCACTTTTCAAGTAGTGTACATATATAATTTTGTCCTGATTTTTTTTTTAATTATTATGATCACAGGTTTGGGATAGGATTGCTCCTGGTCTTGCATCCAGATTTGATTCTCCTTACACTATTCCCGCTATTGCACCACGTCCTCTGTTGATTTTAAATGGTAAAAACCCTTTCTTGCCAGTCAATTTCCTACTATAATACTATCATACAAGTACAAGGCATCATGTGTTACGTATCAGAATTAGGGCAGCAAGTTCTTGTTCTGCCGGAACAAGCAGAACCGAAAACTGATCGAAACTGATGCTAATGGTTTGGTGCTAAATCGACACCAATCAACAATTGACAACTTTTTTTTTTTTTTAATGAAAAAAAGGCATGATCAACCAACATCATGGGAAACTAATAGCGTGTGCCAAATGTCTACATTTAATGACGGTTTTCAAAAATCAGTCATTAAATCTCTTCGTAAAGAGACGCTTATTTCGTAGCACCTTCTTATTAGGAGATACTTTAATTAGTGGCCCTTTTTTATTAAATCTCTTCGTAAAGAGATGCTTATTTTGTAGCACCTTCTTATGAGGAGATACTTTAATTAGTGGCCTTTTTTATCAAGAAAACTGTCATTAACAAGGGTCCCCTAATTTCCTGTTTGTAGTAGTGAAAGTGATTCAACAAAAAACGACCTTGTATTGTGTGGTTTGGTTTCACCTTATAGGGGATTTGGGTGTTCACCTGCCTTGAAATTATAATAAGGGTTTTTATACTAAAACGACTTCATTTAGACTGAAAGTATCGACCAAAACGACATCGTTTTGAGTAGGTCAAACAAGCAGACGACAACACAAACCTGTAAATTCTCTCTAAATTTTCCCTACCCACAACATCATGAGTTACTCTGCTAAAGAATTATAAATATTGGTTTCAATTAATATAACAGGTGCAGACGATCTCCTATGTCCATTGCCTGGTTTAGAGGTTCCCGTTTCAAGGGCACGCGATGCTTATGGAAATCGTCATTTGTTAGATAATTTCAAGGTATGGAAATTTAACTCTATCTGCTTAAATAAACTTAAAACAATATTAAAAACATATCCAGTGAAAAACTTCTACGATCTTAACTTTTTAATTTTGTGGGCTAAATTATTACTTATATCCTATTCATACAGTGTGCACTAGCTCTTAGATCATCTCCAGTGAAAATATCAGTGTCAATATTTTTTTTTGTACTCTTAAAAATGTAAAAATAACATATTTGATATACAATTTAAATTGTTTTGTGCTTCAATATAATGCTACATACATCTACTATTTGTCATACTTATGAAGCTTCGAAAGTTGTAAAAATAAAATAGTTTAAAAATAAATGAGAATGTTGTAATGATGAATTGAAAAGGTTAATTAATCAACCAATAGCAACTAATGTTAAATTTGATATTTGCTATATTTGATGTTAAATTTTCATCAAATGTAGCACTTGTCAAATTTAGTACAAAAAATACTACTCCATTTTTTCTACTTAAACGTCAAAATTTGACATTGATACATTACTTTAGCGTTCTATATTGAAGATGATCTTAGGAAGCCCCTAAAAAGTGGGAAGATAAAATAATGATTTACTGTAAAACTATTATGTTATTGGACATAGAAGTTAACATTTTTTTCCCCCATTTCTTTAACTCCCAGTTTATTGCGCAACCCGGAATCGGCCACCAATTGACCCCGCAGATGGTAAAAGAAGCTAGTGACTGGTTTGATAAGTTTCTCATGCGATGATTCTCTTTTATGATGCTTTTAATAAGTTTCGTACTTATTGAGTGATTTATTCTAAACTTTAATAATACATTTAGAGGTGTATATTGTTTTTTTTTTTTAAATAGATTTTTTTTTTATTTGTCCCTCCTAAATAAGGGTCATTATTATTTAATCTCTAAAGCTTTAATTTTGCTCTTTAAATTTTGATTTAGTCCACATAACCTTCTCTATTAAAATTTTTGATAAAAAAAAAAAAAAAAAAAGAAAGTTAAGTGTAGTTAGATGATCTTCTTTATTAATTTTTAACAAAAATTCTAACATAAGGACATAGTGAGATTCCTTCTCTTTTTTTAATGGAAATAATTCTAACTAAAGGAATTAGTGCTAAAGTAGATTTTACTCAGAAGCTAAACTAAAATTCTGATAGCATTAATCTTAGAGGTCCATGGGCATGCTAGATTGAATTTTTTTTATTTCAATGTGTTTAAGTACATATAGAGAGAGAGAGAGAGAGAGAAACATCCTATATATAGTAAATATACCTAGAGTTATAATCGTGACAAAAAAAAAAGGAAAAAAAAAAAAAAAAAGACATTAATGGGAGTCAACCCAACTTTGGGTCACTCGGTGTTTGTTATGGAGTTTCGATGTTCAGACACGAACGTGGGAAACGAAAGCTATAGAAGAGTGTGATTGTGATTTTCTTGAAGACACGCGTTTCTTTTCTTTTTTTTTTTCTCCCCAAAACTTGAAGACACGCTTTTGAGCGCAAGAGGATGAAATTGGGAGAAAAGGAAACGCCCCAAAAAAAAAAAAAACAAAACAAAACAAAACAAAAAACAAAACCAAACAAAACAAAAGAGTGGCTGGTGGTCATGGAAGAAAAGTCAACTTTTTCCCAAACACGGCCTATTCCATTTTTAAGAATTAGGGTAAGAGACATTCTGGACTTTCTTTCGGTTTGTGTCATCAAAACGGTTTAGCTTTCAAAGAAGAGAGGAGTTGACTTACCCAAAGTCGGATTTTAGTAAGCCAAGACATGAAATCGGATTTAGAAGGTCAGAAACAAACTGACCAAGTTTTGATGAACTTCAAGAGGATGAAATAATACTGATCCCGAGATTCTCAGAAATCAAATACATGTGTTTTGTTTTCATATTTATTTCCGATTCCAAGAAATAGAAAAATGAGTGTGTTATGCGCAAGAGTTGGTACACTTAAGTTGACATTAGTTCTACCATCTATGTATAAACTATTCTTCATTATGAGGTAATCTGAAACCTAAGAGTCATCTCATTTTGCCCTTGCCCAAACCGTGTCGCTGCCACCTCGCTAAAAGACTATTGCCGCTGCCAGTCAATATTTGATTTCAATAAAGGTACAAATAAGAGTAAAACCGTAGAAATTAAATAAGAAAAATACAAGTAATAAAAGAAGATCAGAATAATTTAACACGGAAAAGATGATCCACGTACTATGAATGAAGATAATAATACATTTGTAAAGATTGCTATAAATGAGATTATATATAAATATAAGTTATAATATACAAAAACGAGTAAGTTGCTTAATACTAACAAATCATCTAAATAAAGAGATTTCCTAAATTCAAATAAAATCAAAATTCCTAATAAAAAAATTATATATAAAATAAGAACTCTATTCCCTAATAAAATATATAAGTTGAAATATAAGAGGTGTTTGGTAAACCCTGTTTCTGTCCAGCAAATTTTAAAAAACTGCTACAGCGCAGCAGAATTTGAGAAGCATGTCAGTGGTTGCTTGTATACAGCTGCTTCTGTTACCCTTTTACACATTTACTAAAATATCCTTAACAATAAATAATAATTCCAATATGCCCACTTTATTTATCTACATACGAAATGATTAAACTAATTATGTAAAATTTATGTATTTTCTTCCTTTTAAAAATAATTTCAAATTGTAAATTATAACTTATAACTTTATTTTGTTTTTTTAAAACAAAAAAATTATTATAATTTATACTCAATTTTTATATTGATGTATAATTTATTGTCTTCAATCAATGTAATTTATTTGACATTTTTATTACAAAATAAAAATCATATATTTTCTATAATTTAGTGTAAAATTTTAAAATGTTAGACAATAAATATGTATACTAAAATATTTATTAGACAAAAATGTAGTGTCTTTTTTAGTTATTATACGTCTCCACAGTAACTTTATTTTTAGTTTATCAAGCACCTATAATTCTCTTCTGATATTCACGGCATTGAAAAACAATTTACTAAATGCCTACATGCGTCTAGCCACAGTAACTTTAGACTCACAACATGGCTACAACAAAAAATTTTCACAGCACAGCTTTGTCAAACTGCCCATAATGAGAAATTCAGACTAAGAATTTGACAATTCTCTTAAAAAATAGCTTTCTATACCTTTTCCCACTAGTAGTAAAAAAGCATTCCACGTCTGTTATGTGAAAAGTATGACGTGGCAAGTCCCTACTTTCCTCGTCGGTCAAACAACAACCGACGTCAAATGTGGAGATGTTTGAACGATATGTCCAATTCCGAAATTGAAAATTTTTTATAAAAAAAGTATCTTAATTTTTTCTATCATTATCTTATTTAAAAAAAAATTTATCTCATTTTTATATTTATTTTATAGAAAGAGAAAATAAATCTTTTTTTTTAATCTTTTCACAATATATAATTTTCAATATAATTTTTTCTTGTTCCAAACAATTTTTTATTTTTAAAATAGAATTTTTTTTATGCATTCAAACACCATCTTATTTTCAAAATGAAAAGACTTTTTATTTAAAATAAGAAATTTTTTTTTTTGAAAATAGACACTTTATTTTTTATTTTTTATTTTTTGCCATTTGATGATTTGCAAATCTCAATCCCAAACAAGAAGATGAAAACTGAGATGGCAACATGAAGGCTCATGAATCAAACAAATAACACATACCGAACCAATAATGAAAATCATATATCAAATATCAAACCCAAACATCCAAATCTTGTCACTTAGAGTCGCGACACCCCAGCAAAATACTTCCGCTGCCGCTCGCGAAGCATCGTCTTGCTAGATCGCCGCCGCCTATGCTCACGATATCGCCAAATCGCGCTGCCTCCGGCTGCGACTCCCTTCACGAACCATTGCTGCAGCTCGCAAGTCCAGAGATCTCAGCTAGCCACGCCGCCGAGAAGTGCCATTTCCTTGCCTCCCAGAAACACTTCCACATCCGCCACTTCTCTCCATTTTCCCAAGAGAAAACAAAAAAAATGGAGAGAGAGTCAAGGAAAGAGAAAATTGTTTCGTTTTTTGTTTTTTTTTGTTTTTCTCAAAGGAAAGAGAGAACAATGTTTAACAATATAAAGAGAGAACCTTTTTTTTTTAACAATATAAAGAGAGAACTTGAAGAAAGAGAAATGAGATAATGTTTTATCAGAGAGAGAGACCTAAGTATGGAGAGTGAGAGAGGAAAAGAGTAGTGGTATTGTATATTAAAGGGTGAAAAGTAAACTAAGGATGAAAGGTAAGTGGAGAAAAAGGTAGAAAAAGGTGAAGAGAAAATGGGGAAATAGTTACTGACAAGAGAGGTTGCTGAAATTTTTGGGACGACGGGAAAGCAGTTGAGGGGAGCAGGGAAGTGAAAGTCGGCTAACAATGAGCAAAGCAAAAATAATGAAGGAAAAAAAAAATCAAATTTAATAATTTTTTGTGATGCTTTTCTCAACCGACGTGAAAAGCTCTACCCAGCCTCGGGCAACAAGGAAAGTGGGTTTTCACGTCAGTAACCGGTCAATCGACTTGAGAAGCCCTATTTTGCACACCTTCTAGTCCATCGGCAGTTCATTATTTTCTATGTCGGTGACCGACGTGAAAGAGGTGACGAGAAATGTTCATCTTCCACAAAATTCAAAAGCTTCTAACGATATAATTGTTTTACAAGCGGATATGCTTTCACTTCTTTTTTAATTTTTTTAATGGTTGCCCCCGAAGCACAACATAAAATTAAAATTGCTTTTTACACTTTAAAATTTGACAATTTACATATTGAATTTAAAAATATGTAGCAAGCCACTCTCATGGTTTTTTCCTTTTTTTTTAATTAGAATTGACATATTATTTACACATTAGTCATTAATTTATGATATCAATGATCATTTTTATATATCTCAACCTAAATTTATTGAGATTAAAAACTTCAATTAAGCTTTATCAAATTAAGAAATTTTAATTTAACTATTGGTAAACTAAGAGTGATTTATTATAAGTTTGTAAATTTACAGGATGAATTATCAAAATTAAGATTCTAAAAACTAATATTATAATTATGTGATAAAATTAAGGGTTGACGATACAATTCAACCTATTTGCTTTTCACTTTTGGGGACAGAGAAAAAGAGAAGGAGATATGGAACCGCACGGGTTCAGCACTAACAAAATAAGCCTTCTATTTTTATTACTACAAATTTATGTTTGATTAATGTACCGGTTTCAAAAGAAATTATTAGGTTATAATTGATTGACTTTTTAAAAAGTAGTTATAATTTTTATTGATTTTTCAGAAAATGACAAAACTAAAATGAAAAATACAGATTCAAACCGGTCGGCAAAACGCATGCTTAACTTTCCACTAAATTAGTGATAGTCTCTACTGCTGAAAGCAAATTCAGTGCTACTGAATTAGTTTCAACTGTTTTTTTTTTTTTTTTAATTTTTTTAAATCACCTTGTCTTTGTGAGGTTTAAAATATTATTACTGGTCTTTAACTTTATTTACTATGCTTTTGGATACAATCGTCTACACTTTATCACAAACGGCCAAACCCCATCTTTTCTCACCTCCAAATATATAATATTAGCTTTAACTTGTTCAATTTTGGTTTACTTATACACTCGATCAAGATTTTCCCTCCAACTTTTGGGAGGATTCTTTCATTTTTTTTAATGTAATCACAAAATATGTGTTAAATTTGTGAGCATGAAAATCTAACACACTTTGCACACTATCTTAACATAAATTGCTTAATAATTATGGTATAACAATGAGCTAGCTAGACTGTGCAAAAATTCACTTGACTAGACCAGTAAGTAAGGCTTTATTATGTTAATTTTCCCACTTGGAATCTCAGTTTACTCTGTTTATCAAAAAATAATAATAATAAATAAATAAATAAGAAAAAAGAAAGTCAGTTTACTCTTGGGAAAGTGATTTGAAAATCCTTTTGTTTGTTTTGGTTTTTTTTTTTGAAAAAAAAAAAAAAAAAAAAAAACTCTTACTTAAATCCCTTCCCTTTTACCCGTGTTAGGGCTAATGCTAGCGAGTTGTTTGATTGGATTCTAAATGGTCAACTCTATACATAGGACAAGAAACAAATTGACTTGAATCAAAACACATGCAAAAATTCGACAGTTGGTCAAATCCAACTAAGGAAATGGTCGTTGACATTCTACACGGTGCTGAACTATCAACGTACCAATAAAAGCAGCCCCGACACTATTATCGTGCATGCGTAACCCAAACCAGTACTCTTAGAAGCCCCTCGAAAAGCTCTTAATTTTACTTGCTACAACTACAAATTCTTCAAGCTCAATCCAAAAATGCAAAACCTAGTTAGATTCTCGAGCTGCCGAGGCGTGGCTTTCGAGATCAAACCTCATGCCGAGCCGTTTGCCGTCAAACTAACCGGGGAAGATCACGGCCAAGGGCTCGGCTCTTCCGAAGTCTTGCCTTCTTCCCTACACAGATCAGAGAGTAAGCCCAGTTCACATTTCTGCGATCCCGACCCCGATGAAGATGTCGACGGAGAGTTTGAGGATGGAGTTGAGTACTCGAACGAAGCGGAATATAATATGCAAGCTGCGGTTGAAGATCTGGAGAAACAAAGCCAAAGGCCAGTTCAACAACCAAAAATTGCCCGAAAGAAGGAGTCGAGACTATCGATAATACTTCTCGATCAAGGGCTGTTTACGGTCTACAAGCGGCTCTTTGCGGTTTGCTTGGCTCTAAACATCACCGGCTTGGTTCTAGCAGCCACAGGGAATTTTCCATATGCCAGGAACAGAGCGGCTCTGTTCTCCATTGCAAACATTCTCGCTTTGACGCTGTGTCGAAGCGAGGCCTTCTTGCGAGTCGTTTTCTGGCTCGCCGTCAATCTCTTGGGCTGGTCATGGATACCTCTGTTTGTGAAAACCACCGCCACGTCTCTTCTCCAGAGTCTTGGCGGGATTCACAGCGGTTGCGGTGTTTCTTCTATTGCGTGGCTAGTTTACGCCTTGGTTCTCACTCTCAAGGACAGAGAGAACACATCCCCGGAAATTATAGCCCTGGCCTCAGCCATTCTTGGCCTTCTCTGCCTCTCTTCCTTAGCTGCCTTCCCGCTCGTTCGGCATCTCCATCACAACGTCTTCGAAAGGACTCACCGGTTTGCAGGGTGGACAGCGCTGGCTCTCCTCTGGGCCTTCATCATCACCACAATCTCCTACGATCCAGCAACCAAATCTTACAGTAAGGATCTCAAGTCCCGGTTGATAAAACAACAAGAATTCTGGTTCACACTCGCCATAACAGTTCTTATTCTCATCCCCTGGCTCACCATTAGACGCGTACCTGTAAAAATTTCGGCCCCTTCAGGTCATGCCTCGATTATCAAGTTCGACGGAGGAGTCAAGGCCGGCATGTTGGGCAGAATTAGCCCGTCACCGCTCTCCGAGTGGCACGCCTTCGGCATAATCTCCGACGGCAAGAAAGAGCACATGATGCTGGCAGGAGCTGTAGGCGACTTCACTAGGTCGTTGGTGTCGAACCCGCCGAGCCACTTGTGGGTTCGGCAAGTGCATTTCGCGGGATTGCCTTATCTTGTGAACATGTACAAAAGAGCTCTATTGGTGGCCACCGGGTCCGGAATCTGCGTGTTCCTTTCGTTTCTGTTGCAGCGGAGTTCGGCGGAGGTTTGTGTGTTATGGGTGGCAAAAGGAATTGAGCAGAATTTTGGGGCGGAGATCAAAGAGATGGTGAGTGGATATCCCAAGGAGAAGGTCATAGTTCATGACACCGCCGTGTTGGGACGGCCTAATGTGTCGGAGATGAGCGTCGACGCCGCGAAAGCGTGGGGGGGCGGAGGTGGTGATCGTGACGAGCAATCCGGAAGGTAGCAGGGATGTGGTCCAATCATGCAAGGACGCTGGAATTGCTGCCTTTGGCCCCATATGGGACTCGTGAAACTTCAAGTCTCATCGTTCACATTGTTAAGTGAATGTTCTACGTTTCTTCATTTTATTTGTTTTTTTTTAAATTAGCTATTTATTGAGGACAACCACAATGAGCACATGGTGGATCCCAGCCATCTTGGGCGCATACGTCTTGCAGTGATAATTGTGACTGTCTATATTCTCCGCAATATTTGTGCACTGTCAGCACACACACACACACACATATATATATATATATAGTAGCTATGAATTAATTCTTTTTTTTTTTTTTTCCAACAAAGTAAAAATGATAATTTCATTCAAATTAACCAAACCAATATGCAACTTTACATCTTGTAAAATAATATACTGAGATGAATATAAATATATTGAGATCAATATAATAAAACTTCATTATACAATGAAATTAAATACAGGGTTTTATCGTTGAGTACTTTTTGGACCTGGGGCACATATTATAATCTATTTTCCAATTTAAAACTACTTTTTACTATTAGTATCTTTAAATATTTATAATAAACTTAAATTTTAAAAGTTGATAATTTTTGTTATTTCAAATCCAATTATATTTTTTTAAAAAATTACATAGAATTTCAAGAAAAAATAAATAAGATCCATACTTTCTGTTAAAAAATTTAATAGAATATTCACATAACCTATTCTTCGGGGTAATTAAAGAAATTGATAAGATGAAAGAACAAATTATTTTTCAAAAATCAAAAACCAAAAGAAAATAAAATAAAAATCCTTCTCCTTCAACTCTCTCTCCTCGGTCCCTCCCTCGTCTCCCTCTTTCTCTCTAAAGTCTATACTTGCAGACGCAAACGCTTACCAGAAGCCGCAGCCCACCCTTCCCCGGCGCGAACCAAAAGCTACACAACTTTGACCCCTTGCGAGATCCGCCGCCGTTCACTTCGCGAACCTAAGGATCCGCCACCGTGAGACTCCTTGAACCACCGCGAGCCTACGCTAACCCAGCCCAGCATTGTCACTCGCAAGCCCCCTCCGATCATAGCCAAATGTGGAACAATATAATTTGTGGTTTGCTGAGTGAGTTGAGAAAGAAAAGATAAATGTTGAGATTTTCCTCTCTTTTATTTTTTAACTTTTGGATCTTGCTATAGAAATATACCGTTGAATGCTCAAATGTTTGTGTGGGAATTTCATATGGGTTTTACAGGAGAGAGAGTGGAACAACGGGGAAGAGGAGAGAGACTTTCGTTTTTGTTTTTGTTCTTTTTTATTTTTTTTAATTTTGAAAAATGATCAATAAATATATCAGGGGTAGTTTGGTTTTTTAAAGCTAAATTCAGATTATTAAACGAAAAAATGTGAGTATTTTTAACGTATATTAGTTAAAAAAACCAATTTACATTTTTTAACGAGTACAGGATTCATCAAAAAAAAAAAAAAGATCAAATAGCACATCAATAAAAAGTTCAAGGACTAATGTAGCAAAAAAAAAAAAAAAAAAACTGTCACTCGTGCATAATCATATACTACTGCAAGAAGCTGTTTGAAATCCAGAATCAAATCTTCAAATATTAAGCAAACTAAACACAATTTTTAGGTTCATTAATCCTGCTTTTTATACACTATTTTACTACTTGCTATTTTTCTTTTGTGGAAAACGATATTCCTAATTCAGAACATATCCTTGAAGGAAGAAGATGTGAGAGGAGGAGTTGTAAAAGGGCCATTAACCAAACCCTTGGCAATAATCCGATGAGCTGCTTCTGTTAAGTGAATTCCGTCCCAGTTCGCATAAGCGGACGGGTCTTCGCAGGCTGTCGAACCACTGAATCCACACCCCGCTGACAGATTGAAGTTGTAGGGTCCGCCCCCTCCGCAGCAAGCTCTGAATAGAGTCTCCTTGTGAAATCCTGCAGTTGGGAGTCTATGAGATTCGATGTGTTCAATATACTATTTATGGCTATGCTTTATATATATATATATATATATATATATTAACAAGGGAATATTGTTGTAAAAGTTGGCTCACCATACTCTAGCGGAGCGTGAAAGAATTGCATAGCTGCACCGTAGTAATCCGCATAGATTATCTTGGCGTGCGGGTATTTCTGTCTGAGCGTCTCCAACGCACGTTTGAGCTGACTATTTTGCAACTCAGAGAAAGCATTGAAAGCCTTTAAACAACCATTTGAATCATAATCTGTCTTGTTTGGGCTTTGGAAGAATGTTAGGTACACCGTTATACATCCGATCGGCAAATTTCCCGGCACCACCAGCTCGACCGCCCCTTCTTCTATCAATGCCTAATACCACACAAATAATTTAAAACAGACTAAAACTACTCAATTCAAATATTATTATGCTCTTGTTTGGAGTAAAGGAATCCCTATCAAAATTTTTACTTTTCCAAATCTGCACCCTGTTATTTTTCTCTTTTCTAAATATGAATCTAGTTTAGATTCCTAATTCCAAAAATATATATATATATATATATATTTTTTTTTTTTTTTCCAGTTCGAATCCATGGTCCAAATAGTCGTATTAAGAATGTTAAATTGCTAATATTTTAAAAATAATAACTAATGCATTGTATTAGAAGTCATACACTTGTGGCCCTAGTTATTGCCTCAACAACTAGCGGAATTGAAGGTTCGACTTGTTGGATACTTGCGCCAGCAAAGAAGCGGTAGTTATAATCATTTCCGCCAATTTCTCCCACGAGAAACAGGGATTTCTTAAAATGTTTCCTACATTCTGCAGTCCAATTCAGTATTAAAACAAAAACTAACTAAAGATTATATATAGGTGCTGAAAAAAAATGATAATAATTTTCTTGCCTTGTTCTGTGCTACAAATAGAGGATTTGAGCTTCTTGAACCAACCAAGCTGAACGCTCAAAGAATGGCTCGTCCACAAATTTGACCCGATGTTCAGTCGGTAGAAGAATTCTGCGTCAAGCGCTGTAGCTCCGGCAACGGCAAAATTTACTCCGTTGTCAAAAATTTGGCTGCCCCCCGGTTGTGCTAGGTAAGGTGGCAAAAAAAGGCAACCCAAAGGCCTTAGCTTTATCAGGTAAGACAGTAGTCTAATTAGTACAACGCCATAAGTCTAATTTAAACAAGTAACCTGAATGATCTGTGATAAAAGTGAGTAGGTACTAGGTGCGTACCAATAAAATCAACCATTAGGCGTCCGTCGGAGAATCGGCCCGTGGGGTGTCGGAAGAAGGTCATTCCATAGGGAAGCTTCCCTACAGGTGTGTATGCAAAAGCGCCCGTAAGAAGGAAATTTCCGGTGTCGCTAAGGGAGTTGCCGAAGTTAAATATGTCATTGTATTGTTCAGGTTTGCAACTGCTTGATGAAAGTACTTTCCAGGAATATAGATAAATGTTTATAATTATGACGAAGAGAGATTTCATGGCAACAGGTTGAAGATGAGGACATGTAAGGGGAACAAAAATAAAATAAAATCTTCCAGATGGATGTTCAAGTTGAGCATGTGTATATGTTTACTACAAAAAAAATAAAAGTATGCGTGCCTTTATATAAGCAACTGAGATTTTTAAAAAAAATAGTAAATAAATCTATAAATTAGATTTTTATCTATCGGTTATTTTAATAATCCCATTTCGTCGAATAGTAAAAACTTTATGGTGTAACCGTGGTCTGCTTTCATCTGCGCGCGTAGATTGTTCGTGTAGAGTCTCAACTTCTTGGGAGAGAAAGTTCTTCACGACTTATAATATGTCACCTTTTCATATATTAAAAAAAAAAGTACTTGAAGACACTACCGGTACTAAACGCTATCATTATAAAAAAGGTGGACTCTATATGTAAGTGGCATATCATGAAACTCACATTCAATTAGTATATGTTATATGCTCAATTCAACTGGTGCATTGCTCTTTCTCAAGTAACCGTGATTTGGAAAATGGTCAGGTGATTACGTCAAAAGAAAAAAAATTAATGAAAAAAAGAAAAAATTGACATTCAAATAAGCATTTAAATTAGATTGACACCTGAAACATCAAAAGAAATAATATCTACACTAACACAAGATCCTAATGGTCGCCTCGATATATGGGGTTTTGCAATCTGTATTTTGCTTTGCGGTTCGAGTTTACAAGTAGAATCGGTTGTTTACCGATGTTAGATTCTCGGTAGTAGGAGATTGTTAGTGTAAATTGATATACACATTGTCTTTTCATGAAAATGAAATAGCCATGACCAGCTAAAGATCACGGTCATCTCACGAATTGGATTTGATCCAACATCAAGCTACTTTCGTGAGCGGTTTCTATCCTTTCCTAATGTGCATGTAGAGTGGAATCGCATTGGGATCCCATCTTTCAGTGAGATATTTTGAGCACTTTAGGAGGTAGACGCCTTGAAGGAAAATCTCTCTATTTTTGGGGACTCGGACAAAGCCTAATACGATTATGAGAGGGGCCCGCGTCACCATTCCCTCTCCTTTGTCACCGAAAGCAATCAAAAATGAAAACTCATGATGAGAAAGGCCCATAGAAATTTTTCTTTGTGGCTGAACATGGAAAAAGTAAGTCCAAAAACTGAAATTCAAAAAGAATTGATGGGCAAATGGAGCACAAGCAATTGCATTTCGTATATAAAGGGGGGGGGGGGGGGGGGGGGGGGGTGTGTGGAAGGTATAATTAGGGATATATTGACCATATATTTACAGTGGCTTGTGAAAAAGAAAACATTACTTGTATTGGTTTCATGAAAGATGCAAGAAAATGGATTTGCACAGAGGCGTTAACCCCAAAGAAAAGGACAACAATATACTTACAGTGCTCTTGATGCCTACTTCTCAGCTTTCGCCAACATCAAAGTAGTAAAGAAAAAAGGTTGTCTTGGCATATTGGTAGCCAAAGTCTGTCCCTCCATTACTTTTTTTTTTTTTTTTTTTTTTGCTGATTATTAAACTGCCTCTATAATTCATGTATAATGATCTGAATTTATGAAAATTTGTTGATCAGTCTAGGTTAGGAGTCTCCATTCTAATTGTATTGGATCAGAAAAGATTGTCATCAAGAAGATGTTCACATTGCGCGACTTGGAGTCTTTGAAGAGACAGGAATTGGATTGAATCTAGGGACTGATCTTTGTTTGAATTTAAGTATTAAATGGTTTTAGTTAAACTATCTCTTGTTTAATTTAAGGATAAGATGATTTTTCAGAAGTTCAATTTGATTAGGAAACTTATGAAGTCAAAACTGTTACTGCACTTAAAAATGGCTTTTAAACCAATAATATTTACACTTTTCAATGATTTTGGGGAAAAAAAAAACATGTAGAAGCATCTACTTTTGACAGTTCTATATCCGATTCACGATCTACACCTTTTTAGCATTTGTCAATGATAAAGTCACGCTACTCTATTAAGATGAACGTGATCTTCACTCTTCTAGTCATGATCCTCCATGAATACGATCATCTTTACGTCCTTGATTGCTCACATTACGTGGATATTACAGAAGTCAAAAATTTGAAAAACCATAAAAATCAATGACTCAAAACTCTATGGAAGACTAGGAGAGGGAGGGAGAGAGAGAGAGAGAGAGAGGAGAAAGACTTTCAGTGATTTCACGTTACATCAAATCAAATCTACCTTTTACATGAAAAAAAAGAGACGTATCTTGACAAGTGCAATGTATGTAATGTATCATTATCATTAGTTATCAGAGAGCAAATACCATGATTTACTATCAGCCATAATATTAGGAATAAGCAATAACATTCTAAATTGATATTTTTCCTATTTGATTTTATTCCCAATAAATTCACATGCACCATTGTAAGCAGCCCGAAAAGTTCAACACATACCGTCCTTGAATATACTAATTTGACAGAAACTTACCCTAACCAAACTATATTGGCATCCACTAAGCAGCTTAAATCAAATTCCATTCTAATTTATCAGTGAAAATGAAAAAAAATAAATAAAAGAATGAAGAGAAATAGAATCCAGCCATAAAAGCTAAACTAAGAAACATCCCTAAAAGAAAGGCAAACAAAAAGAATCATAAAAGGTTATGGTATTATTGATGTAACTAATTAATTAAAACCCTTCATTCAAACTTGAAGAGAATAGGCATTTTTTCTCTCCATAATCCAAGGTCACTTCTTTTGTAAATTATTAAGCTCTATCAATTTATCATAATCCGTGAAATCACTGTCTACATTTCTCTCCAAGCACGAACACAATTATCAAGTTTCACCCCTGGCGACACTTCTTTAGCATCATTGGCAATCTTGGGAGGAGGGAATCTCATCATTATTTGCAAGATCCGACCAAGAATCGGACAATGCTTCATCAAAAACCACTTTGTTATTGGCTAAAGCAGAAGCTTTTATTCCATCCTGAACACCTTAATTACCTTGATAAACCGTGGTAATATACCAACTCTGGTTAGGTTAGGTCCAACATAAAACCATTTGGTAAAGATTATTTGCTCATTTATTTAAAGATATTTGTATTTATGCAATGGAGGGCTATATATAGGAAGCTACTCCTCCTTAAAAAAACAAAGATTATTTTTTTTCTCTCAATTACAATCACTTAGGTTCTCTGTAGTTAAAAAAATATAGTGAAATTAATCTCCAAATACCATGATAGATGTAGCCTTGTGATTTTTGTTTAATTTTCATGCATTTAATTTATTGTTCAACATGAATGATCGGATTTTGGTGAGGTAACTGGAGAGCTCGTCTTGTTGACGAACTTACAGAGTCAAAAATTTCTGGCACATTAATTTTTCACCACTTAAAAAAAATAAAAGAAAGAGAAAAGACAAACTAACAAACTGAGAATATTCTCAGCCCATACTCTTTCTAGTATGATAGTATTGATAAGAAGTTTGTCAAATAGTAACAAACAATATTATTATCATATTTAGAGTGGTGCTAGTCATGACACCAATTCTAAAATCAATTTTTTAATACCAACTCACGTGACAAGGATGCATCAATCTATTAGTAAATGTGATCAATTGGTTGGCAATACTTTGAAATACTTACCACTATAAAAAATGACAACTCGCATATCACGTAGGTCGGTATTTAAAAATTAATATTAGAGTTGGTATCCTTGATAGCATTTTTATTATATTTAATACTCTTACTTATTCCTTGAGGGGAGAGGATATGAGAGGGGGAGTTGAAAAAGGGCCATGAATCAAACCCATGGAAATAATCCGATAAGCTGCATCTGTTAAATGGATTCCATCCCAGTTTGAATAAGAGGATGGATTTTTGCAAACTGATGATCCAGTGTGCCCACAACGTGCTGAATTGTTGAAGTTGTAAGGTCCACCACCTCCGCAGCAAGCCTTTAATAGAGTCTCCTTATGAAATCCTGTATCATAAACATATTTACATGCATAATTATTTATATATAAATGATTGTGTGACTGAAATCACTAGGTATACTAAAATATCCTTACGTTTTTCATGCATAATTAATTAAATGTGCATGTATTGTACGTACTTTATAACAACATCTATATATATTTTTTTAAACTAAAACTGTAAAAGAGTACAATAAAAAAAAAAAACGACCATTCAAATAAGACAAACGATCTCAACAAAAAAATGGTGTTACCTATAGATCATAAAACTCTCCCTTTTGAACACGAAATTTTTAGGCACTTTTTTTTTATGATCAATAATTATGTTTTTCTTACAAGTTGTTGAGTTCGTTCAATTTTTCCCAAGATCTCAAAATAACAGCGAATAATTTGCCAATCCATGTGATTTATAAATGTAGTTAAATTTTGGTGTGATTCACCAAAAAAAAAGGAGGGGGGGGGGGGGGGGGGGGGGGGGTGGGTGGGGGGGGGGGGGGGGGGGGGGGGGTGGGTTTAAATTTGGGGTGGCAGGCTAGAGCCTAATGAAAATTAAGATATCTAAGTTAGGTAGTCTTGTCCATGCATAATTTAATTGAGATAAGGTTAAACAAAAAGTAAGGTTGTGGCCGTGATAGAAACTAAAAAAAAAAGTAGGACTATCTATCGGCATAAAAAGAAAGCGATTGGAGGGCAATAAATAAAAAATAGGTCCCATATAGGTACTATATATAGTGTAGGATCTTTTCTATCATACTACGATTAGTTTGTGGGGCCCTCTACCATGGCTTGTATAAAAAAACATGAATAAGTCAAATTTGTTAATTTAACCATATACATATATGTAGATATATGTCGACTTCTACTACAAAATCTTTTTCTTAAAAAAAAAAAATAGAGCATATTTATTGTTTGAATATTAGATCATGTTAGAGTTTTATACCAAAATAACAAAAGAAATCTCATACAATTTGAAAAATAAGACTTTTGAACTTTATTAATTATGAAAATTCCATTCAACTGGCCAATGTAATACTTTGTCCTCGATTTTCAACACATAATATTTCCTTCCTTCTAATATTGAAACATTAAAGAAAAAAAATTCCTGCCGTTTAAATTTTTAACAGAAATGTACATATGATTAACTTCTGATACATAACTTGGAGATACTTTGATAATCCCTTATTCAAAACCTAATTTAAATTTAAAACTCTAATATTAATTAAGAAAAACCTAAACTAAGAGAAAAAAAAAAATTAAATGTTTTATTTTTTAAAATTTTTGGCATGTAAATATAAATTATCTTAAATTAATAATCCAAGAACTTAAATGTGCATTATAATAGGAGTGTAAATTGGTAATTGTGCACTTAATATCTAATTAGCAATCATACCTTAATATGATACCTGTAGGTTCGTCATTCAAACCAACATAAATAATGTGTTTTTTCGTTAAGGTTTAATAAATATGTGAAAATGTACAGATGCTACTTTTTGAGACGGAAACGGTTAAAAAAAAAAAAAAAAAAAGTCGGTGAGAATTGATTTTGGTAGAAAAATAAAAATATTTAAAATTTATTTGCATTTTCGTTTTCGTTTTTATTTTTGCCTCAAAAGATCACGTGTGGAAACATTTTAAAAAGACTACCAAACATCCGTGTTTCACATATCATCGTTGGAGGAATTTTCTCCAACTTTAATTACGAAGTTTTTTTTGCTATAGAAAAAAATTTTAAATTTAAATTGATTTGACTGGATTGAAAAAAAAGAAGGGACAAAAACTGAAGGAGAAAAAAAGAAACTTTATATTTCAACTTAAAAGTCATAGTCAAACGGACCTTTAAGTACTCCATTTTGTTTTTTTCAAACTACAAGAGAAGCTAGATGAGGTTCGTGTGGACGGGTGGTCACGATCATACCACACGTCCCATCAGGGACGCCTCTCTGCAGTTATTATTCTCACCAATCAACTAATCTTTATTTAATAGTCGTACAACTAAGGGCTCTTATTACTATTATCCTTTTTTTTTTTTTTTTTTTTGCAGATTTGGAAATATTTATCACGTCCATAAAAAACTTTAATAATAGAAGCATGGGAGCAAGAAAAAAATGACCCTAACGATACTTGCCATTGCGCTAGCTTCTAAATAAATAATCCATCACTCTAATACCAAGCAGTTAAATATGGAAACATTTATTTAATTTCTTTTCTTATAACGATTTATCTATCAATTTGTGCCCTCATTTACCATAATGATTAAGTTTATGTACGTTGCTTACGTGAATATTTTCCTAGAAAAAAAATGTAATAAAAAAAATAAGTACCGGTATATTAGAAAACGTCGTGGTAGGATCCTACCAAAGGATGGGTGATGTTTAGATATTTTAATTATTCGTAAAAGTTAGGCTCACCATATTGTGCCGGCGAATTGATGAATTGCATCGCCGCACCGTAGTAGTCGGCGTAGATTATGTTGGCTTTCCTGTATTTTCGTCTCAGCTTCTCCAAGGCACATTTGAGCCGTCCGTTATGAAACTTGGAGAAATTATTGAAAACCTTCAAACAGCCATTTGAATCATAATCCGTCGTGTTCGAGCTCTGAAAGAATGTTAGGTACGCCGCTGAGCACCCGAGCGGAAAATTCCCTGGCACCACCAGCTCCACCGCCCCTTCTTCAATCAAAGCCTATTCGAATAGATACACAAACGAAAAAAATATTAACATGTATTTATAATACTAATTGATTATCAATTTTCCAAATATAACCTTTCTTTTTTTTTTTTTTTAGTACGTACACTGGTGGCGTTAGTTATTGCTTCAACAACTATTGGGACCAAAGCTTCAATTTGTTGGATGGTTCCACCGGAGAATAAGACGTAGTTATAATCATTTCCGCCGATCTCTCCGACGAGAAAGAGCGATTTCTTCAAGTAGTTGCCACAATCTGACGTGAAATTACATAGAGTTAAGAAAATTAAGTTTTCATTTGATTGGTTGATTTGAGTTAAAATATTTGAGTTGATTTGTTTGATTTTTTTAAAATAGTTAAAAAAAATTTTGTTGATTTTTAAAAAAATACAAAAATGAGTTAATATTTTTAATTTGAACAGACGATCTAAATACAAGCTAAAAGTCGAAGACAATTAAATAAATTAACTTGCCTGGTTTGCCGCTGCAAAGGGAGGACTTAAACCTACTGAACCAGCAAAGCTGGACGCTTAATGAATCGTTCGTCCACAAAAAAGATGCGATTTTCCTTTGGTAGAAAAATTCCGGGTCAAGAGCCGTAGCTCCCGCGACGGCGAAATTTACTCCGTGCCGGAAATTTTGGCCGCCTTCTCCGAGTGCTAGGTAAGGTGGCAAATAGGGCAGCCCAAATTTTGCAGCTTTGAAAAAAGATACCATGATCATGACCGATGTTGTATATTATAAGATAACATTGTTGCTATTTATAAGTATCATTGCTTAATGTTTTACATGAAATTATTACTTTAAATGGTCTAAAGAAACGTAAAAATTTAACAAAGTATGACAGATTAGCTAGATCAGGATCAGACAAGTACATACCAATGAAATCAACCACTAGACGACCATCGGAGCAACGACCGGTCGGGCGTCGGAAAAAAGGTCATTCCATAGGGAAGCTTGCCTATAACCGGGAATGCAATGGCACCCGACCGAAGGAAATTTCCTGTGTCGCTTATAGAGTCGCCGAAGTTAAAAATCGCATCATATTTCTTAAAAGTATTGCCTGATGAGAGAACTGTCCAGAGTAAAGATAAATGGCAAGAAGAAATAGAAAATTCATGGCTGGTTGGAGATCCAGGAAAAAATATATTACGTTATAGATAGGAGTTATTTGCATTGCTAAAAATGCTAACTTGCTTGTCAGAAAAGGACCCACCCTTTCCCGTGACGTTTTTCTATACTAATTTTTTTTTTTTTCTTTTTTAAATATGATTCTCTCAAAATGTAAATTTTGGATATTGCAAAACGTTTTTTTGGTTATTTTAATTTTTTTTTTTTTTTTGGTCAACGATTTTGCTCAAGTGAGAGGATTTTAGCATGCATGAATCTTCAAACATAGGATTCGGTGTGTAAGAGAAAAGGCAAAAAAAAAAAAAAAAGAAAAACATATATAGGAATAGGTGCATTATTTCTGAAAAAACACGAGTGGGGAATGCTAAATAGGGATATTTTTGTCCTTTCATCCTCTGGTTAAGAAGTTGACTTGAAAGATTAGAAGTATTTAATAAGAACTCAAATCTTTTATTTAATTTTTTACGTCTTAAATAATATCTAATCGACATTATTATGCCTTAATGTTTTAAAATTTGAAAAGCTTTGTAACTAATTTTTATGTACTTTACATACTTCAATTAAAGTGACATAATATAATTGATTAGAATTTGAAGTGTCAAATTGAACAAGTAATTTATGAGTTGTTTGGGGTATTTTCTGGAGATAGCATTTTACCAGTTGGATTTCAAATTTCCCTTTACATCAAATTTTCTCTGTCTTTCATTTTCAAAAACTCAAACTTTAAAAGTCTGCAACTTTCTTATTTCAAATCGGAATGAAATGATTTTATGTCAAAATACTCATAACAGCAAGACGAACAAGACAATGTCCATTTTGCAAATTTTTTTTTCAAAACAATTCAAATTTTTGTATTATTTTCTACATTACATAACTTTTTCAAAAGTTTTCCCTCTAAACACACATTTCCAACCCAACTTCCAAAACACCATCTTCAGATGTTACCCCAAGCGAGTCCTTAAATTCATACTAAATATAAGCCTATGTTTAGTTTTCCATCTCCAACTCAAAAATTTCAATTCAATTTTTGTTTTTTTTTCCCGAAAAGTCAACAAAACTTTTAACTAGTTTTTGAAAAGTCGACCAACTCTAACATAAAAAAACCGGCAAAACCAAACAAGACTAAATCTTACACTCGAAGGAAGTGTCCTAAATAATTGCAAGTAACTATATTCTAGCACCTCTATGCAGGTTCATCTTCCACCAAAAAAATAAATAAATAAATAAATTTTGACAGGGATAGAAAATAAATGTCTTACTAAAATTCCATTCCTTTGGAGCGTCAAATTTGTGTCCCAGCTCTGTTAAAATTTTAAAGCCTTTTTTTTTTCCCCCTCTCTAATTTAGTGATGCGGCTAAAAGATGCACAATATCTAATAGATTTGCGAACGCACATGAAATGAACAAGGCATATAATTTGAGTATTACGTGCTCATGCATTAACGATGTTGTCACGATTCAAAATTGGAGGTCATGAGTACTAAAGACGATTAAATTTAGGGAAAACAAGATTATTTAACTCAAATTCTAAATATATGAAACTTTATGAAAAATTATATTACATATATGCTCCGGAGGCATGAAAATCTTAGTATTTACAAATCGTCATTTAAATATAGTTTTTCTCATCAATGTACAACCTTGAGAAATTCTCATACTTGTACGATCACTCTACTCGGATTATAGTATAATTGATAATTAAATAACTAATAAAAAACACTTCGGGTTTGTTTGGTTTGTCATTTTAACTCCAACTAAACTGTATTTTTTCAGTTGGATTTTTATTTTTATTTTTTTCTGAAAAATCAATAAAAATTATAACTAGTTTTTGAAAAGTTAACAAACTTCAATTAAAAATTTTAACTCTAAATAGCGATTCAAACGCAAGCTTCATCTCGAACTTCAAAGACTGTTATGTGACACAACTCACTGCAATAAACCCCTAGTCTAAAGGGGGAAAACATAAAAAGGAGGTCGCCGAATGCTCGTTACAAAGGAGAAATAGATAAGATATGAGAAAAAATGACTCCGATATAGTTAGTCAAATCATCATAAAATCATGTGAACGGTCAACTTACATATTTACAATATACATACATATAGGCATCTGTTTGACAGAGTAATACGATGTGCCTTCGGATCAGACATGTACATATCAAAGAATTCACACTCATAAATCAAAATCATGATATGCATGCTAAGACGTGCAATAGATAAACTTGAAGCTTTCTCTAGAACTTTCACACTATCTCTGAAATGTCTTCCACATTATACCGTCGACTATTGAAGATGAAAAATAAAATAAAACATCATTATTTAAAAATTATGAGTTACACAGGGGCCAATCCATCCCCGTCACCTCCAAGGACAGGCCCGATAGGGTTGGGATAACTTGTCCGAACATGGTTCATCAAACAAAAACGTAAAGACACAAAATAAAGGATAATAAAAATATTAAAATAAAAAATAAATCTATGTACTTTAGTGAAACATGATAATTCAATTCCTGGACACAAAATAAATAATAATAATTTTTTTGTTTTTTTGTTTTTGTTTTTGTTTTTTGAAGTGTTCAACTCTCTTTTTTTTAGTATATTAATATGTGTACTCGCGTATTAGAGCTTGTCTGTGCGAAGTAGTTGAATTGTGAAGTCCAATTCCAGGGTAATTGGTTTTTCAGCTATATAATATTTTTACCCCCACCAAATCAATAGAAAGATCACTTAAAATTTCACTCTAAATCAAGCTCGATAACATTAAGAGACCACTATTATTTTGTCCCCAATTATGTTACTACGATATTTTAACAGACACTTTTAGAGTCGAAAATATTTTTTCTACAAATATCAAATAGCTTGCCCCCAAAAGGATATTAGCAGCAATGTTACGCTCCAGATTATCCATCAGAGACTAATTATTATTCTGTAAATAACACGAATTTACAAATTTACCCCTTACAACTTAGCTTGAACTTATACAACGCGCCAATTTTCTTTTTATTTAATTTGACTGAATTGATAGTATGGGTCGTTTTGCAATTACATTCGAAAATTAGTCACACACATTTGCACTATCTAAATGTATCAATAAGTTCTTTATGATATCTCTTTCTATGTATGTATAATGTTCGTTCTCTTTTACTATCCTCTGGCTGGGAAAGAGGTAGAAAGTTGTTTTTTTTTTTTTTTTTTCCACCAAAACATTCATATTAAACAATATATTACAATAATTCAAATAACTTCTCTGCCCAAGGAAACATTGCTTTTTTAATCTTCCTTTTTAAGCACATTTCAACAAATTTCCAATTGTACTCATTAACTTATGAAAATTTCTTACACCAACAAAAAAAAAAAAAACGACAAAAGAATCGGAAGATGTTCAACGTGAATACTCATAGTAGAAAAAGTTGCCAAGAAGCTGTTTGACATCCATAAGCAAGTTATGTAAATATCTACTGGAAAGCTAACCAAACATTACCATCATTTATACTTTGAGTGGGACCGCCTTTAATAGGTGTACACCGAGTTAGAATGTGCCAATAAAAAATAAAATAACATAAAATAAAATACAAACCCTCCTTCTTAGCTTCGGCCCTGTTTATTAAATGACTAGGTTGCTTTTGTGAGGAAAAACCGAAAAAAAAAAAAAAAAAAAAAAAAAAAAAAAAAAAAAGAGAGAGGAAAATAGGTACTTATAATTATAGTGCATCCTTGAGAGGATGATGGTATGTGAGAAGAGGAGATGTAAAAGGGCCGAAGACCAAACCCCATGGCAATAATTCGATAAGCTGCTTCTGTTAAATGAATTCCATCCCAATTTGCATAAGAAGATGGATCTTCACACACTGTTGATCCGCTCTTTCCACAACTTTCTGAAATATTGTAGTTGTATGGCCCTCCCCCCTCCGCAACATACCTTTAAAACAGTCTCCTTTTGAAAACCTGACAAATTGAAAATTATAGGATATGGAAAAATAATAATAATAACAATAATAATAATAAAATAACATAATTTGTTTCATCTTATTCAGTTTTACTATAAATACATTTATGAAACTCTTGTTTTATTTTATTTTTTATTAATAAAAAAAATTAGTGGTGTCTTCACGACCTCTCTCAATGCTATATTAGAGTCTATTGCGAGCACAGATAAGATGACAAAAATCCTAAATTTAGGTCTTTAATAATTAACAATCCTCAGTCTTCAAAAAGGACTACACATAATCTTTTTATCAAAAACTAAATAAAACACCTGTGTTAAGACTCAAGTTTAAAAAATAATAAAAATAAAACTCTAAATAGGACTTCTTTGCCACCGGTCCTACCTACACTTTTGAAACTCCTTATGATGAACAAAAAAATTGCCTTTACTTTTTGATGCAAAGTTGCCACGAGTTCACGACAAGTGGTCAAGTGTGGATGGGTGGTCATGAACATCCCGCACGTCCCATCGGGGGACACCTATCTAACATTCATATGCCTCACCTATCCACGCTCAATAACCTCATTGCGGAATGATTGTCACGCTAAGAATTAGAATCATTTTTTCGGATATAAAATAACTCCTAATTCTCAAGGTAAAAATGTATGTAAAGGAACTAGCACTTTATGTCGCCCACAAAATAACTAGAGATGTCCATTGATCCTTTTTCGATGGTTTTGTGACCGATCTACTTATAAAATGTCTACATACTTACTTATGTATATCAATTGTGACTAGTGGTGTTGTAAATGCATCAATTAGTTTAAACTAGTTTAAATACCCGTGCGATACACGGCGGTAAAAAAAAAAATTTTAAATTGATAAGGATAAATGATAAAGGTAAATAACATACATTAAAAGCAGTAGATTAAAACATATAATATAATTACAATAAGTCTGAAAATTTAGATGTCATTATCATCATAGCAGGCTTAAATCTTTGTACAAAAACTCTTTAGAAAACTATTTATAACAGAAAAAACAAAAAATCAATTACAAAGAAAAAAAATAGTAACAACAATAGTAACAAAACAATATCATATAAATATATATATGCAAACCGAAAAACAACTAAAATGTCAAACATTTACATCAACAATAAAGACTATTAAATTGTATTTAACAATTATCTAACAATTGATAACAACGGTATCATATTTTAACAACATACACCAAACCAAATAATGCATCTAATATTTGTATTAGTATAGACCAAAATAGAGATCATTATAATAAGCTTAAATCTATATAGAAAAAATTGTTTTCAAAAGTAATTATAACAGAAAAAAAAAAAAAAACAAACAAAACAAAACAAAACAAAATTAAAAGCAAACAATGACAATAACAATCACAGACCAATACCATATAGGCATATATACAGATATTACAAATTATAAGAGCACAAAAATCTGAATAGTAAAATGATGGAGAGATAATATAATTCAAACAAGTAGAGTCATATTTCCTTATATGTATAGCAATCATATAAACTACCATATCCTATTTTCATAATCATCTAACATATAATAACAGTGACATAATCCAAACACTGGCAAATAAAAGTTTCGAAAAAACAGAGTTGATCACACCACATTAAAAAACAAAGACAAAGACTAAAGAAGAGAATACAACAACAAAACCAATTCTTTTCATATATATTAATAACTATAATTAAACAGTAGTGGAAATAGAAAATGTTACAGGATCGAGCAAATAAATAGAAAATTTAAAAAAAAAAAAACATATATTTAAGGAAGAAATTGAAACCAGTCAAATAAAGCATTCAATAACAGTCAAAAGACAAAAATAAGAGCAATACCCTAATGAAAAAGGCCATCTTCACAGAAAACAGTAGTTGATAAAGCTCAGGTCTTAAAAAGTAAGAAGAGGGAATAAGAAAGTCAGGGTAACAATTAAAAAAGGTGGGAGTAGAGTAAAATAGAAAAGATATTACAGAGTTAGTAATAACTAACAAAATGGTTGTAAAGAGAGTGAGTAAGAGACTATTGCAAAAGCAGTGATAGTTAAATATAAAAATAAAGACAGTAAATGAAGAAGAATAGTGATAGTTAAACTAAGGATAAGAAATTTAAAAAAAAAAAAATGACAACACTGATTATATACATGTAGGGGAAAAAATAACCATTAAAAAAAAAGGAAATCACCCAAAAAACACACAAAAAAAAAAAAGGAAAAATTTAGGAGAAAAACATATAGAAACAAAAAATTCCAAAGCAAAAACATACAAAAAAAAATGTCTCTACACTATGTACGTAGAAAAAATCCTGCTAATAATAATATAAATTCACAACCAACAAAATCCAACCAAAACGCTAAAAAAACCAAAATAACAGTAAGGAAAAAAAAACAAAAAACAAATTTAAAATCTAAAGTTGAAGAATCAAAAGCAAAAGAAAAAACCCTTAGAAAGAAAAGAAAAAAACAAAAAATAAAATAAAATAACAACAGAAGATAAAGAAAATAACGGCAAAACAAATCAAGAAACACAAAAAACACAAAAAACCAAAGCTTAGGATTCGGAGAAAAGGAGAAACCCGAGAAGAAAAATGAACAGTGTTACAAAAAAAATCAGACAAGAAATCCTTCGGAAAAAATTTAAAAAAAAACACACCAAAAAAAAAAGGAGCAAACAACGACATAAGGAGAAGTACATCTGATAAGGGCAAATCGTCAAAGAACAAAAATCAGGGCAAAACCATCTGTTAACTATAGCGGAAGGGAAAAGCAACACTGACCAAAGGGCAAATCGGCCTGTGCAATGAGGGAAAAGGACAATTATGTCCATTCACTGTAGCTAGAGGAAAAAGCAACTTTGTCTGAGGGGCAGAATAGTCACACACTATTCAAAGAACTGCAACCTCGTGCATTCTTTGAGTATGTAGTAATAAATTCAAGTAGTTGATCACCATTTTGTAACGGCGATTTAACGAATTGCATCGTCGCTCCATGGTAGTCAGCGTATATTATCTTGACATCCTATATTTCCGTCTCAGCTTCTCCAAGGCACATTTGAGCCGTCCGTTATGAAACTCGGAGAAATTATTGAAAGGCTTCAACCAGCCATTTGAATCATAATCCATCTTGTTAGGGCTCTGGAAGAATGTCAGGTATGCCGCCGAGCACCCGATCCGAAAATTCCCCGGCGCCACCAGCTTCCACCGCCCCTTGTTCTATCAAAGCCTATTCGAATAAATATATAGACGAAACAAATTATATTATTAACAATTAACATGTAATTATAAAGCTAATTTGCTAATTGTGGTCAAAACGATAGCTTTTTATTTTACTTTTTATTTTTTTTAATAGTACGTACAATGATGGCCTTCATAATTGCTTCAACAACTATTGGGGACCAAAGATTCAACTTGTTGGATGGTTCCACCGGAAAAGAAGGCGTAGTTATAATCATTTCCGCCGATCTCTCCGACGAGAAAGAGCGATTTCTTCAAGTAGTTGTCACAGTCTGACGTGAAATAATTATACAGATCGTTAATCAAATAAAAAGTTGGAGGACTTTTGTAAGCCCCATAACTGCCTGGTTTGCTGCTGCAAAAGGTCTTATATATAACTGCCTGTTTGGTGGAACCACTCAACCCATTCAACTCAAATTTTTTTTTGTCCTTTTTCCCAAAAAGTTTTTTGTCTTTTTCCCATAAAGTTTATTTGTCTTTTCTAAAAATTCAAAAAAATGTACTATTGAAACTTAAAAATCTTAACTCAAACTACTCCACCAAACTCCCCCTAACCTACTGAACCACCAAGCTGGACGCTTAATGAATCGTTTGTCAACAAAATCGATTCCGATCTTCCATTGACTGAAAAATTCAGGGTCAAGTGCGGTAGCTCGGACAAACGGCACGTCGGAAAATTTGGGCCGCCTTCAAGCTAGTGCTAGGTAGGGTGGCAAATAGGGCAGCCCAAATGTTGCCGCTTTGAAAAAACGAACCTTATCGATCATAATTCATGCACAACAAAATTTGTACATGATATAATTATATATTTTGGTTGTTACTAAGTACCGTTGCATAAACCTTTTATATATAAGAAATTATATGCAATGGTCTTAAACAGAAGTAAAAATTGGGAAGGATATGAAAGTTCAGATCAGGATCGGGCAAGTACGTACGTACTGACGAAATCAACCACTAGACGTCCATCGGAACAACGACCGGTCGGGCGTTGGAAAAAAGGTCATTCCATAGGGAAGCTTGCCTATAACCGGGAATGCAATGGAACCCGACCGAAGGAAATTTCCTGTGTCGCTTATAGAGTCGCCGAAGTTGAAGATCGCATCATGTTCTTAATAGTGTTACTTGCCGAGAGTATTGTTCCAGAGTACATAAAAATGACAACAAGAGATAGAAATTTCATGGTTGGAGATATAGAGGGAGAAACATTAGAAAAAATACTAATTTTATAGATAGGCACAAAATGCTAACTACCTAGTCTGAAAAGGACCTTTTTTTTTTTTTTGTTGGGCTGAGAGTCAGGTGGCACCCAGCCCGTTCATACGCCCCTCGACTTTTTAGCAGTCTTGGGAAACCAACGAGGAGTTGTCAAAATCCAAGTTTTCTACCTAAGGCCACTACAGCTTGCCACTTAGCCGGCTTCAACAATTGGAGTATGGTCTTTAATGAATGTTACGAGATTTAAACCTTGATGAAAAGAATGAGGAAACGTAGAATATACATCTTCATCACAACACCAGGACCTAGGTGGTGGTAAAGGACCCCTCCCTTCCCGTGATGCTTTAATATATTTATTTAAAAAAAAATGATTCTCTTAGAAAAGTAAATTAAATCTGAATGTTAAAAAAGTTTTTTTTTTTTTTTTTTTTTTGAATTAGGTTTTCTGTGTTGGCCAACGATTTTGGCTCAATGGGAGAATTTTAACATGAATTGTAAAAACATAGGAGCATGTGCATTATTTCTGAAAAACATAGAGAAATGCCGTATAAAAATAAAATATATATATATTAAAAAAAAAAAAACACTTTAGGGGTGTGGTGATGGTGACGAGCAATTCTGAAGGAAGCAGGGATGTGATTAACGCAATGCAAGGCTGCTGGAATCCCTGCCTTCGGCCCCACATGGGACTCATCTTTATGGTAATTGTATTGAAAAGAAAAATAGAGATGTAATTATATTAGAGAATATCAAGCTTGGCTATATAAATTAGAGAATCCTAATTAGACGATTGAATTATCAACATTCAACTAACAAAATCATCGTGCAACAACAAAGAGCACTTATTTCCAGTTCCGGTACATGTTTCTCAAACAGAAGCTTTACAACATCGTACTTTATTATGCGCGGGTATTAAAACACTTGACTGAAAACACCAACGAGTTATTGAGGATTCGGAGGGCGGCCGTTAGCAGCAGCAACTCGGGACCCCATTCCAGAAGCTCTTTACTGTGTCATCCTTGTGCACAAAAACCTCTATGAAGCATAAAGAATCTTTGTGTTCTCCTGTTGCTGTCGCAATGGCTTCAATAAGTTCATCTTCCGTTCGAACCTGAATTAGGACAATGCAGTTTTAGCAAATTCATACTGAATGATGTTGAGAAATTTCATTGAAAGGAAAGGAAAAACAAAAAAGTGGTCGCATTCAAGTAATTACTAGGAAATTAGATTCCATGAATGCAAGTTTAATTATTGTTATTATTATTATTATTTTAAATAGAGACTAGAAACTAATTACTTCATTCATCTAAGTTTCGAACCTTGGCAGTCCAGCATTTGCCTTCACCGTTGTGAATGGCGTCGACAGTCCCGTGTAGTCCCAGTTTTTGATGACATTGTATGGCCCATCATGAATCTCTACTTCGATTGTATAGCCTCCATTGTTGATAAGAAATATAATGCTCTTTTGCCTGCATCTTATCATTGTTGAAATATCTTGAGCAGTAACCTGACAAAACATAGCTTCCTTAGAAAAGTTTTGCTTTGCACCAAGTGGTTACAACGTTATACATGCACTTCCGAATGAGATTTTAACTTGCGCAAGTCGTAAAACTAAATTGGGTTCTAGTAATTCCTATTTAGTCATGATTAATTCCTCTGTTTTGTTCACTTATGTGCATCTTGAAAGGACAAAAGTAAAAGCTTCAAAACCATATTAGTAGGTGACAAATTCAAAGCAACTGATCAAATACTGGTTAAAATTTGCGTGTTTCGCTGAACATAATAATACTAACCTGGAAACTACCATCACCGATGCAAGCGATTACACGCTTATCTTTAGCCGCTTGAGCCATATCCAAGGGTGGCACCAACAGACCATCCAATTGAACCATATTGCATTTGGAACTCATACCTGAATGGAAATAAACGAGCAGTGCTTATGGCAACATAGTTTTCGGTAAACACAGAATGTTTAGATAAACATTTGTTACAAGAGTCTCTTACCCACAATTCTCTGGAAGGCGGAGTTTCTGACAATTGAACCATGAGTCTCCGGTTTCAGCAATCACTGCAGTATCACCACTGAGGCATCTCCTGTAAATGAGTTCAAATCAATGAGTTAAACCAAGAATTACAATAAGAAGAAAAGCATATCTGAGTGAGCAGAACAAGAAATTGTTATGAAAGTTTTGATTTTAACACTATTTACCAAATGTTCACATCAAAATATAGATCCAGGATCCAAATTTAAAAGTGAAATTGAAGGCTATAGAAAGAAAGTTAATTCAATAAGTGTTTCTAAGATACAAACAGTCTTCAAACTTTGGTGTTTTTATAATGCAGCTAGTTTGTTTTCTAATCTCAATTATGGGCTAAAAAACGAGGAAAAAAAAAATTCGTAACCTAATTGTCCAGACTAACCTGAAGGTGCTTAAAGAGAATGTTGACCCTCAGAAGCTCATTATTTTCATGCTTCAAAGGAATGCCGGGGGGAACAAATATTCGACGGTAATTCTCCAAGGCAGTGTGTTTCTCGTCAGCTTCTTAGCCAATGCACTTAGGAAGTCAGCCATGAAAACCCAGCCAAATGATGGACCATTCCCGATAGTCCACGCGCTTAGGCTCCACCATGATAGCTTTTTTCCTTCTTGACTAGCAAGGAGTAACCCACAGAGCTATAATCATTGAAGATTGGGCCAGCGAACAGATAGGCATCAGCGGACTCCACGATCTCTCCACAGAAGCTGGTGCTGACAGCGCCCCAATAAGTCCCAATGAAATTAGGATGGCACTCCGGCACCAACCCTTTACCCGATGGCATAACGGCAACCGGATAACCACTAGCATCAGCAAGCTCAACAAAGGCCTGTTGCGCCTTGGCTACTCTTAACTTCGGACCACCACAATAACAGCCTTCACAGCTCGGTTCAGGAAATCAGCAGCCGCCTCAACTGCTGCTTCCAATCCTAATTGGTTGCTTGTCCTGCGAGAAAGTAAACAGTCCACCTATGAATGTCGTAAGTGATGGATTTATTGTTCTTATTTTTCTGTTTTTAGGATAGGTCGCTGTTACCAACACAAGAAGGTTGTCGAGAATTAGACGCCCTAATCCTCTATTACAAAGAGCAACACAACACACACAAGACACAGTCAAAGGCTACATCCACATTTTTACCAAGACGCTTGTTTAATTATTCGTTAGGACAATAATTAAAGCTCCACACACTGGACAGAAAGAACAACATGGAAAAAGCACTAGCATGCCATATTGTAAGTAATGAAACAGCATTTTTTAAAGAATGAAACCATAAATTTGACCACTAAATTGGACAAAAACTGACTCTAGTCCTCTGTTTTTCATATCTCACGCTTATTACAAAAGGGGCAACTTTATAGTAGAAAATGCACTATCAATGAACATCAAGAGTGCCACACATTCACAGATATATATAATATATATATATATGTATAGAGAGAGAGAGAGGGAGAGAGAGAGAGAGAGAGAGTTAAAGAGGCATACGTGGGAGCAAGGAAAGAAGGGAACAGGGTCTCTAGCGAAAGTGGGGTGAGGAATGCCAGGCAAATTACAGCTTATGCTGATATAAACAGGCTTGCTTTCTTTCAACGCCGTCGAGATCGCCGTGTCTATTTGCTCATGCGCATCATCCAAATTATTCACCACTGCCTGTACCACATTTAAACAACACGTATATACTCATTACTTCTGTTTTTCTCTGTGTTATATATAAACCGTGTGTGTGTGTGTGTGTGTATAGTCTGGGCTTACCTGAGCACAAGTGACGGTTGGAAGCACCGGAGCTCCTGAGAGAAATCGGGCAACCCGATCGTGTGATGGAGGATTCGGTTAGTGCCGTAGTCGTGGAGTTGGGCCCACCGACGATGCAGATGACGGGCAAGTTCTCGCTATACGCGCCGGCGACGGCGTGAGGACGCTCAGCCCGCCGACAGTGAAGGTGACGACGCACGCGCCGACCGCCCCTGGAGCGCGCGTAGCCGTCGGCGGCGTAGCCAGCGTCTTGAGCTCGTTGCAGCAGCCGATGAGGTTGAGCTCCGGCTCGGCTATCAGGTGGTCGAGCAGCGTCAGGTTGAAGTCGCCCGGCACGGAGAAGACGTCCCTCGCGCCGATCTCCACCAGCCGCCGAGCCAGGTGCCGCCCCATCGTGCCGCTCGTCGCCGCCGGCCTCACCGCCGCCGGCGCCGAGCTGGGCCTAGCCGTCGAGCCTATAATTGTCGCTCCGTCCATTCAAGTATACTGGATTTTTTTTTTTTTAAATGACAACAAATTTCTCAATTTCAAAGCTTGTTCGTGGGTTTTGAATGGGTTATCGGGGTTGCCTTATAAAAAGAGTTGGTTTTGTTGGGAAAACTGTGGGTGTAAAACGTAGGATTGAAATTCAACAGAAGACAAGATTAGAGACAGAACAAAAAATAAAAATATTTGGTGAAAAGCTGTGGACTTTAGGAACGTGGAAGAACCATTTGATGTTTTTCTTTCTCTCTCTCTTTTTTTTTTTTGGTTTAATAATAAATAAATGTGGTCCACTTGACTTGTTAAGTAAGTCTTTAGGTGTTTTTGACTGTGATTGGGAGGTTTAACATAAATAATTAAGGAAATGGACCACCTGTTCGGAAACAAGAGCTGATTTACAAGTTGTTTTTGGTTCCGGCGTCTCTGTACACTGTTTTGTCGTCTTAATTGAAGGTTTTTAGATTTGATTATTCTACCGAGCAACTAAACCGACTTTATTCTTCTCGAACAATGCGCTGTTTCGTCCAATCTGTGAAAAGAATAATCGCATGTCGGTTTTCCCATTATTCACATGTATATCATCTTCAATGTCGAATTGGCTAGTATTGTTGCAAAAAAAATATTTGAATAGAAGTAATAATAACAATTCTATATTTAATTTTATCAGTAAAATTTCGAATCTCTTCACCTGTAGTTTAAAAAGAAAAAATTTTGACTGGAAGATCCTTTAAGACAAGTATTTATATTTTTAATATAGTATTTTACAAAATTAAATGAAGTAGTATGAGGTTAAAATATTAACAGTAAATAGAAAATTTACAAGATAAATTATCTATTTTTTAAAAATAAATTAAATTTTTACCTAGTAATTGATATTTAATGATATTTTATTTTAGATAGTTTTTAGAATATGCAAAAATATTATTTACTTCAGTCTCCTGTATTTAAATTGTCATCAAAATATGGTTGGATATTCACAATCTAAATAAAAAAAAATATTTAGAAAGAAATATTTAAATATATATATTTAGATAGATGTTGAAAACAATTGATTTAAATAAATCATAAATTATTCTTTAACAAATATACCCAAATAACCAAGTTTTAAAGGGAGGTCCATTCCAATTTTAAAGTGATCATTTATGACATGGATCCTAAATTATACTTTAACAAATATATCCAAATAACCAAAATTTTAAAGGGAGGTCCAATTCCAAATTTTACTTAAAATGGTCATTTATGATATTTTCACTATGTATATGTTGAGGTCCACTTTTAGATTATCAAATCGTAATTTGAATTGCTCGTTTAAAATATCGTCATTTAACTAAGAAAAAGTTTTACGAATTCCCTTTAATTATGTTACTAGTATCACTATTTTTCATGAATTGTGCATGTTGTACCTCCTGAATTATACATTTGTGTCAAAATATCTCTCTATATGTTTTCGTTAATATTTATGTCATATTTTATCTGAACATCCCTTGATCTTTATATTTCTTCTTTAATGTAATACAAATGTGAAATGTTGTACTTAGCATTAAAAATAATATGTTTAATAATTTGATATTGTATTTTAAGATCTTTCTACGATAAGGTATCATACTGATATTGTATGTTTTTTACTATTAAATCTAATTAAAATCATATCAAAATTAAAAATATATGTATGTGTGTACTATTTATGAAACAATCTAATGGCTGAAAAATAGAACATTACCAATATTGTATTTTTTCATGTCATACCATATAAATATTTGTTTTTTTCAATAATTTTTAATTCTAGTAGTAATCTTATAATTAGAGTCCATTAAAAAAAATATTGTATTTAGGTGACAAGTTTTAGTCACACCTACTATGGTGGTTGCCAAAGCTCCGAGTGAACCCGAAATAGGTCATGAACTTGGATCTATCAAATGATAAGAATGCCTTTGATATTTAATCATAAACCATTTTTGTCTCAGTTGTATGTAAATTTTAAAAGTTAACGATGATGATAAAATATATAAATATAGTATTTCAAAACTCATATTATACATTGGGGCATTTAAATATATTATTTTTTTATTTTTTTTTCACCACATATATATAGTATTAACATGAGATATGTAATGCTCTCCAACAAAATTAACCGTCGAAATGGTGTAATAAATAAAGAAGTGGAGCGGACTAATTGATGAAGCGAAAGAAAATAAAAACGATAAAATAAAAAGAATAGATTAGGTTAACTTGATAATTCACATAGATTATTAATACAATTATTTCCTAACTTCATCATTAAACGGCCATGCATTAGGCACATGGAGTTACAATCACTAGCGCGGGGTTTCGAGAAAATTATCAATATAATCACATTTTTTTTTCATCTATTAATTAATATGTTACAAATTTCTCACTCTTAATTAACATGACACAAATTCTAATTAACTTAGTTTGATTTTGTGTCGTATTGATCTTGTATTATGTTTTTTTTTTATCATATTAGTGATAAATAAAGATCTCCAAATTTATGTATTTCCTTATATAACAAAATTGCTTCAACAGTGTCACTAATAGTTGCTGGGCCTAGCCCGTATAAGTAGCAAAGCCCACTGGGCTGATGATCTGCTCTCCAAAAATATGAGGCTTTTGCACGGCGATCGAGCATGGTGAAACTTGAAGTTATCATTTTCCAGATAATGAGATGAACAAAGGAACTAGAGCTGAGAATTTGGGCCGGGCCCAAACGGGCCGAACTGCGATCCGTAATTTAGGCCCGATTGATTGACCGGCCCGGATTCTATAGGCCTGGCAAAAGCCCGGCCCTATAGTAAAAAGGCGGGCTGGTCTCTCCCCTTTAAACCCAACGGGCCGGACCGGTCCGAAATATTAAGTCCGATGGGCTTGCCCGACCCACCCATTATTTATAATATAAATATAAATATAAAAATTAGTAGAAATAGTATAATAAAATTTTTTAACAAAGTTTAAATTTTTTTATTTTTTATCTAAGATAAAATATTAAGATAAATTAATTAAATTGATCGAAAATATACAAATTCATTCAAAAAATTACAAATAAAAAAATAAAATTAAATAAAAATTTTAAAAATGGGCTAGGCCCCATCCCGGCCCGCTCTAAGCCCACGGGCCGGGCTGGGCCTATAGTTCAAGGATTCGGGTCGGGCCAATCCGGCCCGCATTTTAAATGGGTTGGCTAGCCATGCCCGAATTCTTGAAATAGCCCATCAGGCATGGCTGGGCCGGGCCGGGCGGCCCGAATTCCCAGCACTAAAAGGAGCTGAATATCGTTTTTGTAGGATAAAATACTTTGAATTTTGTATTTTTTTTTTTTTTTTTTTCCATTTTGTTCCAAGAATTTTGAAAACTATCATTCGCTCTCTTAAGTTTAAAATGTTAGCATAAAAAATGGTTTTTCCATTCAATGATAAGAAAGCTTATTTGTAAATAATAATACTAGATCTTAACTTTAAGATTCCGTCTTTAGGGAAGGGAAAAAAAAAAAACTTCAAGATTCCATCTAATAGTTAAAAGATGAACACGATATTTACTAAAAGTTGATCAAGTGATTAAGTCGATGATAAAGGGTTTGTTCTAGTCACTAAGAAAAAACGGGGGAAATTTCAAAGAATGATAATATGATGGATCCTATAACACCATAGACTTTAGTCTTTATGCTATCAATAACAAGACTTGAATCTTTTGATAGCTAAATCTTTTTTTTTTTCTTTCTTTTTCTTTTAGAAAAAAGATTTACCTAGAAAAACTTTTAGAAAATTGAAATATTAAAAGCCGTTGAACTCATTAACCATAAATGTTTGCTCAAAACATATATGAAAATTGTTGTTTCAGATTTTTTTTTTTTTTTTTTTAAATTAACAGAATTGGATACTTTTGAGAAATACATTAAAAAAATTATAAAAAAAAAAAAAAGACCTTTTATAAATTTAGGGAGGGCTCGTTAGGAAAAGGATTATCTAACGATATCTCTTTAGCTGCTAGTTTCTTGTTTTGTTACTTTTTTCGAGTTCTTCTTTTTATTTTAAGGAGTATTTCTGACATTCTGTTTCTTTACTTTTTTTTTTTCCTAAATTAATATTAAAATTATAAAGTTCCACTTGAAGGTGCTAAATTCTAAATGCATATCATCGTCAAAAGACAATTTCAATCTTGGCAATAATAATTACCATAAACAAGTCAAAAGACAATTCATGAACATAGTATAACACTAACAGAAGAAGAATAGAAGAATCAAGAATTCAGTAGTTCTACAAATCAGAAAATCAATGACAGAAGTCATGAATCAATCAAATGAACCATAATACTCATCCATACATATTATATAACACACACATCTATATATGTGGTCTTAAATAAGCCTAACAAGGGATCTTAGATGTAAACCACTTCATAACCGAAAAAGGAGCCTTATCAACGCCAGTGCAAACTCAACTATGATAGTCACACACAAGCAGCACGGGCATATGCAAGTTAGCGCCAAACTGCATCCATCACAAAGAAATTAAACCAAATCAAATTACTATATATATATATATATATATATATGCAAACCAAACAAATCGTATTAGTAAAAATGAGCGCTAATAAAATCTCAATTACCCGACGATCCAAATAACGATGCCGACGAGAGAGAGAGGAGGGCGACAAAGGCGAAGGGGAGGCCGAGCAGAAACCCCAAAGGCCGGCATTCGCAATCCTCGAACAACAGCATCCCATGGTGGTTTAACTTCTGGTTTTTTTTTTTTTTTTTTTGGGTTTAATAATTAATGTATGTTTTTGAATTAGGTGAGCTGAATTAGGAAGGATAAATAATCAGGAGGTACCTATTAATAATGTTGACGCAAGGAACCAATAATTGAACTAAATATGGGAAAAGACAAAGAGAAAATGTTAAGAAAACGTGTATTAGGCATTCGGCTGCCACATCTCATATACACGTAATCCATTCATCGACGGAAACAGATCAACAACAAATAACAAAAACCAACACGACTTCTTTAATTTCCCCGTCTTCCATGACCAGCTACATATTTCTCGTTTTCTTCGTTTTTATTTTTTAATTTTTAATATTTTCTTGTTTTGGAATAACTTTTGCATATTTTTTTTTTCATATTTCTTGAACCGCACCCCCACCCCAGGTCCCCCACCCCCGGCACCCCCACCTCAGGTCCGGCCTCCACCGGCCTCCCCCAACCCCCCCCCCCCCCAAGCCCCCTCAACGGGACCCCCCACCCCCTCTCTCTCTCTTCTCCTCTCTCTCCTCTTCCCCTCTCTCCCGCCCCCCCCCCCCCCCCACCCACCCACCCCGACGGGATCCCCCATCCCTCTCTCTCTCTCTTCTCGCGTCGGGGGTGGGGTGGGGGGGGGTGACGGGAAGAGAGAGGGGGGTGGGTCCCGTCGGGGGGGGGGGGCGCCGGGGAGGCCGGGGAGGGAGCCTGGGTTTGGGGTGCCGGGGGGGGGACCCGGTGGGGGGGGGGGCGCTGGGGGCCGGGGCCGGGGGCCGGCGGGGGAGGCTGGGGGAGGGGCTCGGGGCTGGGGCCAATGGGGGGGCTGGGGATGGGTCGCCCGCGTCGGGTCTCACCGAGTGGTGGGAAGGTCGCTGATTACAGAGATTTGAGATGAGAAGGGTAATATAAGGTAAAGTGTATGATAATATGATACATAACCATATTTTAACCGTTTGATTAAATCTTAACAGTTCAAAAAAATGTTTATCCGGTAATTACTCTGAGAGGCTCCACCACAGTCTCTCCTTTTAATAATTTCTTGTTTTGGAATAACTTTTGCTTTTTTTTTTTCCGGACAGAAATTCTACGTGAGTATAAAAATAATCGAAAAACTCGAAGGAACCACTTCTAAGATTAAATTAAATTGTAGATCACAAAGATGATTGTAGTAGGTTCAGCTTAGACCGTCTTTTTGCAAAATCCTTGCAACTGCTTGTTAAAACCTATTTTATAAGTAAAGCTTAGAGGGAAAAACCAAAAAGAAAATAATACTCCGTCTTAGTTTAACAAAATCTGTATAAGGGAAATAATGTAATTTGTCAGAAATCTAATTTAATTTTTCTTAAAAAAATTAATCTAGCATATTATTGTATTTTTGAACTGATCAGTTTTCAAACATTAGTTCAGATTTTATTCGCAGCTTAGACAACATTTATAAATATTGTTTTTAATTTCCAATTCAAATGATTCTGTTTAAATTTTTTAATTCAATATAAGTTAAAATGACACATACCTAAACCACAAAATTTTCTAAGACAAAATTTTATGACGTGTTACTCTCTTTTCTCTTAACATAATAGTAAGAACAATAGTACTGGATCATGAATTGAGAACCTTTTTCAAAATGGGCCAGTTGCCAATGAAGATCTGAGTCCAATATTAATCAATCTAATCAATTTTCATATCACTGTACTGTATATCTTTTTAATTTGAACGTTAGGAGTGCAAATTAGTATCAAAACTTTTAAACTTTTTTATATGAATGATGAATGAGTAATTAATACCAAATTTTTGTAGAATATCCTTAAAAAAAATTGATATCCTCTAAAAAAATCTTACATAATAAAAATAAATAAATAAATAATTGAAAGGAAATAATAAAACAGTTGAAATAATCCTTTCACCCAACACATGGCTTAATGGGCCTTGAGTGTTCTTCGGCCAAGTTTGAAATTTTTTCCTGGTGGCCCTTTTAGCTCCCTTTGCATTTTATGTTGCAGATCTCTGTAACGAGCAGGAATCTGAGAACTTTTTGTATGTTGGCTTGGCAAATCTGGTTTGCTCGTAATAAGTTAGAGCATATCAAATACAATGTTAAATAATTATATCAATGGTAAATTTTAACATTTAGAAGAAAAAATGGTTTTTAATAAACTGTTATCTTTGATACTAAATTTGTCATACTATATTTTGTGGTGAATATAATATTTGATTCTTATTAATTGCTATCTTGATTTAAAAAATAATAATAATATTTTTTCATTTTTATTTTTCTAAATATAAAAAAATTTAGTTTTATAATTTTAAAATATAATAATGATGACAAAAAATAGACATTGTAGACTTTGGCCCGTTCCCGAACTTTCTACTACCAAAAAAGAAAGAGAAAAAGTAGATAGCAATTTTTAAAAAGAAGTTGACAGTTTTTTAAATATTTAGGGTAAATAACATATTTATTATGTAAATGATTTATTTATATCAGATTTACAAATAAATGATTTCTTTAAGTCTTGTAAATGTATTATTTATACCTATTAAAATTTCAGTTACGTGATAAATTTACTTTTAAATATTTCAAAAATTTGTTTTTTACTTCAATTATTTTTTATATTATTCTTTACGGCAATTTCTTAAAAAATTCTGTGGAAGAAAACGATCAGGCCCAAACCCAACCAAAAGTCACAATAAAATGAGAGCTTAAGATCTCGGAAATTTAATAAGACGAAACAAATTGTTCAAAAAAATAATTTCTCGAACGAATCATAAGTTTTACTTACATCCTTTCTTTCACACATCAGGCCTAAGAATAATAGGGGATTAAAATTGAGCTATTAATTATTACACATTTTTTTTAATAACTCACTAATTATTATACATAGCCTTTGAAGCAAAATATATACATATGTATAGCCCTATAGGCACGGGATTCCGAATGCATTCGATGAAACCAATATGTTCTTATTGTACCATTGATATTTAACTTTTGAATGATTCCTAGCTTCAATGTCAATGCAAACGCTCGTTTAAGTGAAGGGCATTGGAAATTTCTAGCATTGCGAGGATTGGAATTTAGAAAACAATTTCGAGCATCTCTAATACAATGTCAATGATAGATTTTGACATTTAAATTTAAAAAAATAATGTATTCTCTAATAAAGTACTATTTTTAATGTTAAATTTACATTATGCTAAAGTTTATGATAAATTTATCACAAGATATATATAATCAATAATTTTAATTTTTATTCTTATTGGTTTTTAACCTTGATTTTTTCATGAAATTTATTGTAATATTATCATTTTCAAATTATTTAAATACCACAAGTTTCCTTTTACAAATTTCAAAACATGATAATGATGACAAAGCATTTAAATAGCGTCAAAAATAATATTTTGCATTTGAACATGAGCAAACCAATGCATTATTAAAAGATCGTACTAATGGTAAATTTTAGCATTTGGATTAAAAAGAAAATGTTCTTCAATTGAGTGCTATATTTGATATCAAATTTGCCATATTTTAAATTTTGTGACAAATTTGTCACAATGTCTAGTCAATACAAATATAACATTGATTCTTATCGGTTTGGTTTAATTTTATCATGTAATTATTGTAATATTTTCATTTTTAATTCATTTAAATACTAAAGATTTGCTTTTACAAGTTTCAAAGTACAATAATAATGATAAAGTCAAAATAACATTATGCATTGAGTATAAAGTAAGATAATGTTATTTTCACACTTTTTTGTAACAAATAACATTGACATAGACTAATGCATTGGACATGGTATAAGATAATGCTATTATCATGCTCTTTTGTAACAAATTTACTATTGGCATATGGATAAATGCATTAGAGATGATAAGTGATGTTTGGTTTTAGACAACCATTTAAGTAGAATAGTGGATTTTATAAGCTCCTGTTTGGTATTGTTTTTAATTGTTTTGAAAATGATTTTGTTTTTGTATAAGGCAGTGGTAGAGCTCTTTTATATACCCTATCGATAGCACTCATTTTTAAACCATTAAGATGTAATTTAACGGTTGAGATGTTGTTTGTGTATCATAATTATCATGCACCCTACCTCATATTAGTATAGATTAATAAAAAAAACCCACCCCTTATCTTCCCCGATGCCGACGGCCCCCCCCTCAAATGCTGACCACACTCGAGCCCCCCACCCCCTACCCCTGACGCCGACCAGACCCCCTTCTCCTCCTTAGCGCTCGAGCGCCCCCCCCCCCCCCCCCCCCCACCCCACTTACCCCCCACCCCCGAGCCGACCAGACCCCCCCCCCCCCCCCCGGGCACTCGACCAGAAAATTTTTAAATTTTTTTTAATTTCTTAATCAAATACTACTGTAAGGTAATGTATATGATAATTACCATACACAAACACATCTCAGCCGTTCGATTGTACCTAAACGGTTTAAAAATGAGCTTCATCGATATGGTATATAAAAGGGTTTTCCATAGTTTCACCCCTTGTTTTTGGTATGAAAAAAAATGAGAATAGATTTTTTTTTCCTCATAAAAAATGAGAATATCTTAGAAGTGATGATGGGATCATTTTTGAAATTATGTTTGATTGTGTTTTTAAAGAGAATGATTTGGGTATCAAAAGAAAGGTAAATTGCGTTTGAAATGTTTCTGAAAACATATTAAGTTATATAACTTAAATTAAAAATGAAAAATGAGAAAACAATTTTAAATCATTTTCTGTTTTCTTCATAAAATTCATTCTTACCATTTTCAGTTTTTGCTTTCATTCTTCAAGTATTTACTAAACAAATGCTATTTAAAAAATGTTTTCGTTCTCCCACCTCAAAAAAATATCAGAAACATTTCTAAAAATATATGGAAAAAGTAATATATACCAAACACAATTTAATTTCTACTTTCTTCTGATTAATAAAGTGGCCAGCACATCATTTGAAATCTCGGAAAGGTATATAAAACTTAAAACTAATGAATAATAGAGAGCTAGCTCTATCTAGGGAACTTTTGCAAGTTGATCAACTTTAAAGGTTATTTGCTTCTGTTTAATCAATATTAATGTTCCATCATTTGATTTAAGCCAAGTGGGATTGATTGTTTTTTTCATGAGACTACCAACTAATTATTATTGCTTTCTTACATTGACAATGAAACCACAAAATCCTCAATAGTGCAATATAAAAGTATGAGAATCATAAAGTTGTACGATCACTAGTTTATCATTTGGTTACGAAACGTAATCTCCCTTTTATCCCTCCCACTCGACTATACTTACTCGTGAAAAAGCATTGGTTGGTATATCAATGATGAAAATGTCGATTCAACAAAAAAAAATAAAAATATTAATGTAGACGAAATAACAAGAGTATGAATTTATTCTATATCTTAATCTTTAAGACGTCGTAATATTATATGACACAATTCACAGCTTAGGCGTAGACTTCCCAATTTTCGTTTCTAACCCCCTCTGTCATATATTTTCTAACCCAATTTTCGTTTTTTACTTTTGCCTCTGAGAGTACCTCCTGGTTGTTTTCTTCTTTAGCTTTTAGAGTGTGTTTAATAGGAAAAAAAAAGTGAAGAGAGTGGCTGAGAGACATTTTGTTTGTTTAGAGCTTGTTTGGGGTGTAAGTTTAAACTTACACCCATCAATTCAATTTTTGTCTTTTTTGAAAAAGTTTTTGTCTTTTTTGAAAAAGTTAACAAAATATATTTAAACTTATCAATTTCAACTCAAACAACACAACCAAACCCCCTTAGGGAAAGGACTCTGAGTCTTTCAAAACATTTCAATTTTAATCTCTCATAAATTGAATAAATTATTAAAAGGATTTCATACCAAACATAATAAGAGAAAAGATTTCCCATTCTTTTCTCATTTCCCTCATCATCTATAGATAATTTATCACTTTCTTCTTTTTTTTTCTCGCTTTTCTACCAAACATACTCTTAAATTTATTTTGTATTTAATCTTCTTTTAATTTCTCTCTTTTCTACCAACCATACTCTTAAATTTATTTTGTATTTAATCTCAATATTTTATTTATTTTCCTTTTTTGATTTGTGCGTGCACGCTTTCCTTCAGTTTTTTCCCTTTTTGTATGGACCCTCTTTTTCTTTATTTTACAATATTTGATTTAGGACCTTTGTTTCCTTCTCATCATTCATCCAACAAAAAGAAAAAAAAGTGTAGTAGACCCCCTCATGTTCATCGATGGAAGGTGTGGGAGGTTCTGGACTGCTTTTCTTCCCTCCTATCTTAATTGTAAAGGTGAATTGGAAAGAAGACTTTTGGATTATTTTAACACTAAATCTATGATTGCCGTTTTCTCTTTTCTCTTTTTTTTTTTTTATTTTATTTTATATATTTTTTTGTAGAAAACAATCATAATGCAAAAGCAGATTCCTAATATACACTAATCATAAAACAAAAGACCCTTTTGTTGCTATCAAGAAAAACACAAATATCAATATGTGTGTGTTCTATATATATATATATATATATGTTTTTTTTTTTTTGGATCACATATCTACATTTGAGGCCAATTGAAGCTTTCCACGAATTACCAGGGTGAATGCACATTACACAGCCAGATAGTAACAAGTAATTATATGGAACTCTTTCAGTCAAAGGAGGAGAATGCAAACTTTTCCCTTCTCTATTTTTTATTGATTTTGTTGCCGTTAAAAGTAGAGTAAAGGAAATCTTTTTTCCTTTCTTGATTTTTTTAAAGAAAGATTCTAAATGAAATCTATTTTAGATTTCCTTCAAAACAATAAAAATCTATTCTAGATTTGATTTTCAAGGCATGATTATGGCTGTTGTTTTCTATCTCAGATTTTGCTTGTTCGGTTGTCTCTTTATGAATAGTTACTATTTATTTTAATACTTGACATTTATGTAATATTTTACTTTTTATTAATAATATAAATAGGGATCTTAGCACGTGATGGGTTATAATTAGGGAGTACAAATCTAATTGAGATATGTAAGTTTTCTTTTGATGTTAGTTGTTCTTTCTCATCAGCAATAATTTTATCTATCTTAAAATTAAAGTCTTGTATTTGAATATGATCTTTACGTCTAAATTCAAAATAATAATAATAATAATAATAACAGCTTTGATTGGCCAATTCATATTGCATATGAGGACATCAGGAAAAATTATAAGATTTTTTAATGTGACAACTAAAATTATAAGTGTGCCCTTTTATAATAAGCACCATATGACTTGTAGGTTGTGCAACAATTAATGAAAATGATCATGCTTATGCACGATGGTGATGTCTGCAAGTTGTTTAATTAAATAATCTATTCTATCATAAAAAAAAAAATTATATAACCTATTTACCAACTTTTTGCAAGGAAAAAAAAAAAAAAAAGAAGTTGTTTATTATAACCGGAAAGTGGATAAATTTTTGTTTAATTTTTTTTTTTTTTAAGGACGTTTGAAACCTTTATAAAAAAGAAAAGAAAAGAAAAGAAAACTGGGAAGGAAGTAGGCACATTTATTACAACAAATCGATAGTCATTTACCAAAAAATAAATAAATAAAATGATAGTCCTGCCAAAGACACTATTTCACCTCATCCATGACGAAGGACGCATCACAAATTTCTCAATGTGACATCACATATATACTAATTACATATGTGTCATATATATTAGAGATGGTAATTATGTGGCTTTTAGCTTGGATGGATTATCTGTTGGGATTTTAATGGTTAGTTAATCTTCTTTTGAACCTTTGTAATCTTTTTTTTTTTTTAATAAATTGAATTAGGGACTTACTATAAGTTGAGTTAAGATTTTGGGAGAATTAACCAAATGCAAATAGCATAATCAACAATTGAGATTTAACAAAATAGTAGGTTTTGAAATAACAGAAAATTATAGCATATTTAGTTTTTTTTGTTTTGAAATTCCGGATTTGCCCCCGCCCCTATCCTTTTTCTCTCCCTCTCTTCTCTCTAACGCAGCCGGCGCCGTCACTCACGACGGTGAACCCACCGGAAAATCACAACGGTGAGAAACGAAGAGAATCGCGGTGGCATCAAGCTCATATCGTCGAGAAAAAAGGCGGAAAAAATCGCGAGGAGCACCGCTGTAAAATCGCAACCAAAATCGTCGGAAAAATCGCGATTTCCTCCTTACCAAACACACTGAATCTCCAGCTCCACGTGGTGGTTCACCGTCCAGAGGCTTCTGCCATCCCTATCCACCGTCGCTGTCGAACTAGTTCGCAGAGAATCGTGACCCAAAAATCGCGATGCTCATCGGCGGGTCACGATTCCTCGTCGGCGTCGGCACAGCATCGTCGGCCTTCTTCCTTGCGAGTGCCTACTTTTTTCAACTCGCCGATCACCTCTTCTCCGGCCGACTGCGTGTCGGTGGCGTCAGTGGCAAACAATCTAGGTTTTGGGTGGTCTGATTTGGGGCCAGGGTTTGTGATTTTGGGTTAGGTTTTCTTATTTTGGGGCTGAATTATTTGTAAACACAGGGAATATGTGGTAAAAACATATATAGCTTGGAAAATACATGTATTTACCATTTTCTTGTTGTTGGGATTGAACGTAAATATAGGAATATGTGGTAAAAACATATAAAGCTTAGAAAATACATGTATTTACCATTTTCTTATTGTTGGGATTGAACTAGAATGTTTGTAAATATAGATAATCTGTGGTAAATACAGATAATTTTTGATAAAATACATGTATTTACTAAATTTAAATTTGTTAGTTTGTATGTGAATTATTTAGGAAGAAAATATAGGATTTTTTTTAACCCAAAAAGATATATATATATATATATATATAGGATGTTGGTAATATATATTTACAGTAAATGCATTCTATTTTTGTTTGAAATTGAATACTTTTTTTTAATTATACTTGATAAATACATGTATTTACTTTTTTTTTTTTAATTTATGAGGCTGAATTATAGTTTTGTAAATACAAATAATTTATGGCAAATAAAGATAATGCTTGATAAATACATATATTACCAAATTATGGTTGTTAGTGTTTGTGTAAAATATTTACGAATAAAAAATATATGATGTTGGTAATATATATATATATATATATTTACAATAAACGTTATTTTATCTTAATAAATAACGGATTTACATATAAATATCTCAACTTATTAAAGGTAAATAATAGATTTACAAGTAAGTTATTGTATTTACACGAATAAATAAAATAGATTTACTAAGTAAATATTTTAAATTAAAAAAAACAGTAAATCCGATTACTACTGATAATTTTGATTTTTATAGATAAATCAACTTAAATGTATTTACAAGAAAGTAAATGGATTTACTAAGATAAAAATCAGTAAATCTAATAATTTATCCGTAAATCATTTATATACTAAGATTTTGGTAAATCCTTAAATAAAGTTTTTATTATTTTTAAACATTACATTTTACAAGTAAATAATAAGATTTACTAGTAAAAATTAAATTTACTTGATAAATTGATAATATTTAAATTAATGTAAATATTATATTTATTGTAAATACTATATTTACATGTAAATACTAAGATTTACCAATAAATATTTAATTTACTTATTTAATTAATTATTTTCTGAACAATGTAAACATTATACATACTAGTAAATACTAAGATTTATCAATAAATGTTTTTGATTTACGTGATTAATTAATATTTTTTTGGAATGTCCCAACTTATAAAAAATCCTAAAACTACCCCCAAATTGAAAAAACCATAAACCCACAACCCCAATCAATGCCGCCACTGTAGATAGCCGTTGCTGTAGACGAAGCTGTCATCGCTAGGTGGTGGTTGCTCATCGCTGCTCGTCGATCGCTGCCCGTCGATCGTTGTCGGAGAAGACAACTTTGCAATGTCGCGTCGTTGCTGTCGTGGTCATGGCCGAATCTCGCAATTCTAAATCATCATGGGTTGTGGGAGGTTCGCCCGATTGCAATCTTCATGGGAGACTCGCTGGAGAAGGACCGAGCTGGATCGGAATATCCTTAATGTGATGCTAAATATCACGAACGCCAGCACGATCTGGATTCAGTCACCATCAGATCCAGCATCGTCGTCATTGTCGTCGTCGCTGTTGGGATCTCCAGTCGACGAGGAGAGAGTGACAGTTGGATAGAGGAGATCGCTGGGGAAAGGGCGATTGTCGGTGACCAGGAGATCGGCGTCGACCTTTTGAGCAGTCCTCATCACCGGTGGAAGAAAAGCGGATGGAGGTAGGGGTAGATCTGGTATTTGAGAAAAAAAACTAAAGAGTATGCTATAATTTTCTTAACTCTTGAAATATGCTATATTATTAAATTAGGGTACTAAGATATGCCATTTAGTGCAATTACCATAAAATTTTAGGTGTTGTTGATAGGTAGTTGAAATTCTGCATATCTCGTCACCCAATTGTGACTAGATTCACCTATAGCGATATCGGAGTCTGAGTATCTCAGAGGACTTATTTCAGATATTTGAATCTCAAATATTGATCAAGATAATCACATTTTCCTAGCCAAGAATCTATTATTTTGAAGATTATCCATATATTTAAATTCAAATATGTAATCTTTTTTGTATTTTAAATGTTGCCAAATGTTATCTCTTATAAGGCTATAAATACATGGTAAAGTGGTCTCCAAAAACGCATCTCACAACTTGGCAGATTACACCACTTGTAATTCTGAAAATATAGTGAAGCACCAAAGCGACAGAGAGAACGTAACTAGCTTTTAGGCGGTGAAACTCTATAAATCTTTGTGTTCACTAGTTTCCTGCACTTTACTTTTTTCCGTTTTGTGTTCTAATGGCCGTGATAATTCTCGAGGATCCCCATCACTGTGAGATTTGTTAGGCAAGTAGGCAAGTTTTACTCGTCAATAGGTGCCAACCTAATTTTGATTTTGTCCTTATATTAGTTAGTCCTTCTCTCTTCACTTAATTAAAAAAAAAAAAAAAAAAACCTTGCTAGGATCCACTGCAAATATAATATTAATAATTGGAAAATATCTTCGCAGATAGAAGAGGAGATGAGAATAAAGTCTCATCTCGAAGTTAAGAACAAGGCATAAATAGAGAAAACGGTACTCCAGGTCCTGCCTTTACCTAATCTATGATTCTATATTGAGTATTTTTCTTTTTATATATCCATTATTTTACTACCTTATAATGTAGAAATGATTTCAATATATTTTTTTATAGGGGAGTTATCATTCAAATTAGAACAGGATACAAACATCATTATTAAATACAAAAGAAATTATGTGATACAAGAGACATAACTTTCGATTAAAACCGATCTATTAATAAAATCTAATAAAGCTTAGTAAGAAGGACATAAGTTGAGCCCAATTGCGGAAAAATGTCTCGAATTCCTTAGCAATCTTATAACAAAACACTTAAAAAAAAATTATATAATCGATGAAATATTCCAATTGGATCGAAAGACAGTTACTCGCAACATGTAGCTGCAACAAACTTTGTCTAGATATAATAATACTAACAAAACCAACGTGTAGATATTGCTAAAAAACAATTCAAGTGGAGCACACATACAGAAACAACAAGAAGTAGGAGAACTACCTCATTTATTACAAAACAAAACACCAAAAACAAAGTACAAATATAAAAAAAAAAAACGACCACAAAATTCTCGTCCCATGTGGAATAACCACTCTCGCGCGCTGCAGTTCAGAGGAAATGATTGGGCTTGATTGGAGGTAAGACATTACCTTACCGGCTATCGGATTATCTAGACCTTATCGAATTCCAAACCGTTGGAAGCTCGTCATACTAGATCTCGTTGAGAAACTCCCAACCAGAACTCTCTGACTCCATCCCACCAAAAGACATCGAATCGCAAACCACTCTCGCCAACCATGGCTTTGTAAGACCAGAATAGTGGTAACGTCGCACTTGTGTGTTCTAACCGAGTCCTAGTTGACAGTGCCGACTAAAGTCCTACATAAAGACAAACCCGATAAGCTTGAGAGGGGGGGGAGAGAGAGTCGGTTTCACCAATATCTATATTTGTCTTAATGATTTCAATAGTTAATATAGTTTTATAACATATTTATTTATTTTATAAAATTTGGTGTGTAAAATTTGGAAAGGATTTTTTCGTTTGACGAAAGTGTAGAAAGAGAACCTATTAAATAATTATTAAACGCTAATGTTAAAATTAAAAGCAGTGAGCTAAGTCAAAATCTTGTAACACAAATTATAAAATTGTGATGGGCAGGCATACTGGTTAACAATTAAAATTAGAATATTCAAATTTAATTGTATAGTGATTTTTTTTTATATTTGTTAATTAGAGAATAAAATTATACCTAAGTATCAGATTCAATAATATAATATACAAATCTGACATATTCACCCAAAAAAAAAAAAATTACAAATCTGACGTTGCAATTTCCTTTTAGATGTAAAACTATTTCCCAAATCTTTTCTTAAACCCGAAAAAGATTTCTTGTTTTAAAAAAAAAATTTAGAAAATGAAGAAGACTAGTTGGTTCGTTTTAATTTGGCTTTTTTTTTTTTTTTTTCCTGAAATATTAATTTGACTTTTTCTGTGTGCCGTCTCTTTGCTTTTGTTTCTACCTTCTCTGTTGTCTCTTCTCTCTCTCTCTCTCTCCCTTTCTCTCTCTTGCTAAGATTAAATAGACAAGTCTTTTTGGGTGCAAGAATTAATGGGGATAGCATTTAAAAGCGACCAGCTTTTTATATAGACATAGAGAGAGAGAGAGATAAAAATGGTCAGAACCAGAAGGAAATACCCAGTAAAACCTATATATATACTCAAAAGTCTCTGCAGGCCCTTGGATTGCATGCCACGTGAAGCTCTTCATTAGTCCCTCTATATAGCCTTTTCAACTACTTACTTACTTCTACAAAAAAAATTTTAAAACAAAAAAAAAAAAGAAAAGAAAAGAAAAAAGAGAACCTTCCAATTCCATCAGTTTTTGCTCAGCTTTAGCGTACTCCTAAAACCATGAGGCCAAAGATTTAATCTCTACGCGGCGACTCCATCACTGAAGAATCCTTTGGCGACGGCGGCTGGGGCTCTTCTCTTGCCAACCATTTCTCTCGCACGGTACATATATATATATATATATATGTATCTATCTATTTATGAATATATATATAGATCAATGATATACAAGTATATATGTGTGCGTGTGATGGTGTTATAAAAGCGAAATTTGACATTTTGGTTGATAAGGTGGATGTCGTGCTAAGAGGTACAGCGGGTACAACAGCCGGTGGGCGGTTGAAGGTGGCGGAGAGGGTTTTTCCGGCGGCGGCGGAGGAGGAGGAGGAAGAAGAGCCAGTAGCGGGTGACAGTGTTTTTTGGGGCAAACGAACGCTTGCCTTCCCAATAGATGCTCTGCCTTCCAACACGTGCCTCTTCACGAGTACAAGCAAAACCTCCATTCCATAGTCTCCTTTCTCAAGGTAATTTATTTAACACCTAAATTTTATTAAATAATAACAAAAAATAAAATGGCTTTAAAAAAATTGGAGAAAAAAATAGAGAGAGAGAGAGAGAGAGAGGAGAGAGAGAGATTGCCCCTTTTGGAAAGTCACTTACTCGATGTTTTTTGAGTGACTACTTTAGGCAAGTCCTAAAGCTTTAGAGATGCTCCTTTTTCCATGCGTAGATAGGAAGAAGAGTAGAAAAGTACTTATTGAAATAACACTCCTAATTATCGTAATTCTACTTTCTCAATGTCTTGATTGCTAAATTGAACAAGATTTTGATCATTCAGGCTATGTTTTGGTGGGAGAGATGGAGAGGAGGAAGTACAGAGAGAGTTGAAGGATGAGAAATGTGAATAAGAGTGAAGATTATAGGAAATCATTATGTTATGTAAGATCAGGGAGAATTAAAATAATAGATAATAGTTATTTATCTAATTATTATATTGTCCATTTACAATCGTTTTTTTAAATAATTTTTTAGGATACAATTGTCCTTTCCATTATGGTTGCGTCCGTGTCATAAGTATGAATTACAAATAAGTTCGTGGCAAGAATCTAAAAACATATAAAAATTGGCGGTGTTTTTAGGCATAATTTTATACATTCCTTTCAAGGGTCAGCGGCTGAAAAATGGTGACCTTGTAAATGTAGTAAATTAGTGGGTGCAGGTGAGCTAGGCCCGGTTTGTTGCCTGTTGATTTCTGCCAATTGACTGTCGTCACATATATTGCTTGGAGGAGAGAGAGGGGAAAAAAAAAAGTCCTTTAATTTTGCTATACATATATTGTGCCGGGCGGGTGGTGCATGCTGGTACTCGTAATGTCCCTTTCAATGGTCCCTCACCTTTTTTGACGCATATATAGCTCCATCACATTGCACCATATATTAGCACTAGTGGCCTTGCTTTCTAGCTAGCACGCCTAATATATTTATAATTATATTGTATACACAATTATGCATATATATATATATATATATATGTTTCTCTCTATATATATATGTTGGCTCTGAATATGGGACGCTTCAAAAAGGGGTTTGGGACCCATATGGTTGACCGTATATAATAATGGCCATGATGGAATTTGTTGTGACTTTTGCTTAAAGTTCATTTTATGTCACAATATTAAATGGCCATTGGGATTTTTTTTTTTTTAATTTGTTGAACTGGAACAAAAAAAAATTGGGATTGCTTGTCTTCATTAGCTTTATTTTGTCATGTAAATGTGTTACTTTGGTCTAATCACACCTTCACTTCTATAGTACTAGTAAGAAGCATGTGTTTGCACGTTTAAGAAAGAGCATGATGCCACGAGGGATGTGCATAAAATAGACTTAGACAGACGGTTCGGTGCCACAGTAGCACCGAATCTATCGGTCCATGGACTGGACTAGACAGACCCTTTTTTTTTTTTTTTTGCCCCCCTTACATAGTACTTTTATTTAGTATTGGTATAGTGTGATGCTAGATTGTTTCTACTTTATATGTTGGTCTTTGATTGTGTAAATTCCCCTAAAAAGATGTAGTGCTTTTTTCAAGAAAATATATATAGAAGACAAAATAATTGACGAAAAGTTGAACGGTGAGTGAGTGCATGGTGAACACTGCCTCTTTCGTACATTCTATATATATACTTATATATAGACATAGATGTAGATTTGAGCTTATGGAATATCATTCGACTCCTTTTAGAGTACCAAATCACAAATTTGTAGGCTATACGGCCATATTCTTCCCCTAGGTTAAATGGCGAATTTAGTATGCTTAAACGAATGCGACGGGCATGCATCTTTCCGGCACTTGCTTTAATTATTACAGCAAATCATGTTCATTTGGGACCTTTTCTTTTTTTTTTTTTTTTTTTTTTTTTTTTTTCTAAAATGCTTTACCTTGCCGCATGCTTGGAGTTGGGGGAATGAATTGTGTCCTCTAGGGACCACTTGATTAGGTTCTTGCTTAATTAGTTTTGATACTTGCATGTGGTGGTCCAAAAGATTTGATACCTACATACTAGGAGTACCTTTTGGAAAGATCAATCTTTTTAATTAGGTGTTGCTTTTCCATTAGAATTTCCTTAATTAATTAAAATATAAAAAAAAAAAAGGATTTTTTTCCTTGCCTTTACAAGCAGGTAGAGTAGATGCAGTTGCATGAGTAGGACGGTGTTATTGGTGAACAACATATAGTGGAGATACGGAAGAAGGGCTGTGGGGCATGAGAGCGTTTGTTTTTCTTTTTACTTTTTTCTCTCTTTAATCTGAATGATTTAGGCTTTCTTAAGCATTAAGAATTGATTAGATCTCATACTAAATTATGAGTGACAAAAGTGGCAGTTGAATGGGTTAGAGTAACCGTCGTGTTACACTCGTTAGTTAACACTATTAGAACTGTGTCTAAAAACTCTGTTGGATTGACTTTGATAAAATTAAAACAAGTCCAGGAAGAAACGGCAGTGGATAGCTCGTGCCGTTGATGGTATGGATCACGGATGGAGAACTGTGCAAAGTCAACAATATGATTGTAGTTGATTTCTTTTAAACTGTTTTTTGCCCTTTTTTTTTGTTTTTTTGTTTTTTTGTTTTTGTGCTAGAGCTTGGAAAGTAGTCTGGTTAGGATCAAAATTGAAGCACTAGTAGAATTCGCGCATCAGTTAAAGCACTTACTGTGTGGCTGCATTTTTTAATGTATTACTAAAGAGTTACTACCTTTTATACTTTCTTGAAGCTGAAAGTTCTGCCCTGCATTAAGCAGGTTCTGGTTTTTTTTTAAAAAATAATTATCAATGAAACTAAGTACAGAGGCAATAATTTTTTTTTTCCGCAGTTCCCGTCCAACAATATTTAAAAAATCAATGATATTAGTCAACAATCTAATCACATATTTCCTGTTGGGGGTTAGCTCAGCGGGTGGGAATTGGGGTTTACGATCTTTGTCCCAGGTTCAAAACGTGGAGGTTTTCTTTCAAATGTAGTGAAGTGGGTCCCCGTAGCCCAATACCAAAAAAACTTCTAAATCATATGTTTCAATTTTAGTGTATTAACCAAATAAATTTTAGCAACCTGATAGGCTGATCCTTAAACTTCTAATGAAATTTCCTAAGTACTCATTTTTTACATCTGTTATGGTACGGAGGAGGACTTGTACGGAAAAAGAAAACTTTACGTGGAGATCAAAGAAGTTTTCCCTCCGTTCAGTCGATGATTAAAGTTTATCTGCATCATTTGGTCCCGTTAAAAACCGAAGAACCTTTAAAATTTTAGATTACTTTCTATTACGGATTTCAATATGTTAAAAATGGTTTTCATTTTATTGAATGGTTTCAGAAGCGATGGCCTACAACTCGTATTCTCCTCATTACTCCTCCACCTATTGATGAAGACGGGGCCTGCGGTTATGATTCTGCTTTAAATCTTCGCACTTTCCCACCCCGTTATGTTTCTGTTATGATTCTAATTTCCCTTTGCTTCCGAATTGTTTTTCACCTTGATAAAAGAAACACTTGACTATTTGATTTTGATTTACATTTCTTGTTCAGACACCCTTATATTGAGAACCCAACGAACGAGCCAGAGAGGACAAATGAAGCTGCCGGGGCTTATTGCCAAGGCAATGTGTTGAGGTTGCCGGAGAGTGTGGGCTCCCGGTTATTGATCTCTGGACCAAAATGCAGCAGTTTCCTGATTGGCAAAACGCTTATCTAAGGTCCTCTTTCTTTTCTTTATTTTCTTTATTTATTTTCCCCGGCTCTCTCTCTTTGATTATGTTGTTATTCGTATTTGTCCTTGCACTTCATTAGTGCTCATGAATCTCATCAACAAAACTAGCTCTTTCGACATTGAAAGACAGATTTTCTTCATTTGATTACTTCGTTTCCGACTGTTTTACGTCACAAATATTGCTCTTTTTTTTTTTTTTTTTTGGAAATGGAAAAAAAGCTTTCATGCATGACTGGTGAACCGAAAAATAAGCTTGCTTTAACCTTCACCTTCACTCTCAACATTTTATTTTCCTGAAGCAACCACGTGCCCTTGCGAAATGCAAAAACATGTGGTGACCCTTTATGGTAGAAGAATTCGGCGACTGACATAGAACTTACAATTATCATTGCATTATCTTCTAATTATTATAATCCTTCATGACCAAAAGTTAGTATTTTTTTTTTAGGGGGGAAAAAAAAAGAAAGATATTATGCGTGAACATTCGTTAATTTTCTGTTGTTTGGAGATGCAGAGACGGTTTGCATCTCACTCGCAGCGGCAAACCAAATCGTGTTCGGGGAAGTGGTTAAGAAGCTTGCGGAAGAAGGCTTGAGTCTAGAAACTCTGCCAGTTGATCTCCCACTTATAACTGAAATCGACCCGAAAGACCCCCTCAAGTGTTTTCAGCAGTAAAAGAACTGGAAGCCCTTGCATGAGGTGGTACTAATTCTTCTTTTGTGGATTTAGCTATAGTTGTTATAGTTACAGAAATATTGTTACATAAGAACCAATCAACTTTTAATATACCAGGAACTATAAATTACAGTTCTACGGGGCTCTGGCTGTTTTGCATCATCTGTAGCAATTTGCGCAGAAACTGTTTTTTGCTTCAATCAATATAATTATATCATTTCACTTGTATCTCTTGTTAATAACTAATATATCTTTTTGGACTGCCTTTTCTACTCATGGGTTTGAGAGACACATTTATTTTGTATTGTATTCGAATATAATATATGAAAAACGATATGCGTTTCGATGTCACTTTTATACATTGTAGTCAATGTAATGTGTGTTTGTATTGTTTATATTTGAATAGTCATTAATTCTAATGTGTATTGGTGAGAGAGCGAATATGTAATGTGATTGGTACAAATAGATAGAAAAATGAATGAATGGATAGTATTTTGAGTTGATTATTGTTCAAATACGTTTAGATTAAAATGAAATATATGAGATATCAAAACACACATTATATTAAATTAGAAGACAATATATAATAAAGGTGTTTTCCAAACCAACTATTAATTACTTGTTTTCTTCTGTTCTGATTCAGTTATAGTGCACATCTTTTTGTTTATGGCTTTTTTATTCTACAGCATAATTGACGAGACAGGGAGAGTAGTATTGGTAATATATTTACTGATTTTTATATTAGAAGTAGAGATGTCTAAAAAACTGAAACGCATGAACATGCCCTAGTGAACTGTTAATTTCAATGAAATGTAGTGGTAGAAATAATTAATCCAGAATATTTAAAATGTACAACTTTTTTTTTTTTTTTTTTTTTGGGGGCAAAATATTCAAGACATCCTTACGTTAGTCAACATACCACTTTCGTCCTTCTTATTATGCAACTATATAAGTGTTGCTTGTGTTTGTAAAATTGGTACAATACCCTTGAAGCGATTAATAAAACTTAAAAATATGGAAATTAGCCAATCTATATTGAGTATCATTTAAAACATTTCCACAATTAGGATTTGTACAGTTGAATCATTATGGCAAGCAAAAGTTTGACTCACGACTATATTGCACTCAAACAGTTGAGTGGCCGTCGGCCAGCAACTTCCGTACATAGATATAGCTTCATTTTTTGTACTGGCCTTTGAGGTAAATAACTAAAAAAATTAGTAAAATAAAAAACTTTTAAAACTAAAAAATTTTCAAAATTCAAAAACTAAAAGAAAAAACAAATAAATAAATGAAGCAGCAAAACCCTTCTTTTTGCCTTTTCACCGCCGTCGGCTATGGCGAGCCCAAGCGTCCCCACCCCTGTGACGACAAACCCAACTTCCCCCGTTCCCTGCGAAACTGAATCTTTCCCTCCCCCTATGGTAAGAAACCCAACCTTTTTAATGTTTTTTAAGTTTTTAAAGTTATAAATAATATAGATTGCAAGGATAGTTGCGAGATTATATGAAAATTTGACCGATTAATTTTGGGACAAAGGGTTTATTATCGACAATTTTCAAAAACATAAGGGATAAACGTCGTATATATTTTTGAAAGAACGTGTGATATTTTAGATATTAGTATAATAAGAGAGATAAAAGTGAATTTTGACTAATGCGTTCTGGGTATATTTCTTCTCTTTTCCAATCGAAATCAAAACTATTACTTTTTCTTCGTACCACAATTATTTTTTTCTCTATTAAAATTCTAATCTAGCTAGTTCAGATTCTCAATCCAATCAGATTTTTTTCAGTCTAAACCTATGCTCTAACAAACACTAATGTCAGTGTCCGATTGAAGCATTTTCCACCATTTTAGCCCAAAAAAAAAAAAAAAAAAAAAAAACAGCGGGAGTAGACTATGTTGGTTTGCTTGCCATATTAGTACTTAAACATCTGTTGGACCTTATAATGTCATTCGATTTTGCTAGCTAATAAGGTTTATAATGAGGCCTATTTTAATTACTGGTTTTTAAATATATAATTTCAGCTTATCCTTATTACGTCAGTTCTTGCTAATAATAATAGTTAGTCTTTGCTTTCGATTTGTTTTCAGTTTTAGGACGGTTTCCGTTTTGGGTTGTATTTCTTTACTTTGTTTTGACTTCTATTTTTTTTTTTCTTTTATTTTATTAAATAGAGTTTGTGGCCTGATGTAATATAAAAGATATCAATTTAAATTGGATGCTCTAGCTTTCTTGAGATCTCAATAAATGATTTCATGTCTGAAGTTTTAACTTTGGAGGATTTAAGCGACTGTAATAATTTGTTTTGGGGGATTGACTAATTTCAGGGGCTCAGAATTTTGAAGAGCCAAGTACGTAATCAACTTCATGGACATGTAATAATTCTTGGTAACAGCTTTAAAGCAACAAATAATTAGGTATTTTCAATCAAGTTAATGCCTAAGACAGTGAAAATCTTTTTGGGTTCCACAATATACATGATTCACTCTTACAATACTTGAGGGACGTGCCTGAGGCAGTCTCCTTGTTCGTAATTAATCATTCGTTTGGATGAACTATTATATTAATGTTCATTTAACTTAAATGTTTGCGTTCAAATGTAAAATTTGAATTATGAATTCAAATAAAATATATGTTTAGATAGTTTTTGTTAAAGATAATATTAAATAGTGTAAAAACAGAAAAATGAGTGGTAAAGATTCTTAAAAAAAATGAAAATTTAGGTTTAAATTGTTGTAAGATAGTGAAACAATTCAAATGCTTGCACTCTAATAATTGTTTAACTAAACACACATTGTATTACAATGGAACAATGAACTACTCTATTAGTTTTATCTGAATGAATGCTAAGTTCTTTTTTTCATGTTAATATATTTTTTGTTTCTAGAAATCATATTAAAAATTTTAAATCTGATTAATGCGTTTTAATAGAAAAGGTTATTTTATTTAATATTCTAATAATTTTTTGATGATACGTTTAAAAAATATTCTGATTCAAGTTTTAATAATTCGAGTTAAATGAAAGAGTTTTAGCAGTTGCATCTCAAAGTATAGAGATGTAAAAATGGATAAATTATACCAAATTTTAAACGAAAAACAACAAATTAATCTTATAGACACAAAAGCACAAAAGTTCTTTAAAAAAAATTATTCTAAGATAATCGACATAAAGATTCTAACATTAAGTAACCTAATTTTCTGAAAAGTTTAACTCAAGTAATTTCTAAAATATAAATCTTGAATGTACACAATTATAGTACATGAAATTCTCGATATTTTTTAATTTATTGATGTCTTTTTGTTCCTTTTTTTTCAAATTATTAGACCATTAGTATATACCTATGTAGAAACAAAATATAAAACAAAAACAGAAAACAGAAAACATGAAAGCAGGCAAGCTAGCATAAATTGATGTAAGAGGTGTGTGAGAGGATAAAGAAGACACATGTGCATCAAAATTAAATCATTAGACTTAAACTAAATGAAAAAGAGTAAATCTGAACCATTGGATCAAAGGTTGAAGTACAAAAATTTCAAAAGCTAGTCCCACTTCTGTATTATACCAGATAAGGCACGTCCCTGTACCCATTAGTAAGTTGTTAGTAATTAATTTTTTATGATTGTACAAATTTTTTTAAAGAAATCATAAAACTATTAAATTTGATTAGTATATTTCAATAGAAAAGTTTTTTTTTCAAACAGTTTATCAATGATACCTATACAAATATCTTGACTCAACTTTTAAAAATTTAGTTAAATTTAAATAACTATAGCATTTGCATTTCAAGATATAGAGATGTGAAAATGAGTAAATTAAGTCACCTTTAAATAAACATCAACAAATTTGTATAAATTGCCAAAATTTTTTTTATATAACTATATTATATTATGTGTGTACATATATGTTAAATCAACAAATTTGTATAAATTCATAAAACTTTGTGTGTGTATGTACATATATATATATATATATATATAGTACATGTACAAAGAGCAAGATATCAACAAAATTATATATCTAATTACGTGTATGTATATATTAAATTAACAAATTTATATAGTTACATAAATTTATGAGTGTATATATGTACATGTTACATGTACAAAGAGTGTGATTTTATGAATGTGTGTGTGTGCTTTTTTCCTAAAATAAAAAATAAAATAATAATGAAGTCATCCATGATCCTTGTCCATCATAGACATATAAAAAGTTATTATAGATAATTTGTATGATTACATACAAAGTAACACTAGAATTGAAATATTAAAAAAGAAAACCTTAAAAGCAAACAAGCTAGCACAAATGATGTATGAGGTGTAAGAAGCCAAACAAGCCATGTGGGATTGAAATAGAAACCGTTGGATTTAAACTACATAAAAAGGATATAATTTTGAACCATTAGATCAAAAGGTTGAAGTGTTAAAACCTTCAAGGCTATTCTCACTTGTATATATACTAGTTTAAAACATGTGCTATGCACATGTTGGACAAATTTGAAAAAATTTATCTAAATAAGGGAAAATTAAAATAATAAATAAAAAAATATACAAAAAAAAAGGATCTAAGAAAAAGGCATGAAAAAAGGTCAAAAAGATAAATGGACTAAAATGAAAGCAATTATCAACATGAAAAATGACTAAAATGAAAAAAAAAAAAAAAAAATAAGGCCAAAAAAAAGAAAAAAAAGGACTAAAATGAAAAAACAAATGATCCGGAAAAAAATTGAGGACCAAAGAATAATTACAAAAGTAAAAAAAAAAAAAAAAAAAAGACTAAAATGAAAAAATATTGGTCTGAAAAAATAATAAAAAAAATTGGTCAAAAAAAAAAAAAAAAACAAGAGGACCAAAAAATTAGTACAAAAAATTTTTCATTTTGATTTGGATGATGTATGGTGGGAAGTACAATATTGTGCTTTTTATAATATTGTATAGATAGATTATCTCCTAGTACATTAATTGATTTGATATATTCCCTAAACAATGCAGTTCTTCGAAGGCACTGCTAATATTCATAACCTCCCAGAATAACAATTCGCGAGTGGGGAAGTGTTAATTAACTGTTTTACCTGCCTTCAATTAATTTAGGGTTCATTTGTAACTCATCGAAATTTGAGAATAATTGCACAATTTGAGATTTACGAAGAATAGAATAGTTTGCCAGACAACATTGTTGATTGTTCCTTTTTTTTTTTTTTTTTTTTTTTTTTTTTTTAAGTTATTAAAAATAAAATAAAAGATCAATAGCATTTTGAAAAGAGAAATTAAATATACAAAAGCTCACCATGCTTAAAGAAATTAATTATTGATTGAACTTCTGATTGGGAGAGAGATTTGGTTATATTGCTTGGTTTTAAATATATAACTCAGATACTGCTCTTAAGAGTGGTCGCTACACTAAAATATAGCTCGTCTAGAAAGAATTCGAGAGTCAACTTTGAATACCACAAAAGCATAATAACGGAAATGCAAACAAAGACCCAGACAACTTGGCGAGTAACATTTTTTTTTTTTCTTTTTCTTTTTCCAAATGCGAAGAGAAGAGACAACAAGCATCAAGAAAAACTTGATCTAGCATCTAATTATTACACATAGAGCTAGTATTATTACGACAGTATTCTGCTAATTTATGCAAAACTAATATCATGTTCTTTGAAGTGAAACTAACTAGCTAGTACTAATCTCTAGTCTTGAATTCAAATTAGTAGTTTTGGACCCCAAAAAAAAAAAAAAAAAAAAAAAAAAGAGAGAGAGAAAAACATAAGAACACATTGGAAATCTAACATTTTACATAACGAAGTATATCTTTTTCAACTGCGTTACACAAACATGCATTTTTATTGGAGCAATAACAATACATAGTTCAGATATAGCCTAGAACTTAATTAAACACAAAGAAAGAAAAATACCCCTAAAAATCAAAACGGATGATTAAATTTACACTAAACAAAAAAAGAAGAAAAAAAAGAAAGAAATTACAGAGAATATCCCAAATTAAAGCAAGAAAGCAACACAAGTACATCAATAAGCTGTAGACGTCCCACAAACATAACATAATTAACTAGACTGAAAGAAAGGGGTGTAAAAAAAAAAAAGAACAAGAAATAACTAGATTAATACCACAAAATCGGTAGCAAGCATGCAGATCAGCAACTAATTATAAAAATTTCCTATAATACGCAGGTTATCGATTTTCAAATCGTACAAACACAATTTGGAAGCTTCTTTTTGCAGTGATCTTCAGATGATGAGTGAGATATTCCTGCAAGCTTTTCAGTGGAAACAAGAATATCTAGTAAGACCCTGGAGGGCCAGCGTTATGTTGAGGATCTGGTCCACCTGGTGCTCTTCTATCCGGTTCCGTTAAACCTCCTACGACTGAACCTCCGTACCTTGCTCAAATGATCGTAGCCTAACTCACGTAAAATGGCACCACTGTCGATTCTTTTCCGCATGGTCGACTTGCGACCGCTTTCATAATGTAGCTGTTCCCGACCGCTCACGATGAACCGTCGACAGAATGAGTAAGATCATAAGCATCAAAGCTCCCATGAAGGTTGATTCGGCCATTTTTTTTATTGTGCAAGAAATTGTTAAGGTTTGGTTAAGCAAACAAAGTAGCAATATTTGGTACTAGTACTGGGTGAGTGTCACTATTGGAAAAATGACCCTCAATTTATATTGCAAATCAAAGTGGCACGGATCATGGCTTAATCAGTTTCTTTTTGCTTTAAGTTCGGCGCATAGGTAAACTATTAAAAAGGCTAAACAATTATACGACCATTAGCTTTAATGAGTGACACCGATTCGAATACCAATTTTTTTTATGTCAATTCACGTGACAATGAGTTGTTATTTTTCATTAGTACTTGTAGTTTTTTAATTTGTATTGACGTGATGACAATTTTAAAACATTCCAAAAATAATAATAATAATAATAACTTACATATTGTGTTTATTAGTATTAAAAATTTGACATTACATTGTGGCCCCTAGTATTGTTCATATAATTTGTAAATGAGTTGGCACATAAATTTATAATCTGTTAAAAGTAAGTGGATATGATGACAATAAATGAGTGGTGGGACCACAAACGTACCCCCTATATGGTTCAACTAAAACTCTGATACCAGTTTGTTTGTAATTAAAAATGATAACCTATTAACTAATTGCGTAAAGAACAATTAGACCAGATTAAGAGCGAATAAAGTAATCACAAATGATAAAATCCATAATAAGCATAAGCAATTTATAATAGCTCAGACAATATGTTCTGCGTCTATATTTCGGGCCTTAATTCACTAAGATCAATCCACTAAACCAAAAGAAAAATTGACCGATTATTGTCATTTCATGTTCGTTCAAGTTCGAATTATTCTCATTCAAGTGCGATACCGAGTTTAAAATCAAAAGTCAACATTGAGGTTTTGTGAAAGAATGCTCAACTCTTGTTTCTAAAGAGTCTTGAGCTAATCTGGCTGATGTATATTACCATGAACATTCAATCAAAAGGAAGCATCTAATCCGAGTAGTTTGATAATTAAATAATTGCTAATTAGTTTGAAATGGAGATAGTTTGCATGGTATACATTGACGGAGTTATCATTTATAAAAAGCCGCAACTACTAGTCTCAAATAGAACAAATTAGCATTTGTTCTTTATGCTCAAAGTATGAAGGGTATCAAATTGCGTAAATAAGACCTGAATACGCCATTTTCTACCCAAAAAACAGACCAGAATAGGCCACTCACTATATATATATATATATAATATTTTTTTTTTTTTTTCCCCCCCCCCCCCCCCCCCTCCTTTGCCAGGTTTTCCTCATTGACTTATCAAGTATATATAGAATTCTGATGAGTGCTCTCTTAATTTCTTAATTCAGAAAGTAGATCCTTATCTATTCTAGTTGTTGTTTCTTTCTCATGTAGGGTTGTTTCTCGTTTGTATTAAAGTATTAAAAGAATTAATTAATCTTATTTTATCGTTAAAAGGAAATCTTATTTATTTGTCAGATTAAAGATTTTTTTTTGGGTTAAAAAATGCGTTCTTTGATAAATTTTTTTGAAATTAAAAATAATGATAGTGAGGGTGGGTGAGTTTTCGCATGAGACAAGCAAGATGGGGGGAGGGGCGAAGAGACGGCATTGTGAACTAGGGGTTGAGGGAGTGAGGACGACAATGAGCTAAGGGTGGGAGGTGGCGATGCAGATTTGGGGTGGGAGTGATTGCGCATTGGCAAGCTAGGAGCTAGGAATTGCGATGCAGATCTGGGGCGGGAAAGGAGGAGCTAGGAATTGCGATGCGGATCTGGGGCGGGAAAGGAGGATGTGACGACGAGCTTGGGAAAACATGATATTTGTCCTCAATTTCCTATGAACTAAACTAGCAGAAGGAGAAGTTTTACAACATTTGAAAGTTTTAGGAGGTCGGATGTTACAAATTGATGTTTAGTGGGCATTTTGTAACATGATCCAAAGTTTGTGGGGGGGGGGGGGGGGGGGGGGGGGCAAACGTGAGATTTATATATATGTAGATAAAAATAAATAGCACTTTCACTTTCTTTTCTTTTCTTTTCTTTTTTTTTAAATTTTGTTAGTCTTCTATGGTTAGATTCTGAAATTTTTATCCCTTTTTTCACAATCAATTAAAATAAGTGGTTTGATATAAAATCAGTTGCTTATTATATGAGTCGACCTAATTCTGATATGCTAACTACGTACTCTAATTCCTAAAAGGTATAATAATAATAATATGTGGAGAGGAGAAAAAGTGCCTCACTCAAATTTATTATTAAAATAAAAAGAAAAAATGGAAATAAAGAAATTTCAAATGTACCGCAAAAGCAAAATCAGATAAAACTCTTTTACTTTTGAAATGAAGTTTATAGACATTCTTTGTTTTAGAATTAATAATCATGTCTCTTTTCATAGTATTGAGCTACGCTAACTATCCCAAGATTTTGAAACCACAACTTCACTTCTTTTTGAACTAGTGCATAACGATCACCTGGTTTGACATTTTTGTAGTTTGGAACCTCTTCAAAATCGCCAATCCTATATGAAGAAGATAGAGGATTACTCTAATGTTTGTTGTCCCATTCTTTTCTATATTTGACAAGAGTGAAATCTTCTTATGCTTCCTCAATCTAATCCTCTCAAGAAAGTCTTGAGACAACATTATTTATTTCAGGAAAAGCATTATGGGCAGCTTGAGATGATGTATCCATGGAAAAAACAATGATGATATAGCTCCTGAACTCACATCACTAATTATTTCCTTTAGGCGCACTGGATTTTTACCCCCGATATGCTCTGGTTATTGTCCTCAGGAGTAGACCCTTCATCTTGAATTTCGTGCATTCTGAAGAACTAGAAGTGCTAGTCTCTGAATCAATCAGAGTCCGATTCTCCTTCTCACGAAAATCACTTTCAGTAACCGAAGTACGAAAAGCCCTAGAGTTGTTTTCTCCAGAATTTTTGCTCGAACTATGAAATAGTGAATTTACTAATTCAATATCCTTTCCCCTTAAAATTACCCATGTCTTCTTTTGATATGATATTGTCCGCTTTGAGCCTTAACTTACATGGTTTTGCTCTTGAGTTTTACATCAAAACGCCTTATACCATTAGGAGGTGGTCTATTTACTTATGAACTATTACACATATTCATTTCCAAGTAATGTGAGATTGCCCAACTTACCATTTTTCTTGTAGGAGCTGATGACTGTCACAATCACCCCTTCTTTTGGGATCCAATGTCCTCGTTGACCGCAATTTTGATTAGGTATAGTTTTTGATACCATTAGTAATGACCTATATCTTTCTTTGGTATGATATTGTTTGCTTTGGAACTTAATCTGTATGGTACAAGGAAAATGATAAACTGTGCAATCCCACATCGCTTGGGAATAGATATATGTGATGGTTCATAAGTAAATATATCACTTATTAATAGTATGGGGCCTTTTGAAGCCCAAGAGCAAAACCGTGCAGGCAAAGGTCCAAAGCGGACAATATCATACAAAAAGAGGTATAAGTAGTTACAAATGATATTAGAGCCTAAACACAACCAAAAATATAGCCAACGAGGACGTTGGGCCCCAAAAGGAGGGTGATTGTGATAGCCACCAGTCTCTATAAGGAAAAGAGCAAGCTGTACAATCATACATCGCTTGAGAATTGATATATGTGATAGTTTATAAGTAAATAAACTACCTTCTAATGGTATGAGGCCTTTTGATGTTAAGCACAAAAACAAAACTGTGCAAGTCAAGACACAAAGCAAACAATTATACCAAATTAAGCATGGGTCGTTACACCACAACTTTTTTTTTTTTTTTTAAAGGTGGTAATCACGACTTATTTTGGAGCTAGGTACATGACAAACAATGTACACTAAAAAATTATCTCATGTAAATTTTGTCCAAGCTCCTATATAAAAAAACAACAAGTAGGCCTCAAAGTTTCCATATAAATTGTTAAGTACCATGACAATTAAAAATTAGTGATTAATTATAATCACCACTAAAAATAAATATTAGAAATGATGGTGCGTATACCAAATAATATTGCTCTAATAAACCATATAATGCCATGGCGTCTGCAAGCTGACAAATTCAATGTGGACCAACCATATAATGCTATGGCGACTGCAAGCTGACAAATCCAATGTGGACCATTGTCATTTTTCTGCAGAACTGCAATGCACTGAGCCTTTGTCCCCACTACTTGATCCGAATTAAGTGGTTTGCTAGCTAGCTAAGCCACTACTGCCGTCAACTTTGACCTCTTTATTTCTTTCCGTATTTATTTGTATGCCGAAGCTTAGATAAATATTGGACTAGTTTCTTATAAGTCTCCTATCTAGTCATAATCTGTTCTTTACATGCGAATATGTTATTTGGTTTTTGGTCCATTCTTTAATAATGTTATCGGAACATTGTTTAACAGTTGTCCCTTCGTAATAGCTAAGAAGCATACAAAATATTCAAGAGAAAAGTAGATATATTCCGAGTATTTTATGAAATATTGATATTATATTATGTGACTTCTGATACAATTGAATAGCTATTTGCAGACATAAATGTATTGACCACTATGTATGATAGAGAACGTTCTTTAAGGCCAGTAATTAATGTCTTTCCACATGGTTATTATTTTAAAACAACTCTCTAAATTTGGTTCTTGAATATTTAAAAATTAGGTCATTATTTTTTATAATTAATTTTGCTATAAATGACGGTTTATTATTTGAGATGTGGTCTTAATTTGTTTTTGAGTCACATGCAACAAAAAAAAAAAAAAAAAAAAAAAAAAGGAGTGAGTTTTAGAAAAGTTGTAGGGTGCGTTTGGAACACCAGTTCAACCCCAACTTTTCAACTTAAATTTTGTCTTTTTCCTCAAAAGTCTTTGTCTTTTTCCCAAAAAGTTTTTTGTCTTTTCTGAAAAGTCAACAAAATTTACTATTTCAACTTCAAAATATCAACTCAAACTTACGAACCAAACGGATCCGTATTGTTGAGTTAACAAAATCTTATTAAGCTTGTACTTGACTTCCCTAGCTATATGTAGTACATTTTCACTATGTACGTCCGTACCTTTGGATTGGTTGGGGGGGGGGGGGGGGGGGGGGACAAGGAACAAAAAACACAAAGTAAAAAAGCTAAATGCAAAAGTTGCTGATTTATAATCACACACACACATATAAAGGTTCTGCTAGCTAGTAGTATATTTACTTTTTTTTTAAATTCATTTTCTATTGTTCTTAAACGACTCTATCCAATTGGAAATGGTCCTTTTACTATATCATCGTTATACGAATAATGCCTTCTGATGCGTTAAATTTTTTTTAAGGCTTTAGGAGATGCCTTATAGCTGACAGCCATCATTAGTATTTCATTGATTATGAATATGATATTATTGTCATTTTTGTCATGGAATATCTATATATACAAAATATATGGATATATATAATGAACTTAATATACACAAAGCAAGAGAACGAGCTCCACTATTGGTTATTTATTCCTAACCTTTATGAAATATGCTTCTATGTTAGTGTGCGAATACTTGAGTTACCATACAAATTCCTTTCCACACACACACACAAAAAAAAAAAAAAAAAAAAAAAAAAAAAAAGAAATAAGAAGAAGAAGAAGAAGTTACCCTAACAATTGGTAAATATCCAGATTTGTGTCGAATGCGCTTCCTAGACCCATATGGCATGAGTGAAGAGTGGCTGTGTTTTAATGTACTTGATCAATAAACTACCTTCATGATTTGAATTTTAAGACTCGAGCTAGCTAGTAGCTTCAGTTAACAAAAAAGAGCCACTACTACAGAATGTGGATACCACGATGGTTTTTAACCGTTGTGATAATATTTTCACGACGGTTTTCTAACCGTCGTGAAATCCAGGGTCGTGGACTCTTTTCAGATTTCATGACAGGTTTTTAACCGTCGTGGAATGGACAAAAATAGGACCTAAATATGGATATTTTAGAACATAATACGACGGTTCTACGCAAAAAACTGTTGTGGTAAGGTAATCTTCCACGACGGTTTCCTTGGGAAACCGTCGTGGTAGGTAACAACGAAAAAAAATTACGAATTTGTTTCATTTCCCCAAAAACATTTAAATTACAAAATCAACACTTTTTTCCGGAAAATTCTCAAATCCGTGCCTTACCCAACCAATTTAATTCAATCTAAAACACAACCACAATGAACAATCACCGAAAATGTAGGGGACGGATTTTGGCCATTTTGGACGGAATATTCCAAACTCAACAATCTACAAAATCAACATTTTGGACGAAACCTTTTATCAACAACCACAATCAACAAAATCAACATTTTGGACGAAAAATTCCCAAATCCGTGCATTACCCAAGCAATATACATTACAACTTACCGGCTTGTCGAGCATGGGTACGGGCGGAGTGCGGAGTGGGTACGAGCGGAGTGCGGCGAGAGAGAGAGGGAAAGTCGCGTGAGTTCCTTGGTGGACCCGTCGGAAAATAGAGGAGGCCGCGTGAGTGGTGGAGGAGGCCATCATAGAATGGAGCCAAGAGAAAAATTTGAGAGGTGAGATAGAGAGAGGAGGCGCGGTGAGATAGAGCGAGTTTTTGGAGATTTTAAGTAGGGAGGGAGCGGAGAGAGAGAAATAGAGGGAGGAAATAGGGCGACTTTGGGTATGGAGTTAGAGTGTGTATTAGAGAGTGAAAAAGTGAAAAAGGCTCGGAATGTAATGGGGTACGAAAGAGGGTACACAACTACAAAATGTGGATTCCACGACCGTTTTTTAAAAAACCGTCGTGGAAAATGCGGCAAAAACACGAAGCGGAACAGAGTTTTCGAAAACCGTCGTGGAAGTCGAAGCTTCCACGACGGTTATTTCGACTTCCATGACGGTTATTAAAAACCGTCGTGGAAGAGCATGCTTCCACGACGGTTTTTAATAACCGTCGTGAAAGCTTGCAAAAAAAAAAAAAAAAAAAATTTTTTTGGCTTCCACGACGGTTTTTAAAACCGTCGTGGAATCCTATTCTTCCACGACGGTTTTATAACCGTCGTGGAAGCTAAAAAAAAAAAAAAATTTTTTGATTTTTTTTGCAAGCTTCCACGACGGTTATTAAAAACCATCGTGGAAGCTTTGACTTCCACGACGGTTTTCGAAAACTCTGTTCCGCTCCGTGTTTTTTGTCGCATTTTCCACGACGGTTTTTTAAAAAACGGTCGTGGAAGTGTCTTTTTTCAAAAAAAAAATTTTAAATTTTTGGACTCTACTACGACGGTTTTCCCCCAAAAACCGTCGTGGTAGGTACTAAGGCGGGAATTTTGAAATTTTTAAATTAAATTCAATTTTTTGGAGCGTGTATTAAAACCCAAAAAAATATCATCTTTCCCACCCCATTACATTCCGAGCATTTTTCACTTTTTCACTCTCTAACTCCATACCCAAAGCCACCCAATTTCTTCCCTCTATTTCTCTCCGATGGCCTCCTCCACCACTCACGCGGCCTCCTCCATTCTCCGACGGGTCCACCAAGGAACTCACGCGGCTTTCCCTCTCTCTCTCGCCGCACTCCGCCCATACCGACGCTCGACAAGCCGGTAAGTTGTAATGTATATTGCTTGGGTAATGCACGGATTTGGGAATTTTTCGTCCAAAATGTTGATTTTGTAGATTGTTGAGTTGGGAATATTCCGTCCGAAATGGCCAAAATCCATCCCCTACATTTTCGGTGATTGTTTATTGTGATTGTGTTTTAGATTGAATTAAATTGGTTGGGTAAGGCATGGATTTGGGAAATTTCCGAAAAAAAGTGTTGATTTAGTGGGAATTCGTAAATTTTTTTTTTTTTTTTGTTACCTACCTTGACGGTTACTCAACCGTCGTGGTAGCTCCATTCGTAATTTTTTTTTTCATTGTTACCTACCACGACGGTTTTCGAACCGTCGTGGAATCCAAATATATACCACGACTGTGGATTCCACGACGGTTAGAAAACTGTCGTTTAAGTATTACCACGACGGTTTTTTAACCGTCGTCGAATCTCTATTTTGTAGTAGTGGTATTTTTTTGGGTTTTAATACACGCTCCAAAAAATTGAATTTAATTCAAAATTTTTCAAAATTCCCGCCTTAGTACCTACCACAACGGTTATTTGGGAAAACCGTCGTGGTATGTGAACATACCACGACGGTTTTTCCCAAAAACCGTTGTGGTAGAGTCCAAAAATTAAATAAAAAATTGTGAAAAAAAACCCTTCCACGATCGTTTTTTAAAAAACCATCGTGAAAAATGCGGCAAAAAACACGGAGCGAAACAAAGTTTCCGAAAACCGTCATGGAAACCGAAACTTCCACGACGATTATACAAAACCGTCGTGGAAGAGCATGCTTCTACGACGGTTATTATAACTGTCATGGAAGATTGCAAAAAAAAAAAAAAAATTTAGCTTCCACGACGGTTTTTAGAACCGTCGTGGAAGCATGCTCTTCGTGCTTCCACGACAGTTATAAAAACCATCGTGGAAGCTAAAAAAAAAAATTTTGTTTTTTTTTTTTTTGCAATCTTCCACGACGGTTTTTTATAACCGTCATGGAAGCTTCGGTTTCCACGACGATTTTCGGAAACTCTGTTCCGCTTCGTGTTTTTTCTGCATTTTCCACGACGGTTTTTTAAAAAACGGTCGTGGAAGCTCCGTCGTGGAATCCACATTTTGTAGTAGTGAGCCTATAGTCCTAGGACCAAAAACAGAATCGCATGATAGCATTTGTATCTTACTTTTTTTTTTAATGTAAGAAAAGTAATGTGCTTTTTTTTTTTTTTTTTTTTTTTTTGGAGCTAGTTCTAACGGGTGAAAAAGGTTTAGGTTTTAGATCTCAAATTTAAAACTTGAGTGTCCATATGGTTCCATACCAACAAAAAAATGATCTTAACATAGATCAAACAATTCATAATAGTTGAAATTGGATCCTGTAACAGAATCTCTTATGCTTCAATCTGTATCATGTTTACTTTATAAGCGCCATTCGATTTAATTGTAATATCAAGATTAATGATAATAATCTAACAAAGATTGCAAAGTGGTTGGCCTACATGTATATTTCATATTCAACCTATTATATTAAATTGACATATTCAGTGTAAATGTTTCTGTTTGCAAATACTATATTTCATCAAAAAAGAAAATAAAAATAAAGTACTAGAAACTAAATTGTAGTGAACTAAACTTGTCAAAAATTTTTTACAGTAGGACTTAATTAAAGGCAAACAAGAGTAGTTCCCTTATCTTTGATTTATATATAAGATCTCCACAATGACATAAAAGAGACTGAAGTGGCTCATAAAAAATTTATAGCTATAGCCTAATCACACCTATTCTATATATATATATATATATATATATAGTCTTATAATGCCCACGATGAAGAACACTTTTAACAAGCTAATTAACAACAGACGCCGAATCAATGAGAATGACTGAAAGTTGAATCAGTCATTTTGTTATATAAAGAACCCACCAGTAATTAATTAAAGTTTACGGTCTTACACAAAAATCATGGTATAATATTCCTAAGCGTATTCTTCAGTATATACATTGATAATATCTTCTTCTGATCTCTATCTAGCACTGTCGAACTTAATTCTTATCTCCTTATTTGTCAAATGCCAAGTCGTGAACATAAAAATCCTTGTACAGCACCAACCACAGCTTAGTTTAGTTTAGTTTTGTTTGTTTGTTTGTTTTTTTTTTTTTTTTTTTTTTTTGTTTAGGTTCTACAACTTGTCCATTTGTACAGTAATTATAATAAAATTATGCATTAATATAGGGATTGTTGTAGGGTGTCCGTTTTTGTAAAGGTTCTGCTTTTCATTGTATTCTTTTTTATTTTTGTTTTTGTTTTTTATTTTTTGTATGATAACATCTTGAAGGGCCAAATCTAAATGTATCTTGCCTATTTTAGTGGTCAGAGAATGTGATCGTAATTTGGTCTTTATTTATCGTTAGGGTCACTATCCACACGATTACAAATACAAAATACATTCTTTTAGCACCATGATTGTCAATAAGAAATAGATACCTCTTTAGCTTGTTATAAGTTGGCAAAAATATTGGCTTTAGGTCCCTTTACAAATCTGGTTACCCAATTGTGAGCTTTGCCTTTTTGCTTTTGTGGTAGTGCAGAATCCTACCAAATTTATATGGCAAACTAATTAAAATTTTGCAGTGTGATACAGAGATTGAGGGTTAATTTTGATCGTACACTCGAACCATATGTAATAAAACATAATGGTATTTATGTGAACTTTATAACGTAGAGTCAACCTTTGTTCAGTTAAAGACTAGACAAACTTCCTTTACAACCCAAGAATGAGAACTATTTCTCGACTTGATCGTAATTTTTTTTTTCAAAGAAAGTACTTTATAAGTATAAAGTTGTTACTATTTGGAAAAAGGAAACGATCACTCGCTTGTTAATTCCATGCATGTGCTATAACGTACTATCAAAGGAAAATGCTTCACCTTCTTCCGGATTGAGTTGAGATGTGAGTGAGACGGTTCTTTTTTTTTTTTTTTTTTTTTTTTTTTTTTTTCTTTCCGTGTTCTTCTTTTTTTACTTTCCCAATACAAATGCACTTAAAAACTTTCCTGGCCACTACTAAATACGGGCATGCTTGGTTGCCCATGTTGTATTATATTATATCGTATTATGAATATTGTATCATATCATATTGTCATAAGACAGTATACGGTGTTTAAGATTATAAATTATTATTGAGGTCATAAGACTGACCTCAACCCAGAACTTGAGATAAACCCCAGGCACGGGCCCGTGCTTGGCCGACCCCGACTCCAAACCTGACCTTGACCCTTATATGAAGTAATACAACACACTTAATATGTCGTATTAACAACGTTGATCGTATTGGTCAAAAGTCACTCCTATTTGGTAAGAAGAAAATACAACTCATTATCCGTGTTTATTTATACAGTACAAAGATTTTATCAATATTGTTTTATTGTAAAACAATATGATACATATTCTAATACGATATACTAAATTTGTTTTATATATTAAACATTGTAATAGTCCGAAAGTAAGATGACGTCCTTTGGGGAAAAATAAGTAAAGAGAGAGAGAGATATGAGTCCTTTCAGAAAACGATATTTGAGTCCATTAATTAGATATAATTATAAAAGTCTCTTATCAATTTGTTGTAAGAATCCAACCCTACTATACCACTTTCCCGTCGCCGCTCCACATTCTCGATGGCTGAATATATATATATATATATATATATATATATATATATATTATAAACATGATGTATTGGACAGCACTATACCATGGCTGTGCTTATCCATCATTTCTTCTCATAAGCAATGTTCAATCCTAAAATCTGACTTAGTCAGAGAGCACATTAATGCTACATTTGATAGAGTAGAAAATTAGAAGCAAATAATGAAAAAACTTTAAAGTGAAAAGGAGAATATTGAGTTGTTTACAGAATAAATTGGGAAAGAAAAAAGTTTTTTAAAAAAATTAACGAACTCATATTTTTTTAATACTTCTAACTTTAAAAAGAAAATAAAAGAGAAAATATTACACAATAAAAAGGGTAATAATAACTCAAATACCCTCAATTACACAAGTTTAGATTTGTTGTGTCTATTTTGTTATTTCCTCGGCCGTATCTCTAATAATTATTTGTCATGTCATCGAGATACAACAACATAATTACATAAATAGAGATTAAATACTCAAAACACTTGAAATATATATATTACCACGAGATGTTAAAAATTGATTGGGGAAACAACCAAGAGGACAAGGACATTGGATAATATATTCTCTAATTACACCCAATTGACTGACTTCTTATAAAAAAATATGACTATTAAAAAAAAAAAAACAAGTTCTTTCCTTTCTCTTTTTCTCCTTTTGCCTGAGTGAAAGGAAAAATGAAAGTGAAAGAAAAATAAGAGAGAGGAAAGATTTTATTTTTCCTTTGTTTTGTTTGGAATCATAGAATGAGAGAACTGTAAAAAGTTTTATGATTACTATTTTATTTATCTATACATATTCTTTTACTTTAAAAGTAATGATAAAAAAGCAATTTTAGTACTTATAGAGTGTTATTAGTTTTCCTCTCACTTTAGAGAGATTAAAACTAATTGGTCCGACTATAACTTTTTCCATCTAATTTTTCTTTCCCTTTTTTCTTCCTTCCTACCAAATATATTAGTCTATCATTTTCTATTCAAAATCCATCTCTGCACTTCCTTGCCTTCTCTTTTTCACCGTACCAAGCATAACAGTAGTGTAATAGTAATAGGAGTCAAAGGGCACATGGATGTCTGATAGGATGAAAGTAAGGGTAGTTTGATAGCTCATAGGAGTCACTACCATACCATTTTATGCGACAAGGCCCCACGATGTCTGATAGCATGTCTCATACAATAACCTTTTTTTTTTTTTTTTTTAATTTCAGGAAAAAAAAAAAAAAAAAAAAAGAAGAACAAACGAGATTTTTTTTTTTTTCATTTGTGCCCACCATATTTAACAAAATTCAATAATTTTATTAATAGTTTATAATCCTCAAGTTGCACCATAAAAAAGCTAAATGCCCATACTCAATCCCATGATTTTGAACCTACATATACATTAGGTCATAGATTGCTGTCAGTCGCTAATACGTTACGTTCAAGAAAATTTATTATATTATTTGAAGAAAATTATTTAAAAAGGGAGCCTAGATATATATATATATATATATATATATAAGTGGATATGTTTATATTATATTACATATTATTTACTATTGAGATACGATCCATGGATTGTCAATCAGTCAAAAGGTCATTGCAATGTAAAAGTGTGCTCCTTAATATTAGCTTATTAAGAAAAGCTTTTTAAATATCCAAGACCGGCCCATATATATTTCCATTGTACAACTGATATAATGGTGGCATTACTTTTTGGCTTGAGTGTGTGATTCTTTTATAAATTTCTAATGGTCCTTGGTGGACATGGAACGTCTCTCGGGGATGACTTTTAAATTTTCTCACGTGTACAAATAAATTGGTTATTTTAGTAGTTCGATTGAAATGTTAGGATACGGTAGGGTAGGGATTTTATGGTAGGGGATTTTAGAGGGCTTCTTTTGATAGATTTTCTTGATTTGGTGCTGTTGTCTTGGCTCCTTTTGTAATAAGTGACTTTTTTGTGCTTTTGATTTTTTTCAATACTACTCTTGTTCTTTTGATTGATCTGATTTTAAAAAACCGGCCGGTTTTTGGGCTACGGGTTTCTCTCTGTCTCTAATGATCCCATCTGTGAGGCTAAGTTTTTCAGCTTTGAGTGCTAGATATCTACGTAGAATAAGGGTGATTTTTTTGCCCCGTAGGATTTGAATTTTTAAGTGTTGTCGTTTTCAGTCTCAAATCTGACCTTCCGGACTGGTTTGGTATTGTTCATATTTGTGTCTTTATAGTGTGTTAAGTTTGTTTCGGTTCCACTAGATTTTTCTTCTTGCTGAGTATGTGGTTGCCTTTGTATGCTACAAAATTATGGCTCTCAATTGGTCAGAAGTTTCTATCGATTGTTGATGTTCTATCAAAAAGAGTCTTATGTATGCTTGATCTTAATATACCAAGGTATATTCCCGTTATCGGATCTCAGGCATCCGCTTTTGCACGTTATCAAATTTTACTGGTGTAATTGGTATGATCATGTATTTTTCGTTGTGGGCTCATTGACATTATTTTATAACATTCATCGTTTTTATAGTTTGAATGCATTAAAGAAATAATACTCTTATTCTTGGTTTTAAAAAAGAAAGGTAATTCTCTATTATTTTTTGTAACAGTCATCAGTCCTTATAAGGAAAATGATAAACTTTGCAATCTCACATCGCTTGAGAATGTATATATATGATGATTCATAAATAAAGAGACCACATTCTAATGATATGAGGTCTTTTAGGGTAGAGCCCAAAAGCAAAGCGATGAGGATACGAAACCCAAAGCGGATAATATTATATCAAAAGAAGACATAAATCGTTACATTCATGGAGCATTTTATTTTTCATGAAAAACAACTTACCAACAGTGGTGGAGGTACATGTGGTAAATTATAGAATTAAAAATTTTGACAAATGGTTTTTTTTTTGTAAACTTTTTATCATGCTTTCGTTTTATTTATTTATTTTTTTTCAAAAAAACGTATTAGTACAACCGTTTCTCTACTAAATAATGAAAATTATAACTATGAATCCTTAAACAATTTTTTATATTACTTTTTTCATAGGATATTTCACTGAAACATTTTCAAACTTTACCACTTAAAAAAATTAAGCATAAAACAATCCATAATTGTTTGCAACTATGTTATTTTTCTTAAAAAAGAAATGCTACAATATCTCATAGCAAAAAAATAATAAATAATAAATAATTATAATGACAAATTAAAGAAGTCTCTCCATAATTAGGACCTGATTGACAAAGTTTTTCCTTTTACTTTTAACCTATATAGAAGAAGAGATCTAGAAGTAAAAAATGTGGCTTCTTAGTAATTGTTTGGACCCAAAGAGCTTATGAGATCAAAACGGTTTTTAAAATTTTCTAACAAGTGATTAAAATCCTATGTTAAAAGTTTTAAAGTCTATCCAAGAGATCTTTTACCAGAAGCTATAATTTTTAGTTTTAACAAAAAGCTGTTCTGAAAACTAAAAATTCTTCTGACAAATCATTCAAATACTTTCAAAAGCTGCTTCTAGACTTAAAAAGCCAAAAACAGCTTCTAATAAACTATGCCAAGCAGGCCTTTAATCTGCTTTCCAATCTCTCTTATGGCTAAAAATCTCCCTTTAGCTCGACCACTAAATATTCCTTTGCTATGGTTAAGACCCCAAGGGACACTGTTATATTGTCGTATGCAAGATCTTGGTGTTCTTTTCTCTTTCAGTCTGGTCGTTTGAGTTTACGAAAAACGATTGTATTTCTAGAGTAATGTAGTCCTTTCAAAGTTGTTCAATCATTGTGAATACCTAGCAATTATAAGAAGAATAGTGTAAAGAAAAATAACTATTATATCAATTTTTGAGTACTAACTCATTATATGACGATCATCAGTTGTCATATTTATAAATAATTATCATATTTAATTTTAATTGGTAATAACATTGTTTTACACACCTATGAATAAAAAATAACAATTCAAATATTAGGTAAATTAGTATTTACAAATTAATACTAGAGTTGAAGCCCACAACATGATTCTTATAAGAAAGGTTCGCACTTATAAGACACGGGTTGTCGTTGATATTAAACTTTGCCACGTGCAAGGAAAATAATGGTCTACTTCTAAACATTGGATGTTTTGTGGAGTTTTATATGTCATTGTTGTTGCAAGCAAATTGTTTCCTTAAACGGTGTCTTTTCTTATTGAGTTTTCATAACGGAAATGAAACCACCTTCTCTTGCCAATAAGCTGGGGCGGGAATTGAATCTAATTAGCCTACAGACTTGAAATATAGTATCCCTATTGATTTTTTTTTAAAATTTTTTTAGAAGAAGAAATAACTGTTCTAATGGTCATATCTTTTTGATATTCTTCAAGAATATCAACCTAGTGGTTTTCAGCTTGCTATGCACAGCTTGAGGTGGTGGTGCTTTGTCTTTCTACGACGGCTCGTTGTTTTTCTTAACGGAATTGTTTTTGTTTTCCCTGGATTGAGCTACTAAGTGTCTCACGGAATTACGTTAAAAATTGAGGGAAAATCCAGAGTGATTAAAAAAAAAAGAAGAGGAATTCTCTCTTTCAATGAATAAAGAAGTCTCCTAAATAAGTTTAGCCTAATCGACATCAATATCAGAATACAACTTAGTAACCAAAATTGCCTTCTTTTGTGTTCTTGTTCAGTTTAAAGGGCGTGCTAATTCCTTAAAGGGTGTGCCAATTCCTATTATAGTTTTGAAGAGGACACGATGGTATTCCCATGCAAGTTCGTAAAAACGGACCCATACTTAAGTGTTGTCATTTTTTGCATGTATACGTAGAATCAAGAGACTATTGTTGTAGTCTCAAAATACCTGACTTATGGAGACAAGCTCCTGCTGTCCAAACACGATTTTTCTCCGATACTTAGAAATTGAAACTGGAAGAACTCCCTTACCAGATAAATAATTTTCCAATCACCATTAATATTTATAAGCTTCCACAATCGATCGAATTCGTGACACGGGCTCATTGCTTTCCAAGGTTGTTCTCCCTGCTTTGAAAGGAAAAAATTATTATGCCCACCACGGCTTGTTTTTTTGGTATACCGATCCTGAGATTTTGATTTAAACCGTGTGTCGAAATCTCGTCCTTATCCAAAACCTTAAAGAGAAAGGCTTAAAATAAATGCAAACTAAGGTTTTGTTTGAGTGTAAGAAAAAGTGGAAAGAGAAGTAGAGGAGAGAAGATCAATGACAGAGATTTTGGAATTAATAATAATAATGAGAACAAATTGCGTGTTCAAAATCTTTTACACGATCACATTTTTAAACCCTTTAAAATTGGGAAAGAGTGGAGAAAGAGAAATATATAACAAACTCAGAAAAATAAAAAATAAAAAATAAAAACTAAGTAAAAGAAAAGCCCTCTTCTCCTTTTTCAACTAAATTATGCAACCCCTCCTTCTTTCTTCTGTACTTCTAGCAAGCACAACGTTAAAAAGCCTTTCTATTTAACTCCTAATTACTATTTGGTGGTTTTCCTTCATGGAATGGCGTCATTCTGTGACATGATCCACGTGGTTTTCATATTTATCCTCCTTAAAAGGGTGAATTTTTCGGGTGGTGTCAGAAAGTTATTACCCGCTATATCACACACACTCAATAAAAGTCATTAGTTCGTTGGAAAAATATTTAGAATATTATATGTACTAAGCACTACAAATGTAGTATTAGACTAGAACACCAATTCCAGTCATAATTTTCTAAATACCAACTCATTAAAGAGGTTGAAAGATTGATGAAAATTATGGTATTACTTTTCATTGAACAATATGGAGTATATATACAGTAAATCAAAGAATCTGCAAAGGGAAACTAACCTCCTACAAATAAGGAAATACAACGAAAGGGAAACTAACCTTCTACAGATAAGGAAATACAACAAACCATAATAATATAACAAAAGAATGAAATAGCAACTAGATACATGTATCCTTATCATGCCCCCGCAAGATGGAGCACCGCGAGGTGATTCCAATCTTGGTCACCAGATGCTGAAAGTGCGAGCGAGGAAGAGGTTTGGTGAGCGCATCAGCTAACTGATCGGCAGAAGAGACATGAGCGACACGAAGAGAACCCCCTTGAACTTGTTCACGTATGAAGTGGTAGTCTAGAGCAACATGTTTCATGCGAGAATGAAAAACCGGATTTGAGCATAGATTCGTTGCACCAACATTGTCACAGTAAATAACCGGTTGTGTAGGCAAAGAAACATGGAGCTCGGTGAGAAGAGAGCAAATCCAACGAATTTCAGCGGCAGTGGTAGCAACAGCGCGATACTCGGCTTCAGTAGAAGAGCGGGCCACCGTCCGTTGTTTCTTTGAACTCCAAGAAATAGGATTGCGACCAAGATAGAGGAGATAAGCGCCGGTGGAAGTAAAATCATCTTTGTTGCCAGCCCAGTCGGCGTCGGAGAATGCATGAAGAGATAGCTTGGAGTTCCGATAGATGACAATGCCGTGATTAATGGTGCCACAAAGATACCGCAGTAAACGTTTGACAGCATTCCAATGATCGGTCTTAGGGCAATGCATGAATTGGGACAACTTGTTTACCGTGTAAAGACATCATAAACATCGGATTTTCTTTTAAGTGGATATAGCCATATGTATTTGGTGAAGTGATCAACAAAAATGACATAGTATTTGAAATCATCAATTGAGTGTATAGGGGAGGTCCAAACATCTGAAAATATAATTTCAAGCGGAGAAGTAGAAACAAGAGTGGATATAGAGAATGGCAACTTATGACTTTTATTGCATTGACACGCATTACAATTGAAATTCAAGGATGAGGGACTCGAGACTTCTAAATGAAAAGCAGAAAGAAGATGCCTAAGTATTGAAAGTGACGGATGACCTAAACGATGATGCCACTCGGACGAAGTGGTCTTGACACTTGAGAAAGCTACCAATGGAGAGGACTTGATAGAGTGGACCGGCCATTCATACACACCATCCTTAGTCCGACCCTGCAAAAGTGTTGCCCCCGTGCGAAGATCCTTCACAAGAAAAGAAGTGGGTAAGAATTCAATGGAAGTGTTATTGGTTTGGCAAAATTGAGAAATAGAAATAAGATTTTTATGCATGTTAGGAACACAAAGCACATTATGAAGAGAGAAGGTATGGGAGGGAGTGTATAGAGATGTAGAACCGGTGTGGGAAATAGGAAGACCCGTGCCATCGCCAATCACAACGTCGTCAGATCCTGAATAAGGAGCATGAATAGAGAGATTACTCAAGTCGGTGGTGACATGGTGCGATGCACCACTATCAAGGAGCCAATTGGACCCTTCGGAATTGTCCGTAATAGCAACATTGGCACGTGGTTGCCATGGAGAAGGAGCACGAGGTTGCCATTGTCGAGGAGCTCGTGATGGTGGAGTTGACTGCGGATTCATTGGTGTCAGGCGAAATAAAGGACATTGTTGGACTGTGTGACCTTGAGTACGACATCCTTGACACTTTCCAAGATATGGTCGAGGAGAAGGACGATCAGACCGCTCATTGGAGTTGGAAGGTGGTTGTCCCCATGACCGTTGATTACCCGAACCATGATGGCGAGGATTGGGCCGAGTTGACGTCGGATTTGCAGAGACCGGAAGGGGAGTTAAATTTGACGTATGAGAACGCAGTGATAGTTCCTTGTTAATCAACTTCTCATGGAGTTCATCAAAAGATATTGTGATGTCTCGAGCATTGATGACATCAACAATAGGCTTGTAGTCGGCATCTAACCCATCAAGAATCCTCTCAATGATATCTTCATCGTCCATAGGCTTGCCAAGCATGGCAAGTTCGTCAGTACGTGTTTTGATGAATTGCATGTATTCTGAGATTGTTTGTGACCCCTTTGTCGCCTGCTTAATTTGGTCCTTGATCTGCTTGATGTGTCCACGAGAGGGCCGAGCATAAGTGTTGGCTAGAATCATCCAAGCATCACGTGAAGTTCTGGATTGAGTAATGAGAGGGATGAGAGTTGGAGAGATGGACCCCACTAATGCTCCAAAAATCAATTTGTCTTGACGTAGCCATGTCATGTATTCGGGATTAGGACTGGGAGCTTCATCAACAAGGATCGTAACCGGTGGTGCCGAAAGAGAACCGTCAATGAATTGTTGCAATCCGTATCCAATAAGGATGGCTTCAATTTGCAGTTTCCAAGATAGATAATTGGTAGATGTGAGTTTCACAGAGTTGTGTATGTTGATGGCAATAAGGGGTTTTGTGGGTTCCTGACTGTTGGGTATGAAAAGTTGATTGTTTTCATTGTCCATGGCTGAAGTCGGTTGTTGTGACGACGGCGGCGCTGAAATTCGGGAGAATGGCGCTGCGGCGCTGAGACGTGGGCGCTATTGTTCACGTATGTGAGAGGGAGAGAAAGGCTCTGATACCATAAAGAGGTTGAAAGATTGATGAAAATTATGGTATTACTTTTCATTGAACAATATGGAGTATATATACAGTAAATCAAAGAATCTGCAAAGGGAAACTAAACTCCTACAAATAAGGAAATACAACGAAAGGGAAACTAACCTTCTACAGATAAGGAAATACAACAAACCATAATAATATAACAAAAGAATGAAATAGCAACTAGATACATGTATCCTTATCACTCATATGTCATACTTTTATTGATAGACGCGATCAATTAATGTGGCAACAACACGAGAAAATCATTGTTCAACTCTTTGACAGCATAAAAAACACGAAATTTCTGTGAAGTAAAGATGGCGGAATCTAGAAACGTTAGCGTCATGAAGAGATTTGTTATCATCATGATCATCTTGATGTTGCTGATTACCATCTCAGCAAAGAGTGCTGAAGATCGCTCTTTGATACCGGCGACATTAGCTGATGAGAGGAGGAAACTGTGCCCACTACTGGAAGCCTTAAATCAAGCAGCGACCGCCACCGATGCTCCTGACAGGCAGGCCCGGAGGACCCGACCCGCATCATCATTTTCAATAAAACTTGTGATCTTGGTATTCTAGCCTGCAACCCAAGGTCATTCTAATAACCTGTTTGGCGATAATTTGAGAAAGAAGAAGGGTGCAAATTATCGCCAAACAGGTTATTAGAATGACCTTGGGTTACAGACTAGAATACCAAGATCACAAGTTTTATTGAAAATGATGGTGCGGGTCGGGTCCTCCGGGCCTGCCTGTCAGGAGCATTGGCGGCGGCCGCTGCTTGATTTAGGGCTTCCAGTAGTAGGCTCAATTTCCTCCAATCATCAGCTGATGTCGCCGGCATCAAAAAGCGATCTTCACACGGCACTCTTTGCTGTGATGGTAATTAGCAGCATCATGATGATAACAAATCTCTTCATGACACTAACGTATCTCGATCCCGCCATCTTTACTTCACAGAGCTTTCTTGTGTTTTATGCTGTCAAAGAGTTGAACAATGATTTTCTCGTGCTGTCAAAGAGTTGAACAATGAAAATAAAGATGAATTCGACTCTCAACTCCTTAAGTGTGTGTCTGTGCTGATTCATATTAAGAAGATCAATACTCGGGTATTTATAGGCTATAGATTAGTATTTCATCATGAATCTTTCTAATATTACTCGCCTTATCCATACAATTGGCTTACGTGTTCCTAGCTGACTGCCTCTAATTTATCATACTTTAGTTTACCTTAAAAGTACAAAACCAAGAAGCTAAAAGGCACTAATATTGAATAGTAATTTATTAATAAACGGTGAGTCCTATTATGATGTAGTTAGATGAACAAATAAGACCTCTTTAATGAAAAATATTAGCGACACCAATTCTAATATTAATTTTTGAATACCAACTTATGTGGCATATAAATTGTCTTTTTTTTTTATTGATAAGTATTTATACTATTGTCACGTCAATTGATTGCGTCTACTATTAAAAATATGACACGTAAGTTAATATTCAAAAAGTTAATACTGAAGTTGGTGTTCTTGTATAACACTATCCATCTTTTATTTGTAGTGGCGTTTAGTACATAAAATATTCCTACATATTTTTTCAACGAACGAATGACTTTTGAGTGCGTGTCATATAGCGGGTAATAACTTTCTGATACCACCAGAAAAATTCACCCTTTTAAGGAGGATAAATATGTAAACCACGTGGATCATAATTCATCTCACAGAATGACGCCATTCCATGAAGGAAAACCACCAATATACTGTGGAATAGAATATTTAGTTGCAGATGATCTCATATTGCTGATCAGGTTTTTTTATTTTATTTTTTTATTTTAAGTAGAGAATATATATATCTACTGGTTGAGCTTAATACATACATATATATATATATATATATATGCATAAGTGTATTTATCGTATTATGTAATGGAGAACACCACGCATGAGATCCGAGATGTAAATGGATAAGCCACATGTACGCAAGCAAAGAGTAATTAGGAGTTAAATGGAAAGGCTTTTTAAGGTTGTGTTTGTTAGAAGTACATAAGGAAGAATTAAGGGGTGCATAATGTAGGTGAAATAGAAGGAGAAGAGGACTTTTCTTTTACTTAGTTTTTTAATTTATTTTTATTTTTATTTTTCTGAGTTTGTTTTATATATTTCTCTTTCTCCACTCTTCCCCAATTTTAAAGGGTTTAAAATTGTGATTGTTTAAAAGATTTTGAATACGCAATTTGTTCTCATTACTATTATTAATTCCAAAATCCCTCTCATTGATCTTCTGATCTACTCTACTTCTCTTTCCACTTTTTCTTAGATTCAAACAAAACCTTAGTTTGCATTTGTTTTAAGCCTTTCTCTTTAAGGTTTTGGATAAGGACAAGATTTCGACACACGGTTTAAATTGGTGTGTGTGTGTGTGTGTGTGTGTATAGTTATTTCCATATTACTTTTAAAGAAGATGCTCAACTATTAATGCTGCTTATGATCCATACATGTCGTGGCGTGATTGTAAGCAATGACTGTGGTGCTATCAATTAATAAGAAGGTGTAACTTTTAAATTTGGGACAAAAGCAAAGTATAAACTCAAAGTGGAAAATTTAGGTATCGTTATGAAAAAAGAGGAAAGGTAGTACATTCTGAAGAAACTAGGATTTCCATCAAAATCCGAGAGCTCCAATTCAAATCCCTCCTCTCACACTGCCCAAAGACCATTTTCAAGACTGCCCTTATCGATCTATATTAAGTACAATTGAAATGCTTATTAAAATATTAAATTAATTAGCTTTGGACTCAAAAAAAATCTCAAAACACTAAAGGGAGAAAATAAAAAACCAAGTACGCCACAAGCACAATGGCAAACCCAGCGACCCCTACCACTCCAACCTGGTGCCGTCGAGCATCTCTACCACCTTTCCTCCGACAATCATCCCCCGATCAACCCCCAAAGCTTGAACTGTGGCTAGATTAACGGAAAACGGGCTGTGTTCAATTGGGAGAGAGAGAATTCATGGCCAAAATAATCAAAGTGGTGAGGTTTTTGGTAGAGAGAGTGCAATAAAGGTGTAAAAGACAGAGAGAGTTTATTAGGTGTGGGTTGAAACGGCGGTTCAAGTACACTTAACACGAAGGGATAGGAATTAAAAATTGAGTATATTGGAAAATAGACGGAGGGATAGGATCCTAGAACATATGGTCCCACATTCACCAGCCTTCTAGTTAAACCACCACATCTCCATCGGTGATTACTCGATCTCACTACTAGAAAAAGGGGATACCACGACGGTTAAAAACCATCGTCGTATCGATTCCACGACCGTTTTCCAACCGTCGTGGAATCCAGAGTCGTGGAATCTTTTAAGATTCCACGACGGTTTTTTAACCGTCGTGTAATGTGAAAAAATTTCACATTCTGCCTGATTTTAAGACCATACCACGACGGGCCCATTTAAAAACCGTCGTGGTATCATGGATACCACGACGGTCTCACATTCAAACCGTCGTGGTATCCCTCGGGATACCACGACGGTTCCCAGTGGAACGGTCGTGGTATCCTGGGATACCACGACTGTTCCACCTCGGGACGGTCGTGGTATCCCGAGGGATACCACGACGGTTCCCCCTCGGGACCGTTCGATCTTTTCTCGGGGAGCAAATTTGGCCTAATCTTCATCTCTTCAAGATCCAACCGTGCCTTTTCACCGTCTTTAGTTTTGTTTGGAATGTCAAGCAACGTGCCCACTATCGATTCACAAACATTTTTCTCAATATGCATAACATCTAAGCAATGACGGATGTAGAGTGACTTCCAATATGGAAGTTCGTAAAAGATTGACTTCTTCTTCCAAGGTCCATCGACATCCGGAGCCTTACGTTTTCTCTTCCCCAAAACTACTTTCACATCTTTAACCATCTCATAAACGGCTTCGCCTGACAAAATCCGAGGAGCTGATCTTTCTTCGGTCTTACCATCAAAAGCCTTCTTTTGTTTGCGGTATCGATGATTTGTTGGCAAGAATCTCCTGTGGCCGAGGTAAACGGTTTTCTTACCATTCTTCAACCGGATGGAAGATGTTTCCTTCATACAAACTGGACAACCGATAGAACTCTTAACAGGATAACCAGAGAGGTTGCCAAGTGCAGGAAAGTCATTAATTGACCAAATCAACATTGCACGAAGATTGAACGTATCTTGACGGTGAGAATCTTTAACTTGTAAACCGTCTTCCCACAAGCTTTTGAGGTCATCGATTAATGGTGCCAAGTACACGTCAATGTCATTCCCTGGTTGTTGTGGGCCTGAGATCAATAAAGTCAACATCAAGAACTTCCGCTTCATGCACAATTCTGGTGGGAGATTGTAGTTGACAAGTATGACTGGCCATGTACTATGCCGACTACTCATGTTACCATGTGGGTTCATTCCGTCCGTCGACAAACCGAGACGTAAATTCCTTGGTTCTGCACTGAAATCTGGATGATTGTCGTCAAAGGTCTTCCATTGAGGTGCGTCGGCCGGATGCCTAAGTTTTCCATCATCAACACGTTTATCATGGTGCCATGTCAAACTTTTAGCATGCTCGGCATTGCGGAATAAACGACGCAAACGTGGTGCCGGTGGAATGTACCATAACACCTTAACCGGCACTCCTTTTCTACCATTCGATGGCATCTTGCCCTTCTTCCATCTTGACTCGTTACAAACCGGACATTCATGTAAAGTTTCATATTCCTTCCGGTAAAGGACGCAATCATTTGGACAGGCATGTATTTTCTCATATTCCATTCCCAAACTGCTCAACGTCTTCTTCGCCTCGTACATACTAGGTGGCAATTTATTATCCTCCGGTAGAACATCTTTTAGAAATTCTAAAAGAGTCGTGAAACTAGAATTCGTCCACCCGCCCGACGCTTTCATATTCCATAATTTAACCAATGCCCCTAATTTAGTATATTTTGTACACCCGGCATACAAGGGCGTTTCGGCATCATTAATCATTGCCTCAAATAACTCCGGACGGTGCACAAAGTTCTCTTCCAAATCATTCACCATATTGAACATATTATCACCAACGTCTTCATCAACAATAGGCTCTTTACCTTTACCTTTAGTGCTCGTCGATGTAGAGTTAATATTGAAAAAAGCTTCGCCATGTAAATACCAAGTTTGGTAAGAACAAATAATCCCATAAGCGCGCAAATGCCCTCTAACATCATCAATGGAATGAGATCTATGATTACTACAAATTTGACACGGACACGGAATCTTATCATCTTGTATGTGAGCTTTGGCAAATGACAAAAATTCTTCAACACCATCTCCATATACTTTAGACAATCTATCAAACCACATCCATTTCCTATCCATGATTTGCAAATCCTAAATAAAAAAATTTAAATTAAATAATTTATTACAAGGTCGAGTACTCTATTTAATGTAACATGCATATATATAATTTTCATTACTAATTAACAACGGCCCATTAATCGGTTTTTCAACATTTGAAAATCGAATTAAGAACATAACAAATATAATTAAAATACAAAACGATCTAAATCCATAATATAATTAAGCTATCTAACATTACTTGATCACACAATTAATTTATGTCCACCCATTGCACAATTTAACTCCAAATCGATCCCAAAATATATATAAAGCAAAAAACACCTTAATTTATAAAATGATCATATCCACAAATCATCAATATTAAAACAATAACAAGTCAATCACTTACAGATAAATTATAATGATGGATATATATAGATGATGGCGATGGACGTCCACACGGTGTACTGCCTGCCTGTATTCGGAGGGATCTAACTTTATATTCGGATGATTTGTAGCTGTAAAAATTTTGACGACAACAATAAACTCTCGGCGTTCATTTTAAATTTTTCGGGACTTTTACACGACGGTTTCTGAAAAACGGTCGTGGAAGCCCGGATATCCACGACCGTCTTTCAGTAAACGGTCGTGGAAGCTCCCGTGATTCCACGACCGTTTATTAAAGACGGTCGTGGATATCCGGGCTTCCACGACCGTTTGTACAAACGGTCGTGGAAGGAGTGATTCCACGACCGTTTTTTCGAACGGTCGTGGAAGCCTCTTGCTTCCACGACCGTCTTATCTAAACGGTCGTGGAAGCACGAGGGCTTCCACGTGCTTCCACGACCGTTTATTAAAGACGGTCGTGGAAGCAAGAAGCTTCCACGACCGTTTACTTAAACGGTCGTGGAAGCCCCCATGCTTCCACGACCGTTTACTTAAACGGTCGTGGAAGCACGGTCTTCCACGACCGTTTAAGTAAACGGTCGTGGAAGCATGGGAGCTTCCACGACCGTTTACTTAAACGGTCGTGGAAGCTCCAGTTTCCACGACCGTCTTTTAAAATGGTCGTGGTATCCTGCATTTCCACGACGGTTTTCGGAAAATTTTTTCCGCTCCGTGTTTTTTCGAATTTTCCACGACGGTTTTAAAGAAAACGGTCGTTGATATACCGTCGTGGAATGCCTAATTTGTAGTAGTGTCTAGCCCACTCACTAGCCAACTGCATGTTCATTTGTCATCCTCAAGTTTAGCCAAGTCACTTTTTTTTTTTCAATTTCCAATTAATTATTTTTTTTCCTTAATTTTGGATATTTTTATATGTTTTAAATTTAATTGTTATTTAACCTTTTCATTAACTACTATTTGAAGCAAAATTTGGTAGAGAAATTACTTTGCCAAAATGATATCAATGTCATAAAGTGAAATTAACAAACTGAAATATCAATTTTACACTGAGTTGCCCAGATGATAGTGCTGCGAAAAAGAAAAAAAAAACAAAAGAAAAAAGAAAAAATGGGTTTTTCTGAGTCATTTCAAAATCATTTTGCTAATTAAAAATTTTTGAAAAATAATTTTACTAATATAGCTTCCTATTAAATTTTTTTTTTAAACAAAGCACTCCTCCTTCAGAAGGTATTTTGTGATGCTTATACAAATGCAAAGCATATAGAAGGGCAGAAGTAATATTTTGAAAAACACAATGGATGTTTAGTTTTCCTCTTATAAATATTGTGATTAAATTTGCGAAGATTCCAAGTCCTCTATGAAAATGCTAGTTTAAGTTAACACTTTAACTTTAATATGCATTAAGCATTCATGCATGAGGACTTTTAGAGTCTAGTAGAGGTCGCTCTTCTTGTAACTCTAACTATGATTGGACTTTTGTAGCTCTTTCGGAAAAAAACAAAAAACAAAAAACAAAAAACAAAAACTTTTAAGTCATCATGTTGTTACTCTTTAATTTCGTTATCATTTTTTATTTAAGCAAAGCCATGCGACTTTAGCATAAAAAAGAATATAAATAAATAAGGAATTAAAAAAAGCGTGCGAGTTGACCATGAAATTGCTTTATCAACCAAAAAATAAAAATAAAAATAAAAAAAGAAAAGAAAGATAAAGGGGCCGAAGCTACAACCTAGGCATGGGTGGAAGCTTAAACCAATGACGTGCCAGTGCAATTTGGCCAAGTTGGCCCTGGTGCGTCACCATAATAAACTATATACGGTCCTGATTTTTTGCTACTGAAACTATTCGGTCCTGATTGATCTCTCAATGAAAGGCCAAATTAAACTCCTGTCTTATTTGTTTTGCATGGATTATGACAGAGACGTCATTTTTATTTTGGCTTCTCTCTCTCTTTCTTGTAGCTAGAAACGACAAAATCATAGATTAGGTTCTCAACCCATCCAAAAACAATACGTTGTTTGTTTGTGACCGTATTGAATTGTATTAAAATTGAGCTTTCAAAAGATAAAATTTATGCTATGACCATAGAACCAGAGTCGGGTTTTGGGATCGGGGTTGAATTTCGGGACAAATGTAGGGGTCGGAGTCGGGTTTCAAAATGGGGGTCAAGGTCAGGTTTCGAGACGTGGTCGGGTCGGGTCGGGTCGGGTCGGGTCGGGTCGGGTCGGGTCGGGTCGGGTCGGGTCGGGTCGGGTCGGGTCGGGTCTCAAAACGATGTGCGGGTCGGGTTTCAGGACGGGGGTTAGGGTCAAGTTTCAGGGTTAGAGTAGGGGTCATGTTTAGGGACAAGATCGAAATCAGGTGCTGAAACCCACCCCGACTCCCATCCCGAAACCCAACCCCAACAACCATCCAGAAACTCAACCTCGACCCCCCAAAACCCAACCCCAACCTTGAAACCCAAACTCAATCCGACCCCGTCCTAAAACCCGACTTCCATTCCAAAACCCAACCCCGATTCGCATTCCAAAACCGAACCCCGACCCCATCTCGTAACCCAATCCCGACCTCCGTCCTGAATCTCGATCGCAACCTCTGTCCTTAACCTCGACCCAGAAACCTGACCCCAACCCCGAAACCCGACCCCTACCTCAACCCTTAACCCAAAACCCAACTCCGACCCCCGTTCCGTAACTCAACCCTGACTCTGAAACCCCGATCCTGACCCCCGTCTCCAAACCCGACCCCAACCCCAACTTCTGTCTCAAAACCCGATCCCGACCCTGACCCCCATTTCGAAACCCAACCTCAAAACCCTACCCCAACCCCTATCTTGTAACCCAACCTGGACCCCATCACAAAACAAGACCACGACCCCCGTCCCGAACCCAACCCCGACCCCGAAACCCGACACGAACCCCATCCCGAAACCTAACCCCAACGCTCATCCTAAAACCCAACCTCGACCCCCTTTATGTAACCCAACCTCGACCCCGAAACCAGACCCCGACCCTCATCCCAAAACTCGACCCCGACCCTCGTTGTGAAGCCCTAAACCAAACCCCGACCCCCGTCCCGAAATCCAACCTTGAAACCCGACCTCAACCCTCTACCCCCAACCCTATATCAAAACCTAATTCCAACTCTCGTCCAGAAACCCGACCAGACATCCATACTGTAATCCATTATATTTTGTTTCTTGGTATAATCATTTAGTTTAAATTATACAATACAGCCTAATGAAGAGGTATTTTGTCATATAAGATATCACAGTTCATATTGTATTAATTTTTTAATTGTATTAAATTATATAATACAAACATGTTGCCAAATATTATATTATTTTAAATAATATAATACGGAGTGTTAATACAGTGTACCAAACATGTCCTTAGTGGGATTATAAAAAAAAAAAAGGAGAAGAGGGGAAAAAAACAATAGTTAGAGAGAAAGGGCATATTATTTCTTATTATAGTACCCTACAAAAAGAGCATGTGACATGTCATGCATTAGCGACAATATTCAACGACAAAATAAAGACAGAAAACAAGGAAGATCATGCGAGTACTGGTCTTCGAAACACATGATGTAATGGAGAGAGTTAAACGCCAGAAAAAAAAAAGGTTAAGAACGACTACGACGACCATAACAAGCCTCAATTAAAAGACTTTTATGAGAACAGAAATGGAGAAAGAAGAAGGGCACAAATCATCGCTAAACAGGTTATTAGAATGCCCTTAATTGGGATAGGCTGGGATACCAAGATCACAAGTTTTTTTATAAATGATGGCGCGGGTCGGGTCCCCCGGGGCTGACTCTTGCGGGCTGCCTATCAGGAGCATCGGCGGCGGCCGCTGCTTCATTTAAGGCCGCCAGTAGTAGGCTCAGTTTCCTCCTCTCATTAGCTAATGTCGCCGGTTTCAAAGAGCGACTTTCGGCACTCTTTGCTGAGATGCTAATTAGCAACACCAAGATGATCATGATGAGAACAAATCTCTTCATGACGCTAACAACGTTTCTCGATTTCGCCATCTTACCTTGCACAACTTTCGTGTTTTTTCTGTTGTCAAAGAGAGTTGAACAACGATTTTCTCGTGCTGTTGAAGAGTTGAACAATAAATTTACATTGCTTCTACTCAACTCCTAAAGTGTGTGCAAACACTAACTCTGTGCTGGTTCATACTAAGAAGATCAATACTCGGGTATTTATAGGCCATTATAGGTTAGTACTTAATCATGAATCTTTCTATTATTACTCGCCTTATCCGTACAATTGGCTTACGTGTATTCCTAGCTGACTGCCTCTAATTTATCATACGTTGGTTTACTGTATAACACAATCTTCAGAACAATAAAGTACGAAACCAACATTAAGCTAAAAGGCACCGGCAATATTGAGCACTATTTTATTAAGCATGCATTTGGAACACGGGTTTGAGAGGTAATTTTTATATTGAAATTGGTGGACTTTTTAAAAACTAGTTATAATTTTTATGAACTTTTTAGACAAAAGACAAAAATTGATATAAAAACCTCAGGTTCACACCTGAAAACCAAACAAAACTTAAGAAAAATGCTAAGGACATCAAGTCTAATATCAACTTTTGAGTACCAATCTATATAGAATCTGAATTGTTGTTTTTCATTGAAAAATGTGTAAAGCATTATATGAAATCAATTAATCGCATCAACCAATGAAAATATGACACGTAAGTTGATATTTAAAAAGTTGTGATTGCAGTTGGTCTCCCTAATGAGTCCTAGCATGATATTATAAGATGCACAAATAGGTCCTCTTTTATGAAAATTTTAGAAACACTTACTCATATATGGCATATGAGTTGTTGTTCTTTTGTCGATCAGTGTTTATATTATTATCATGTCAATTGATTAAGTCTGTCAATAAAATTATACATGTGAGTTGATTTTTAAAAAATTAAGACTATAATTAGTGTCTTCATATAATACTATTCATCTTTTATTTATAGTGGTGTTTAGCACATATAATATTCCTAAATATTTGTCCAAAGAACGAATGACTTTTGAGTGTGTCATGTAGCGGGTAATAACTTTATGACACCACCAGAAAAACTCACCCTTTTCGGGAGGATAAATATGAAAACCACGTGGATCGTATTACAGAATGACGCCATTCCATGAAGGAAAACCACCAACATATATACATTGGAATAGAATATATTTTAGTTGCAGATCATCTCATATAGCTGAGGTTAAAAAAAAATAGTAGAGAATATGTCTACTGGTTGAGCAATGTCTATATATATATGTGTGTGTGTGTGTGCGTGTGTGTGTGTGTGTGTGTGCGTGTGTGTATTTATCTCATTATGTAATGGAGTACACCGTGCATGAGATCCGAGATGTAAATGGATAAGCCATATGTACGCAAGCAAAGAGTAATTAGGAGTTAAATGGGAAGGCTTTTTAAAGTTGTGTTTGTCAGAAGTACATAAGAAAGGAGATCAGGTGCATAATTTAGGTGGGGAAAATAGATGGAGAAGAGGACTTTACTTCTACTGAGTTTTTTATTTATATTTATATTTTTTTTCTGAGTTTGTTATATATTTCTCTTTCTCCACGCTTTCCCAATTTTAAAGGGTTTAAAAATTGTGATCGTATAAAAGATTTTCAACACGCAATTTGTTCTCATTAATATTATTAATTCCGAAGTCTCTCTCGTTGATCTTCTCTCCTCTACTTCTCTTTCCACTTTTTCTTACATTCAATCAAAACCTTAGTTTGCATTTTTTTTTTTTTTTTTTTAAAGCCTTTCTCTTTAAGGTTTTGGATACAGGCAAGATTTCTACACACGGTTGGTGTGTATATATACACATATATAATATAGGTATTGTCTTCTATCCGGCAACGTATGTGGTGCGGCGGCGACGTGGCACATAGGTCTGTCAACGACAGAAGTTGTTGGAGGACACGTGTCGAACTTTGAAAAAGGTTTGCGGCCGGATTAGAATGTATACAGGTTGAGAAAGTCAAACTTGTCATGGGCAATTAATATTAAATTATGGTGAAAAGGGGTAGAAGGTAATTGTAGAGTATTAAAAAAAGTGGGAGAGAAATTTTTTTAATGTCTAATTTAGCATTGTTACAAAATGGTAGTAGTAACTTTTTTAGGAGAGAATTACAGACCCCACCTCTCTATCATTGTTTGTTCTGAGAATTGGAAATTTTGGGAAGTTGTTCAAGTTTGGGTTTTTGAGACGGAGGAGTTGATTGAAAAGTACCAGTTATGGAGCCTGAGAAGGAAACCTTTAAGTTCATCACCGACCTTTCTCAAGAACTATGCAACAAAGAAAACAAACAAAAAAAAAAGGAAAAGCTTTGGCTACGCTGCTCACGCACGTCGGTGTATTTTCCCTCCCGCGGTTCACGTCTTAAGATCTATGGGTATAACTGATTAAATATCATATCAATTTATTTGATGCTCAGGGACCATTGGTGCTCGATTGTGTTTAGTTCTTAGAGAAAAGAAAGAGCAATTGTTACTTTTAAAGTCGGGACAAAAGTAAAGTATAAACTCAAAGTGGAAAATCTAGGCATGTTTATGACAAAAGAGGAAAGGTAGTGCATTTTAAAAAAACTAGGATTTAAATTTGAGAACTCCTATTTAAACCCCTCCCGTCATCTGCTAACCTAGTCCAAAGACCATCATCAAGACTACCCTTATCGATGTCTATTTAGTACAATTGAGATGCTTGTTAACTAAGATGTTAAATAAATAAGCTTCCGACTTTTTTTTTTTTTTTAAATCTCAAAACACTAAAGGGAAAAATTAAAATAAAACCCAAGTACCCCACAAGCACAATGGCAAACCCGGCAACCCCTACCACTCCAACCTCGTGCCGCCGAGCATCTCTAACACCTCTCCACCGCCAATCATCCCCCGATTAACCCACAAAAGCTTGAACTGTGGCTAAACTAACGGAAAACGCGCTGTGTTCAATTGGGAGATAAAGAACCCATGGCCAAAAAAATCAAAGTGGTGAGGTTTTCGGAAGAGAGAGAGTGCAAGAAAGGTGCAAAAGACACAGAGAGTTTACTAGGTTTGGCTTGAAACGGTTCAAGTACACTAAACACAAAGGGATAGGAACTAAAATTGATTTTATTGGAAAATAGACCTAGAGATAGGATCCTAGAACATATTGTCCCAACTTCACCAGCCACCTAGTTAAACCACCACATCTGCATCGGCGATTACCAACTCGATCTAGCCCACCCACTCGCCAGCCAGCTGCATATTTCATTGTCATCTCCTCAAGTTTAGCCTTTTTCAATATTTCAATTAATTATCTTTTCTTAATTTTGGAAATCTGTATAAATTTGTTTATTTAACCTTTTCATTAACTAATGTTTGAAACAACATTTAATAGAGAAATTATTTTGCCAAAATGATATCAATCTCACAAAGTGAAATTAAATTAGCAAACTGACATTTTAATTTTACACTGAGTCGCCCAAATGATAGCAGTACAATTGCAAAAAATAATAATAATAATAAATAAATAAATAAATAAAGGTTTCTCTAAGTCGTTCTAGAGTCATTTTGTTAAGTAAAATTTTTGAAAAATCATTTTACTAATATAACTTTCTATTAATTTTTTTTTAACAAAGCACTACTCCTTCATAACGTATTTTGTGATATTATATGAAGGACAAAAGTAATATTTTGAAAAACACAATGGATGTTTAGAATATTCTCCTCTTATAAATCTTTTGATTTTGCGAGTATTCCAAGTCCTCTTGAAAATGCTAGTTTGAGTCAACACTTTTAACTTAATATGCATCATGCATGCATGAGGACTTTTAGAGTCGACAAGTAGAGCTCGCTCTTCATGTAACTCTAGAAATAATTGGACTTTTGTAGGTTATTAAAAAACAAAAAACAAAAAACAAAAAACAAAAAAACAAAAAACAACAACTCTCTAGTCATGATTGTTGCGCTTTGATTTTATTATATATTATTTATTTTGTAGCGTAATAAGCAAAGGCATGCGACTTTTGAAAGGCAGAAGCTACAAGCTAGGCGTGGGAGGCTTAAAGCCTTGAACCAATAATGCGCCTGTGCAATATGGCCAAGTTGGTCTTGGCGGCGTCTACATAATTATAAACTATACGGTCATGATCAATCTCTCTCTCTCGTGTGTAACTTTAGAGAAGCGAATGAGAGGCCAAATTGAACTACTCCTTTTATTTCATAGACAACATATTTGTTAATTATTTATTTTGCAAGGGTTATGATAGAGACGTCATTTTTATTTTGGCTTATCTCTCTCTCTTGTAGCAAGAAACGACGAGTTTAGAACCTTTTTCTGTTTGTGATCTTTGTATAAGGCCTGAAGGGCATAATTGGTCAACAATTTTATTGATAAATAATTAAAACGGATTTATTGGATCGATGCCATACAGTTTGATATTAAAGTGTTTTGTATGCAGTAACTGGAATATATAATGCAATTAAAGGAAACCAACATTTAAAGAGACACGTAGTCTTTCATAGATTTTAAGAAACAATCAAATTGGCGGGAAAAAGTGGCCCTTTTGCTGGAGAGCACAAAAACAGAGAGATCAGATTTTTCGGGAGAAAGTTGTGTGGCGTTTTTCAACGAAGTGCGGGAACCAAGGTGTGTGTGAATCAACTAAACCAAACTTTGATTTGAGCAAATTGGGTTCTCAATATTTCCAAAAAATAAAAATAAAAAATAAAATAAAAGCTTCTTATTAGCAACTTTATAGCCTGAGTAGGAGAATGGGACCCTAGCTAAATTAACATGCCTAATCAAAGATCACTAGGTGATTGGGTGCACAATAATATGGGAGACCTTGGAGTCTAAATCCCAGTACTTAGAGAAAAGGGAAAAGTTGAAAACAGTGGAATGAATAGAAGAATAGTCTAAATCCCAGTCCTCTAAACCTGGACTAGAACACTACATAAAGTAACCATATGGAGTACCATGGTAGACTTCTAATTGATATTGATTTAACCTAGTCATTGGAATACATTCTTCTTGTGAAAAGATCGGGAAGTTCAATTTTCCCAACCGTGGACTATGAGAATCTTCCAGAATTTTGTTCACAATGCAAGTTTATTGGTCACTCTATTGCTTAATGTTGATACAGTCAGCTTGTGGGAAGGGAAGGAGAAAATTAAGTGTAGAGCCATGTTTTGAGTACTTTCTTATAATTTTATCCACTCTAATGTTAAAGTTGATAATTTCAGTGTTATGTAATGACAAAATTATCAACTTTAATGTTATAGTGGGCATAAATATAAAGAGATGTCGAATTTATGGTATTCTTACATATAACCCCCTATGGAAGTAACAAATCAAAGAATGACAAAAATTTTGCATCCAAAGTCCTGACAAAAACCACTCAGTTGTATCGTCCGAAAGAAGTTCAACAAGCTAAAGATCATATTCTATCCAACAAGCCTTCTCATGATCAAAATATCGTTAATACCGATCAAGATGAAAGCATGCATGGCATAATTGCCACCCTTAGCGCTCACTATTTGCAAATGTCAACGTTAAAAAATTATACAACTTCAAACTCTTACTTGCAGTCTTCGGCCCGTACAGAAAATATGAGTAACAAGAGTGCTACTACCACCCCTATCTAATAATGAACTCTCGGTCTACTCTACATGGATCTTCACTCTCTAGGCATTTTCATCAAAGTGAATTACTGGAGCGGTCTAATCAGACATTCCTGACATCTCACTAGAGGAACAAAGATAAAGGTTCGTCTCAAAACACCACTTCAGAAACAGACTCAGGAATTAAATGTAAAAGCGTTGTCAATCAATTAGGTACAATTTCAATCACACTACCTTCTATTGAGAATTTTCAATTAGTTACTGAAATTTTACCCAGACTTTCTAGGGGTGGATTAGGTTGAGCAAGCAGAAGGAGTACTCACAACTGTCAAACCAAGAACACAATGTAACAACAAGCAACAAAGTAACTCTACACTACCTTCAAATACATATAGAAATGTTGAAGAGGTTTCGAACACCATGAAGGGCAAATTAAGAGAAAAACTCGATAAATATACACTCACACAGAAATAAGTGAAGATTATGATATCAAGATCTTGTGATAAACTGGAGGAATTCGATAATTTACAAAGAATTAAAATCATTGGTCCTAAAAAAAAAAATGTTTATAAACATTATATTTGAAAGAGAAATGGTTTTAGTTGATGAATCCAATTGGATTCTAAATTAGATTTGTTTGCATTCTATGAAATTTTTTTTTTTCCCCCTTGAGGTTGGATTCTGATTTTCTTTATTTTTTTTCCTTTTTTTCCTTTCTTTTTAATAAATTTAAGTTAAAATTTTAGTTACTCCTCTCCATTTCCATATTTAATACAAAAGAATCGACGAATTGTTTATTTGTTTTATTCCTATATGCTGCTCATTTTATCAATTATTTTATTACGCTTGTGCGTGCGTGTGTGTGTGTGTGTGTGTGAGTGTGTGTGTGTGTGTATTTGCGTTTGTGTGTGTGTTCAGTGTCTTCTTGTTATTATTTTTATTCTTTTGGGATCCTTATACTCTCTATCTGCAATATATATGATCAACATTCTTTGTCGCTTTTAACTCGAAAGTAATCGTCTTCTCCAGGCTTCATGTTTGCTTATATTCGTGTTGGTGACTGACATGTATATAAATATATATGTGGTTCTAGCACTTGCAGAAAGAGGAAATCCACTTTCGAAATTGAGTAGAAAACATCCCAAAAGCATTAGGCCTTTACTTATTTCTCGGTGATCGCTTTCCAATCAGCACCACTTATTTTATATTTATCTTTATTTAAATCTTAACATATATAAAAGAGTCAAAAACTCCTCTATCCTTTTGATACATGTCAATATTTTCGCTTTTTTTTCTTTTCTTTTTTTAATTCTCTTTCATTCTTTCCCTTTTCCTTTTCATTCATTCTTTTTTTTTTTTAATTGCTAAACTTTTTTCTCCTTTACTTCTTTCAAAAATTCTTTCAACATACTTATTATTTTTCTCATGAACATCTCAGATTTTCAACTGCTATTTTCTAATAGCATTTGATATATATATATATATATATATATATATTATTCTTTACACTCTTTAAAATTATTTTTCACTTTCGTTCACGTGCTGATATCTTCTCTGTATGCTTTTTTTCATCGTCTTATTTTTTTTCATTCTTTTTTTCCCATGCTAAAATAAATTTTTTTAGCATCCTAACTCAAACTTTTTTTTTTTTTTTGTTTGTGACTATCTCATATTTTCTCATAGCACCACCCAATTAACTTTCTATATGATTTACTAATTTTTCTTTAATTTCTTACTACTTAAATATTTTCTCCTCAATATTTTCTGAACAACTATTTTTTTATAATATCTTATAATTAATAATTTATTTAACAAATTGGTTAACCACGTGCATCGCACGTGTTTGCAACTAGTCTTCATTTTAAGTTACATATACACTAGTATAAAGTTAGCTTATCAATGTTGTCAGGAGCCAGTTTCATATTTAAATTTGTGTGCTAGCGAGTCCTTCGTCAGATCTTGAACATTCAAGGTATAGTTTAAAAGTTATAAATAATAGTGAGACAAGGCAGGTGATGATGCTGATGATGATGATGATGATATGATGATGATGGTAGTGGCGAAGGGAGGTGAGGCCCGGGGGGTTTGATATATATATGCTGATGATGATGATGATGATATGATGATGATGGTAGTGGCGAAGGGAGGTGAGGCCCGGGGGGTTTGATATATATATATATATATATATATATATATATATTTAGGAAAGGTCTTCCATGTGATGACCATTTCCATCTGTTTGGTGAACTTGAGCCGTTGGATGCCGAAGTCAGCTAAAACCTTATCTCGATATACTTTAAGAGTCCCTGTATATACTATAGTTTATACTATCATTCGGGTTTGTACTTAGGCTTGCCGGAAATGGAATTCCGGTCATCACACTAGTCTCCTAGTATAGAGTAGTCCCTTCAAACCCTTGGGATTTACCTGCTAAAAAAGACTAGAGTTAGGATTCTTGTGAACAGGAAGCTTGAAAGCTCCCGAAGAATACCCTAGCCCGCCAAGGCCAGGAGAGCCGCTCAAGGCCAGTGTATTTTCGACGCTTTCGAGTCCCTCCTCGACAACAGTTCGTACAGCACTCCTGTGCTCTCACACATTCTGAATTCCTTCAAAAGTGTGATCATCCTCTATGGAAAAACAGGGATTTCTTCATCTCTTTACCTTTCAAGAAGAATGAAGACATCAACCCAACCAAAGCCAGCCATCCAGGTCTCAGCCCTGAACATCAGAAGATGGCAACTGAAGAATGTGCAGAACTCCAACAGCAAGGTCTGATCGAAGCAACAGACTCACCATGGGCATGCCATGCCTTCTACATCAACAAACGATCAGAACAGATTCGAGGTAAACAGAGACTGGTAATAAACTACCAGCCTCTTAACCATTTTCTTGCTGATGATAAATTCCCATTGCCCAATGAAGAAAACCGATATACTTTTCAGAGTGTGTATACCACTATATATTTATACTACTTCTTTAGGAATGAAACTTGGCTCTGATACCACTTTCCTGGACGCCTAGCCTCCTGGCATAGATAGCCCCTTTGTGTGCTTCTGTGGACTCGGGAGACACCTGCTGTAACCGTGCGCTCGTAATTCGTCATCGAAGTCAATGGGTAATCGATTAAAAACATAACTGTGGCAGGTTGAAGGTTGAGGAAAAAGCCTGCTGAGGCCTCACACAGTCATTATGCTTGTTGGACCACCTTGTTTTAAATTTAAACGTAAAAACAATGTTCAAATTCGTTGTCACTTGAACAACTTCACTTTTTTGTTGTTATTTACCTGATGTTTCGAACAGAAGTCATGTTAATTTACTCTTTAGGGGTGTTACTGTACAAACTACAGCATCAATAATTTGGAAAATTTGCATGATTCTATTCTATATAGATAATTCATTATCTTACTTTGTCTACTTCTTTTTGACAAACCGGTTTTAAACCAAACAACATTTTCATTGGCCGTTAATTTCTATTCAAATGCTTCCTTCAAATTATACATAACTAAAAAACCAACTATATTTTTCTATTATTGTTTAATATCATTCGCAGCAAACATCATAAACCGATTAACAAAGCTCTAACAACCTCGATTACGCCTTTGTATATTAAATGAAGAGTGAACTTGTTTTTCTTCCACTACTATAGACATTTAAAAATTGAAACTTACTTTTCCACACTGCCTTAGTTTTTTACAAAAAACAAAAAAACAAAACAAAATCAGATTAATTGTATTGCTAAAATAACTGGTACAACATTACATAGATTTATCTTAATCTCAAAAATATAAGCAATGATAAATTATTAATTCTAAACTCATAAACATTGCAATGAGATTACTAATAAGCAGTTTCTATCAACCTTGACTGCTTGATTTCAACCTCTTAATTACTTGCTTCATTTCACACCTTTTTTTTTTTTTTTTCTTTTTCTTTTTTACTTGACCCAAGTCAATATTGCATAACTTTGGTCTCATTTACTACCACTATATGAAAACAAAATTCAACAGCTACAAGTCCTCGTACCCACTTAAATATTGCATGAAATTTATCTCATTTATTAGAACTCTATATACCCAGTAAGCAATACTAGCCTTGGACGATTTGCCACTGCAATTACCTCTATGCCTTTATGATAATTTCTATCTTCTTTCTCCAACTACTTTCCTTGATTTATTTCTTCCATTCACACCAGTTTCCCTTCATTTTTCGGGGCCAGCGGACCCACTGCTCACCTACAAACGGGCTTCCCTTCTTCAAAGTTCTGACATACCTAGGGTCCAGGTCATCATCACATTCTATCCGATGGCAAATAAAAGCCTGGACCTATATATATATATATATATTTTGCCCCATTAAGGTTTTGAAACTCTAATATCTCCTTATAAGTTTTTTAACTCTAAACTTTAAATTTAAATTAAACTCGATTGCAAACTTAGTTTATTAAAGGAAAAAAAGAACAAAAAATCCAAATATACAAATAGATAAACGATGGTACAATAGGGCCCGTTTGGGGTCAACTTTTGGAGATAGTGTTTTGGAGGTTGAAAATGGCTTGAGTTTTGGAAATGTGCGGTTAGTGAAATGAACTATTTTGAGTGAAAAAGTATAAACATTAGGAATGTGTTTGGAAAAAAAATAATAATAATATGAATATTGTTTCGTTCCTCTCGAAATTCTACACAATTTAAAAAAAAAAACATCTTTCGACTTAAAATGATAAAGTTATGAACTTTTAAAGTTTGAGTTTTTTGAAAATGTTTGGAAAAGTGAATAGTAAAATTGGAGGAAAAGGGCAAAAAAAAAAACTTTTAGAAACATTGTTTCCAAAAGTTGAAAAAATTAGTGTAGTAGTTTTGGTTTAAACTTTTGTTCAGGGGGGAAAAAAATTTCTAGTTACTTTTTTGGATTCACGCCTCCCCTAAAATCATTTTAGGCTCTGTCACTGTTTAGAATAATGATTAACTGAAAAAAAAAAAAAAAAATAGAATCACTTTAGATTTGTTTCTTTTTTTTTTTAAGTTTGATATTTATCTAAAATAATACTGATTTTCGTTAACAGAAAAATTGATAACTATTTGACGATTCAAGACAATATACTAATAGTAAGGTCTCTTTTAATACCCTACCATGAAAGTCACCTTAAAAACAATGCTAGCGAATTTGATGTGGCCTTCAATTTTTAACGTTCTTATTTATTATTAATAGTGACACAGGTAAAGTATATTTTCTTAATTTTACCGACCCTTGTGGTCTATAAATTTGGATGCTATTTCGTTTAAAAATGCCAAATATTCCGACTCAAGATTGTAGGGGTTAGCTCCACTCCTATATTCTAAACCTTATCATCAAATTTCAAGTCGGGATAGATAGGGTACTCAATATGTTCCTTAGCACCCACCCTTTATTTTCACACTCTTTTCTTCATTGGAATAAGAGGGCATGAGAGAATAGTCTAATAGTATCTCAGAGGTGAATAGATGTTGTTTGAAGGCGAGATAAATCGACAGGGAAGGAATCGAAAAGTAGATTTCTAATCTTGAGAGATTCTTCAGTAAGATATAATAAATTTCAATTTGTAGTTTATTGGTTTTACGTGTATAGTTTGATCTTACCAATATATTATTACATCTTACACTTTCTAAAGTTCTAATTTGTTTTTACCAAATTAATTGTACGCCAAAATAATGTAAAGATCCCAATTTTTTAGTATCAAATTACATAACATGAAAATTGTCGTTATTTTATTTATATGTACTTAGCTTTCATTTGACTCCCAGGTCTAGATTTAAGTTTTTCATCTTAATTTTTGTCTTTTTTTAAAAAGTTAACAAAAATTATAACTATTCTTTTAAACATCAACCAACTTCAACCTAAAAATTTCACTATAAACCAGAACACCAAATGCAGGCTTAGATTATTGTCACACTAATTAAATATTAAAATATTGTATCTATTAGTGAGAAATGACAACTCACCACCACTTACGTTGTTATCTAAATTAAAATTGAAGTTGGGATCTCTAATAATAATCTATACACCGGCTACAAGTTGTTACCCAGTTGTTAACCATTATTCCACTTTAGACCAGTAAATTCCGACTGTCAGACCCGCCCAACTGTAACGGGCAGTAGGGGGAAAACGGGCCAGAAAAAAACAAGAAACAAAACAAAGACAAAAACAAAAAGAAAGAATAATAAATGATATCACTTTCAAATACTGAAATTAAAGAAAACAATTCCATAAACTGCTTATAAAAAATAAAAATAAATAAAAAATGAAAAATAATCTATTATAACTTGTAATATGATTATATAGCAATTGCACAATCATATATATTTTTTTAATTAAAAAAACAGTCATATATATTACTAATCTTAAATCTTAATATATAAATTATACAATTTTTTTTCAAAATAATAAACATAAGTTGTTTTAAAAAAAAATAAATAATAAACTTTGGGCAGGCGAGGCTTCGAGCCGCCTGCCAGAAGCCCGACCTATCGGGTCTTGTCGGGCCGGCCTACTGGGCTCAAATAAAGTGAGTCCCAATGTAGTCCCTGTGATTGAACCAGGCTGGGGACAGGCCCAACATTTGATCAGGCCGAAAGTGCGGGCAACACAAATTTATAGCTCTATTCCTCTTACATGAATTTGTTTATTTGTTTTAAAAAATATATATTCGTTCCTCTTAATTAGAGGGTCCGATCTAAAACTTATTAGTAGTTAAACCTTGTTAGTTTATTATTAAAGAGCTAGTATTTTACTAAACTTATTGACAAAAAAAAAATGAAAGACGTTTTTTTTTTTTTTTTTTTTTTTTTGGTGTAGTTTTCCCCGCCAGGGTTGGTAAAACGCATTCTTAGTATACGTATGCCCCCAAATGTAAAGTGACAGATTTTCAAATTTATCTTGAAGTTTTAGAATTTGTACAGTATGCTCCCTGATCAATCTTTAATTCATGCCATTTGTTCCCTCCAACTTCAACGTTGTATCAAATTTTCTCCTTTTATTTACCTTTATGACGGAATTATCATGTTCAAACAACACACCAAGCAAGGGGATATCTATACTAGTGATTTTAAAAGTGGTCTCACAACAAGATTCATTACATTATAGTTTATTACATGCCTTTAAGGTAGGCGATACGAAGCTATTTCCTCCCCTTGAAAAAAACAAAAACAAAAACGAAAAACGAAACCAAAGAAAACAGAGAAGGGGGTATCTACACTACTGATTATGAAAGTGATGCCACGGATCAGGACCTCCAGGACTCTTTCGGTTTGGTTTGTACTTGGTTGTCTTTGCATGCTCATCTTTTCCTAATCCGACGTTAAGTAACTCTCTATAACGTTTGATCAATGCTTCGTTTGACTTGATAAGAACTCTTTCCTCCATATTTGGATTAAGAGAGCGTGTTTCAGAGCTCTGAAACAAAAGGAAGATCAGTGCAAGGCACACACAAATCCTTGTCCTAACCATTTTCCCTCAGGTAATGTAGAAAAACTAGGATGGCTTATAGACACTCCATTCTAGTAATGTGTACTATATATAGACAACCAGGTTGCTTCTGTTTACCATGATGGACAATAACGTGGACCTAATACTTGTATAATTGTTTATGCTTTACACTCCATTTGATAATAAGGGGGAAAAAAACAATAGAAATAAACGATGGAAAATTAAAAACAAAGAAAAGATTTTGATTTTTTTTTTCTTTACTTGTTTGGTATAACAGCGAGTGAAGAAAATGAATTTACTTTGTATTGTTCCATTTAGTGTTGGAAGTGAAACTAAAGGTATGGACAAATTATTATTGGGAAAATTATCAGTTCACTGACATAATATCACCATGTTTTTGTTCCCAAAAAAAAAAAAAAACAAAAGAGAGATTTAACATCAAATTTACTCCATTAGAAAATCAAGTTTGACTATAAATATGAACTGCTCATATACATCCACTGCTATATATTAACAAAGTCTTGCAGACAGTTTTATTTGGCCCCAAAACCACGCCACTCTCTCAACATTGGTTCTTTCTTTTTTTTTTTTTTTTTGGGCTGGAAGTTTGATAGAAAATATCAGTTTAGTAGCTTTGCCAACCTTGCTGCCAAAGTTTTCCATCTCATCATCCACTTTTGGAAGGATAAAGTATGGTGGGACCCACATTATAGTTTTTCTACCCTCTTTTCTTTTCCATCCCAAAATCCATCCAACATTTTTAGTTCCGTCCCCTTTTCACTCATACCAAACATAGCATTATAGTTGTCTTCTTGAACTCCAGTGATTCCTTTAATTCTGTAATGACCACAAAAACAAATACCGACCAGACTTAAAGACCTTTTCCTTTTATTAATTCCTCAATCTCCTTTTTGCCAAGTGATTTGTTTTATTCGTCTTTAGCAACTAAGGATAGCCTACTAGTGGACGAGCTTTCTTCCTCTAACAATGTCCTTGTCTTCCCATTGGGCTTGAATAACCACGCTTCTTTCGGCTTCTTTCAAAGCAATACCTATTCCACCACCGCCACTATTCATTTTAATACTTTGTGCCGCAAATGGACTTGCTAGGGGCTCTTTTTATCCATACAAAACCAACTTTCGTGTTTGTGTGTCACCACCCCCCCCCCCCCCCCCCCCCTAATGTCCTTCCTAATGTTTTTTTCTAGTCCAAAACTTATCCATTGACATTGGTGGCTAGGTGACGTATTGCAAACAGGTGAACAACATCCTACGTGGTTCCCTAACAATCTTCTAACGGAACTTGTCGATCATAACTAGTGTTAATTATTAAAACCACAAGTAAATTGAAGGTCAAGATACTAATCAACCATTCGTTTTTTCCAATTTCAAAACCCGTACGAAATTGATGAAATCCAAATGAGATATGATTCTAGATAAACCAATGAAGCGTGCAGTGACAACTATGTTAGATGTAGAGTTTCTCGTCATATTCTATGAGCCTTGGCATACAGTCTATTGAGCATAAGAAACTCCGGTGCTGTCGATGGAACATAATTTGGCAGCCTATAGTTCGAAAGGCATCACTCGCCATATTATGAACCATAGTAACTATCTCTATAAGCATTTCAGTGTCGGTTGAAAAACTACAATAGGCATAGAAGCATACCTTTATGCGAGAACTTTTGATCCTTCCAATCACACTTTAAGCTCCTTGGACATCAGCTCTGCAGCAAATTTCTGGACCTTGCAGATGTTTTTAGTTGTTAAGGATAACTCCATCATCTATAAATATATAGAAGCCGGTATCAACAGAAAGATAATGGCAAAGCAAGTTGGAAGGATATCTTCTCTTCATAGATGGGATGGTTCAGCATCAGTAGATCATTGTTGTTCACAATTGCACGAACTAGTAATTCTTTGGCTTCCTCGTGTTTCTTCTTCAGCATATTGCAAATCTGCCGAAGGGATTGGAGTAACCAAATTACCAAACAGAAAGGAGAGAGAAAATTACTACTTCCACAGATGCTAAATCAAAATGAGATCAATTATTTAGGATGATGTTAAAAGCAACTTCATAAAAATTTATTTCAGTGCATAATGGCTCCGTTTGTGATATTTCGATTCCCAAACTAATCTTTTATCTTGGAACAAGAGGAGCCACAGAAAATTGATTTATAATTTCTTCCTTCTACAGCCCCGTGTAGTAAGCAACAGCCAATACAAGCACTTAGCAGGACAGATAATAATCATAAGATGCCATCACATTACGCTGCATTTTGACCGAGTCCTCCAATACCATATATCTGACTATATATGTAATTGTTGAACAGTTAAAGGAGAAAAGTTATCAAGAAGTACACGTGAGATGGATTTGTAGAAGAAAAATTAAACAAAAGAGTGTCTTCCATGCATTTGCAGATATTAGAGACCTCCAGTTAAAGAAGCTAACATGTCAAGCACTTATAATTTCCTTTGCTTCTTTAACAACCAAATTCTATATTTATTTCATATCCTTGTTTTAGCTTTCAAGTTTGTAGTTTCAAGTCACTTGCACGTTGGACTTCTGCATAAGTAAATATATCACATTCAGTAAGGGTACAAAAACCACAAAATGCGAAAAGAATGAATCAGCAGTTTACTCACATCTTCAAGCTCCTTTGCATATGCTTCAGCCTTTCCAACGTTTCCATCATTCTCCATCACCGAAGAAATTTCAAATTCCATCATATTCATCTGTTGAGGACCGTTGATTGCAGAGGCTGGAACATTGTAGAGAATGCTCTCGGTCTTACTCTCTTCCTGGTTCTTGTTAATGCAAGCCTATAAATCAGCAAGGACGTTTTACTAATCGTGTACCATGCATCTATGAAAGTTGTAGCAGTCAACAAGATGAGTACTCCTATAATGTTTGTATAGGTGATACCTTTTCTCCATCGATTCTTTTGAAAGACTCCTTTACGTCAATTCTTTCGAAAGGTTCCTTGACATCTCTACAGCAGTTATGGGGAAAAAAGAGCATGTCATATAAGAAAGCAACACAGGTAAAATAAGGAGAGATAATATCATCCACATTAGAAAAGACCTGCTTTCACTAGCTGCCTCAGGAAGGCATTTCAAAGGCTTTAAGCTCTTTCCTTCAGTGGAAAACTGTAGTAGAATCCAGCATCAGCCTTTTCTGCACTTGACATATAACATAGCATTCACTGTGTGATCCAATCATGTTTTGATATTGTACCTTTTCTTCAACAACCCTTTCCTTAAAATCTCTGCATAAGTTTTACCCAAAGCATTTCTTTAGTCAGCAAACAACACGGACAATTAAGAAGAGATCCATATTAGTACTATGAATTACCTGCTTTTGGTTGGTGACTCAAAAAGCCATTTCATAGCCTTTGCACTTGATTGATCTGAATTTGATAACTGCAAAATGAAATCCCTAAGACACTTGTTAAAATCACGATCATAAAGCATCCAGAAAATGCATATGCCAAAGCTGCAGAAGATAATTCTACGTTCATAAGAAATTCTTAAAGAGAACTTCACGTATGAAAATACAGAAACCTCAAATGTTTTCCGCTTCAAGGACAAGCTCATTGGCGACTTGGTTTCATTGTTATTTAAGGGATTGGAAGTCTCTGACGCTGTACTTCCTTCTACTTCTGCATTTTTCCCTGTATTCTGCAGCGAACTAGTATCTTTCTGAGGAGTAGATTCTGATGAAACTTTGTCAGCTGCTGCTGTAGTCCTATATTTTTGGACATTTGGTCACTACATTGCAAATTCCTCACCGTAAGGCATTGAAGAATAAGAAACATCTTAGCGCCATACTTGAAAATTTTCATGATAGCGGGATCAGGCAACTTCATGCCAGCTCTAACAGAAGAGAGTTTATTCTCTTCTATTGGTTGGATTTTTGAATTCTGCACAGACTCCAAACTCGGGACAAAAAGCTTAGAATTTGCACACGTCTGAGTACTAAATTCACCCTGCTTCTCCAATGAACTGCAATGAGAAACTTGGAGGCTGCAAGAAATTCACCATTCAGATATGCTATCAACAATCAGATTACTCAATTTAAGCTGCTTTGGAAATGAATTAGTGTGTGACTATGTTAAGGGAATAAGTTGCAACGTTTACCTCCAGGAAAACAAAAATAAAAAATAAAAAAAAAGAAGCTATTTAACGAAGTCCACAAGAAATTTGGGATTACTCAGATGGAATGACTTAAAAAATGACATCGCAAAGGTCATCCGGTAGTATTATTTATTTTTAGCTGAGAGCCGTTGAAAATATGAGACACATCCAAGTACACATATCCAAAAAGTAATGCACCCAAAGATAGAATAAAAAGATGAATCCAAACATTGAAGAACAGCAACCATCAATAATACAGCTAACTTCGAGCTGAGGGAAAAACGATAAAACTCAAGTTTATAATCAAGAAGGTCAAATATGCCTTACCCTAAAGTACTCTGATTTTTAACATTCGTGTCACTTGCTGGCATGACGGTTATCGTTGTTGTTGCTTCTTCACCATGCAGCTGTGATTTTCCATCCAGCTTGCACCCATTTGGTAAACCATTAGATGTAAAGCCCTCCCTGTTCAAAATTAGAAGGGACTGCCATCTGAGCACAACAGTGGATATGCAGTGTATTTTTTATCAATACAATAAAATTGTCCAATTCTTTTCTCGAGGGACCGTAAAAGAAGTCTGCTGTTAGCTGAAAATTAAAACTGTAATTGTCTCACCTGATGTTAGAAAGATTCTTAATATTCCTTTCACCCATTGGCAATACATCTTCGACTTTCATCAATTCTTCAGCAACTGATACAGGATTACAATGAAGCTCCATTCCAGTTTGTGTGTCATTAGAACTTGAGTCCTCCCTGTGGAAGATCACAAGTAAAAGAAGAGACAACAAACATCAACCATTGCACTTTGAAGAGATCCATACTTACTCAGTTTCAATTGCCGGACTTTTATGTGAAGGACTAGTTCTTTCAATTCCAGAGGAGAGAGACATTGTCTCAAATGATGATAACTGACGTGATAGATGTGCAGTTCCTTCACTCTTGGAAACCTTTGAGTGGACATCCCCAGCTTCATTCTCATTTGTTAATGTCACTTTATCGACTACAGGTTCACTAGATCATGTAAAAAGATAGGAAATGCTTAGGAACTGAAAATAACATGTGACACTTTATATGAGCTTTTAACAGCTTTTCAGCATACTTGTTAGACTGTGGAACCCAGAGTGTACATCAAAATCTAGTAATATCTTCTCCAAGGAATACATGTTTACCAGTTCATAAACGTAAAATAGCTTCACTTTCCGTCAAATAAAAACGCATTTTTTACCTGCTCACCAGCAAATGTACCACAAATCTTCAGGGTTCATTCATATGTCAAAAACCATCTTAAAACCAGCTGCTCATTTCTTTTGTTCCATTTGAAAAACACTAACTTGAAGAATTCAGTCCATCAAACACTACTAGAAACTATGGTAAACATGGACTTCTGACCTGCATAGATGGGCTGCAGAAAGTTCCATTCTTGAACTGCAGTTTTCCTTGTTTTTGACCATTGATATAGTGCTGGTGGAATTTTCTTCTAGATCTAACTCACATTCAGCTGACTCGTTACCATCCTTATTTTCTCTTGAGGTATCACTGCCTGAATTATTCTTCCCGCCTATACTGTTTTCAAAAGTAGTGATCGGCAGTGGAGATGAATTCTTCAAGGGTAAGTCTTCATGATAAGATGATACATCAGCCATCATTTTGTTATTTACGTCGTCTCTTTGACATGAGATGGTTGGTGTCTCAGTGCCCCATTGACAATTTTCAATCTTCCTATCTGTAAGGGTATCTCTGCTTGAATCATTGTCATTGAAAGACTGACCAGGAAAGTCGGGATTGGCCTGCTGAGAATACACTTCTTTCGAAATAGCCTTCCCAGACAGGTGAATTTGCTGATCTGTTTGCTCTGTGCTATTACTCATTGCTTTGTCTGGAGAAGATCTGCCACTACTTGAAAAAATAGGAGCTCCAGAGGACACGTACTTTGCTTGATCTTTTATCCTGGAATTAAGATGCCCCGCGCCACCCAACAAAGTTTCACTATTGGAAGCAGCCACATCCCCTGATGCAGGAAGTTTCGTGGTCATGGAATCAAGTTGAAGTTCAGAACCTTGACGCTCAGCTCCATCTGAAGAAACCTCCATTTTGTCATCTTGGTTTTTGCTAGAAGCCTTTTCTTCTTTAGCGAAGGACGACTCAAAATTGAAACTATCCAGCCTATTTCCAAAAGCAAAAGTATCAGAAAAGCAATTCTAAAAGTCAAATTTTAACCTCATTGTAGGTACCTAGTTCCCAAGAAAATCCACATATCCAGCCAATAAGAACTATAAATACATACTCATTAAAGTCAAACGAGAAATTGAATTGGTCCTTTTTCCCTTGATGACTTCCAGTTGAAAATTCATCTTCAGATCTTTCTTTTTGTTTTGCAGCTTTCTTTGATGGGGCTGAGAAATCAAAGTCCATGTCCACATTGAAAGATGACAATTTACCAAAATCGCCATCAAGATTGAAATCCATGTCCCTGAACAGAAGAATGAAAATTATTTACAACTAAAATCTAGAAATTGCAGTCTTACATCTATCAGTGTTATTTCAGTGAAATTGGGGCAATCCTTCAGCTTCTTCTATATTGTCCCTCATTTTCAAAACAACCTGATACGCATGAGATCATTACGTGCACAGAGAATAAAGGCTTTTCTAACAATCCAAACTTTTCATACTGCTTACAATTTTTCAAAATTGAATGCATTCTTCTTGCCACTTGAAACTGTATTAAAGCTAAAATCCATTGCATCATCTTCGGCAACTGACATTGATTTCCAGGAGCTGAGAAAATCCTTTCCAATGTCGTCATCTGCTTCAAGAGGAATGTACAGTTTTGTTATATCATCCGTGTCATATTAAACATTCAAAGCTGGTAAATTTACGTCAACTTTCTTGTGCATCTGAGAACTTAGACTGCAAACACAGAGCAATAAATATCAAGTCCTGAATATTCTTTTTCAGATTAATCCCCAATCTGTCAAAACATTTGTTCAGCTCTCCCTTACCATTTGGAAGAGCATGTCGAAAATTTGCAGTGACCTCAAAATTCCACAATCCTATCTATTCGAGAGACCACACCCCTTAATTGTATTCTCTTAATTTCCAATTATTATCGTCCATATCGGAAGAGATTTTACTCTTAATTCCTCTCTCTCAAAACTAATCAAAACTGCAACAAAGGAGATACCTAGAAATGACTTTTTCTCTTTTGGATTAACAGATGAAATTCCTTTCTGAGGTTCTCCCATCTGCAAGAATAGGAAAATTTTCCGATTAATCTCATCGTAAAGAAGATACAAGTGGACTTAGATTCCTAATTCAAATTCACATGAAATTAGGGATCATACTAAAAAAGTTTGGGTGACTCGATAAACTTTTCATCATTTGATGATAATTCTGGAAAAAAAGTGAAGAAATAAAGAAACGCACATTGAAGGCAACAGAATAAAATCTTTGATAGTTTCAGAATAAGAAAAGTTGAGAAAAGCCTTTTCCAGTATCGAGTTAGACATAACTAACTAAATTAGGTCATTATGCAATAAAGACAGATCTAGATCAGAATGCAGGTTTGAGTAATTTAAATCCACTGGACTGTCTTAACTGTTCAAAAATGTAAGACAAAACGATCCAATAAACAATCAACACGGAATTATCAACCTATAATTGCATCTAAATATAAATCGTTTGGCTACTAAAAAGTACCTAGAGCACAAAGATACAAATTTGGAAGTAAATAACGAATTAATTAGAAATCAAACGGACTCGATGTACAGACAAGGCAAAAACTTTGGAGCACGAGAGAAATTTCGCAGTAGAACACTTCAAATGAAAGTTGATCTATAAAATGAACAAGAAATAACTCAAATTCACGAAATTCACAGCTCAAAATAACCAAACAAGTTTCTATTCTGACCAAGAAAAATCCAGTTCAACCAGCGAAGTGCTGTTTCACAAAAATCGATCTAATTCAATCAACAACAAATGTGCAGAATGTACAATAAATTCAAGCCAAATGCTAAACGATCGCGACAGATATCTACAAATTCAATATCCAGTGAATTCTAAAAAATCCAGCAAAAAAAATGTAAATAAATTGCTGCGATGTCGATTCTAAAACCTACATTTTACGAATCGCTTTAGTTGAAAAGATGAAACAATTTCAGAATTTTGAAGACCGCGAGAGAGAAAGAAAGAGGAAGAGCTGACCTGATTTTGCTACTAAGGAGATCTGAAGAAAGAAAGATGGCTGTTTGGCAAGAAAGAAAGGAAAATGTGGAGGGAATGGAAGAGTTGGGTCGTTGGAGGCGGTATTTATAGTTTTCACGAGTTCCCCATTTAAAGAGGTAAGGTTTTTCGCGCGCACTGTTTTGAAGAGGGAATGGATGAATTTTTAAGCTTCTGACACGTGTAGTTATACGGAATTGCAAACTTCTTTTTTTTTTTTTTTTTTACACGAGTTAAAATCAAATTTTAGTATGGTTCGGCAAAAAATGCAACAACGAACAAAAATTGGAAATGCGATGATCATCCAGACTTGTGTGACATGTAAACTGTGGAGAAGGACGTTGCACACACAGCTTAGTGAATACATTTTTGGGCATTAAAATCTTGAAGTAAGCACATTGATTCCCTTTGGATCATAGTGGGGGATTTTCATCCATGCACGCATAAGAGAGAGCCTCTTAGTTAACCTCTTTCGCACGTGGGTAAGAGATTTTCTGTGAACTTTTTCTACAATTTTTTTTTTTTTTCTGATTTTACTGATGTATTTTCATAATCAATTTCTCATTTATCCGTTCTTTAGTTTGAACATACGAGTATAAATAAAATACGTTATGGATGTTCTGGATCTTACTAAACATATAAGCCTAAAAAATGATACTGAGTTTTTAAAAGCCATTTTGGCAATGGGTTTTAAAAGTCATTCCAAAGAAGCTTTTGAATAGAAAACTATTCGTGAATATATGAAAAATAATAAAGTTATTTGTTTGACAAAAAAGAAAAGAATAGAAAAAAGGAAAATAGAGTGGATACAAAGCCTAAATCCTTTTTTTTTTTTTTTCCCTTGCTTTAAAGTGAAAAAATAAGGAAAGTATATGACAGAGTCTCTTTTATATACTTTATCAGTAAAGTTTATTTTTAAACTGTTAAGATATAATCGAACAGTTAAAATATTATTTGTATATAATAATTATAATACACCTTCCATCATATTAATATAGATTAATAAATAAAAATTAATATAAAAATTAAAAAAAAATCATTTATAAGGGGGTTGGGGGGCTCATCATCGACGTCAGGGGAGGCGCATGCAGATTTGATCGGAGGAAGGGAGGGTCCATTGCCTGCGTCGGGGGAGGCGACGGACTAGGTCGATATTTGGTGGGAGAGCACAGATATGTCCAGGAGAAAATGGGACAGAAGTTGGTGGAATAGAGATAAAAGGTAAGGTTTATAATGAGAAATTATTTAATATTTGAGAATTAAATGATACCATGAGAAGTAACGCCTCTCAGAAAAAAGGGGGACAAAAAAAAAAAAGAAACATCTCAAGTGTACTCTTTCTAGGGAAAAAAGCGAGTATTTTAAAGGGGGGAAAAAGAAAAGAGTGGATGACGCTATATATTTTTGGAAAGAACAAATGTAATTTAATAGTTTTGTTGTATGCATTATTTATTTACGAAGCAAATTAATTAAAATTACAAAATTAAAAACATTAGCCAACTACTACCACATGCAAACAAGTAGGTGACACTATACTATTACACACACACACATATATATATATATATATATTAGAATGGTCTTAAATCTAGAACCTAATGGTGTCCGGCAATGTAAATTTTAGTTACTAAGAATGTGAATTTATGTAAAAAAAAAAAAAAAGTAAAATAAGATGGAATTTACATTCACTTTAGCAACATTTCTTTTTGCATGAATTTACATTTCTAGTAACTGAAGTTCACATCTAAAGGAACTGAAGTTCACATCTAAAGGAACTGAAATTTACATTGTTGGATACTATCAGGTACCGAATTTAAGACTTTGTGTATATTTGCCTTTTTTATATACACCATTAACTTCTCAATTTTAGTAATTTTATCTCTAAACAATTTTTCTTGATAATTAATCTTTTGAATTTCTAATTTCTTGCATTGTTAGTACTTCTTATTCAAATCCGCTAAAATTTGAGTAGTTTTTCACACATAACTCGCACATTATAACCCAATAAAATCATTGCTGATTATTTTTACTTAATTTTGATACAATTTTCTTTAAAAACTTAATCCTAATTCCAATATAATTCAAAGTTGAACTTACTTTAGAAGGAATCACATTGATTGAGTAAAATAATTAACAATGTCTTTTCTGGGCTATAACGTACAAGTTATGTGTAAAAAAAAAAAAAATTCTCCAAATTTTAAAGGATTTGAGCAATAAGGACTGACAACGTCAAAAATCATAAATTCAAGGGATTGATTGCCAATAAAAAAAATTTAAAGACCAAATTACCAGATTGGAAAAGTTGAAGGGGGTATTTGTACAAAATAGCATATATTTATTTTAGAAAAAAGAAGTTTGTATTTTTGTACATGGAATATTGGAAAATTTGGCACGTGTATCATGTCCTATTTGTGTTGCCTGTTGAGAGAGAGAGAGAGGTCGGAGATGTTATGGTCACACTTCTTGACGTGCAAAGAAAGATAAAAGGTAGACCAAAGAGTTCTGTTTTGATATTGCATATTAGTTCAAAAAAAAAAAGAAAAAAAAAAAGTAGGAGACATTGTGGTCACTTCTTGACCAGCTAAGAAAGTCAAAAGGCTGATCAAAGAGTTCTGTTTTGATCTTACATTTTAGATTAATCTCAAAATAAACTACGGGTGTGAACCGGAGTCCTATACATTGGACCACAAAGAAAAAATGTAAGCTACCTACCGCTTTGTTTTTCTTCTATTGGCTGACTGGTCAGCCAAAAAAAAAAAAAAGAAAAGATGTTGTGGGTTCCAAAATGCTATTCTCAGTTGCAGCATATGACTTTGTTAGTCCATAGAAGACGGCCAACAACGACTGAAATGATTATTTTTAGATTATAACTTATAATTTTATTTTACCTATTATAGTTCTTTTTTTTTTCCAAGATTAAAATGTTGTCAATTTAAAGAGAAATAAAATGATCATTTTAGAATATTATTAGAGAAGAGAGAGAGAGAGACAAAATAGCAAAGTCTTTGACTCCTGACTCTTGGATTAGGGTTGTTGGCTAATAGATGAGGGCAATTTTGTCATTTATGAAAAAAGAGATTGTTATCAAAGAATGTAAATATCCTTATTACTTGGAGTAAATTGAGTTTTTTTTTTTTTTTCTTTTTTTAAGGGAGGAAGTGTTAAAAAGACTGGAGGAAGTGACTAATTGCACCTAGCATCTCTGATGAAAAAATTTTAAAATACACGATTAAAGCAAAGAATAGTGCTTTTTTCGGGGCAAAAGAAGATTTTTTTTTTTTTGGGTAAAAGGGGTTATGAAAGTGAACGTGCGACTGTCTGAGTTAGTGCAATCATATTTAGCCATCTGCACGTGCCCATGTCGCATGCCACTCTTGAATTGTGTGATTCCCTGTCTTGTAACTACTATCTTGATGATCTATAAGCATCATTTATTAAAAATTTTAAAACATTCAATATAAAACACTGTCATATTATATTACCTTTAAAATTAATTTAATAATTAAAATAGAAACCTCACAAAAATTTATGTTACGTTAAAATTAAGCATAAGAGGTTACCCATTATTAAACGTCAATCATATGTCTTTTACATGATTCTAAATCTCATATATATATATATATATATACACTCGTGGCAATTGGGTAGGTAAGCATGTGATTTTAATGCTTGCTTACGTAGCACAGAACACATACCTACCCTCAGCACAGCCAAAAGCGCCATCGCCAACGGAGTTTGACCTCCATCACGCTTATTTAACCCAAGGCACTTAGCATGCCCAGCACCACCAACCCCACTTCAACACGTTATCCGAGTCCCCACTAGCCAAAAAAACCCAAAGCCAGCGCCGTTGATCCGAAAAAATGGAAGTCGAAATCACCGAAACGGCTCTGGTCGCTCCGGCCACATCCCCGTTCGACGACGACCACGTCCTCCCTCTCTCCCACATCGACAACGACACCAACCTCCGCGTCAGCTTCCGCTACCTCCGCGCCTACGTTGGCACCGCCGCCGATCCCACAGCCGACCCCTTCCAGGTCATCTCCTCTGCCCTCTCCACCGCCCTCGTCCGCTACTACCACCCTCGCCGGCTCCCTCCGCAACCGCGCCGACGGCCGCCTCGAGCTCGCCTGCTCCAAGGAAGGCCAGGTCATCCCCTTCGTCCGCGCCACCGTCGATTGCACCCTGGAGGCCGTCGGCTACCTCGACGCCCCGGAGGAGCATTTCGTCGAACAGTTGGTGCCCAACCCGGGACCCGACGAGATCATGGCCCACCCGTTCATGCTCCAGCTGACGACGTTCAAGTGCGGCGGTTTCGTGCTCGGGACGGCGGTGCACCACTCGCTCTGCGACGGAATGGGGGCGACTCAGTTCTTCAACGTGATGGCGGAGATGGCGCGGGGAGTGGAGAACGGGGCGATTCAGGCGGTGTGGTATAGGCAGAAGCTGCTGGGCCCCAGGGACCCGCCGCGGGTGGAGGCGCCGATCGGGGAGTTCTTGGGTTTGGACAGTGGGTTCTCGCCGTACGAGCAGCCCATCGGACCGGTCGTCCGGAAGTTCTTTTACGTCAAGGACGAGGGCTTGGACCGGTTCAAGAAAGAGCTGTTGGACCGGTCGGGTCTGAACTTTACCACTTTTGAGGCTCTCGGAGCTTTCATTTGGCGTGCCAAGTGAGTATTATTATTATTATTATTATTATTTTCATGCTGATTTATCCGTTTGAACTCTACCACTTTAGAAATGATTTGCAAGACTTCAGCTTTTGAAGACTAGAAAACTTGATTCAAACGAGCCATACTTTTCCGTGCTTTGCGGACGTTTGGTTTTGAAATCCAAATCACTTTTCTTTTTTTCTTTTCTTTCTCCAACCACTATTTGAATTCACAATTTGTTGAAAAAATAAAAGTTAAAAGCTTTACCGTCCTAACATGTGTAGTAGCGTAGCCAGAATTTTTATAGTGAACATGAAATAAACTAAAAACAATTTTGACGTTCGATTATTGTCTTTGATTTTTTTTTTCTTTAAAATAAACTAAGTTTATAATAGAGTTTGATTTAACTTTTAAAATTTTAAGTCCAAAAAATTATGAATATATTTAGCAATACAATTGATCTTTTAATTTATTTAAAAATGATACTTAAAAATGAAAACTTAAGGTATAGTTCGAAATTTTTTAAAAAAACATTAAGCAAATTTTGTAATTAAAAATCCTAGGGGCAATAAGAAAAAAAAATTTGTAAAACTTTTTAACTTTAGGATAAAAGTTGAAAGGAGCCCTCAACCCTATCCTGACCGAAGGTAACTCCGCCTCTTCCAAGTGGCAAACAACACCTTACTCTCTTTGAGTCGAACAACTTGATTAGTTAGTTGTTTTACTGCAATGTTAAACAGTCACTGTCTGAAACAGGGATTTTCCTTGATTCCAAGACCAGTGTCAATCTGATTTAGAGCATAAAATGCTCCATATGCTAAATGATTAGTACACCTCTAGTTTTTGGTTTGTAAGCAACTCTCTTACCAAGTCATTAACAAGTTTCTCGTTGGTAATGCAGAGTTAGAGCAGCAAAAATCCCTGAAGATGAGACTGTAAAATACGCATATTCACTCAACATAAGGAAGCTTGTAAAGCCCCCACTTCCTTTTGGCTACTGGGGCAACGGTTGTGTCCCGATGTTCGCCAAGGTTAGCACCAAGGATATAGTTGAGAAGCCTCTTTGGGAAACCGCAGAGCTGATCAAGAAGAGCAAAAGGAATGCTACCGACGAGTACGTGCGCTCGTTCATTGACTACCAGGGCCTGTACTGCGGAAAGGGGATCACTGCGGGGAAAGAGGTTAGCGGGTTCACGGACTGGAGGCACTTGGGACACTCGACTGTGGACTTCGGTTGGGGAGGTCCCGTGACCGTTTTGCCGCTCTGTAGGAAGCTTCTTGGTGGTCTTGAGCCTACCTATTTCTTGCCTTACTCGTCGGCGAGCGTCGGAGAGAAGGACGGTTTCAAGATCTCAGTGTGTCTACGTGAGTCTGCCATGCCTGCTTTCCAGGCCGAGATGAAGAAGTTTTGCAGTGGAGATTTTGGGTTGTCTTCCTAAATGTGTGTGACACGCTCGTTAATAGATATTGACTCTTCGTTGAAACGTTATTTTTAGAAGCTGTTTTTGAACCTAGGAAGCCAAAAACAACTTCTATAAAGCTCCAATCAAACATGTTCTTTATATCATATGTACTACGATTTTTTTTTTTTTCAAATAATAAAAAGGCTTTCAATCTTCGTTTTTTTTTTTTTTTTTTTTTTTGTGGTTGAAGACCTAATAAGTTAATCCAGATAAATTACAATAAAGTGGAACTTTTCTTTTTCCCAATCACCATAGATGTTTGATGATAATTATTTATTATTAGCGCATTAATTTAGCACTCTGTTGAAGATGTTCTAACAAGTTACAATCAAACGGCATCTGTCGTCTACATACAATGCTTTGAGGAAACGACAATGAAATGCCGGAATTGCTTGCAAAACATTAGGGACTTCTATATCGATTTCGTTTTTGGATGAAGCGTTATTATGTAGTTGCACTTGGATTTCTGTTTTGGTCTTGAACGACAAGCGACACCATCTTACAAGATGTTCTAACAAGGTTCCCCGCTGAATTTATTTTTATTTTTATTTTTGCTTAAAAAAGCTTTGTATTTGACAAACTTTGCCCACACTCAAAGTAAAATAGTCTACATATAAGCCCCCATCTAGATATGTACTATAAAGACTTTTCTCATGATCTGCGGCAGTGGGAAACCAAAACCTCTGTAAAAAAGTATAAGTTTACGTTTGGTTCGCCGGTTGGAGATGAAATTTTTAAGTTAGAGTTGGTTGACTTTGAAGACACTAAATATAAAATTTATTAACTTTTCAAAAAAAAAAAAAAACAAAAATTAAGATTAAGATTAAAAAAATACAATTTAATTAAAATTAAACTTAAATGTCAAACAAAACCTAAATGTCATAAAGAGAGAAAGATAGTGGTGGGGTCCATCAGCCCATGTGGATATTGGCTGCACAATTTTTAATCAAAAAGAAAACACCACTCCTCAAAAGCTAAATTAAAAAAAAAAAAAAAGATTAGAAGATAAAAAGCTGGTAGTAGAAAAGGGGAGATACTGTGGTAGAGTCTCTTCCAGAGTAACTATCGGTAGAGTTTCTTTTGAACCGTTAAGGTTTAATCGAATGGTTAAAATATTGTTGGTGTACCATACTTATCCTATACCTTACCTCATATTACCCTTCTCACCCCCAAGTCTTCCCTGTCGCCGGTAACCTACCCCCGGCCGCCCCACCACAGGCCCCAGACGCGACCGCCCGCTCCCCAGCCCCCGGCACCCCCCCAGCCCTCCCCTGCCAGCTCCAGCCCCACTGGCGCCCCCCCCCCCCCACCCCACCCCAGGTCCCCCTCCTCCGACACCCTACCGCAGGCCCCCCTCCCCTCACCCACCCCCCCATCCCCCCTCTCTCTCTTCCCGGCCCACGCCCCCCCCCCCCCCCACACCCCCAACACGAGAAGAGAAAGAGAGGGATGGGGGGTCCCCGTCGGGGGTAGGGGTGGGGATGAGGTGGGGGGGCGCCAGGGGTTAGGAGAGAGGGGAAGAGAGAGAGGGTGGGGGGGTCCCGTCAGGGGGGGGGGGGGGGGGAGGGGGGGGCCGGGGGTTGTTGAGGGGAGGCCCCGGGAGGGGGGCCTGGGGTGGGGAGGGCTTGGGGGGGGTGTCTGGGGCCGGGGATTGAGGGGCCGGGGCTGGGTGGGGGGTAGCTGGGGCTGGGGCCGATGGTGGGGGGGCCGGGGGTGGGTCACCGGCGTCGGGACGATCGTCGGGTAGGTCGCCGATGGTGGGAAAGTCGCTGGCGACGGAGAAGACTTGGGGGTGAGAAGGGTAATATGAGGTAAGGTGTATGATAAATATAGTACACCAACAACATTTCAACCGTTCGATTAAATCTCAACGGTTCAATAAAAAGCTTTACCAGTAATTACTCTGGAAGAGGCTCTACCACAGCATCTCCCGTAGAAAAGACCCCAAAAAATAAAATTAAAAAAATGAAAAAAAGATTAGAAGATGAAAAGTTGGTAGTACAAAAACAAAACAAAACAAAACAAAACAAAAATAAAAATAAAAAGTTAAAAGAAAAGTTTGAACTTGTTTGGTCTGTAGAAAGTTGGCAGCAGAAAGAGTTTGTAGCCGTGTATTTGACTAGAAAAAATTGGAAGTAGACCAAGTGGTGGTGGTGGTTTGAGAACTTTTGTATGATATATGTTGAAAATTTTGTTTTGGTAATTGTCATTCTTATTAAGACCTTTAATTTAGGCTAAATTTTGTTTTTTTATTTATCTTTATTACTACTATATTCCGGATTTTCTACACTATATTTTTGGTTTAAAGAAAAAATCTTCCTTGTTGCATAATTTGTATTATTTCAATCAAGTATTTCATTATTTATATAGAACTTTTATAATTGATTGACCTGTAAAAAGAAAATGACACCCCAGCCTAGAATCTTTTCCAACCCAAACCAAATTTATTAAATTGAAAAATGCATAATAGAGGAAATAGAAAGGTAATGTAACAAGATTGTACTCTTGTAAAATGCAAATAAAATAATGAAAGTGGACGTGGGTCATTTTGCAGGGAAAAAAAAAAAAAAGAGGTTATTGAGAGTAGATATTGCTTCCTTCAAATTCATTAGCTTTCTTTTCTGTGAATCAAAACCGTAGAAACTAGAAAGCAACTCAAAAATGACTTGAAAAGAAAAACTAAGGGAGCATGATTTCTATAAAATATAAACCCATTATAATGCAGCATTTTCAGAAAATGAAGGCTCGACGTCATCCATTATAACATGTTTTCTACTTTTTTTTTTTTAATCATGAATATGTATTTGGGTTCTTGAAAGATATTGTGATGCATATTTTTTTTTCCTTTCTTAATTTTTTTTGATTACGCCTCCATTAAAATAAAAGACTGGCTCCGTCACTGCATGATAGACCAACAACAGTGACGAAAAGTCATTATTCAAGAGCAGGTTCTTTTAAAGTGTAGTCTTACATAATAATAATAACAGCAAAAACAAACAAAACAAAACACTAGTCTTCTCATGTCTATGGTTTACAGGGAACGACATGCAGTTTCTCATCTTATCATGAAAGGATACTCATTCGAACATTCTTTTTAATTTCTTCTTCACTAAAATACACCACGATGTGGTTGCCGGTATAGTCTAGCGGTAATATTATACCTAACTATATTTCAACGAGTGGAGTTCAAATTCCCCCACTCCTGAAGTTATCAAAAAACGCAATGACATATCGTTTATTCACATGAATCTGAAGGACAAGAAGAAGATAAATCTACAAAATATACTATTACAATTTCTTTTTCACCATTCAATGTATGCATGTACATTATTAACCAAATGATTTTTTTTTTCTTTTAACTTGCAAGTGGGGAATTCGGATTCTACACCAAAATTTATTTTTAACATAGACTAGTTGTATATCACATATTTTGCGCATGCAGAATAAACAAACAAAACAAAAAAATTACCACATGATATTGATTGAGTTGTCACGTAACCGATGACTAGACTGCCATGTGATAACTACGGAGGGAGGACAAAAATACACTATTCACAGTGCATTCGTGCTTTTCTAATTATTAATAAAAGATTATAAGAGTTCACATTCCTATAGGAAAATGAGGAAGAAAAAAAAATCAATCTTTTTCGTATAAGAAAATTCTTAATCCAATTTTTCTATTTCACTAGTCGGATTTTCTACATTCAATATAGTTTTACAACCATTAAAAAAAATAAAAACCCCCCTCAAAACCTTATTTTTTGGAAATCAACAAACTAATGGGCATTGGCTAATACAAATTTCCACTTCATCTAGAATTCTAGATTAAGACACTTGGGTAGTGTTTCCTAGTTGTCATGCCACTGCCCACTAGAGACTGCCAACTTAAAAAATAGGGTTAATTTCATTTTTAGCACTTGTGAAAAAAAGTATTATTTAAATTGACAGCACTTTTGTTTCCTTTCATTCCTAGCACTGTCACATCATCACCATCAATTAAGATGGATGTAAAAAGTCAAAAATACCCTCATGCAAGCCTAATTTTTTTTTTTTTTCACTTTCCCGCCTAGCCCCCCACCCATTTTGAAACCCAAATCTTCATATAATATCTTAACTTGATTTAAAACTATTTTTACTATTTTAGAGAGAGAAACTTCCATCTAGAGAGAGAAACTTCCATTTAGAGAGAGAAACTCTCACCATCGGAAACCACTCCAAAAATCACTCGGAAACTGTCGGAAACCACCATCAACGACCTCTATAAAGCTTTTTCGAACTTTGTAATAGCTGGAGAATATTCTTAAACCACCCAAAACCAGTTGAAATTTCATGAGTCTCCCATATCCAAACCCAAGAAGTTGACGGAGAAAAACATTACTCCCGAAAAGAGGAATGTTCGGCTAATAGCTTCGGTAGAGAAAAGGCCATTGGCGGAGAAAAAATCCTCAAAAACCGGAACCAGAGAAAAAAAGAAGGGCGCCCGAGAAATGGTCGACGAAAAATAAGGGGGAAATCTGTATTGCTAGTTGATTTCTGAAAAAAAAAAAAAAAAAATTGCATAAAAATTATAATGGTTGTATTTTTATTTGATTTTGTGACATAAACTAAATGTTTGTTAGTTGGGTATTTCGATTTTGAGAGGAAAATTTAGTGTATTGGTTTATATAAATTTTTATATTATATTAAATATTATTATTATTGGTGTCATTTACAGGGGTTGGTCATTTATATAATGACCGGGTGGTAATTTTTTTAATGACCTTATTTTTGTCTGTGTGAATGGCCAAAAATGTTAGATTTTTTTTTATAAAAAAAAATTTAGACAATAGGTCATAACTGTTATGATCGGGTGGTCATAATAGGAATGACCTTTACTTAAAAATAACCAAAAATGTTAGATTTTTTTTAAAAAAAATTTTAGACATAGGTCATAACTGTTATGACCGGGTGGTCATAACATGAATGACCTTTACTGAAAAATGGCCAAAAATGTTAGATTTTTTTTAAATTTTTTTAGACATAGGTCATAACTGTTATGACCACCAGTTATAACCGGGTGGTCATAATATGAATAACCTTTATTGAAAAATGACCAAAAATATTTAAAAAAAAAAAATTTAGACATAGGTCATAACATGAATGACCTTTACTGGAAAATAACCAAAAATATTAGATTTTTTTAAATTTTTTTTTAGACATAGGTCATAACTGTTATGACCGGGCGGTCATAACATGAATGACCTTTACTGGAAAATGGCCAAAAATATTAGATTGTTTTTTTAAAAAAAATTTAGACATAAGTCATAACTAACAGGAATGACATTTACTAAAAAATGACCAAAAATGTTAGATTTTGTTAAAAAAAAATTTTTGTTAAATGGAAGTGTTAAATTTTTTTTTTTCCGACGGTAAGAGTTTCTCTCTCTAGATGGAAGTTTCTCTCTCTAAAATAGTGAAAATAGTTTTAAATCAAGTTAAGATATTATATGAAGATTTGGGTTTCAAAATGGTTGGGGGGCTAGACGGGAAAGTGAAAAAAAAATAAGATTTAGGCTTGTTTGATGGTATTTTTGACTTTTTACATACATCTTAATTGATGGTGATGACGTGACAGTGCTAGGAATGAAAGGAAACAAAAGTGATGTCAATTTTAATAATATTTTTCCACAAGTGCTAAAAATTAAAATTAACCCAAAAAAATAAGATTTAGGCTTGCTTGAGGGTATTTTTGACTTTTTACATCTATCTTAATTGATGGTGATGACGTGATAGTGCTAGAAATGAAAGAAAACAAAAGAGCTGTCAATTTTAATAATACTTTTTTTTACAAGTGTTAAAAATGAAATTAATCCTAAAAAAAAAATTATATTTTAATTTTTATTTTATTTACATTGAAGCAAAAAGAAAGATACCAAAAATATGACCAGGCAGATAGTGGCAAGGGATACGCCACTGTAATCTATCTTCTTATCCTAAGAACCGCGTCGTCACGGACCAATAGACTTCAATGTCAAAGCTCTTGAACTGAATTCAACAAACCCACTACTCCACTCCTCCAACACTTGACAAAAATGGCGTCCCTACTTGGAACTTCTTCGTCCGCCATCTTGGCTTCTCCCTCCCTCCTTTCTTCTCCCATTCCCTCTCTCTCCTTCAACCCTGGTACATTTTCTTACTCACCCAGTTTATTTCTGCTGTTCCTTTTCCTTCAGAATTTGAAGATTTTGTTTTGCCAGTGGAGTTTTCTAGATAAGCTGAGACATGGGTTTTGTTGCTTTTTTGCAGGGCCGAGTTATTTAAAGAGGAGTATGGAGGTGTTGGTGTTCATGGGAAGAAGGCCAGGTCTCAGTTACATGTTTCTGTTTCCAATGTCGCTACTGAAATCAACACCGTCGAACAGGTTTACTTTGTTCTTTTTCATGTTATTCGGCTATTTTCATGATTTGATGTTAGTTAGTTTGTGGGTTAATTTGGTTTAACTCTCTTTAGGTTGTGCATTCTAGATGTTTGTTGAAAGGTTTTTTAGTGTCAATGAGCGTGATGAATATGAGATTTCGAAATATGTTGAAAATGATGATTTGCAGGACCAGAAGCTTGCCGCTAAGGAAAGCCAGAGGCCAGTGTATCCGTTTGCTGCTATAGTTGGACAAGATGAGATGAAACTCTGCCTTCTCCTAAATGTGATTGATCCCAAGATTGGGGGTGTCATGATCATGGGTGATAGAGGAACTGGGAAATCCACCGCGGTCAGGTCTTTGGTCGATTTGCTTCCTGAAATTAAGGTCGTTGCCGGTGACCCTTACAACTCGGATCCAGAGGATCCGGAGTCTATGGGCGTGGAAGTTAGAGAAAGTGTCATAAAAGGGGAAAGTCTTTCTTTTTTTTTTTATCATATTTAGCCATCTGCACGTACCCATGTCGCATGCCACTCTTGAATTGTGTGATTCCCTGTCTTGTAAACTACTATCTTTATGATCTATAAGCATCTTTTATTAAAAATTTTAGAACATTCAATATAAAACACAGTCATATAATATTACCTTTAAAAATTAATTTAATAATTAAAATAGAAACCTCACAAAAATTTATGTTACGTTAAAATTAAGTAAGTGGTTATCAATTATTAAACGTCAATCATATGTCTTTTACATGATTCTAAATCTCATATATATATATATATATATATATATATACTCGTGGCAATTGGGTAAGTAAGCATGTGATTTTAATGCTTGCTTACGTAGCACAGAACACACACCTACCCTCAGCACAGTCAAAAGCGCCATCGCCAACAGAGTTTGACCTCCATCACGCTTATTTAACCCAAGGCATTTAGCATGCCCAGCACCACCAACCCCACTTCAACACCTTATCCGAGTCCCCACTAGCCAAAAAAACCCAAAGCCAGCGCCGGTGACCCGAAAAAATGGACGTCCACATCACCGAAACGGCTCTGGTCGCTCCGGCAAAATCCCCGTTTGACGACGACCACGTCCTCCCTCTCTCCCACATCGACAGCGACACCAACCTCCGCGTCAGCTTCCGCTACCTCCGCGCCTACGTCGGCACCGCCGCCGATCCCACAGCCGACCCCTTCCAGGTCATCTCCTCTGCCCTCTCCACCGCCCTCGTCCGCTACTACCACCTCGCCGGCTCCCTCCGCAACCGCGCCGACGGCCGCCTCGAGCTCGCCTGCTCCAAGGAAGGCCAGGTCATCCCCTTCGTCCGCGCCACCGTCGACTGCACCCTGGAGGCCGTCGGATACCTCGACGCCCCGGAGGAGCATTTCGTCGAACAGTTGGTGCCCAACCCGGGACCCGACGAGATCATGGCCCACCCGTTCATGCTCCAGCTGACGACGTTCAAGTGCGGCGGTTTCGTTCTCGGGACGGCGGTGCACCAATCGCTCTGCGACGGAATAGGGGCGACTCAGTTCTTCAACTTGATGGCGAAGATGGCGCGGGGAGTGGAGAACGGGGCGATTCAGGCGGTGTGGGATAGGCAGAAGTTGCTGGGCCCCAGGGACCCGCCGCGGGTGGAGGCGCCGATCGGGGAGTTCTTGGGTTTGGACAGTGAGTTCTCGCCGTACGAGCAGCCCATCGGACCGGTCGTCCGGAAGTTCTTTTTACGTCAAGGACGAGGGCTTGGACCGGTTCAAGAAAGAGTTGTTGGACCGGTCGGGTCTGAACTTTACCACTTTTGAGGCTCTCGGAGCATTCATTTGGCGTGCCAAGTGAGTATTATTATTATTTTTTTTATTTTTTTCATACTGATTTATTTGTTTGAACTCTACCACTTTAGAAATGACGAGTTTAATATCCGTGCGTTGCACGGGAAAGGAAGAAAAAAATAAATAAAAAACTGAGTATTATATAATAAAAATAGTTAGTTAAGATAATTATTATAATTATGATAAATATAATTCTTCTCAAAATCTCTCTCAATAATAAAGATACAAAATCAAAATGACAATTATATCAACAATAATAAAAACAAAAATAAAAGCAAAAAATAAAAAAAAATTTATGTAATCATACTCATTTAAAAAAAAAATTAAAACAAAAATAAAACAAAAAAAAGAACAAAAACCGGAAAAAATTAACCCTAACAAAAAAATTATAATAAAATAAAATATATATATATATCATTTTCTCTTTTTGTACTGTTTTTAAAAAAAAACCAAAAAAACAAAAAAAAAAATTATCAGGTTATATACATGCAAAAATGTAAAAAAAAAAAAATATTTTTTAAATATAAAACAAAACAAACAAAAAAGACACCAAAAAAAAATACACGCAGAATCCTAAAAAAAAAGTCTTTTAAAAATAGAACAAAAGAAACAAAAAAGACACACACAAAATTTCATAATAAAGATAAAAAATTTAAAGTAAAAAATCGTTTAAAAAAAAAAAGGCAAAGTGAGCAAAAACACAATACAACAATAGATCGGAATCTAATGTCTAAAATTTAGCGTCAAAAAAAAATGGCAAAAACAATATTAAGGAAAAAAACAAACTCTAAATAGGGGTAAAACTGACAACACATTGTAGGAAAAAGAAAAGCAACTAAAAAAAGAAAGGTAAAACATGAATAACACTGTATTAAAGGAAAAAAACAATTACAAACGAAGGGTAAATTTGTTCATTAATAATTTTAGAAGGACAAAGTTGTCCCAACACTGTATCAAATAGTAAAATTAATTAAAAGTCAAGGGTAAAATTGTCAATTGATCAAAAAAATAATGGGTAAAACTGACATAACACTGTAACGGAGGAAAAAATAGTTAGTGATGAAGGACAAAAAAGTCATTTTGCTGGAAAAGAAAAAAACTGTACATTATTATTCATTCGCTGTTCATTTAATTTAGCAAGTATTGTACAGTACCGTAGCAAGGCAACAAAATTAGAGAGAAAAAAAAAATCAAAAATATTGTTCATCACTGTAAAAAAACAACAAAAAGTTCCATTCCTTGAAGAATAAAACGATCATTTTACTGTACATATTACTATTCACTAAACAGTAAGATTCCACATCTTTTAGCATATTAAGTAATTTTTATAATTTATTATTTTAAACTGATTTTTATGTTTAATATTTTAATATAGTTATGTTGATATATTTAAAAAAAAACGGAATTTTTTTGAGTTTTTTTTAGCCGTTCATTATTTATAAATATATAATTTATATTTTGTTTTATTTGTATTTATTCTTTATTACAATTATCAGATCTCTTTAATTTTTATGATTAAGAATCGTACAATATGAATTATATGATTTGTTAAATATATTTAATAACTTTATATTTGTATATAATAAATTCTTTGAATCTAGATTTATATATTTTTGACTATTTTTTTAAATTTGTTGTTAATTTCATATTATAACATATGTTATATGATTAAAGACATGTTATATTATTAAGAACAAAAATTTGACGAATATTAAAAAATTATATAAACAAATACGATATTTTTTTATTTAATTTTAATTAATCATCATTTATGATATTCAATGGACAGATTAATCTATAATTAAATTTTCTAAGTTTTTTGTCCATAAAAAATTATATTTATTACATTAAACAATAATTAAACTAAGTAATTAATGTTGTTTATAAACTATGACTTTTCTACAATACAGATTCAAAGTAAAAAAAAAATGTACATGGAAGAAAGTCTGTAATATTACAATATCAGATTACACAATGGAGAAGAAAAAAAATTACAATAAAATTTACAGTAGTTGCTAACTGTAAAAAAGACATGTATACAAAAATGCTGATAATAAAAATGAATATCTTAAAAACTAAAAAAAAAAAAAAAAAAGATAATCCCCCAGGTAATGAAGGGAAAAAGAGGGAAAAGTATATGAAGTTACAAAAGATAAAAATAAGAGGGAATAATAATATAACAGTACAATTATAACCGACAACAAAGAAACAGGAAAGGAGGAAAAGAAACTCTTACTATAATCAATCTCATATAACAAACTAAATAAACAATTTAATATACAGATAACGTAACAAAGGTTCTGAAAATTATAAGTAACAAAGATTCTGAAAATTATAAGCAAACAGTGTGTAGGGCGGAAAAAACGTTAAATTATTAGATTAAGCTCAGATCTCTTAGCTGATAAGAATATCTATAAAGAATAACTTAATTATAATTCAACTGCGTCTTTTGTAGTTGTAGCTACCAGATGAAATGTTTGGGAATTTACAGTGCGGCACAAATTTAATAGTGAGAAAGAAAGAATGATAAATAGCGATAAGAAAACAAAGAGAGAAAACAAAATAGTTAAAAAGATTGTAAAAAATGAAATATAATCAGTAGACGTAATATAAAGGAGGAAAGAGTGAGATTTAAGAGTAAAACAAAAAGAAATTTTGTGGAGACAAAAGCCGATAGAGGGGAAATAATCAGATGACAATAAATATTAAATAAAGTGAACAAAATAGTAACATATTTAATACTATGATATGAGAAAATTATAATATAACAGTGAAATCATAACTGGCCGGAAACAAAAAAGAACGGGGAAAAAACCTATGACATAATCAATCTTATATAACAATTTAAATAAACAATTTAATATACAGAAAACATAATAAAGGTAATGAAAGTTTTAAATAAGCAGCTCGTAGGGGGGAAAAAGGGAAAATTATTAGAATAAACTCAGATCTCTTATGTCATAAGAATATTTATAAAGAATAACTTAAATATAATTTAACTCCATGTTTTGTAACTATCAGATGAAATGTTAAGAGATTTGCAATGGGGAACAAATTTAATAGCGAGAAAAGAAAAATGATAGACAAAAAGAAGGAAAGAAAGAAAGAAGACAAAAAACTTAAGAAGTTTGGAAAAAATAAGAGATCTTCGGTAGACATAATATAAAAAAGCAAAGAGGTAAATTAAGAAAGGAGCAAAAAAAAAAAAAAAACGAAAATCAATTAAAAGAGAGAATGGCAGAGGGGGACAAATGAAAGGAGAATAAATATTAAGTGAAGTCAACAAAATTCGAACATATTTAAAACTGTTTTGTTCTCCAAAGAAGAAAAAGATCCTAAATCCCAAACATTCATAGCAACTATAAAGACTATCAAATAATATAATTTAGTTATTCATGATATTCTATCAAACATAACATATTCAGCATCATATACCAAACTAACCAAAGCATCTGGTATATGCATTAGTCCATCTCTAAACTGAGATCATCATAGCAAGTTACACATTTTTTTTTTCCAGAAATTCGTTAAAAAAATATTGACATTGTCGAAGAGGAGGAGGAGGAGCCGAAACAGAGAAAACAGGGACAAAAAAGAAGCCAACAAACAGAAATGGACTAAATCAATATCAGTCATCAGAACAATACTCATCAAATACCATCATACAACTATAAATACTAAACTTTTATAAACGATATGTAAAGAAGAATACATATAATATAAAATAGGTAGAGAAAAAATTACCATAATAAAAAAATTATGCACTGTCCAATATTTTTATAATAGTAATAATAAATACCATAACTGAAAAAATAAGACGATTAAAGTATGAAACAAAGAGGAACATGAAAAACAAAGAAATATAAAAAAAAGTAAACAAACCAATTAATCTTATAAAAACAGAATGTTAGGAATTAAAAAAACAACTTATCATTATATGATAAAACATCAATTAAGTGTAATTAATATGCATAAATAAGAGTAGTACCTGAATACAAACAGGACGTTTCAACAAAATGAATATCCCAAATTCAGCAGTCGTCAGAAGGTGAGAAACAGCAGGAGAAAATTTCACAGGTAAGAAATAAAGGAAGTTCAAGCAAGAGCAATTAAGAGAGGGGTAAGAAGAAAGTGATAGTGAGCTCTGAGAGTAATGTAATAAATGATCGAAAATGTTATATGCAGAAAAAATTGCAGCAGAAAAAGGTAATAAAAATTTAAAAAATAGAGTCGGTTAACAACACAGACACACAATGTAAACCAATACACATTCACAGACACAACACATAACATGATGAAACCGGCCTCGAAGCATTAATGACAAACTTATATATTTCAGTCAAAACAATAATTACAGTGTAAATATTACGTTATTAACCAATAAGAAGATTGCAGGTAAAATAAAAATGAGCTGTAAAAATCAAAAGTCCAACACAAATCAACAATCAAAACACCAAAATCGGTAAATACAGGGAAAAATTGCATGAATCATCTAGAAGAGTAACTAATGGAAAAGCCTAACAATCCATTAAAATCTAACTAAAAGATCAAATCCACATATAAAATATAATAAAAAATTAAAGCAGATAAAATAAGCAAACAAAGTTCGGCCAAAAAATTAGAGAAAATTACCCGGGGGATAAAAAGAAGTGGGAAAAAAATTATAAACATTAGAAACAAAAAAGCCTTCAACATCTTCAGTGACATGCCGTATAAGCCATTTTAGCAGCATTACCTCTCCAATCTACAAAAACAAATGAAGAAATAACAAATATCAAAATCAATATAGATTACATCAAAACAGAAAGAGAAAACGCAAGAAAGTTACTAAATTAAATGAAAGCAAAACAACAATATACCTTTTTTAAATAAAAAATATCTAGCTTCCACTAAATACATATAGAAAAGGAAAGGGGTAAAAATTCGGAGAACCCACAAAAAACTATAAAATTCATGGGGAAATTAGAAAAATTATAAAACAGAAAAACATATAAGTATTCAACAAAAAAAAATAACAAATACTAAAACTCTAAAATAAAAATCATATAACAAAAAAAAATAAATACAAAAAAAAAAAAACCATCAAATAAAATCTAGACAATGCAAAAAAAAAAAAAAAATCAACCAAGGGAAAAAATGAAGGAAGATAATCAGTGAACATAGGGAAAAAAACCGGGGAAAAGGAAAAGGGGGAAAAAAACCCTAAAAATCTAAAACAATAAACCAATGAAGGAGGGGGAAAAAAAAGCAATCAGTAAACAAAATAAACAAAACGAAGATCTAGAAGTTTAAAACTAAAATGGATTACAGCAATTAACAAAGGAATAAAAATCAACGAAAAATAATAATAATAGACATAAAAAAAACACAAAAAAACCCCAAAATGAAAGCGTTAAAATCTGATAAACAGATCCACCAGGCGGAATAAAAAAGGCAGGTGAAAATCCTTGAACACAACCACAAAATCCAAGAGGTAGAATATGAAAATCCAACAAAGAAAACCCACAAATAAATCGAAAAAATAAACCCAACAGATCAGGAAAAAAAATAAATATAAAGACAGAAACAAAGAGAAAGGAGCGAAGACGAAGGCCAAAAAAATGTAAACATAGAAAAAGATAAAGATTGATGAGCCAACAAAAAACACCCAAAAAAAATGTTAAGACAGAAAAATGAAAAGAGAAGAGCGAATAAAAAGATGGAAAAAAAATGTAAAGAGAGAGAGAAACGGAGAAAATCAGCGAAGAAGAATAGCGGAAAGAAAGAGAAAAAACCAATGGAAAGAGATAGAGAGAAAGAGAGGAACGAATTAGAAAACCCAAAAGACACACAGAGGACGGAAGAAAGGAGAGAGAAAGCGAGAGAGAGGCGGGGAAAACAAAACCCAAAAAAATGTAAACATAGAGACAGAGAGAAAGAGAGAAGCGGAGAAGATGAATCAAAAGGCAAAGAAAAGGCTAAAGAAGAGAGAGAGAGGAAAAGACATGCACAGAGCAATGAAAAGAAAGCGAGAAAGAAAAAGAAGAGAGAGAAAGAGGAAGCTGGCAAGCAAAGGGGAACGGAGCCCAAAGCAGAAAAAGCAAGAAAAGAAGAGAGAAAAAGAGAAAAGGGTGTGTAGACCAAAGAAGAGAGAGAAAGAGAAACTGGTGCGTAAATTAAAGAAATGGCAGAAAAAGTCCGAACAATATCAGAGAGGCACGACGGGAAAACCACTGTTGAGGGCGAGGAAAACCAAAACGCTTAAAGGATAAAAGCATAATTTTACTGTTTACTGAACAGTAAAAGTTAACACTCCTTAGTATATTAAGTAAAGTAAAGTAATATTTTCAGGGGCAATATTGGAAGCTCACCGTAGAAAAAAGGCCAGTAGAAGCAACCAGAAGGGTAAAAGCAAAAAAACACCCAGAAAAGGATAAAACCGACATTTTACTGTTCATCCGGGCTTTCAACACATAGCTGCAAGGGCAAAAGCGTAAATATACTGTGCATAAACACTGTTTACACTCAGTCCATCCTTTTAGTGAGATACGAGTTTGAGACCCGTGCTACGCTAGGGAATGCAGGGGAAAAAATAAAAAGAAATCATTAAATATTATACAATAAAGGTAATTAGTTAAGATAAATAATATAATTATGATGAGTATATTTTTTTAGCATTAATTATTACAATATTATAATATTTACATTCAAGTTTATATCAAAATGTTGGGTTTATATATACAGAACAATACATTAAAAATTACAAACATTTGTAAGTACAAAAATATTTATACAGATAAATTCTCCTATTAAATCTAAATAATTTACAATCTGGGGAAAAAAAAAAAAAAGACCCCCTCGGCTAATAAAAATACAGGGAAAAAGTTGTGTGAAATGAGCAAAAAAAAATTATAACATGGCAAGATAATAGAAAGGATAAATGAACATTCAAAATGTAGAATCAATACAGAATCAATATATAGATACTAATGCAAATGAATAATTCAATATATTCATATTATAGAAAATATTAAAAAACTTGATGGATACTGTTTTCTGGGAAAATTGAAGAAAATTAAGATTTATTACACTATGCTCAAATCTCATATATCATAAGATTATTTATGAAGAATAACTAAAATGTTATTTAATCTTGTCTTCAACAGCGACCAGGTGAGATATTTGTGAATATCTAAACTGTGAAAAAAATTAATAAGCAGAAAAAGGAAGATAACCAAAAAAAAAAAAATAGTAAGAAAACATCAAGTAGTAAAAACAGTAAGAGATGGAATAATGGGTAAAGAGAAAAAAGAGAGCCGAAAATTGAACTCTGGAAAACATAAATAAAAACAATAGGAGGAGACAGAAAATAGTTACAATACAAAACTGCAAATGCAGTTAAAAGAAAAAAGAAAAAACTAAAAACTCAAGAAACTAAGTAAAATAGTAATATATTCAATATAATTTTATTATCAGAAAAAGATAGAGATTATAATACCCAAATACTCACAGCAACAATGAAGACTATCAAATAACATCTAACAATTATTCAACATACACTTTGAATAATATTAAATTCAGCAACATATACCAAATTAAGTAATATATTTGGTATCTGGATTATATTATACATAAATGGAGATCATCATAGCATGTTATAATTTGTGGTCGAAAATTTTGTCATAAAATATTTAAAGTATCAACAAAAGAAAAGAAAGACAGAAAACGGATGGGGAAAAAAAATCATACATTCATCATAACTACAGTAACAATCACAGCAGTTAAAAAAAAAAGTCAATCATATAATATAATCAACTATCTTATAATAAGAATTAATAAGAAGAAGAGGGTATATGTATACTATCGAAAAAATTAATTAAAAAAAAATGGGAAATAACATAAAGGAAAGAATAATAAGAAAAGACTAAGTACTAAGAACAGTAAAAAAATGGAATAACCGGTAAAGACAGAAAAGAAGACCAAAAAATGAACTTCTGAAAACAAAAATTGGAAAAATGAAAGGAGGGGGAAAATAGTAAAAATACAAAACTGTGCAGATAGGAAAAATAAGAAAATATTAAGAAGTACAGAAAATAAATTAAATAGTAATATATTCAATATAATTTTATTATCAGAAGAAGAAGATAGAGATTATAATTCCCAAATATTCACAGCAACAATAAAGACTATCAAATAACATATAACAGTTATTCAACATACACTTTGAATAATATTAAATTCAGCAACATATATCAAATTAAGTAATATATTTGGTATATGAATTATAATATACATAAATGGAGATCATCATAGCATGTTACAATTTTTGGCTGGAAATCTTGTAAAAAAGTATTTAAAAAATCAGGAAAAGGGAAAAAAGCCAGAAAAGAGACGGGAAAAAAAACTAAACATTCATCACAGCAACACTAACATTCACAACAATTAAAGAAAATTATTCAGAGAGGAGAGAGGAGGAGAAAGACAGAAACGGAGAACGGGAAAAAAAACTAAAGCCAACAATAAAACTACTTCTTCTATAGTTGCATTATAATGATAATAACAATAATTATAAAACAGATAACTGTAATATAATAAAGAAACAATAAATTCTAATTAACAAACATAAATATAAATAGTACCTGATTAAAAACAGTAGTCTTGCACAGAAATAAAGATGTGAAGATGATTAATTTTCAGGAAAGAGCAGAACAGAAGATTTGAGGTAACAATTAAGGAACATTCAGAGGAGAGCAATTAAGAAGCTATTACAGAGACACTAATACTAACATATGGGAATAAGGTAATAAATGAGGAAAATAGCTTTTATAAGAAGAAATATGCAGAAAAATTTATTTTCAAAAAGTTTCAAAAAAAAGGTCGGTCAAAAAGAGAAATAACAAATTTTGTAAAGATATAAAGACAAAAATACATTAATTCATAATAAAATCATAAAAGAACGAAAATTAAATATATTAATGACAGAATTAAAGAGATAAAAATTCTCAATCAAAATAATTATTAATCTGTAAATAACAGAGGTAAAACAAATAGCAATATTCCAAGCAAAGCAAAATGATGTAAAAGCATTAAATGCCCATGACAGATCAGCAAAAACAACAGATAACATCATACGGCAGAAAATACATGAATAATCTAGAAAACTGAATAATCAGAAAAGCTAACAATCCATTCAATCCTAACTAAATCATAAAATTGAAACATCAAATATGAGAGGAAATGAAAAACGGGAAAAAAATTTGGAGGTAAAATCAGGACACTATTAGCCGAGGGGAAAAATAAAAAAAATAAACAAATACAAACATTACAGAAACAAAATCTTCAACCTCTTGCTTCATATTCCCAATCAGCCATGTCCATAGCTTTGTGGATTCAATCTACAGGGAAAAAAAAAAAAAGAAAAATCAAAAACTCAAAATCAAGTAACATATGAAAAAAAAAATAGCAAAAAAATTACTAAAATAAACACAACAAAAAGGAAAACATACCTAAATTTTTTATTTCACTCCTTCCATTTAATTGTATAGTAAAAAAAGGTGGAAGAAAATAAAAAAAAAATCAAAACTTAGAGTTGTAAAAGACAAATGAATTAGATGAGTTTACTAAAGAATTCAATGTAACAATTGACAGAAACAATGAAGGAAATTGATGAAAAACGAAAATAAGAGAAAAATCTCAAAACCTAGAATTCCAAAAATATAAATTAAAACAATGAGAGAGAAAAAAAAAACCCGACACAATAGTCAAAAAAACTGAAACAAAGAAAACAAAACCAAAAGCATTTTTTTTTCTACATACATTCACCGGTAGAAGAGAAAAAAGTCAAAAAACCCAAAAAAAAATTAGATCAAAAATAACAACAACAGAGAGGATCAAAAAAATTCCAACAACACAATAAAAAAAAATGCTAAAGTTTTAAGACAAAAATACATTAACAATAGAATACGAAAAAAATATCACACAACCTAACTCAAAAATACCCACAAAATCAAAACCTGGAGCTTAACAAAAACTATTCATACCCAGACATAAATTAAAAAAAAAAAAAAAAAAAAACCCATCAACCGTAGATGGACAAACTGAAAATATGAAAAAAAAAATCAGGGGGGGGGGGGGCGCCCAGAAAGGCGTGAATAAAGAATGGAAAAATCATATTTGAAAAAGCAAAAACCCAAAAAAAAAAAAAAAAAAAAGGGAACCAACAAACAAAGAACAAATAAAAACATAGTAAACATCAAAGAAAAACACCGAAAAATGAGAGGAGACCACCGGAAAAGGTAAGAACAACCCAAAATAGGGTTTGGAAAACAATACAAATAAAAGGCTACACTTCTAAAACAAAAATGCATTAACAATAAAGAAGGAAAAAAATATTATACAACCTAATCCGAAAATACCCAAAAAAACCCCAAAATCAAAACTTAGGGTTTACAAAATTTTATTTCTATTCCGGCCAAAAAAAAAACCCCCAATCAACATTACATGCACATACTGGAAAATGATGAAAGATTAAGAGAGGAATGGGAGCTGGGGAGAAAAATAGAAAATGGGGAAAAAAAAAATATGAAAAACCGAAAATCCAAGGAAAAAAAAAAAACCCAGCAACATTAAATGCACATACTCCAAAATAATGAAACATCAAGGGAAGAGGAAGGAGAAGCAACAACAATAAGAAATCAGAAAAAAAAAAAAAAAAATTGGAAAACCCAAAATCCAAAAAAAAAAAATTCGAAAAGAACAAATAGAGAACAAAAAAAAAAACACAAAGAACATCAAAAACACACAACCAAAAATTAGAGGAGAGCGCCGGACAAAGCAAGAGGAAGCAAAAATGGGATTTTGAGACGAGAAAACCAACAACTGAAAAGGGAGAAAAAGAAGATCAGAGATAGCGAGAAAGAAAGAAAGTGAAAAAAAAAAATTAACAGAGAATGGCCAATTGTGAGGGAGGCGACAACCAAGGCAAGGAAAACACTATTCCTATGATTTGGGGGGCAAAAAAGGCATATCACTGTACATAATACAGTTGGTAGAAACAAATTGAAGGGCAAAATAGGGAAAAAAGTGAGAAAGAGGTAAAAAGGGGAATTTACTGTACTACCCAGCTCCCAAAGGTAATCTGGAGGGATATAAACATAATTTTACTGTGTATTAAACAGTGATTAGTCCATTCTTTAGAATATTAGATAATATAATATATAATTTGCAAGACTTCAGCTTTTGAATGCTTGCTTACGTAGCACAGAACACACACCTACCCTCAGCACAGTCAAAAGCGCCATCGCCAACAGAGTTTGACCTCCATCACGCTTATTTAACCCAAGGCACTTAGCATGCCCAGCACCACCAACCCCACTTCAACACCTTCTCCGAGTCCTCACTAGCCCAAAAAACCCAAAGCCAGCGCCGGTGACCCGAAAAAATGGACGTCCACATCACCGAAACGGCTCTGGTCGCTCCGGCCACATCCCCGTTTGACGACGACCACGTCCTCCCTCTCTCCCACATCGACAGCGACACCAACCTCCGCGTCAGCTTCCGCTACCTCCGCGCCTACGTCGGCACCGCCGCCGATCCCACAGCCGACCCCTTCCAGGTCATCTCCTCTGCCCTCTCCACCGCCCTCGTCCGCTACTACCACCTCGCCGGCTCCCTCCGCAACCGCGCCGACGGCCGCCTCGAGCTCGCCTGCTCCAAGGAAGGCCAGGTCATCCCCTTCGTCCGCGCCACCGTCGACTGCACCCTGGAGGCCGTCGGCTACCTCGACGCCCCGGAGGAGCATTTCGTCGAACAGTTGGTGCCCAACCCGGGACCCGACGAGAGCATGGCCCACCCGTTCATGCTCCAGCTGACGACGTTCAAGTGCGGCGGTTTCGTGCTCGGGACGGCGGTGCACCAATCGCTCTGCGACGGAATAGGGGCGACTCAGTTCTTCAACTTGATGGCGGAGATGGCGCGGGGAGTGGAGAACGGGGCGATTCAGGCGGTGTGGGATAGGCAGAAGCTGCTGAGCCCCAGGGACCCGCCGCGGGTAGAGGCGCCGATCGGGGAGTTCTTGGGTTTGGACAGTGAGTTCTCGCCGTACGAGCAGCCCATCGGACCGGTCGTCCGGAAGTTCTTTTACGTCGAGGACGAGGGCTTGGACCGGTTCAAGAAAGAGTTGTTGGACCGGTCGGGTCTGAACTTTACCACTTTTGAGGCTCTCGGAGCTTTCATTTGGCGTGCCAAGTGAGTATTATTATTATTATTTTTTTATTTTTTTCATGCTGATTTATTTGTTTGAACTCTACCACTTTAGAAATGATTTGCAAGACTTCAGTTTTTTGAAGCTTAGGAGGGTGTTTGGTATATAAATTAAGTTCGAGTTGAGTTGAAATTTTTAAGTTTGAATAATAATTTTTGTTGATTTTTTTAGAAAAGACAAAATTTTTTTTCAGAAAAGACAAAAAACATAATTAAAAAAATACAATTTAATTTGAGTTAGAGTGTTAACGACAAACGGGTCTTAGAGAACTTGATCCAAACGAGCCATACTTTTCCGTGCTTTGCGGGCGTTTGGTTTTGAAACTCAAATCACTTTTCTTTCTTTCTTTTTCTTTTTTTACTTTTCTTTCTCCAACCACTATTTGAATTCACAATTTGTTAAAAAAATAAAAGTTAAAGCTTTACCGTCCTAACATGTGTAGTAGCATAGCCAGAAATTTTACAGTGAACATGAAATAAACTAAAAACAATTTTGACGTTCGATTATTGTCTTTCATTTTTTTTTTCTTTAAAATAAACTAAGTTTATAATAGAGTTTGATTTAACTTTTAAAATTTTAAGTCCAAAAAATTATGAATATATTTAGCAATACAATTGATCTTTTAATTTATTTAAAAATGATACTTAAAAATGAAAACTTAAGGTATAGTTCGAATTTTTTTAAAAAAAACATTAAGCAAATTTTGTAATTCAAAATCCTATGGGCAATAAGAAAAAAAATTTGTAAAACTTATTAACTTTAGGATAAAAGTTTAAAGGAGCCCTAAGCCCTATCCTGACCCAGCTCCGCCTCTGCCAAGTGTCAAACAACACCTTACTCTCTTTGAGTCGAACAACTTGATTAGTTAGTTGTTTTTACTGCAATGTTAAACAGTCACTGCCTGAAACCGAAATTTTCCTTGATTCCAAAGACCAGTGTCAATCTGATTTAGAGCACAAAATGCTCCATATGCTAATTGATTAGTACACCTCTAGTTTTTGGTTTGTAAGCAACTCTCTTACCAAGGCATTAACATGTTTCTCGTTGGTAATGCAGAGTTAGAGCAGCAAAAATCCCTGAAGATGAGACTGTAAAATACGCATATTTACTCAACATAAGGAAGCTTGTAAAGCCCCCACTTCCTTTTGGCTACTGGGGCAACGGTTGTGTCCCGATGTTCGCCAAGGTTAGCACCAAGGATATAGTTGAGAAGCCTCTTTGGGAAACCGCAGAGCTGATCAAGAAGAGCAAAAGGAATGCTACCGACGAGTACGTGCGCTCGTTCATTGACTACCAGGGCCTGTACTGCAGAAAGGGGATCACTGCGGGGAAAGAGGTTAGCGGGTTCACGGACTGGAGGCACTTGGGACACTCGACTGTGGACTTCGGTTGGGGAGGTCCCGTGACCGTTTTGCCGCTCTGTAGGAAGCTTCTTGGTGGTCTTGAGCCTACCTATTTCTTGCCTTACTCGTCGGCGAGTGTCGGAGAGAAGGACGGTTTCAAGATCTCAGTGTGTCTACGTGAGTCTGCCATGCCTGCTTTCCAGGCCGAGATGAAGAAGTTTTGCAGTGGAGATTTTGGGTTGTCTTCCTAAATGTGTGTGACACACTCGTTAATGGATCTTGACTCTTCGTTTAAACGTTATTATTAGAAGCTGTTTTTGAACCTAGAAAGCCAAAAACAACTTCTATGAAGCTCCAATCAAATAGGTTCTATATATCATATGTACTACGAATATGATAATTACTTTGTAACGATTAGATTCGAGGAGGTCTGCTATCTTTTTTTTTTTTTTTTTTTAAATAATAAAAAGGCTTTCAATCTTCTTCTTTTTTTTTTTTTTTTTTCGTGGTTGAAGACCTAATAAGTTAATCCAGATAAATTACAATAAAGTGGAACTTTTCTTTTTCCCAATCACCATAGATGTTTGATGATAATTATTTATTATTAGCGCATTAATTTAGCACTCTGTTGAAGATGTTCTAACAAGTTACAATCAAACGGCATCTGTCGTCTACGTACAATGCTTTCGAAGAAACGACAATGAAATGCCGGAATTGCTTGCAAAACATTAGGGACTTCTATATCGATTTCGTTTTTGGATGAAGTGTTATTATGTAGTTGCACTTGGATTTCTGTTTTGGTTTTGAACGACAAGCGACACCATCTTACAATTAGAGAACATGTCCTTTACTACTAGTTTCCCTAAAACTACATGTCGTTTTTCTCTATCAACAGAACATATTCCAGGAAGACGAAAGACAACGAAGGGATAGGCCGTTCTCCTCTCCTCGTCTTTTTCTCCCCTCCCATTAATAACTAGTCTTCTCCCTTATTGAAAAACTAATTATATATAACGTGTGGAATAGACAAATAAAATAAAACAGAGTAAGAAAAAGAAACAGATGACGACAACTGAGCTACCATGTGAAGATGACAGGATTATCATGTGATAGTAGTGGCGGAGCGGTGAAGGGCCCAATGGCCGGCTTAAGGTCCCCCGCTAAATTTTTTTATGTTTTTAATTTTGCTTAAAAAAGCTTTGTATTTATTATTTAACAAACTTTTCCCACACTCAAAGTAAAATAGTCTACATATAAGCCCTCACCTAGATATGTACTATAAAGACTTTTCTCATGATCTGCGACAGTTGGAAACCAAAACGTCTGTAAAAAAGTGTAAGTTTATGTTTAGTTCAGTTGAAAATAAAATTTTTAAATTAGAGTTGATTGACTTTTGATATACTAATTATAAATTTTATTGATTTTTTAAAAAAATATAAAAATTGAGATAAAAACCTAAATGTCATAAAGAGAGAAAGAGAGTGGTGGGTCCATCAGCCCATGTGGATATTGGCTGCACAAAATTTTACCCAAAAAAAAAGCACCACTCCTCGAAAAAAAAAATGATGATGAAAAGCTGGTAGTAGAAAAGACCCCAAAAAATAAAATAAAAATAAAAATATATTAAAAGATGAAAAGTTGGTAGTAGAAAAGACTCCAAAAAAACAAAAACAAAGATAAAAAGTTAAAAGAAAAGTTTGAACTTGTTTGGTCTGTAGAAAGTTGGCAGTAGAAAGAGTTTGTGGCCGTGTATTTGAGTAGAAAAAATTGGAAGTAGACCAAGTGGTGGTGGTTTGAGAACTTTTGTATGAGATATGTTGAAAATTTTGTTTTGGTAATTGTCATTCTTATTAAGACCTTTGATTTAGTCTAAATTTTGTTTTTTTTATTTATCTTTATCACTACTATATTCCGGATTTTCTATACTATATTTTTGGTTGAAAGAAAAAATCTTCCTTGTTGTATAATTTGTATTATTTCAATCAAGTATTTCATTACTTATATAGAACTTTTATAATTGATTGACCTGTCAAAAGAAAATGACACCCCAGCCTAGAATCTTTTCCAACCCAAACCAATTTAATTAAATTGAAAAATGCATAATAGAGGAAATAGATAGGTAACGTAATAAGATTGTACTCTTGTAAAATGCAAATAAAATAATGAAAGTGGACGTGGGTCATTTTGCAGGAAAAAAAAAAAAGTTTATTGAGAATAGATATTGCTTCATTCAAATTCATTAGCTTTCTTTTATGTGAATTAAAACCGTAGAAACTATAAAGCAACTAAAAAAGGACTTGAAAAGAAAAACTAAGGGAGCATGATTTCTATAAAATATAAACCCATTATAATGCAGCATTTTCAGAAAATGAAGGTTCGACGTCATCCATTATAACATGTTTTCTACTTTTTTTTTTTTTTTTTTTAATCATGAATATGTATTTGGGTTCTTGAAAGATATTGTGATGCATATTTTTTTTTCCTTCTTAATTTTTTTTTATTACACCTCCGTTAAAATAAAAGACTGGCTCCGTCACTGCATGATAGACCAACAACAGTGACGAAAAGTCATTATTCAAGAGCAGGTTCTTTTAAAGTGTAGTCTTACATAATAATAATAACAGGAAAAACAAACAAAACAAAACACTAGTCTTCTCATGGCTATGGTTTACAGGGAACGACATGCAGTTTCTCATCTTATCATGAAAGGATACTCATTCGAACATTCTTTTTAATTTCTTCTTCACTAAAATACACAACGATGTGGTTGCCGGTATAGTCTAATGGTAATATTACACCTAACTATATTTCAATGAGTAGAGTTCAAATTCCCCTACTCCTGAAGTTTTCAAAAAACGCAATGACATATCGTTTATTCACATGAATCTGAAGGACAAAAAGAAGATAAATCTACAAAATATACTATTACAATTTCTTTTTCACCATTCTATGTATGCATGTACATGATTAACCAAATGATTTATTTTTCTTTTAACTTGCAAGTGGGGAATTCGAATTCTATACCAAAATTTATTTTTAACATAGAATAGTTATATATCACACATTTTGCACATGCAGAATAAACAAAAAATAAATAAAAAAATTACCACATGATATTGATTGAGCTGTCACGTGACCTATGATTAGACTGTCATGTGATAACTACATAGGGAGGACAAATATACACTATTCACAGTGCATTAGTGCTTTTCTAATTATTAATAAAAGATTATAAGAGTTCACATTCCTATAGGAAAATGAGGGAAAAAAAAAAATCAACCTTTTTCGTATAAGAAAAGTCTTAATCCAATTTTTCTATTTCACTAGTCGGATTTTCTACATTCAATATAGTTTTACAACCATTAAAAAAAAAATAAAAAACCTCCTCAAAACCTTATTTTTTGGAAATCAACAAACTAATGGGCATTGGCTAATACAAATTTCCACTTCATCTGGAATTCAAGATTAAAGTTGTCATGCCACTGCCCACTAAAGACTGCTAACTTAAAAAATTAAAAAATAATAATAATAATAAAAATTAAAAAATTTTCTATTTTAATTTTCTATTTTATTTACATTGAAGCAAAAAGCAAGATACCAAATATATGACCAGGCAGATAGTGGCACTGGATACGCCACTGTAATCTATCTTCTTATCCTAAGAACCGCATCGTCGCGAGCCAATAGAGTTCAATGTCAAAGCTCTTGAACTGAATTCAGCAAACTCACTACTCCACTCCTCCAACACTTGACAAAAATGGCGTCCCTACTCGGAACTTCTTCGTCCGCCATCTTGGCTTCTCGCTCCCTCCTTTCGTCTCCCATTCCCTCTCTCTCCTTCAACCCTGGTACATTTTCTCACTTACCTAGTTCCTTTCTGCTGTTCCTTTTCCTTCAGAATTTGAAGATTTTGTTTTGCAAGTGGAGTTTTCTAGCTAAGCTGAGACATGGGTTTTGTTGCTTTTTTGCAGGGCCGAGTTATTCAAAGAGGCTCTATGGAGGTGTTGGCGTTCATGGGAAGAAGGGCAGGTCTCAGTTCCATGTTTCTGTTTCCAATGTCGCTACTGAAATCAACACCGTCGAACAGGTTTACTTTGCTCTTTTTCATGTTATTCGTCTAATTTCATGATTTGATGTTAGTTAGTTTTTAGGTTAATTTGGTTTAACTCTCTTTAGGTTGTGCATTCTAGATGTTTGTTGAAAGGTTTTTTAGTATTAATGAGCGTGATGAATATGAGATTTCGAATTATGTTGAAAATGGTGATTTTCAGGACCAGAAGCTTGCCGCTAAGGAAAGCCAGAGGCCGGTGTATCCGTTTGCTGCTATAGTTGGACAAGATGAGATGAAACTCTGCCTTCTCCTAAATGTGATTGATCCCAAGATTGGGGGTGTCATGATCATGGGTGATAGAGGAACTGGGAAATCCACCACGGTCAGGTCTTTGGTCGATTTGCTTCCCGAAATTAAGGTCGTTGCCGGTGACCCTTACAACTCGGATCCAGAGGATCCGGAGTCTATGGGCGTGGAAGTTAGAGAAAGTGTCATAAAAGGGGAAAGTCTTTCTGTTGTCATGACTAAAATCAACATGGTTGATTTGCCCTTGGGTGCTACGGAGGATAGAGTCTGCGGGACGATTGACATCGAGAAAGCTCTTACCGAGGGTGTCAAGGCCTTTGAGCCTGGCCTTCTTGCAAAGGCCAACAGAGGAATTCTGTATGTGGATGAAGTCAACCTTTTGGACGATCACTTGGTGGATGTTTTACTGGATTCAGCTGCTTCCGGTTGGAACACAGTGGAGAGAGAGGGTATCTCGATTTCACATCCTGCTCGGTTTATCTTGATTGGCTCAGGTAATCCAGAAGAAGGGGAGCTCAGGCCACAACTGCTTGACCGGTTTGGAATGCACGCCCAAGTGGGGACTGTGAGGGATGCGGAGCTCAGAGTGAAGATTGTGGAGGAGAGAGCCCGATTTGATAAAAATCCCAAGGAATTCCGTAATTCTTACATTGAGGAGCAAGAAAAGCTGCAAAACCAAATTGCTTCAGCTAGGAGTTATCTTTCTTCAGTTCAGATCGATCACAATCTCAAGGTGAAAATCTCAAAGGTTTGTGCAGAGTTGAACGTCGATGGATTGAGAGGAGACATTGTGACAAATAGGGCTGCAATGGCTTTGGCTGCTTTAAAGGGAAGAGATAAAGTAACTACGGAGGATATTGCTACTGTCATCCCTAACTGCTTAAGACATCGTCTTCGGAAGGATCCTTTGGAGTCGATTGACTCAGGTTTACTTGTCATTGAGAAATTTTATGAGGTTTTTGGCTGATGGAGGTCAAGGCCTTTCCTCTGTAGTTTTGTTTGAACAGATTTCTGTTTTTAATTATTTTCAATTTCTGGCCAATTTGCTTCTGCTTAACACGAGTACAATTCAAGGGCTTGACATATATTCCGAATCATTATGTATTCGCTGAACTTTTAGTGTATATGGCATTGAGAAGTATTAAGTTCAGCTGAAGAGGCAATATACCAGTTCTTTTCTGTGATAATGCCAAAGGTTAGTAAGATCTTAAGTACTTCGATAAGTTGTGTAATCTTATTTTTCTACTTGTTGTATGGGAAAGATGCATATTTTTTCGTTTTGGAGCTTCCTCTGCTAAAATGTATGGAACTATAATTTTTTAATGAGTTAAGATTAATGGTTTTAAGTTCATATTCAGAGTCACCTTAATTTGTTTCTGCATTGCTCATTTATCCCAAGTACTTGCCAGTTCCGGCCATTATGTTTGAATTTAGAGCTGACAATCTTGATGCTCAAGTAAGATTTGAGTTTTATACCACTCATGCTAATAACTTGAGTACTACAAGAATTGTACACCAATAATGATGATAAAAAGAGATAAAATGCCATTGTACTTGGGACAATATTATTCTCCAGTTTTATTTTACAAACAGATTCAATAGAATTGGATTTGGACAGTTTGGTAACTTGACTGTATTAGTGACAATAATATCATGTGGTTTGAAGCGGAGGCATGCTAGTTTGTTTATCAACATCTCTGCTCCAGAATATTGGCCTCCGCTCCAGAAATTCCGGTGGCCGCTCATACACAACGGAGGCTGTTTTGATCAGAATGCCAGCAGTTAAAGCCCATATGACGAACTTCTTGTTGTCTGCTTCATAGTCGAAGAAATGCAATAAATATTTGTCTCCTTTCCATTCTCTCTCTTCTGCTCTTCTATTCTCGTCCTGTTTCGTTAAAATGTGTCAAATGGAAATTCTGGAGATCATATTTCGGTAAATTGAAAACGAATCCCAAGAACTAGAACTAGATGGAATCGAACCTTGAGGAACATCTCTAGAGGAGCGTCAAATATGGCTTCCACTTCCGCCGCATTTGGCGCTGGAATGAATGCTTTCCTGTCTTGAAGTACTCCGATCACGGGAACAACTGTCATTCCAATCTGTGCATATAGACAGCAGTCCGATGAGAGTTCAAAAGAAAAAAAGAAAGGAAATAACTTGAAAAAAAAAATAAAATAAAAGACAAAGAAAAAGATCATATTGAAGCTGAAAGAGATTCAAAGTTTTCTCAAAAGACATTTTTCGAGAAGCCACATTTTGTCGGCGAAAGCTCTTCTGAAGAGTCGAAACTCCTATTCAAGATCCGCCAAACTTCTTTTCGCTGGAAGGTTTAAATACCAAATAGATTTGTACATTCTACATCTGGAAAAAGAATGGCAGTTAAAGCCGTTCCATTTTTAGTTCATCTTCTACAGCTACAATTTGAACTAACGGAACCGAATTACAAAGACCATTTTTGCATTCACAGACAAATATAATTTCGTCGTTCGAAATCTCCAATGAAGAAGAAAGATCACAGCTCAAAAAAAAAAAAAAAGAAAAAAAGCAAAAGAACAAACCTTGGTGACAAAAGGTTGGAGAACAGTGACGACATTAACATGAGAAGGGTCCAATCCAATCTCCTCCTTAGCCTCGCGCAACGCCGTGACGACGTCGTCGGCATCGCCTTCCTCCACTTTCCCACCTGGCAGAGAAACTTCCCCTGCAAACTCATAAAAACATATCAAACATTTGTACAAACATTCTCACCTCAAAGACTGGCCGACATCTGATAACGGGAAATTAAAAGTGGACGTGCCAGAGTGAGAGGAGAGATTCGACGATCGCTTGGTGAGAATGACCCGGAGATCGCCTTCGCTGCCGTCGCCGCGGAAGAGACACACCAGAACCGCTGCTCTTTTGGTAAAACCAGTGTTTGGTGGTGGCTCGTTTGGACGGAAATTCTCGGCCAAGCTTTGAAGCCTCTTTGATCCTGCCCAAACTTCGAGGCCATTCGAACCCATGCTTGGCTCTCTCTCTCTCTCTCTCTCTATCTATCTATCTCCCTCCTTTTCTCGACTATATAAAAGCCTGAGCTCCAGTTTGTTGGGAGTTGGGGGGGTCTTCAATTGTGGGCTGTGATTTTCCTATATGAACTTTCTTAAAATAGTAAAAATATACCTTCAAGACACACTTTTTAATTATTTGATCACTATAAAATTAAAAAGATCAAGCGTTGAAGAACTTCCTATCTTGCGAAAGGGTAATTTTTCTTATTTCTTTTATAAGAAATTCAGAATCTTATGTTATATATTTAAAATTCGATAGGTTTTCTTTCAGATTAATAAAATGGGTGTGTCTCTTATGGAAAATAAAAAATTATTTACTACCATAGAAAGGTCCTATATTGATTTGACAAAAAATGTGGTTGGCCATAATGGGTCAATGGCAAACTCCCCTTTTAAAAGGGATTTGGTGCAAATTTGACTCAGCAAAGAACGCACAATGGGATATAAGTACCTAACTTGATGAGGCACATTAGTTTGTTGCTTTCTCTTTTTATTTTTTCCAGCTTATTTATAACGTTTTCATACGAAGTAGTAATTCAATCATGTGTTTGTTACAAAAAAAAAAAAATTATTATTATCTAGATACACAATCTAACTACATTTTCGCCTTGAATTTAAGGCAGTAGTATTGTATCTTTACAGACAAATATAGAAATATGAAGGCATTATTCTGCTCCAGAAAAAGGCAGTGGCTGTTGGTGTATAAGATTGATTTAGCCCTTGTGACTCAACAATGAGATGGAGTGATTTCAATCAATATTCGGCATGGAAGCACGTCTAGCAGCGCCTTTGCTCCATAATTTCGGCCTCTGCTCGGGAAATGCTGGTGGCCTCTGGTACACTAGTGAGGCGACAGTGATCAAGATTGCGGCAGTTAGAGCCCATATGACGTAATTCTTGTTATTTGATTTGAAGTTGAAGAAATTGCATATGAATTTTTCTCCCTGCCATTCTGCCTCCTCCGCTCTTCGGTTCTCGTCCTGTATCCACAACAACTGATGGGTGAGATCAAAGGGATTCTATGAAGAGAAAGTGTCAAGTGAATTAGTGTAGAGCCTTAAAGAAAGGGGGAAAGTAGGTAAAAACCTTGAGGAACATTTCTAAGGGCGCGTCAAATATTGCTTCCACTTCTGCGGTATCTGGAACGGGATTGAATGCCTTCGTGTTGGACAGTAGGCCTATTACGGGGACCACTAGCACATCACCCTGCACAAATAAAGCAGTTCTGATGAGAAAACCATAAGAAAAATAATGCAGTGACATCCATGACAATATTAACTTGGTCAATTTCCCATGAAAACTCATAATTACATGATTTAATACGTGAAATAGGCATAGTCTAGCAATAATTCCACACGAACTTCACCACGAAATGTAGAATTTATATCCTTCTCCATCCCAAGTTACATTTACGAATTTAGGCAACTATGGTTATGCTGCTTCTGCCTTGAGACACTAACAGGGAAGCAAATGTCTGCTGCCGATAAAAACTTGCTTCCTTCTAGTCCAATCTCAAAATCAAAACCTTTGTAAAAGCATATACCATGCCTGTAAATTCAGATAGGCTCCTCTAACAAAGATTGACAAGTTTTGATTCGACGGATATCAATCTAACCGATTGCGTTTGGAAAAAACTCGAAAAGGGAAATCTTTTTCACCTTGGCTATGAAGGGTTCAAGAACGGTAACAATAGTGACTTGAGAAGGGTCCAAGCCAATCTCCTCTTCGGCCTCTCGCAAGGCAGTGTCAACATAACCAGCATCGCCTTCCTCTACTTTCCCACCCGGCAACGAAACCTCCCCTGCATCGTAAACACACAACAACAACAACAACAAAAGTGAGAGAGAGAGAGAGAACAAAACAGTAACTTCAATATTACAGATTTCGCAGAATTTAAAACTTCCATGATGTGTATAGTTAAAACATAATTCATGTGCCTTTCTTATAAGCTTGTAAGAGCTTTTGGGGTACCTGAATAAGAGGAGAGTGTTGAGGCTCGCTTGGTGAGAATCACGCGAAGATCGCCGTCGTCGCCTTCGAAGAGACAGACGAGAACCGCAGCCCGTTTGGGGAAGGCGGCAGCAACATCAGGCAATGGTGGTGGCTTGTGTAGGCAGAAATGCCGAGCCAGCGTCTCAAGCCGCCGCAATCCTGCCCCTTGTGATCCAACCCCGTTCGACCCCATTCAAACTCTTCAATCTGTGCTGTCCAAAGCATCCTACACAGCTTTCTTTGCGCTTTTTTAGGAAGTCGGTCTCAAAACTCTCAAATGGTGGGTCAAACTTACATTGTCAGTTTGGGGGAATATCACATCACATGATGCCTTCACTGCATATTTTTGTCCGACTAGGATTTTTTTTTTTGTTTTTTTTTTAACTTAACATCATTCTTCATGCTCAATTATGTCCCTGAATTTTAACATCTTTCTCATTTTATCTCTTAAATTTTAAAAAATTTCATTTTATCTATTGAATTTTAGATTTAGTTATACTTTGTCTCTTTTATCAGAATCTTAGTTAAAAAATGACATGTAGTCATATGGTTTTTTTCTGTTTGTTTTTAGTAAAAATCTTGATAGAATGAGCTTTAGTAATATCAATTCCCCCATTTATCATTTCAATTTTTAATTGAAATTCTGATAGAAAGAGTAAGTGAGTTAAATCCAAAGTTCATAGGACAAAGTAAGAGTTTTTAAAATTGAGGAGATAAAATAATAGTGATATAAATGAAAATAATTTATTATTATTATTTTTGTTCAACGGAAGAATATGTGTATTTGAGAGCAATAAGTATGGATAAAATGTAAATATGGATGGTGGCTGCAGATTGCAAATAGCAAAATGCACGTCGGCTCTTGGGCATAAGATTCAAATAATAATTGGAATGCCAAATTCAAAGCTATGACCCATGACTCATGAGAATCAATTATTAGGACATTAATTGTCTATTAAAAGGAGGAATTTTTTTTTTTTCCCATAGAAATATATTCACTCAAAAAAGCCCACAGAAGATGGTAATCGTAAACGAGAAGATTGGTTACATAGAAAAAGTAAGATAGATGATTCAAGATATACTAGCATAGTGCCAAAGAGGCAACCTATTTTAGTTAAGATTTAACTTGCATGCAACAAAACTACCAAGATAATTTTCCTTGCCACAACAAGCACAAAAAACATTAAGCAACCACAAGTTACAGGTTAGGGTAAATTTTGTGGAGATTTTTTTTTATTGAGACAAGTAATAGAGGGTAAAGTATACCTTTTTTTTTTTTTTTTTTTTTGTAATTAAGAGGAAGAGTACAATCCCTTAAAAAAAAAAAATTAAGAGTACACGTTAGCGTAAGTTATGTGAATATGTTTATATTTTTATTTGTTATGGCTTACAAAATATTATTTCGAGGTTCTAAAAATAATTTTTAAATCATCACTTTTTTAATCAAGTTTTACCATATTATTTGATTCATACATAATTTTGATGTTTTTTTATAACAGTACATGATTTTGATGTTGATATAATGTATAAAAAGTTGCCCTACGAGAGGGGATACCTACCCACCTTAAGGCCCCGTTTGCTTCACCATCTCAACTCAAACTAAATTATACTTTTTTCATCATGTTTTTTGTCTTTTCTGAAAAAGTTTTTTGTCTTTTCTGAAAAAATCAATAAAATTTACTATGCAAACTTAAAAATCTCAACTCAACTCAAACTGAACCTGCGATCCAAACAGACCCTAAGAAAGTTTGACTTGGGCCTTTGCTTACCACCTAATACAACATTTTTTTGTAACATTTTTTGTTGTACACAAATAAATTCTACTAAATGTTCATGAATCTGCAATTAATAGACGGCCTTATAATTATAACTATTAATGTCTCTTTAATGCTGCGGAGCTGTAGACATACCATATTTATCAACCGAAATTCAAGATTTGGTAAATTTTATATATGCAACAAAAGATCTCTTAGGTCCAAAATTTAAAAGTGTTTTTATTTCTTTAATGAAAGAAGACTGAGAGCCATAGATCCCATATATAACGAAAAATGTCAACAAGCTTGTAATATATATATATATATATATATATATATTTATGTGTGTGTATATATATTTGGCTGAGAACAAAATGGATTTGTAAAGATCTGCAAACCAAATTATCACCACATTAGGGACCTCCCCTTTGGTAAAAGTTCTTGTGCTTGATTTCGCCTTAAAAAACCCAAGGTTTCTGAGCTTGTTGCTGGTTTCGTCGGGCTCAACTGAAAATTTTGTTTCCTTTTTCAGCTTTTAAGCACCAAAACAATTGAGACGGCTAAAACTTTCTTCACTTTCTTCACTTTTTTCCCTTTTTTTTTTTTTTTCCCATGAATAAAGTTTATTCTTTTTGCTCCATCTAAAGCTTTATCTGCCAAGGCAAAAACACTATTTCAATTAGGTAGAGCAAACGCATTATTACAATCAAGCGAAATTTCCTGGAATTCAAGGCAAGACAGTGTCCTTGTTTACAGTTTTAGGAACCTTGAAAATGGGATTCTGCTCCAGAAAAGGCGGTGGCCGTTGGTATACCACCGATGCAGCCCTAATCAAGATCCCAGCAGTTAAACCCCATATCAAGAACTTCTTGTTCTCGGTTTCATAGTCGAAGAAGTGAATGAGATACTTGTTCCCCATCCACTCTCTCTCTTCCGCCCTTCGGTTTTCATCCTGGTAGATCAATGTCATGCACAGCCCTTTAAAAAAACTCTTCTAATAAAAGTATTTGGACTACTCAAACACAGAGAGAAAGGGAATTAAAAGAGAGAAACCTTGATAAACATCTCCAACGGAGCATCGAATATTGTTTCCACTTCGGCGGGATTAGGAGCGGGCTTGAATGCTTCCTTCTCAGTAAGTATGCCAATGACGGGAACAACTCTGAGAAAATGCTGCAAAATTAAACCAATGGCTTCATCCACACTAAACATGATCATAATCACTTTTAACAATCTCGGGTGTTGTAATCATCGACCGAAGCAGTGGCCGTGAATCATGTCGAGGCTCATTATCTTAAAATACAGATTAATGTCTTCAAATTCATTACTCATCACTCAGCAGAGCTAACATCTCAAAGGAACCAGTCCAATTTCTCTAGCCAAAAATGACATACTTAAAAATATCTACCTTCACAACTAGCTTGTATTGAGCAATAAAAGTTTCACATGAAAAAGCTAACAATTTTATGACTTTGGAGTTTCATTTTCATTATGAACAGAGGAGACAAATTATCACTAGCAAATTACAGATCAAAACCAGCACAAATTATGGTTATTCCCGTGATTTTGTTACAAATTACAACCACATTTCCACTGTAACAAGCAACACAATCACAAAAGCACTAAAAGTCCCAGCTTTCAAACGCCCTCCAATGAAGGAAAATTCAACAAAAAAAATAAAAATAAAAAATAAAAAGATAGAAACACAATTTTGGGGAAAAATGGTACCTTAGACAAGAAGGGCTCAAGAACAGTGACAACATTAACAAGAGAAGGATCCAAACCAATTTCCTCCTTCGCCTCTCTCGTAGCCGTGTCCCGATCGTCCTTATCCCCTTCATCCGCTTTCCCACCGGGTAACGCGATTTCACCTGCAACCAAACATTTCATCCAGTCATTTTCCACCTCAGTTTTCTCGTCAACCAAACAACCTTAAACCCACCCCACCCCACCCCACCCCACCCCAGCAGGGACACGAACCCGAGTGAGTGGACAGGCCGGAGGCCCGCTTGGTGAGGATGACGCGGAGATCGCCGGCGTCGCCTTCGAAGAGGCAGACCAAGACGGCGCCTCTCTTGAGTCGGAACCGCTGTGGGTCCGGCGCGATGGGAGCCGCCGATTCGACGACGCCGAGCTGGGAGACGACCTTGCCGGCGGATTCTTCGAGGGTCCGTTCGTCGTCGTCGTCAAGTGGCGTCGGCGGAGGCTTGTAGAGGCGGAGCTGGTGGGCCAGGGCCAGGAGACGTGGAGAGCCCCGGAGAGAGGTTAGGGCCGAGTCCATTATCAGCTTGGAGGAGGAGGAGGACGGTGAGGGTGCCAATCGAAGGGAATATGGTAATGAGTACGAGGCCCTTCTCAGAACTGAAACCATTGGGAGTACGGATCTGTATGTTGGTTAGTCATTTTTTTGAGTTTGAAAATTTAGTAATGGAGGAAGAGTTGTTTGTTGAGTTGGAGAAGAGACCTAATACTTGAATTCAAGGGTTTTTATTTATTTATTTATTTTTATTTTTATTTTTTTAACTTAGGGTGGGGTTTCAATGGGGTTTTAACGGAGTCTATGTGTAAAATTACCGAAGTGATAGTTTTTTTTTTTTTTTTTTATTTGTTGTTAGGGATTTTGAATTCTATATCTTTTGTGGAGTCAAGTATAAAATTATCGTTAGATTATACTGGTAATCACATTAATTTTTTATTTTTAATGAAACTTAAGAAGAAATTGCATTTTTATTTTATTGTAGTTACTAATATTTTAATTATTAGATAAACCTTTTAACACATTTTAATTTAAGATAGAAGCAATTTTATGTTACATGTTAGAAAATTTTTAACATAAACCCTTTTATATTAGGGCATCAAAAAATTAATTTAATAATTAAAATAATAATGTCTATAGATAGAATAAAAGTTCGAACGTAATTATCATTTTTATTTTCCTCTGAATTAGATGAGTTGCAAATGGCATATGGGTTATTTTTCTTTCTTTCCTCAAGTTTTAACAGGGAAAATATTGTGATTTGGTAACCTGGATTATAAACTTTGATTTTCGGAAATGAGATCTTAAATTTAAAGAATTTACTATAATTGTGGTTTAATAAAAAACAAACATCAATTGTTCGACCGAATGTCTCACACTTTTTGCAAAACACGTTTTAAATTTTTTATTAGTTCGCAGGTTAGGTCATTTTTTTATTTTTTATTTTTTTGGGAAAAAAGTTAGCAGGTAGACTATAAGAGTGTGTTTGGTATAAGAGAAAAGTGAAATGAAGAAGAGGGATAAAGGAATTAATTAAAGGATTTTCAATTTATGATTGTTTGATAAAAGAGAAAAAAATATAAAAGGGATTCTAATTCCTTCAAAATGTCCTGATTTTAATCTCTCATAAATTAGAGAAATTATTGTAATATTTCACATCATAAGGGGGGGGGGGGGGGAGAGACGATTCACGATTTGCTATCAACTGAACTACAATGTCAAATTTAAAGGTTAAAATAAATAAAAAAGATGGATTTGTAGTTCAATTATGTAAACAAACGCCTTTTGAAACCAATAACCAAAACTAACGTTGTAAAATTTTTTTTTTTTTAGGTTGTAGTTAAAACTAAGGTTGTAATTGGTTGTTCAAAACAGGGCCTTAAACACAGTGATTATTATATATTGCCTTTTTCTCAATTCATTTAATTTGTTTTATTTGTTTTGCAGTTGGTGTGTATTGGACCTATTGGTAGAGACAACAGAGTCGTATTTAGTTGAATTTGACCGCTTTGGTAACGAGGCGGCCTATTTTGAAGCGGACAATTGGGTTGATGTAATTTTTTTTTTTTTAATTTACTTATTTCATTGGAGAAATTTTTTGAGCAAAATTTTTTTTTTGTAAGAAATGAACAAGAAAAGAGAGAGAAACTTCATCACCAAAAAATAAAGAAACAAGAATTTTCTCCTCTTAAATCAATTTATTATTTTTTTTAAAAAAAGAGCTCCGGGTAAACATTGATAATATGTTGAAGACTGTTTTGTTAGGACTTTTTCTAACTTTGGTGGCGTAGGAATCCGAATTTCATAGGATTATACATTGTAACTGGTTTTCCATTGTTGTTTCTCTCAAGTTTTTCTTGTACTTAATTTTCCCGCTCACAGTGAAATATCCTATCACCAAAGAGTACATTGCTCGATCATCAAGAGGAAATTTTTATAAATCTTTATTCTATTACAATTTTCTTTTCATTTACCTATCTACTTGTATACTAGACTAATTCTAGATTTGGATCTACATCAAACGATATCTCTATCGATAATTTGCCTTATACAAGGTTTGTTCTCATCACATGATTGTCTTTCATAATTTCCTCAAATATGATTGTTGTATTTAAAAAAAATACTTTATCAGTTAAACAATAAATTATCATATATATATATATATATATATTTTAGGGAAAAGATGGATGACTTTATTATGGTGCTAAATCACCAAACAACAAAAAGGAGAGATGACTCTCAGAGAGTGCATACATCCATACAAATTAACAATCATTAAAAATTATCAGATTTCTATTAAAAACATATATTATCTATAAGAATAGCTTGTCATTGAATTCTTTGAAGAAAATAAAAAAGAAAAGCTAAAAGAAGAAAGTAATAGAGGACCATTGGGAGGCTATTAAGTGTGGTATAACTCTACCATCTCCTCAAATTGATGACAAACCATTATTGGCTATTTATTTATTTTGTTAGCTGGAAATTGGCTATTTGCTTCAATATTGACCATTGTGCATGTGGATCATCTACCAACACAAAATATGGCAGCGATATGTTCTTTTCTAAAATAATGCATATATATATATATATATTTACTGGAAGCACACACAATAATATATCTATATATGTATATTTAATATATGTCTTGTCCTTATCAAGGTCATGGATAAAGAAAACATATCCACTTTAAACTTCTCTATTTTTTCCCATGTTTTGTCATTTGGTTGCATTTGACAAATAACTATTTTTTCTCCCCCACATTTTCCCGGAAACCTGTGGTAGAGAAAAGAGACACAGAACAATACATTTCAACATCCAAGAATTTGGAGGGAATGGCAGGACAAGACAAACAATCATTTACTCAATTAGTTGGAAGAAAATATATGTATAAAAGGAGAATTTGGTGATAGGGTACCTATCAATTGGACATAATTGTTAAATATCTGATCAAATAGCTATAGTTTTTTAAGTCACATCAAATCATAATCATATCATATTAGATAAAATGTGACAATTTAATGTAGCCTAATAAAAATATGATAATTTTTGTTGATAGGAACATATGATTATTCTTTTTCTTTCCCCTCCAAATTCTACCAAAAAAAAAATTTTCCTTAAACTTTAGTCCATAAAGGTTAAAGAAGCTAATCTATATATATATATATATATATATAGATATTTCTTATATAATATTTATATTATATATATTTCTTGAATCTTTGCCTTCATGAAATACTGCAAAAAGGAAGCAAGTTTTCATGAGGTTATTTCCTATACAATAATCATGCCTTCAAGAAATCATGCTCTATCTATAGTATAGTAATATATGGATATTGTGCATTTTAATAACCTCTACTAGTCTGAATCTAGCACATCAAAAGGGGGGGAAAACATCCCCAATGTGATCCAATCATTACCCCAAAAAGCAACCCAAACAGATACACCCAATGAACAATCAAATTCTCAACTTTAAAATCAGCCAAGGAAAATAATTGAGGCTAATAAAGTGAAACAACTGTCCTTTTGGCTTAAAATAAAATAAAAACTGTCCATTGTGTGTGGATGAACGTACTACATCCTCAAAGGTCACTAATTTTTTTTTTTTTTCTAAAGAAAAAGTCCAGGAAGCGGTTAACAAAGGGGTTCCCCCAGATGTTAATTAGAATGTTCGCTGAAGGTCCTATCTCTTGATGAGGAGCGTATCATCTTATCCTACCGAACGTACTAACAGTAAGGATATTTAGGGACATGATACGGGGCACTCTGAATAAAGGTTACTAACGGTCAGACGAAGACCAATAACATAAGTAATCCGGTGGGCTCCCCCACATGCTATGTTCCCATGTACCATCTTCCAAAGTGAGAACTGGGAAGGCAAATACTGAGTACTAACAACCACTCTTTTTTTTCAAACATCCATAAGTCCCCATGCCTGCTGTCTTTTTGGGGTCCATGGCGTGTGAACTGAGCTCCAAATGCGACTCTCAAATAGTGGCTTTTTTCAAAAAAGCTTCTTTTTCCCACCAGATGTTAGCTTCTTTCCACTATTGCTTTTCAAAAGAGCCTTGCCCTCGTCTCAGTCAAACAGTGTATTCAAAATCGGAATTGAAGTATCCCAAGTAGAAAGTACATCCCAAGTTTTTAGGACGTATCATGCAGTCTAATCTCAATCGTCCGATGATTTAAAACAAACATTAACTTCCCTTTCTTCGACGTCAATATTTTCTTTTTATTATCTAGTAACCGAGATTAGAGCCGCATGGTACATCCTAGACATAGTTTTCATTAAATTTTCATGTTGGAAAATCATAACATCAAATGTAGATATCTAGATACCAAGTTAGAATTTTGATGTTTACATGACAAAGCAAAATAAAAAGAGGGACCCACCTGAAAAAGTGATGATAGTTTTGGGATGATGAGATTGAGAAGGGAAGAGAGCTGACATGATGAGCATGCGAAAGGGACCTCCTCTTCTCCCGAGAAAATCAATAAGTAACACTCCCAAACATAATTGAAAGAAAGAAAGAAAGAAAACTGTCCCTTTCTTTTGAGGAATCTTTTCCATCAAACATCACACGCCACTGGTTGTAAACTGGAAACCAGCTTTTGTCATGCCAAAACTACAAAGTAGACACAGTACAATTTCACAGCCAAAAAGAAAAGAAAAGAAAGTCACTTTAGTGGAGAAGGAGAGTGAGACGCGAAATAATAGAGCAAGAAATCTTATAAAACAACTTCAACTTCAACTTCAACTTCAACTTCAAAGGTAAATTCTTTTCTTGATTTTCTTTGTTTGAGATTAGATGTTGATTCACTCTCCATTTTGACAAGTTAACATGTTAAGAAAGAAAGAGAATACAATGGAGACGTCTTGATGCAGGGGAAGCATAAACGACACAGATTCTTGTAGAATACTAAGAATTATGCAAGATACGTTGAGAGAATTCTCGAAGCGATCTTAGCAAATAATCATCGAAACTGAAAACCGCGTCTCTTTTGGAGATTGTGTTAGTGTGGCAAAGTGAAAATAAAGGAAGTTCAAAGCTAGATCCTATGATGAGCTATCTACTAGAGAGTTTTCATCACCAAATGTTACAAGAAAGAGAATTGAATAATGGCAAAAGAGAAGAAGAAGATCAACCTCAAGAGGAAGGAGAACAAGGACAAGCGCCGCAGATGATTCTCGGACGGTGTCAGCATCTTCAGTTACCACTTTGTGACAAAAACCGCCAAGGATCTTGTAAGAAACGTTGTTACACTAAGCAATTGGCTTCATTGGAGCAGCGGATGGTCAAGTGTGAGAGAATTGGAGGGAGGCAAGAATTGGCTTCCAAGCAGCCATCTTCGAGACTGAGGCGAGGGAAGGAAGCAGGAGATGCTGCACAAGTTCATGACGGTTGTGTGGTACGGCTCATTAGAAAGAAGGAACGTCACAACAAGGTGTGCACTTCAAAAGGTCTGAGAGACCAGCGAGTCAGACTGTCGGCTAATACTGCTATACAGTTCTACGATGTCCAAGATCGCCTCGGCTATGACCAGCCAAGTAAGGCTATTGATTGGTTGATTGAGAAGGCGAAATCAGCCATCGAAGCACTTGCTGAATTGCCCGCCCAAAACCATGATTCACTGGAGGCTAGTGACTGTGTGACACAACCAGAGCCAGCAATGAGAGACAGGAGCTTATATCAGCTTCAGCATCACCAAGGCCGCGATAGTTGGCCGCAGAAGATATCGGTTGGATCGAGTTCCAAGTACGATATGGAGAATCAGCAACATTTGAATGAGACCACCATGAGCAAGGAAGGAATTTTCTCAATGGTAAGCCAATTCCAGGACCAACCAACTGAACAGAATTCAACACAAGGTCTTTGTCTCTCCCACCAGTCATCCGAATCACAGGATCTGTATCTCCACCATTCAAGTCTCATTGACTTTGATGATGAACAAGCGCTCAATTCCACGTCCGGTTTAACAGACATGAATTCCATTGATACGGGTCGGTTTCAGAGTCTGATGGCTTTGAATTCCTCTGCAGGCAATGAAGGAGAAGAATTTTTCTTCAATTCATTGCCTTCTTTACTCCAACAACCACTTCTTAGAGAAAACCAGTTTTTCTCTCAGCGGGGACCCCTTCAGTCCAGTAACTTGTTCTCACTTCATGCTTCCACGAATCCTCCGATTTTTGTTCATGAAAGTGTCAATACTGAATCACCAAATTCCCTTCTACTTTCCGGTAAAGGATTCTCCTCGGGTGAATTTGTAGGGATTTAGTTTCAGTTTCCATAGAGAGTGAAGAACAAAACCACATTGTAGGGTGAATCTGTCTATGCTTTTTCTCATCTCGTATTGTTTCCGGAAATTATCATTCTTGCTCCGCTATTATATTTATGCCCCCATCTTACCCTTAACTAATAAGCTAATGAAATCACTTTTTTGTTGCTTCCATGCATTCAATATCACATATATAGAACATTTATGTATGTAGATATATTATATATGTCTTATCAATATCGAAATAGTCATATCTGCTGGAGAGCACTTCTGATCTTCTGTTGTAGATGCCTTTAGTGGTAATTGTCCATGTTTGTTACTTGATGGGATAGCTGTAGTTTCAACAATTTGTGTCAAGTTCAGCCCACTTATATAATTCTTATCAAACCCAAAAATAAATAGAGAGTAAAGAAATAGTCAGCGAATTGACAGCATATCAACTTCAATAATTTAGGGTTTTGACAATATTGGGAAGAAACAGAATATTTCCTCTGGTTGGAGTGCTTGGACTAGAACTAGGAATAGAAAACATGGAAGAAATGGTACAAGAAAAGCAAAATATGTTACCTTTCCTACGCTGCTTTCTCACTCGCCTTTCTTGTTTGGTAATGTTGGCTATCCTTGTCCAACAGGAAGTTGGAAGTTCATACTTGGTAACTTGGTCAAAGAGGGAAAGTTGTGTACTGGTCCTGCCAAAGAAGAGAACCATTAGAGCAACTATACAAACGTGAAAGACTTGTTAACATCTTCATTTATCTTTTAACGGATGGCGTTACTCACAAATGATGGGACCCACCTGGTGTGGGTGATGCGGATTCAACCATATGTAAGGCACAGAAGGGTCTTTTACCTTTCATTTCTGTTCTTTGTTAGAACAATATACACATATAACCTAAATATTAAGCGATATGAACCAGATGTTAGGGAAATCACTTAAAAATAAAGTGTAAATTCAAACATGACTCCATTATGGTTTCTCACGCTGATCAGATTTGCTACCTCATTTTGTTAAGAGAGAAAAACAAGGAAAATTATGAGGTGATTATGAATTTAAGTTTATACCAAAGGGGAGAATGAAAATTACTGGTGCGAGGACATTATACTAACTTCAAAGTCGCCCAAACGAATAAATTTTCTATTTACATTACAAATTAATATTTGTTCTCGGAGATATACAACACAAAGTGAAAAAAGAAGGATGACGAGGTCAATCCGAAACCGAGGTACTTTCCTATTATTCTTATCAAGCAAAAACATATGACTTCCACACCACTCCATGTACAAAGTTTAGAAGGAAAAAATAAACATTAATCAAAAAATGGCTTTTCTCTCACTTTCTGCAATTCCAGTTCTAGAAAGACAAAAGTGTTTGAACAAATTGTATCAACGGCTTTAGAACTAGGACACCAACTCTTCTTTCTCTGTTTCTGCCTCTATCGCTTTAGTGCTTTCTTCATCCGCAACAAGTTTTTCAGAAGATGGAAAAGATAACCTTCGGGATCTATTGCTTTGCACCTTTGCGACCTCTTTTTCGGGAGCAGGAAGAGATAACCTCCGACCCTTTGTTTTTTCCTTGCCATTTGATGAAGGGGTGGTTTTAACTGATATCGGAGGATTTGGTGTCTTTACAGCCTTGCTGGCCTGCTTGCTCTGAACTTTCTTCGGGCTAGTGAACTGAGATGCGATCCGGCTCTCCCACGGGCGAGCAGCAATCCAGCGTTCCTTCCAACTCCAACCCCAATTAGATTTGCCAAGTTCATCACTTCCTAAACCTTGGCTCTGACTACAGTTGGCCCTCCACTGCATGAAGCTAATTCCTGAGTTTCTGTTGGATACAAGAATAAATGTAATGGCAATGAAAGATATACACGGAATCACATACTTGATGAGAAAAGGCATATGCCATTCCTCGCTCTCGTTTAACGGCTGCTTCTTCTCTTTGGTATATCCTTGAAAGAATTTCATCCATTGTTTCAGAGCCGCCACACCAGTCTACCTGTCACCCACAAACTTTTATTTGACAGAGAAAAAGATGGTGCATCTTGTTTGGCCTCTAAACCGAAACATCAGCGAAGCAGTTAAGGAAGGAATCTTATTCGGAACAGTCGGAACTAGCATTCTTAGGGCAAAAGGCAGTACCAAAACGCAGTATGCAAATTTTAAGCAGCACCATAGAGAATTGCAAAAACAAAATGGGGAGTCATTGATTGAAAAGACGAAAGCTTTCGTGCAGTAGTCTAACAAAACAAAGTTGAAGCTGATACAATATCAAACATCTACTCGTGGGAAAACCAGCTTATGTTGAAGATTGAAGACAAAAAAGCATGCCTGATAGATGATAAAGACAATTATAATCTCAACAAACAACTGATGATCTAAATTATAGTGAAACTACACGAGAAGACAGCTTCGAAGATTGATAAAGAAACTTATGGCAATGATTATAAACTTTTAAGCTAAGCAAAGCTCACAGACAGGAAAGCAAGAGATATTACCTCTAGGCCATGAAGCTTTGCTTCAAGTTTTTGTCGATTCTCTAGCTTCTTCTGTTTGATCCGCCCTTCTGTTACCATACAGAGTCTACGAACTCTAATCTGCGCTTGAATTTTACACCATGAATGAAGAAGGTTCAATGTAGTTGTGGATTGCTTTTGGACAGGGTAACTTTGGGTAATTAACTGCAATCTTAATATCCCTTTCAAACGACGTAAAGCTTTCCTGGCCTGTAACAGGTTCACACAAATCTTTGTGATGCCTAGAAACACAGCAACAGAGTAATAATCTTTACAGTAAATTGGCATAAATATGAAAGAAAAATGCCACAAATCCCAACTTTTATCCAAACCTTTTAATACCGGCATGTCAATATTTTATTGCAAGGTGTTTAAAAGATTGCCACGTTAACAGAATGATGCCAAATCACTTGCTACACGAGTTGGTTTAAAAAAGTTGGGATAGAAGTTGAGACTCCCAACACTCAAAGGTGCCTCTCCAATCCCAACCCCCTATATCAACCTAAACTTCCTCGAAGTTCAGCGATATTATATCAGAAAAACATTCCTCCTATATCAGAAATGGCTCTGGTTTCTCCCATGTTTGGTTTTTTAAAAGACTGTTTGATGCAGAATTGGCGGTGCAGCAAAAAGCGGAATAATATTTAAAAAATATATATCAATCTTGCACTGTATATCTCAAAAAATTCATGAACACAATGCCAAACTAAACATACCTTGTATGCACGGAATGCAGTCTGAATCCGAATTGCAGCTACATCCTCAATTGGCATATTAAGGGATCCATTCATTAAACTATTAGACCCCTTCCATGTATGGTTCTTCACTTTTATGCCGTTTGACTTTGCGCGAGCTGAAGACTCCTGTTCCAAGTTGCGACAAAAGATAAGAACTCGCACTATCATACAAACATCAATCCTAATACATATTGGTTTCAACTTTGCAAATCTAATTATAGCGTAATACGAACTTGCACAAGATAATGTCCTTCATAAAGGTAGATATTTTTTCCCTTGTCACTAATTAGTTCCAATCTTACGAAAATTGGCATTAAAAACAAAAAAGAAACAAACAACAACGATATTAACTGACTGGAAAAGTTTTATACCTTCACTGGCTTTGCACCAACCTTTAATTTCTTTCGTCTAAAAAACCGTCTTAAACCAATTTCCAGAGCCCATTCTTGATAGTAAGAGTCCAACTTAGCATAACCCTGAAGCAATGAAATACAGATGGTATCAACATCAGCATCACAAGAAAGGAGGGGGGAAAAAAAAAAGAAAACTTTACAAAAGCAAAAAAAAAAAAAAAAAAAAAATATATATATATATATATATAAAATCAACGTTTTTTCCTTTTTTTCCGGGAAACCAATCCAACAGTCAATCATTACACTTAACCGTGTTAAGTCAGGGGAGAAGTCGTTAGGGTTTATAATTTTAGAGAGAGGTTAGAGGAAAAAAAAAACAGCAAGACTGAAGAGGTGGACAATTTTTCTCTTGTAAGCTTTTTTTTTTTTCATCAAAATGAATTTTTGCAGCGGCTTGAATATGATATAGTGTCCCATTGAGGTGAAACCGCTATAAATATCGCATGTTCGTATTTGTTTATGTTCTTTGTAATTTTATTGCTCTTAGAAATATAGAATTAGGCTCCCCAAAAAAAAAAAAAAAAAAAAAAAAAAAAATATATATATATATATATATATAGAAATACCGGCTGTTGTATCAATCTTACATACCAATTAATGAACACAGAATGACATAAAATGAACTGAACAATAGCAAAATCAACAAGAAGATTAAGAAACCAAAAAAATATTCACCCAATAAAAAATCAATTACAATTTCGCAACTACTCCCAAAAACCATGGATTAAGCTGAACATAAAACTTTTCCCTTGCTAACCAATAATAAAATCAAAAACCATAACATAAGCATCCAAGAGTCACTAAAGCTCATTGCAATAAAACCAAGAAAAAAGAAAAACTAAACTAAACTAAACAAAGTCAAATACAAGACAACATTTTTCAACCAAATGAACGGTTATTTACTGAAAAAATCAACGAGATCCCAAATGGGCATCTCAAAATCACCTTCCAAAAGTCAAAAACAAAGAAAAAACAGAATCTGGGTAAGGAAGGAAAACGACTTTACCAGAGGAAGACATAACAGAGAGACGAAGAAGAAGTTGAGAGAGATTTGGGAAGGAAAATGAAAAAGGGAAGGTAGTCTGTCAGTGGGGGCAAATATTGTGTGTGTAAGGACTCAAAGGCAGGAGTAATGAAGAAGCAAAGGCGTAGAAGGTAAGACATAAAAAATAAATAAATAAAAGGTTGGTGTGGAATTTTTCGGATTATCCATGGTCCACCACCAAAAAAAAAAACAATGAATAATGAAAAAAATATATATATATATATATAATATGTTAATCAAACCAAAATAATAATAATTAAGAAAGGATAATTGAGAAATGAGAGAGGTTAGAGAGATCCACGTAATGTTTAATGAGATATTCTCTGTCTCTCCCCAATCAAAGGCTCAACCAACGCCCACTACAACTCATATTAAGGAGGCTGTAATGAGAAATGAATTGGGTACGTGGGGTTTGTGGGGGAGCAGTAGTTAGTTTGGTGGTGGGGTTTTTTTTTTTTTTTTTTTTTTTTTTTGAGATTTCAACGGGAAAGGGTGTGCTACACTGACAGCGGAACAAACCATGTCGCTCTCTGAATGAGATGGCCTGCCTTTTCGTTACTTATACACTCATTTTTGTTTTTCTTTTTTAGAGAGTGTGTGTGTGTTTGTGCGCGTGTGTGTGTATTAAATTGATTTGGTAACTACAAGGGTAGAATGTAATAGAAAAAAAGGGTCTTCATGTTTTTTATAACTTTTGACTACTATTGTCTTAAAAAAAAATGAAATGTATTTTGACTAATGAAAAAGGTAAATTGTAGGGTAGGCAAAGTTGCATTATGGTAATTGTTAGGGTATTTTTTGTATTATTTAAATAATTTACTAATGTGGACTGTGACACACGTGTTTAGTATGATGAAACGTATGTTCTGATTTTGATCAATCATCAATGTCATCTAGTGCTCAGGAAATCTTGAGCGTTCATAGCATAAAATCCATACGACCACTAGAGTGAATCCCAAGAGGCTAAGGTGGAAATCCCACACCCGCACCATATCTGAGCCTCAATTCAACCGATATCTAATTTTCAAGTCTCTGAGTCTGAGATCAACAAAGTAGATTTATTAAGTTAACGCTAAATATTAGGGATATGAAAATATCCGCAATAGGGGTTAAAAGAGGGTGCATTTAATCTCTTACCAATCTAACTCTCTCTACTGGTTTTGGATTACCATATGAGACTATTGATTGATTTGAGTATCGAAGTGTCATCTGTCATTGCTTTTTGTTTCTTAAAATTTACAGGATTAGCATTAAAAAAAATATTAAGTCATCTGTCAACCGATATCTAATTTTCAAGTCTCTGAGTCTGAGATCAACAAAGTAGATTTATTAAGTTAACGCTAAATATTAGGGATATAAAAATATCCGCAATAGGGGTTAAAAGAGGGTGCATTTAATTTCTTACCAATCTAACTCTCTCTACTGGTTTTGGATTATCATATGAGACTATTGATTGATTTGAGTATCGAAGTGTCATCTGTCATTGCTTTTTGTTTCTTAAAATTTACAGGATTAGCATTAAAAAAAAAAAAAGAGAGAGAGACTAGTAAAAATTTACAGGATTAGCATTATAAAAAAAAAAAAAAATAAATAAATAAATAAAAGACTAGTTGGGGTTGATAGTGGCTGTTGACCAAAATGGATGAAGTTTACACGTACATTTCTGTAAGAACCACCCAAGGGATGGTCAATATATTATAAACATGTATATATATAGCTGAGTAAAGAGAGAATGGTCCCGGCGAGGCTGAACTCGCGACCTCGGGCTCATAAGACCAGCGCTCTAACCGACTGAGCTACGGGACCCCGTTGGGTTGTGCAACTCCATTTTTTGGACAACCTTGTCTCTGCTAAACGTGGGCATTTCCTTCAAAATTCACATGTTGAAATAAAACTAGCGCTCAAAATCTCTCTCTCTCTCTTTGTTTTTTGTTTTTTTCATCCTAAGTGTAACAGGGTCTATCAACAGTCAATATCACAAACAGACTTTAACGATCGATATATGACTCAAACTTTTAATATCATAAAAGTGAAGGCTCAAAATCTTCAAAATATATCTCTTAATAATAGAAAATCATTTTACCTTTTCAATTATTTTTTTAAACTGTAGGGGGAAGATTTAATATTATATCCTATACTAATTATATATGGTATTATTTGTTAAGTTATGCTCGCAACTACTAATCATTGTTTTCTATCTAATCGTTTGTTAAGTTGTTGGCAAAAGAATATATGCTTATTGGAATGTTATAGGCAAATGATAAGCTTATATGTGTATCAAGTAATAGTAGTTTTCATGAAGTAGCGGTTACTTGAAGAGTCTCATGTAAAGTAGCATTTAAATTAACCTAGTTAGTCAAATATAAAGTACACGACTTTCATTAAACCCAAAAACAGCAGCTAACAAAACAGGGGAAGCAGGAAAAAACACACAGCTTGGCCAATAGAGAATAATTAAAGTCAAATAAAAACTAAATATGAACAAGATTATAGATGGTTTTCATCAAATAATAACTTGATTTGAACTCGGATTTGCCTTGTAAGATTAGCTAAGATTAGATATTAGTAATCATCTTTAGCCCTAAATAAATAATTTTTTAATTGAAAACAAATAATTATTATATTAATTATGGTCATTGATCTTTCTTTAGAACTCGGATCCTCTGTTTCATTTATTTGTCTAATTGTCTATCAAGCCAAATTGATACATCAACTTAAACATTAAAAGCAAATTAAAAAAAAAAAAGAATGAGAAAAAAAAAAGGGTGAAAAAAGGGAAATAGCTCAAAAACCTCTAATAATAAATATAAATAGTATAAAACTCTTCGGTGATGATAAATAGCATATTCATGGTAAATGCTACATTCATGAAGCATATTTGTGACAACATTATCTTAAAAATATTCCTATAAATAAATCATTTCTTTTAGATAACGTATTTATGAAAAATAATTTGTTTACAAAATATATTTACAATAATATTACTTTTAAATATTTTTATAAATAAATAATTATCATTAATATGCTGTTTATTTTAAACATTTTTTAAAATGATCTATCTACTGTAATTCCTCAAAAAAAAAAAAAAAAAAAAAGGAAAAAAGAGAGTTATAGGCCAACGGAGAAGTCCATTTCTTTTATGTGCTTTTAATGAAATTTACGTGTCAAAAATCAATTGGCTGCACAGAAAATTAGATAGATAAATTCGATAGAAGATCCGGGTTCTTTTATTTGATTCCACTATTGGGCAATTAGTTAATTTAATTAAAACGTAAGCAGTTGATATAGAAAGTATTTAATAATCTCAAAAACTATTCTTTTTTTTTTTATCTAATTTTACAACTTGATATATTAAGTAGGAAACAAGTGAAAATGAAAGCTCATGCATTGAGTACTTTAGACGGCTATAAAATATGAAAGGCCAATTGTTGTTTAGATGTCATGAAATCATGTGAAAGGATTACATACCCAACTTGGTTTAATGTATGTACCTCGAGTTGTACCCCATTCATATACTTGCCCGGATTTGAATTTGTTCAGATTTCATCACATCTTTTATTTTTTATTTTTTATTTTTGTTTTCAAATTTGTTGGATCTCTTGGGAAAGCTTATTTGTTAAAACAAATGTATCCCCTTCCAAGTTGAGAGAACAATCAAATTAGTTAGAATTTTTTTTTTTTTTTTCAGATTTTTTTCTGTGTTTTTTCGATTAAGGATTTAACAGGGGTCACTTTCTCTTTGAGATTGGATAGAGATATCCCTAGATATGCCTTATGGTTTTTATCTTTTGCAATTTTTTCTTTTTCTTTTTCTTTTGTATTTTTCTTCCTTCTCTTTTCAATAAAATTTGAGTGGGAAGCTTCGCGTTTGATGTACAAGGTATTTGTGGGGCAACATTGGAGATGGCAAAACACCGCTTGGTTTCCAATGTTGCGTTTGGGTATGAGTTTTGGTTTCCAAAAGACTTTTGGAAATGATGAACAATAAACTCAGATATTTGTAATTATAATTTTGTTCTCTCTCTTAACTATTATCAAATCAACTAAATTAACACACATTACCAAAACCAACTTTTTCCAGTTATTCCTCAACCAAACACAAAACTCCAAGCCTATTTTTTTTTTTTTTTTTTACAAAAGTGTTTAACCCAAACACACATTTTCAAAAACTTATATCAACTCCAAATCAAAAATCTCCAAAACTCCCCTCAAATGGAGTTATATTTTAGTGAGCTGAATCGATGGATTTCTAAATATCCTTGATTGTTGCTCATCTCTTCATTGATTAAAAGGAAAAGAAGAAAGTCATTCAAAAAAAAAAAAAAAAAAAAAAAAAAAAAGGAAAAGAAGAAAGTTGCATTTTCATGGATATGACTTGTCAACTTTCATGCAAATATATTCAAAAGAGATACCGATTTGGATATGATTTTGATAATTCTATCAATATTATCAATGTCTTTGTATATACAGCCAATAATAGTGAATCAAATTAATCTTGTAGGACACAACAAAAATTGAAATGCTACCTATAGTATCCAATGCTTACTAAGTGGAGATCTCTAAAAAGTTGGTTTGTGCAGTACTTGTTTGGTTGGTAACTCTTTTTCCTGCCAAAAAAAAAAAAAAAAAAACACACACACACACACACAACCAAACAAATTAGAAAGTTGCAGCGGGTCAATGTCAAAAAGAAACACCCGTGAAGGGGCCGTATAGAGCCTTTTTTATATCATTTGTAGTTGGCTAATATCTTTATGATGGGAAGTGACATTACCTTTAAAAAAAAATGTTGGGCAGTGATATATTTGTTGTTGTTTAATCCATCTTGGTCAATATCAAAGAAAGAAATTAAATAATATCTTCATTATAATGCTAAGATCAAGATGTTTTATCCTTCTTACTTATCACAAAAAAAATAAATAATAATAATAATAAGTTTTATATCCTTGAAAAATGTAATCTAACGTTTTTTTTTTGCTTTCTCTAATTTTAGTATTAAAAAAATTTATTTGTATATAAGAATACATGACTTTTTTATTTTAATTTTACAAAAAGTATATAATTAGAAATTATTTTTTTTATTGGTTTAAAACAATTACTGTTATCGTTATTAACATTATCGTAAAAAGAAAACTACTGAGTACACACTATATACTTTTTGAAATTAGAAACACAATTTATTTAAAGGGTATGTAAATAAATTTACAACATGAATTTGTATGAAAGAAGTTAATAACTCCGATTACGAATTCAAATTATGTTACCCCAAGTAAATAACATATACTAATAAAAACCCGTTATAAGAAGTATTTTGTAAAATTGATTGAACATTTCTTTGCTATACAATAAATTTGGTGTTTGCAAAGAAATATATAAATCAGTTTTTAATCCGAAAATATTATCAGAAACATTTTTAACAACTATGTACTATTTTTGCCATAGTAAAAAATAATCTTATATAAAAAAAAAGTACATCCACCGTATCTTTGTCAAAAGTTGCTAATCTTAAGATCCTGACCAAAGAATAGACGACTTTTACCCACTAGTAAATTAAGTGAATCACTGACAATCAATTATATCTACTAGTTTGGTGTATGAGTTTGAGTTAAAATTTGTAAGTTTAAATAGTAATTTTTGTTGACTTTTTCAGAAAAGACAAAAAACTTTTAAGGAAAAAGACAAAAAACATGATGAAAAAAGTACAGTTTAGTTGAAACTGAACTTACCAACCAAACGGACCCATAGTATAGTTTTCACTTTCAAATATTAATAAAATACTCAATTACCCTTAACCAATTTTTCCCAAGTGAGTTGACGATCTTTCAATTTTTCAACCGGTAAAATAACTCAATTATTATTATTATTATTATTATTATATTATTATTAAACGTCTAAATACGCTCTACTACTAAGCAAAAGTAAGTAACTCAAGTTGATTTCTTCTACAAGCAATTTAACTCAATTCATTTCTAAGCTGACGACCTAAATATTTTTGGAGAATTCCAAAATGAGAAAAGCTATTGTTGTGTTCGTGACTATGATAATCTTTATTGTAACTATATTTGCTACTTTTGTGCAAGCCAAAAATCCTCTCCCTAAATAAACTATGAGTGGCTATTTTTCTTTCGACCCTAATTGCTTCAAAGCATGCGAAAGAGAGAGATGCAAATCGTCTTGTATTGTCTTCATTTTATCACACAAAATGTCTTGGCCTTTGTATGGTTGATTGTGGTAACCTTCTCAAAAGAGGGCATCATTGATCTTGAACAATTTGGTTTATTCTTTATCTCGTCTTATAAATGGAAAATTACTCGCGATATTAACTATAATTTCTATTGTTTTTTTAACCGACATAAGAAGCATAGTCATATTTCTATTAAAATCAGTGTTTAAAATATTGTCACATATCGTTAATTAATATAAAAGATTACATTTATCAATGAAGTGAAAAAAAAAGAAGATAACAACGCAAATTGTTTAAAAAATGAATTTAGAGTAAGTATCTATAATATTAGTCCTTATACACACACCTATACATATAAGGCATGATTCATAATATTTCACAAATGTTAAGGATTGAATCAAGCAAATAATTATCCAGAATTTTACTTTTCAAATTTCATATATTTCAAGCTGACTGATTTGTTTAAAATACTGAGAATATGATCTTCTTTCTTTTATTTTGAAGGCCTTTCTACAATTAGGGCATCGTATCAATAACATATGTTTATGATCTTTGGATTTGATCAAAGTCATATAAAATAAAAAGTATGCAGATAGACAGTCTAATGGTTGAAAATAGAGCCATGTCGATGGTAAATAAATATAAGGTATTTTTCAAAAACTAATATCGGGTATTCTTGTCTTTTCATTTTGTTTTTATCTAAAATGTGTGAGAGTGTTGAAATAGAATTATACAACTTCATAAAACATTCCTATAAGATTATTGCAAGGAAATGCTTCCAACCACTTATATTTTACCTTTTTTCACAAGTATGGTGTATTTTCATTTCTTGCTTCTTTTGTTCTTAAAGTAAGCAGATCATAAAACAGGTAGGTGAGATCCCATTATAATCTTCATTGCATGGATGAAAAGTCTGAAAGGAACCCCTCAAAGGTTGAAGATTTTTCAATAATCTTAAAATTAAATCCTGCCGTACAAACACTTTAATATCCCCATGGAAATTACATTACTCTCACACGTGCAAAAGCCCACCTTTTTCTTAATTAATCCAAAACCTATTTCACGGTGAAACTCCTACCATGGTTGAGCCTAATATGACTCTGTAAACTTTACATTGATGTGCATTAAGATCTTTTACAACGAACACAGGAAAAATGTGTGGCAAATCAACACTTGAAAGTTATAAATTAAGAATAAGAATAGAGGGTGGCGTACCCAGATTGCAACTCAAAACTTGTGCAACAATAAGGCTAACTTCGATTCCTCCAACCCCCCGTTTTAGGGTCAACTAACTAATCTCTATATTTACTCACTGTTTTGCTGCCCATAAACGAGAGAGGCAAAAAAAATGAAAATTTTAAAGTGACTAGGTTTCAATTCAACCTTATCAACATAATATGGTAAGGTTCCAATTAGTAACACTCGACAACGAGTGAGCAGAAACCAAAGTTCATACAACAGATAGCTTAATAATCTTCATATTGTGAGAGAGCTTTGCTAGAGCCATCGTCACCGCCGTTAAGAGGAGAAAAAGCAGCAAAATAAGTTTACGCAACTAAAAGGTAAAAGTATGTTCACTTTCGAGACAACTTTGCCAAACCATCGAGTTTTAAAACCTTCCTTATGAGGAGGAACAGCCTCTGATCGAGCTCATATTTCTTGAAATAAGACGGATCACCCTTCAGCATCATCAAAAGACCACCAAATGAAGCATCAATCTCTGCTTTACCATGTCCGGAACCTTCAGAAATCCTATAAAGCTTCCCTTGCATGACATACTCGTAGTTGTCAGCAAGTGTCTTGCGGTTGACTGGAGTGTAATAGCCAGTGTCAGGTGTTCCATCCTCGTTCAGTGAGGAACTCAGCGCCATCGAGAATTTTTCACCTTCCTTCATCGGATACACATCTGTGTTCACATCTAGGTGCATGAACATATCAAACTTCTCACTCTTTGCTTCTATTCGAGTAACCCTGTCAAACTTTTTCCCATCAGGATTCAACTTTTCGATCTTGAAAATATCTTCAAAAAGAAACTCGGCCATTTTGAGGGTGATCTGCGCCTGGAAAAGGTTTTGGTCCCTCGGTTAACTCACAGAGATTGAAAACTCAAGTATGCAAAAGTTGTTTTTCAATATTTGGCATCTTGGGGCAAAGGGACCAGCATTACAAGCCTATGATTCAAACAGAGATATACTTAAATCAAATCGGTTAACTCATTAAGAAGAACAGAATGAGAAATAATTCAGCAGTACTTTACTGATTCAATTTATTCTTCAACACCATGAAAGGATTAAGCTTCATTCAGATAAATTTCATGTAAAACGAACTAGTATAATGAAAATGACTCGAGAGCCAAAATCAACTAAAACAACAAAGTCAGGTAAATGCGCATTTGAATTTCGAATGTAAAACCCGAATTGTAGACTAGCATTGATCATAAACCACTAACACTTAACACAAAATACATAACAGTGATACTAAAATTCAAGCTTCTGAAGAAAAGGAGCAGGTCATAGTTCCCCAAACAAGGCAAAGAAGAAGCAAAACCACCCTATGGAAGACGTGCATTTACAAACTTTAACATGATTTAGTGCAATAAACAGCTATATAACACAAATTAGAAGTTAAATATTACACAAAGGAAAAACCAGAGTAGAGAAATATAACATAGAGGTGAAGTTAAAACAGTGGAAATCAGTGATCACTAAAAACCAGATTTGGACTACTTTTTTATATTTTATTTTTACATTTTTACTGGGATTTAACTAGATATGAACATCCTGAAACCTGGGTGTTATTCGTTTCTTGTTTTATTATTATTATTTTTTTAAAAACTAGGGTTTCATTTTTCTTTTTTCCCATTTCTCACAAAGCTGATTCCATTTTGAGCTTGTTGAAACAATTAAAAAAAATTAGCTAAAATCCAGTTTAAATCACAAAAATTTCACAATCAGAGCTTAAAAAAAATGAATCAACGGTAGAATTTGGGGAAACAATCGCCAAGAAAATCATGAAGGAAAAACTCAATAGGCTCATACATCTAAGTACTGAGAATTTATGGGGTTTTAGGGATTTTTTCCTGGTAAAATCAGAACGAGAAAAGAGATTTTATTACACTTAGAATTGAAAGCAAGAAGGAAACACGAATTCAATAGGGAAATTTCTGAGAAAGGCGATTCAAGAGAGAAAAGAAAACCCTACCTCAAAATTTCTCCTTTTGCTCCGAAAAAGGTTCCGATGCAGAAATTGGTCTTCTACTTCTAATCAGAGGAAAGCTCAATGGTGAAGCCAAGGAAAGAGAGCTTGGGTTTTGCTGCCGTGAGAGAAAGCCTGAGAGAGTGAGGGAAAGAGACAAAAGAGAGTGTGTGTTCGGCCCAAAAAAAATTAAAAAAAAAAACGGGGTAAATCGGAAGGAGAGACAGAATGCAAATTTCAGAAAGTTCGAGAGCAAAAGCGTAATTTTCAAAACTTAAGGGGATACAATTTTTTATAAAATATTATATTGTTCTATTTTATGTCCCCGAGAGAGGTTCAATTTGACCCGTTAATTTTAAAAATTCTCATTTTATTTTTTTGAAACTTTGAATTTATTTTACTTAATTTATTTTGTTAGGTATAATTTAAGAGAGTTTTGGTGTGTAAATTTGAATTAAGATTTGTAAGTTTAAATAGTAAATATTTTTGAAATTTTTTGAATTTTCAGAAAAGATAAACAACGTTTTAGGGAAAAGACAAAAAACATGATAAAAAAAATACAATTTAATTTAAATTAAATTCATGACCAAACAAAACCTAAAAGTGAAAATGTGATAAACTATATCATATTTTTGCTTCTCTCTTTGAAATTAGTGTTATGTCCAATTTTACCCTCTCATCTTCTATCTTTCTAACTCACCCAAATTTCTACCTTTCTCACTCATCCAAATTTCCTCTCTCTCTCTCTCTATACGTTGCTGGCGGCATGAGATTCCATCACGATTTTCTGGTCTCGTGGCGCAAGGTTCTGTTTGCGATGGTGGATTGTCCAACGGCCCTTTCCTCGTGGTATTGCTTTCTCCGTCCCGATGGCATTGCGTGCTCCCCAGTGACGGTGACAGCAGATCTGATCTCGAGCTAACAGGCGACGGTGACAGCGGCTTTCGATCTGCGATGATGGTAGATTGCCGGTGCAGTGACCTTTGTGAAGCTTGGACCGAATGGGGAAGAAGATGACAGATTAGGGGTACTTTGGGATTTTTTTTTTTAAAATTTTTTTAAAGCCTATTATGCTATTTTCTTCCGATTCTAAAAAATTATGCTATTATTTTTCATTACCATCTATAAATACATTATTTTCCGCTTTCTTCCCTTTAAAATTGATGGAAAACAAGAGATTAATGTGGTGAGGTGTTCTTTATGTTAGATATATTTTTTTTAAAGGATTTTTGTTTGAACTCTGTTAAAGTTAATGGTAAAAACTTAACTCCTTTTTTCTGCATATTTTTTAATAAAAATTTTCTTTTGAGCTCTGTTTTTTTTTTTTTAATTTATTTTGCACTTTTCTTTAGTTTTAAAATATTTAAATTTCTTTAATTTTTAACATGTTTTGTTAGAAAATTTTAATAGATTAATTTTAATTTTTGAATTTTGGTTTATTTCTAATATGCATTGCTTTTATTTTTTAAAAAAATTTTAAATCTTGAATTTGCTTAATGAATGATTGAGTGTAATGATTATTTTGAAAAGTTTTGTTGAATGAAGGAATATTTTAGTCATACAAAATATGCGTGTAAAAATTAGTATTTCAAAAGAACTACAAGAATATTTGTGCAATTATTTATAAATTCAGAAGAAGAGTTTGATCGCATATAGTTGTCTCCGTATTTATTATTATTATTATTTTTTTTATTTTATTTTTATTTTTTTTTGTCTTCATGTTCGTTAACGTTATTAGAGATATATTTAGGAGGAGTGAATGAAAATAGTAAGACGGGAGTGGAAAGAAACGAGAAGGAAGGGATAAGTTATTTCCTTTGGCATGTAATCTCTCCAACAATTTCTCTAATTTAGGAGAGATCAAAGTTAGTATAATTTGAAGGATTTAGAGTACCCCACTATTTTTTTTTCCTTCCTCTTTTATCTTTTACCAAATAATTATAAATGTCAAAATATTTTCATCAATTCCTCTGTCACTCTCATTCTTTTTTACTTTTCTCTCGTGTCAACACACTTCAACACTTCATTTGATAAGAGCGAAAGAGAAGAGAAAGGAAATAAAACATATGAGGGAGAGAAAATGTGAATGGGAGAAAAAAAGTCAGTTTTCCTATAATCTTGTTCGACATAATAGGAGGGGAAAAAATACTTGTGATGAGAGAAATGCCTATTTTGTCCATTACTTGATATTAATTTAGTTTAAAAATAAGGATAAATAGGTAATTTAACTAAGAAAAATGCTAGAGACACCAACTCTAATCCTAACTTTTGAGTACCAACCTATGTGGCATATAAGTTGTCATTTTTTTATTGGTAAGTATTTAAAGTATTGCCACATCAATTAATTCCATCTACCAATGAATACATGACACATGAGTTGATACTTGGGATTTGAGTTGGTATTCTTAACATTACTATTTAACTATGTATACAAGATAAACAAGTTTGCCCAATCAAAATCTCTTCACTTTTGAAGAGATAAAAAATGATAGGACCCATTGATTTTTTTTTCTCTCCACTTTTTCTCTTTCTTCTCCCATTTTTCTCTCTCTTGCCAAACAACCTAAAATTCTATTTTCCCTTCAAAATCCCTCACCTCTTTTCTTTCCGCCCACTTTTCACTTCTACCAAGCATAGCAGAAAGGAATCTACTAAGATCACACATAGAATGACAAGGATTTTTATCAAAAGATGGACATCATATGCGCTATGAATCGAGATATGTTATTCCGGATTTACTATCTCATTGATTGTCTCCTTTATAATGTCATGACATATCATCTAAATTTAAGAATTTAGCCACATAAAGAATGTTAAACATTAAAAATTCATGAACAAATTGATGAGTTGTCAAAAGCATATTAATGTGATAGCCTTTGAGACAGAAATACGAGACAACACATTTAGACTCATGCATTATAGCCCAAACTTGGATACCAATAGAAGCGAAATCACTAAATAACACTTTCTTACCTCTATGCCACCACCGTAGAGTTGTCTCCTGTCTTGTTTTCGTGGACATTCTTTTTTAATAACTAGTTAAGGTACGTGCGATGCACGTATTGAATTATAATTATAAATTTTCATAACGTAGAAAAAATAAAAGAAAAATTTGTATTTAGAATTTGAACAAGAATATGCAATTCTAATAGTAGAAGTAAATAAAATAAAATAAAATAAAAACATAAACACAATGCACAAACTTAATCATAAAATTGAAAGAATACTCATTGCAATCAGAAATCAAATTTGATCACAAACAACAAATTTAAAATTTTCAATGAGAAAGTTGAGATTAGAGATCTCTAAAAAAATATTTATGATAGACAATTTACATGAAAGTTGAGCTTTTAGATGTGACAATTTTTTAAACCCTTAACAATAATAAGAATAAAAAAATATAACTCATATACAATATAGGTTGGTGCTCAAAAGTTCGGATTAGAGTATGTGTCCATAGTTAAGTAACAATTTTTCCATATTTAACCATAAAATTGTCATTCTATTTTATAATCTAAGCATTTTCCAGAAGAAATGCTAGCAATATTCATCCTATCACTTGCTTCAATGTCTAGTTTTAGTTTATTTTCTCATGGATCTAAGGTAACTTGTGATCACATAAAAATTACTCTATCCACTCAAATTATAAAAGTACCCATAAAGTATATGTGCCTACATCCTTCATTGCTTTGTACATCATACTAAATTAAAATTAAAATAATTCGACAAAAAAATATTTAAATTGAGACTTTCATTGCTAAGGTCTTAAAACAAATTTGAAAATTCCTCTACCAAGCCATATTGAATACCGATGTGAGATGCCATAGAGGCTGACTTTTGTTTATGATTTGACGGAATAAAATTAAACATGAGTTTTATAACATTGAGTTATTATTTACTTATTTGTTTTCTTATTTTTTTTTACTTCTTCTTCTTCTTAGTTCTTCAACACACTCTCAGTTGCCTTTTTTAGTCACACTGGGTTATGGCTTCAAGCTTTACGGTTTTTTTTTTCCTTGGCAATTAGGGTTGGTTATGCAATTATCTAAAAACTAATTCTATTTACACTCTTTAATTACAAATATTTCCACTTAACTATATCTTGTCTTTATTATAATAAATAAACCATTATACATATACCACATTACTCATAAAAATATATATATGTATATATTTTCAAAATCCATAAATACACTTGCATCTTTTGTAACTCTAATTTCAATTTTTTAAACTCTAAAATTTTCTCCATCAAATTCTTTTTAAGAAAACAAATTACTAAGTTCTATGTTGTCAAATTATTTTACATTCATCTTATTTTGTTTTTATTAAATCTATGGTGAATCTTGATATTTTTGTGGTATAAAGATTTTGCTCTTCGTAAATTAAAACAATATTTTGCCAAAAACACAAATTAATAAGTAAATAAATACGTAGTGCTATTTGCTTTCCTTTTTTTTTTTTTTTCCAGAATTTTTTTTTTCAATGGGAAACGTTTTTTTTTCCTAATGGAAAACAAATTTTTCTCAATAAAATTAAAACAAAATTGAAGTGGGAGTTTAAGAGGATCAAATGAGGTACTATTAAAGCAAATTTTATAAAATGATAAATTATATAAATCATTTTATTAGTATTAATTGACATGTACATATCTAGTTATTGTTAGGCCGAAAATTTTTTTGAACTAAATTAATGATAATAGTGTGATTGCACTTAAATATGGTGGGTCAACTCAATTGTTTGCTTGAAGCAGAAAAGCCAACTCAATATGTGACTCATAAAGAAGCAGCAAGTGTCAAGTTAAATATGCAGTTAAAAGGGGGAAAAAAATGAGTAAAACATCAGAACGCAACCGAAACTTGTGTTTTTGAGGACGAAAGTGATCAGTGAAATAAGATATTTACTTTTTTAATATAGTTAAAAATGTGCCCCATGAATAGGAAAAGGGGTGCACTCCCTCCATGCCACCAGCTATATTTAGTTCCTATTCGTATAGTCTCCTGCGCTAGCTCTTGTAGTCGGAGAATTGTACGAATGATATATATATATATATATATGTATGAAATTGCACTCTGCCCATAATGGTAGTTTTGCGAAGTAACATACCTTTTACAGGTGTCCTTTGCCTATGTATGATGCATCTCCTTTAATAGGCCTCAGGAAACACCCGTTTTCCTTTCTAAGGGAAAAAAATAAAAAATAAAAATTAAAAATTAAAACGAAACAAATTAAGAGAGAGAGAGAACTCTTTTTCTCAAGGAGAAGTTTTCCATGTCTTACCTTGGCCAATGGACAAATCCCTTCAATTCACTTTTATATGCAATTATATAAATATATATATATATATTTTAGTTTTTTTTTTTTATATGCTACAATATTTTTCATGAGAAATTGCAATAAGTAGAATTTTAGGAAAAATAATTGACATAATCTATTTAAACAATTTAAATTAAATAGTCAAATTTCTTAGATAAATTGAAATTTTTCGGTAACTTAATTTACTAGATAAATTAAATTACACGTCGTCCTTTACATGATTAGTTTCTTATTTTGTTCTTTAATCCTTCTTTTAAAAGATACTACTTACTTCAATTATTATGTAAAATGCCATTTACTTCTTTCTCAGAAAAATGTTACTAGATTAAATCTAGCAAATATTATAAAAAAAAAAATACATTTTAAAGTTATATCCTCGGACTACAGTACAGCAATACACCAATAATCATCTCTGGCGATGCCTATTTGTGTCGTGGCTGGTCAGCGTAGTTCACATCCTTTGTTAGGGCTGAGAAGACACCTCTTGTCCCGCAATTGTGGGCTATTTGTTATCTTGTCTTATCAGGGTGATTTGTAAGATTGCACTTTCCTTTATTATTATCATAATTATAATAGTTTCCTTTTTTTTTTTGCTAACAAAAAAGTTTCATTTTTTTAATTTTAATTAGATAAATATAAAGATTTGATCCAATAAACATTAAAAAAAGATTTAAAAAATAGTAATATATCTATTTAACTATGTCTTTCTTTTACTCAAAAAAAAAAAAAAAAAAAAAAACTGTCTTTCTTTTTACCCTTTCTTAGTCCATGTCTGTACCTTGGGCTTCGGACGAACGAGTTCGGAGTGAAAAACTATTAATTTTTCTGTTGTTAGTTTGGTGGGATTGAAAAGTTGTAAAAAACCACCAATTAAAACAAATCATTTGTAATCGGCTTAAGTTAGTTTGAGCTTATCAATCAAACAATTTTAGTAGAAAAATTGTGATGATCATCATATAAAATTGACTATTTTTTTTTAGGTCTTTTAACGAATCGAAAATTTTACTTAAATCATTATACATAAAATAACATTAAGATATTCAAAACTGACATGCATGAAAATATATAGAGAGAGATAAGAAAGATAAGGAAAAAGTTAAAATAGTTTTAGTTCAGTTGGCAGATCATGATAAGTTACCGATAGACTGTGAATAAAATTTCGAAAGAAAAAAAAAATTTTTATCATCTTCGTCCTCGAGATGAGAAGGATTAAAATTGCAAAAATAGTTAAAGTTTTCCTGATGGTTTATGGTGTGGGATTCATCTGCAAATTTCTTAGGGATCCTTACTCTATTGTGGAACTGCATTTGATGTGGACCTTTTCATGCACGTGTGTTAATTTAATTTAATTTTTTGTATTTTTCCTTTTCTTTTTTTGAAGGTAGCTAAGGAATCTATTTAATTTATTTACTCTTGTTTATCTATTCAAATAAAAAGATTGGTACTTTTGTCAGTTTTGTGGCCTGAAATGTCTAAAACATAAAATTTATTTTAAAAAAATTCCAATTCATTTAAATATTCTTTCAATTTCAGTGAAACCTACACGGCACTTGTTATTCTATCTCTTGCAAATACCGATCCAAAAAGATTCTTCATTTGATATAAAATCTTTTGAAAATTTTCTTTTCAAACCTATATGCTAAACAAAAGATAATTTAAAAAGTAGACTCATTAATCGACCAAACAAATAAAAAGATATATCCGTACTATTTGTTATGGTGAACCTTAAATGCTAGTACTACTTGTACGTCACTATTTGTTAGAAGTTAAATCTAACGAAATATTTTTTTAACGACATTTTGAAGTGCCCAAATTAATTGGTGTACTCTAATAATCTTTTCCAATGCCCATACAATAGTTATGATTTATAAGCTTGATCAGTGTTATTATTCCTTTCTTAGGACCCAAGAGAGACATCCCCTTTTCCCCAAGTCCTAGATCTACTTTGTTTCCACATTGTCTTATCCTTTAAAATAAAAGAAAGTAAGAGTAGAGGGTTATAAAGCTAGAGGTCGACATACTCAAATAATTATTTTGGGGTGGATATATCTTCGCAGGATATACGGATCCTTAATGAAATAGATTGTTTATATATAACTATCTAGTGTAGTGGGGACGACTTGAACCTAAACATTTAGCGAGGAGGATAGGCAGCTTATCAACCCACCTAAAGAACGTTGCCCATATTTGTTTTACTTAGCTAAGAGACAAATGACCATATTCATTTGTAACTTCTATAATGTCACTTTAGTATACTGACAAATTAAATCTACTGAAGTATATTATATACATTTTATTTTCCGGTTATGCTTCAACAACTAGTTTCCAAATTTTTAGTAGCAATGACAACTCATTGGTATAACGTCTAACACAACATATATATCACTCCCTTTGGTAACTAAGTTTAATTCCAACTAATATGCACTTTTTCATTTAATTTTTTATTTTTTTTTTGAAAAGTCAATAAAATTTATAACTAGTTTTTAAAAAATCAACTAACTTCAACTTAAATTTTTATCTCCAATTAACTTACAAAACGAAGACATGATGTATTCTAGTTCTAAAAATAAGTTACTTTTTAAAATACTTCTATAATTGGGAAAGTTGATTATATGAAGGTAATTGAGATCCCCTTCTATACATGATATATATATATATATATATATATATATCGTGTGATTGCTAGTGAGAATATATCATATCATGAGGAACGTACTTGTTGTACTTCTCTAGATCATGACCTTCACAATTATACTTGCAATATCCAGTGATTTTGTGCAAGCCAAAACTGATATTCTTGAGCCATCATTTGACCACTCCCGTTCGGGATGGAAGTTAGGTTTTTTTATATGTTGGCATTTATGGCAATTTTATTAGAAAAATAAAAGTGATATTTTGTTAGCTAGTTTTAGGAAGTAATTAGGTAAATTACTTGTTTTGAATATATGGATAGCTGCTTGTTTTGGAAGTTGGGTTAGTTACTTGTTCTGGAAGTTGACGTGATAGAGTGTATTTGACTTGATCTACACAGTCTACAAATTGACAGTTTTTATTTTGGTAAAAATCAAGGATAATTGGGTTGCAACTCGTAACATAGGTTATTTTCGACGTATTCTATCGAGATATAATAATATTATTGAACCAACTCGTAACATTTAAAGCTTTTGAGATGTTTCGATTTTATTTGTAAATATAAAGGGCACCAATGTAAGTCTCTTTTCTATCTTTCTTATGTCGTACAGTACTATCTATACAAAATGACATATAATCATAGAAAGAGCTTTGCGCTTTCCACTTAACTATATCTTGTCTTTATTATAATAAATAACCATTATACATATACCCATTACTCATAAATATATATATATATATATATTTTCAAAATCCATACATACACTTGCATCTTTTGGAACTCTAATTTCAATTTTTTAAACTCTAAAATTTTCTCCATCAAATTCTTTTTAAGAAAACAAATTACTAAGTTCTATGTTGTCAAATTATTTTACATTCATCTTATTTTGTTTTTATTAAATCTATGGTGAATCTTGAAATTTTTGTGGTATAAAGATTTTGCTCTTCCTAAATTAAAACAATATTTAGCCAAAACACAAATTAATAAGTAAATACGTAGTGCTATTTGCTTTCCTTTTTTTTTTTTTTCCAGAAAGAATTTTTTTCAATGGGAAAACGTTTTTTTTTTTCCCCTAATGGAAAACAATTTTTCTCAATAAATTAAAACAAAATTGAAGTGGGAGTTTAAGAGGATTAAATGAGGTACTATTAAAGTAAAATTTATAAAATGATAAATTATATAAATCGTCCTCGAGATGAGAAGGATTAAAATTGCCAAAAATAGTAATGTTTTCCTAATGGTTATGGTGTGGGATTCATCTGCAAATTTCTTAGGGATCCTTACTCTATTGTGGAACTGCATTTGATGTGGACCTTTCATGCACGTGTGTTAATTTAATTTAATTTTTGTATTTTCCTTTTCTTTTTTTGAAGGTAGCTAAGGAATCTATTTAATTTATTTACTCTTGTTTATCTATTCATAAAAAATATTGGTACTTTTGTCAGTTTTGTGGCCTGAAATGTCTAAAACATAAAAATTTATTTAAAAAATTCCAATTCAACTTAAATATTTCTTCAATGTTTGAAACCTACACCGCACTTGTTATTCTATCTCTTGCAAATACCGATCCAAAAAGATTCTTCATTGATATAAAATCTTATGAAAATTTTCTTTTCAAACCTATTTGCTAAACAAAAGATAATTTAAAAGTAGACTCATTAACCGACCAAACAAATAAAAGAAATATCATCCATTATATCCGTACTATTTGTTATGGTGGACCTTAAATGCTAGTACTACTTGTACGTCACTATTGTTAGAAGTTAAATCTAACGAAATATTTTTTTAACGACATTTTGAAGTGCCCAAATTAAATTGGTGTACTCTAATAATCTTTCCAATGCCCATACAATAGTTATGATTTATAAGCTTGATCAGTGTTATTCCCTTTCTTAGGACCCAAGAGAGACATCCCCTTTTCCCCAAGTCCTAGATACTTTGTTCCACATTGTCTATCCTTTAAATAAAAGAAAGTAAGAGTAGGGTTATAAAGCTAGAGGTCGACATACTCAAATATTATTTAGGGGTGGATATATCTTCGCAGGATATACGGATCCCTACTGAAATTGATTGTTGATATATAATTGTCTAGTATAGTGGGGATGACTCGAACCTAAATATTTAATGAGGAGGGCGGACGGCTTATCAACCCACCTAAAAAACGTTGTCCATATTTGTTTACTTAGCTAAGAGACAAATGACCATATTCATTTGTAAATTCTATAATGTCACTTAGTATACTGACAAATTAAATCTACTGAAGTATATATGTATATACATTTTATTCCGGTATGCTTCAACAACTAGTTTCCAAATTTTAGTAGCAATGACAACTCATTGGTATAAACGTCTAACACACACATATATATCACTCCCTTTGGTAACTAAGTTTAATTCCAACTAATATCAACTTTTTCATTTTAATTTTTTATTTTTTTTTTGAAAAGTCAATAAAATTTATAACTAGTTTTTAAAAAATCAACTAACTTCAACTTAAATTTTTTATCTCCAATTAACTTACAAAACGAAGACATGATGTATTCTAGTTCTAAAAATAAGTTACTTTTTAAAATACTTCTATAATTGGGAAAGTTGATTATATGAAGGTAATTGAGATCCCCTTCTATACATGATATATATATATATATATATATATATATCGTGTGATTGCTAGTGAGAATATATCATATCATGAGGAACGTACTTGTTGTACTTCTCTAGATCATGACCTTCACATTATACTTGCAATATCCAGTGATTTTGTGCAAGCCAAAACTGATATTCTTGAGCCATCATTTGACCACTCCCGTTCGGGATGGAAGTTAGGTTTTTTATATGTTGGCATTTATGGCAATTTTATTAGAAAAATAAAAGTGATATTTTGTTAGCTAGTTTTAGGAAGTAATTAGGTAAATTACTTGTTTTGAATATATGGATAGCTGCTTGTTTTGGAAGTTGGGTTAGTTACTTGTTCTGGAAGTTGACGTGATAGAGTGTATTTGACTTGATCTACACAGTCTACAAATTGACAGTTTTTATTTTGGTAAAAATCAAGGATAATTGGGTGCAACTCGTAACATAGGTTATTTTCGACGTATTCTATCGAGATATAATAATATTATTGAACCAACTCGTAACATTTAAAGCTTTTGAGATGTTTCGATTTTATTTGTAAATATAAAGGGCACCAATGTAAGTCTCTTTTCTATCTTTCTTATGTCGTACAGTACTATCTATACAAAATGACATATAATCATAGAAAGAGCTTTGCGCTTTCCACTTAACTATATCTTGTCTTTATTATAATAAATAAACCATTATACATATACCACATTACTCATAAATATATATAATATATATTTTCAAAATCCATACATACACTTGCATCTTTTGGAACTCTAATTTCAATTTTTAAACTCTAAAATTTTCTCCATCAAATTCTTTTTAAGAAAACAAATTACTAAGTTCTATGTTGTCAAATTATTTTACATTCATCTTATTTTGTTTTTATTAAATCTATGGTGAATCTTGAAATTTTTGTGGTATAAATTTTGCTCTTCCTAAATTAAAACAATATTTAGCCAAAAACAAATTAATAAGTAAATAAATACGTAGTGCTATTTGCTTTCCTTTTTTTTTTTTTTCCAGAAAAGAATTTTTTTCAATGGGAAAACGTTTTTTTTTTCCCCTAATGGAAAACAATTTTTTCTCAATAAAATTAAAACAAAATTGAAGTGGGAGTTTAAGAGGATTAAATGAGGTACTATTAAAGTAAAATTTATAAAATGATAAATTATATAAATCGTCCTCGAGATGAGAAGGATTAAAATTGCCAAAATAGTTAATGTTTTCCTAATGGTTTATGGTGTGGGATTCATCTGCAAATTTCTTAGGGATCCTTACTCTATTGTGGAACTGCATTTGATGTGGACCTTTTCATGCACGTGTGTTAATTTAATTTAATTTTTTGTATTTTTCCTTTTCTTTTTTGAAGGTAGCTAAGGAATCTATTTAATTTATTTACTCTTGTTTATCTATTCACATAAAAATATTGGTACTTTTGTCAGTTTTGTGGCCTGAAATGTCTAAAACATAAAAATTTATTTTAAAAAATTCCAATTCAACTTAAATATTCTTTCAATGTTTGAAACCTACACCGCACTTGTTATTCTATCTCTTGCAAATACCGATCCAAAAAGATTCTTCATTTGATATAAAATCTTATGAAAATTTTCTTTTCAAACCTATTTGCTAAACAAAAGATAATTTAAAAAGTAGACTCATTAACCGACCAAACAAATAAAAAGAAATATCAATCCATTATATCCGTACTATTTGTTATGGTGGACCTTAAATGCTAGTACTATTTGCACGTCACTATTTCTTAGAAGTTAAATCTAACGAAATATTTTTTTAACGACATTTTGAAGTGCCCAAATTAAATTGATCTACTCTAATAATCTTTTCCAATGCCCATATAATAGTTATGATTTATAAGCTTGATCAGTGTTATCCCTTTCTTAGGACCCAAGAGACATCCCCCTTTTCCCCAAGTCCTAGATCTACTTTGTTTCCACATTGTCTTATCCTTTAAAATAAAAAAATAAGAGTAGAGGGTTATAAAGCTAGAGGTCGACATACTCAAATAATTATTTTAGGGGTGGATATATCTTCGCAGGATATACGGATCCTACTGAAATGATTGTTGATATATAATTCTAGTATAGTGGGGATGACTCGAACCTAAATATTTAATGAGGAGGGCGGACGGCTTATCAACCCACCTAAAAACGTTGTCCATATTTGTTTTACTTAGCTAAGAGACAAATGACCATATTCATTTGTAACTTCTAATGTCAACTAACTTTAACTTAAAATTTTTATCTCTAATTAACTTACAAAACGGAAACATGATGTATTCTAGTTCTAAAAATAAGTTATTTTTTAAAATACTTCTATAATTGGGAAAGTTGATTAATGAAGGTAATTGAGATCCCCGTCTATACATGAAATAAATATATATATATATATATTATATATCTTGTGATTGCTAGTGAGAATATATCATATCATGAGGAACGTACTTGTTGTACTTCTCAAGATCATGACCTTCACTATTATACTTGCAATATCCAGTGATTTGTGCAAGCCAAAACTGATAATCTTGAGCCATCATTTGACCACTCCCGTTCTGGATGGAAGTTGTTAGGTTTTTTATTATTGGCATTTATGGCAATTATATTAGAAAAATAAAAGTAATATTTTGTTAGCTAGTTTTAGGAAGTAATTGGGTAAATTACTTGTTTTGAATATATGACTAGCTGCTTGTTTTAGAAGTTGAGTTAGTTACTTGTTCTGGAAGCTGACATGATATAGTGTATTTGACTTGATCTACATAGTCTATAAATTGACAGTTTCTACTTTGATAAAAATCAAAAATGATTGGGTGCAACTCGTAACATAGGTTATTTTCGACGCATTCTATCGAGATGTAATATTATTATTGAACTAACTCGTAACATTTAAAACTTTTGAGATTTAAAGCTTTTGAGATGTTTCGATAATTTAACAAGTTTGGTGATAAAACATTTCAGTTAAAGGTATATTATTATGCACAATTTTATTTGTAAATATAAAGGGCACCAATGTAAGTCTCTTTTCTATCTTTCTTATGTCATACACTACTATCTATACAAAATGACATATAATCATAGAAAGAGCTTTGCGCTTTCCACAGCTTGATTTTCTCTCTTTGTGTTCACCAATGACTCGCAAAAAACGTGATGGTGACATTTTGGTTGTGTATAAAAAAGTCTCTCAAGAAAGACTCTTCAAAAGTTTGATTTTTCATAATTTACTTTTGTCTCTTTCATAACCCAACGACGGAAGAATTACGGGTCTCCACTAAAGAAAAGGCAGGAATAGAAGCATTAAACACTTGAAAATAATATCTATAGAGAGAGAGAGAGAGATAGAGAGAGAAAGAGAGAGACCTAGCTCTCGACGGCAAAAATGAGAATTTCATCCATCAAATTTTTAGTTAACCGTTTGATATGAAACAAAAACTGTAATAATAAGAATCTGACTACTAAAGAGCAAAAAGAAAACAATTAATCCGGATTTTATTACACACTGTACATTAGTTTTGTTACCTTTATTTTGTTGGCCAATAATTTATTATTGTTAGACCAATTAATAATATCTAAAGCTTTTGAGATAAATCGGCATTCTAACGGTTCTATTTCATTAAACTGATAAAAGTATTGAAATAAAGCATTTCAGCTAAAAGTATATAATATTATGCACAATTTAATTGTAAATATGAAGAGTACCAATGCAATTATCTTTTCTATATCTATACATAAAAAATCACATACATTAATTATTGAAAGAGCTTTGCGCTTTGCAATTGTCTCTTAACTAATAATGAGTTGAAAAAAATGTGATGGTGGTCCTTTGAATTGTCTAAATATATAAATTAAAAGGCTGCAAGACTTGGTTGCTTCTACTCCACCAAAATTAATTCATGGACGAATTTAAATTCATATATACATCTCAAGACTTTTGAGAGCCCAACAAAAGTTTTGATTTTTTCGTACTTCGCTTTGACCCTTCGCACCGTGTCACTTTCATAACCCACCCACGGAAGAATTATGGGTCAACCACAAATAAAAAATAAGTACACGAAGAAAAAAATGTTAAACTGTTGAAAAATTATATTAATAGAGAATTTTATATGGTTAAATTGAACCGTTTAAATCAAAGAAATGTAAAGGAATCTGGTAACAAAAAGGGCAAAAGGAAAACAACAATCCAGATTTTATTATGTTGTACATTTCGTTTGTTACGTTTCTCTCAAATTTAATAATTTCTTTAAATATTCCTCATTAACTTCTTTAAAGAGTCGGTTGAGTCTCAAAAATTTTCAATATGGATGCAGAGATCTGGACCACTCCTTGTATTATTTATTTATTTATTTTGGTGGAACCACTTTTTGTATATTTTTACCCGGACTATTGTAAGAAAGCTAGGTTCACTACTTAGCTTGCTGAGCTCATTAATTCTTCTCATAGACCATCTTATATACACACACACACACACCCTATGTTAATATTTATCACAAAAAATGTAAAAAACAATATCATTTTACTTTATAATGTAATGTACAATACTATTTTTATTTTTTTTAATCAATATTAAGCTTTAAAACTCGTAAAGTAATATTTTAATAATTTAAAATGAAAATAGTTGAATGACTAGATTAAAAAGGAAACGATGTCAATTAATAAAAATCAAATGTTAAATTTTATATTAATTATAATTGTAAATTTACCATTAAGTTTATCATATGGTAAATTTGACATAAAAAATAACACTCTATTAAATAGAGTATGCTCTTATGAGACCTATATTATTAGCCATCAAACTTATGTAAACTGAATTTTAACTTTTTTTTAATCTTTTTCTTTCAGTAAATTAGATAGATAATATGAGGATGAGGGCCACATGTGTGTGTATATATATATTAGTTGATAAATACGTATTATATGTGTACGAAATAGATAAAAAAATTTCATGTGATATTGACGTGATCACCACATGACAATCACGCGTGATAATAGAATTAGGAGGACAAAAGCCTCTGTTCACGCCTTTAACGAGAGTTAAAAAGATACACACACACAATATCAAGTCCAAGGGGCGCGTAACTTCTGGAGAACGAAAACCATGACATACATTATTATATAACACCACATAGAAAATCTCCAAATGCAAACGATTCTACAGGCAAAAAAAGTCAAGACAATGAAAAGACCTAAGAAATTTCCAGTGGGCTCAACAAAAAGCTAAATTAAACTCTCTCAAAAGCCCCTCCTAGAAAGGAAGTCATAAACGGCATTAATTTCCACAGCTCATATCAATTTAATATCTTCGTACATCTGTGTTCAGTATTCCTCCATACATCAAACTAACGGGAAGCCAAAAAAAAAAAAAAAAAAAAACCAATGGGCCGCTCCGGCGACGACGACGATTATGATGAACACAAACGCCGCCTCGATGTCAGCCACAAGGTCACCCTCGCCGCCATCTCCTCCCTATTCGCCGTCACTCTTCTCGTCATCCTCTTCTTTCTCTACATGAAATACCGCCAGAATCGCCGCCAGCAGCGCCGGCGAATCGACTTCGTGTCCCGCCTCATCTCCTCTCGTACCAACGCGTCCAATTCCAACTCCGATTCCGCCCCCCCTCCGACCACCCGTCGCACAGAACGAACGCCGTCGGCGGACTCGATCCGACGGTCATAAACTCCTTGCCGGAGTTCATGTACAAGCCCTCCGCCGCCGAGGAAGCTTTGGAGTGCTCGTCTGCCTGGCGGTCGTGACGAGGAGGCGAAGGTGAGGTTGTTGCCAAATTGCGGCCACGTTTTCCACGTGGACTGCGTCGACATGTGGCTCGGCTCTCACTCGACTTGCCCGCTCTGCCGCGCCGAGGTGGAGCCGACGGTGGTGCTCATGGATCAGCCGGAGCCAGGCGGCGCAGCGGCGGAGCAGCCGCCGACGGCGCCGCCGGTGGACGAGATGAGCCTGCTCCACGGCGAGGCTCAGCCGGAGAGCAAGCCAAGCGGCTCGCGGCTGAGCTCGTTTAGGAGGATGCTGAGCAGGGAGAGATTGTCTATGAGGTCGCTTGACAGTTGTTCAGAAGCTGCTGCCCTCTGGTGCTGCTGCTGCTCATCATGATCTTGAGAGGCAGTGATGACACGTATTTGGCCTTATAATTGGTATACATTATAATTTTTTTTTTTGCTTAAATAAAAACATTTTTGTATTGGTCATTATCGAGTTTAGTTTTTTTTTTTTTTATTATATTTATATATATACGAATTGGTATTGGATTGTTTGATGCCTAAGATTAAGGTATTAGTTGTGAGCAGTTTGTGAACATATAATAGGAAATTGTATAAATTTTATGGAGCTGTATTGGATTCAAGATATCTGGCTTGGTTAACTATTTTTCCCTATAATCCTGTATTTTCTTTGTAAAATTATATATAATTACTAGCTAGATCTAGTACCATGTTCCTAAAGTAGGAAGAAGGATTTTTGTTTTTTTCGTTTTGTTTTCTTTTTAACTGATAACAGGATGCGCATATTATTTGAATTCTTTTTTTTTTTTTTTTGAAATTATTTTTTATTTCCACTCTTATTTTTACGTCCTCGAATTAGTTATTGCAAGTATACATAGTTTGTTTCCTTTTTGTCTTAAAATTCTGACTTTAGAGTTTAGAACTATGAACATCATCAAGAAATATGTTTTAAACTATACATCTCATTAAACTAGTTCATAAAGAATTTCATCATATTCTTACAAATTATGGCATGAAATATTCAGTTTGTATACAAACTTTAGATACTGTGCGTTGTGAAATACACAAAAAGTGTCATATTGTCCTTAAAATTATGGTGTGAGAGGGTGCTGGATCCTGTTTTTAATTCCAAAAGTTAGTAAGACATCTACGTTTTATTTATTTATTTATTATATTTGGGTAAAATTTTTTTTCAAAAAGAGCGACTGGCGTTAGTATAAGTTTTTCGGACGTTATCAAAGGGGCTTCACCAGATACTGACATAAAATGTTTGTTGAAGGCCTTATGAGCGGGCCTTATCTCTAGACGAGAAGCACGTCACCCCAATCTTATTGAATGTGCTAGACTATCATATTTTGTGAGAGTAAAACATATTTATTCTTTAAGAAACTACTAAATCGTATTTTTCACCGGTTAGAATTGGATCTCCAAATCAACTCTATAGAAGATAAAATTCGACTTCAAAGAGCCCTCAATAAGTAGTCCTATATATATAGCTCCAAGAGTCATGAATAATTAGCATGGGTTAAGTATTTCCGAGCTTGACAACATACCAAATATCTAGTAGCAACTTCAACAACATCTTGCAAAGTTGGAGTAATGTAGCAAATTAAATAAGGATATTTGATATCTACATGTAGAGGTCGTAGAGGAGCGGAACCCGGCCAAGATGATGACGGTCAACTGCATGCTAGATTAGGCAACAACCAGTTTGAATTGGCCATTCAAGAAGCTTATTCAGATGGAAAACAACAACCAAAGTATCTTTAGTTCAATGATAAGGAACCACTCGATCATCATCAAAATCCCAACCAAACCTCAACGCAGCGACCTTAGGTCATCTCCAACCAGGCTTCATTTTGGTGCAAAACGCCAAAATTATCCTCAAGTTGGGCTCCAATCAAACTCTGTAGCGTAACTCCAAAATGCAGTTGCGAACAGTACTGTGTCAAATCTAGATTTGATGCAGTACTGTTAGAGTCAGCGCAGCTTTTTTATTTTTTTTTTATTTTTTTTAAGTTGTTATAAAATGTAGAGTAAATTGTTAAGTTGATTCCTGAACTTTTAACTTCGTACAATTTTGCTCCTTGAACTTTTTTCATAGTTAGAATGCCCTTAAATTATTACAATAATTCTTTATGTTAATTTTTGGATGGAATCCGTAAGTTAACATCACTTTTTGACCAAATTACTAATGGATTCCGTTTCAAATTACGAAAATGACTATTGTAATAAGATTTTAATAGTTTAGGGACATTCTTTGTTTTTTTTTTTTTCATAACTGTAATGATCACAAACTAGTAAAAACGTTGCTACAGTGGTCATTTCTATTAATTTTTGGACAGAATCCGTAGTTAGCATCACTTTTTGATCAAATTATTAACAGATTCTGTCCAAAAAGCAACGGGAAGGACTATTCTAGCAATATTTTAATAGTTTGAGGCATTTCAGTTATGAAAAAAAAAGTTAGAAATCAAAGTTGTACAAAGTTAATAGTTTGGACTAAATGAGCATTTTACAATCTAATTAAATAGAAGATAGAGGGAATATTCTTTTTAGATTAAAACTTTAAGTAAATGGGTTGTAGATGAATCTTAAATTAAAGTTAAAGTTGTACTATTTTGGTGTAAAAACAAATCTACAATAGAGTAATAGATTGGAGATGTTCTTATTAGCTGCTCTCGATGTGAGTGTCACCTGAGCCATGAATGTTGTTTGCTTTTGTTTTGTTTTGTTTTTGTTTTTGTTTTTGTTTTTGTTTTTCTTCAAATTTCCCACTCCAGAAAAAATACGTGTAGTAGTCATGAATGTTGTTTCATCTTCAAGAGAAAGGTATGTCGTTTTCAATTAAATCGAGTAAAGGTCGTTTTGTTTTTGCTTTGATACCTTTGATGTCGTTTTCGCCTTCTGTATTCTTGACTTTGTTGTGTTGTTTCTTGTCGTTTCTCACATTATTTTTAGTTATTGTTTCTAGTCCTTTCCCTGCATCATTGTTGATATGTTTTTTTAAATTAATTTAATTTCATGTCGTTTTTGTTTTGTTTTGTCGGATCTCCTTTTCTTGTCGTTTTTGACTGTTTACGTGATTCTGGATCTTTTTGGAGTCGTTTCTAGTTTGTTAGTCGTTTTCTATGTTGAAATCGTTTGTTTTCTTTTGTTGATTTTTGATATTTCTGTCATCGATAATGCATCTCATGTCTGTTTCAACATTGTTTCCAATTCAAATTTCTATATTCTTGACCTCTGTTTGCTTGTCGTATCATTTTATGGTCGTTTCACACCTTATTGTCGTTTGACTTTTTTTTTTTGGTTGCCATTCTACATTATTGTCGGTTCTCTGTTCATGTTGTTGTTGTTTTTATTGTTTTTTTTCTTTTTTCTTTTTGTTTTTTGTTTTTTGTTTTATTTTTGTTTTTTTATTTTTGTTTTTTGTTTTTGTTTTTGTTTGGAAGATAGTTGTCGTTTTAGCTGTTCTGTCATTTTATATATTTCGGTGTTATCCAGAGTCTTGTTTCATTCTGAAGCTTACGACATCTTTATTGCCTTTTATTTTATGTCGTTTACTCGTACCTAGACGTCTTCAATATTTTCGTTGTCCTTATCCATTTAATGCTGTTTTATTTGCTGTCGTTTACAATGTCCAATTCCTTTGTTTCCTCTGCCGTTTGTGCTTATTATGTCGTTTCCATTTATCCTTGCCAGTTTACCAATTTTAAATTGGGTTTATAAATTTGAATGCACTCAAGTCAATTTTAGAAAATCACCCTACATTAACCCAATTAAACATATCATGTTAGTCATTTTGTTAGTTTATAGTAGATTTAAACGGAATGCGTGCTTTGAACACTTATATAGAATTGAGAGAATGTAATGACCACTTTTAACAAATTGAAGGGTAAATCAATATAATATCACTTTTTTATTATTATTATTATTATTATTATTATTATTATTATTATTATTATACATTTTTTGTATAATCCAGGGCATATTGAAAAATGGTCCATAATTTAGCGGGCGCTACTTATGAAAAACACCCGTTTGAAATTAATCATAAGTTCCTCTAAATTTGGGTTTCTTTATAAAAGGAAAAGAAAGGGACAAAAATTTATATAAGGGTATCAATTGATAAAGGACATAAATCTTTATCCATGTCAATATATACCTAATTTTTCCTATTAAGACATTTTTTTTTTATTTTAGTCTATATATAAAGAAAATAAAGAAATTTTTTTTTTTCATCTTCGTTATTTATCTTATATTTTCCGAATCTATACAGCTTAATGCAGAATCTATTGTTATTTTGCGCATTATATAATTGATTTTAATTATGTTCACAACTCACAAACCAAATGCTTAATTTTTAAACCAAAGTCAGCTGAACCTTAATCACCAAAATCTTATAATCAATTCGATTTTGGCTGAAACTTTAATCCTGCTTTAACACGTCACAACCACCTGTCAAATATTATTAGAATCTCTGAAGATCCCCCAAAATATATCCTTGTTAGCTAGATATCACAAAAGAAAGAAGAAGAAAATTTTCTTACACATATACCAATTTAGCCCCTATATATATATATATATACACACACACACACACCCCCCATTTAGAGTCTGTAATATTTGCTTAAAATGAAAAACCCCATTAATGAAACTCCATAAGAAGTAAATTAAACCCATAATTAGAGCTGGGTCTGTCTTCAAGTAAATCAAGAATGTTGTTGGGATTCTCTTCGTGATTAAGCAAGATCATATTCACACATTTGTGTTACGGTTCATGTGATATAAGAAATTTCCTAATATTGTCACAGTGAAAACGCGTTCATTAAATCCACAGACACTTAAGAAAGATTCTTCCTTAAAAGGGTCTCTAAAAACAAAAAATCTCCAGAAATATTCTCTAAAATTTTGCATATCGAGAGGTTTTTAGCAAATAGATTAGTTGCCATCTACAGCTATCTACCTCTTTATATGGTAAATATAATATTCTTAAAAGATCATGATGCTGACTCATTGATGCATTGTTGCTAGGTTGGAACTAGCATAATTTACCAAGGCAGATTTGTTTCCAATAACACAGATTCGAGAAATTAACTAGTAGACCGAGTGTACTACGTTAATTTTATCTATAAAGGAATGATAATTATATATTTTAAGGTATTTAACATTGATACCTCCAAACTTATCGCTTTTTGAGAACTTACGTCCAAACTTCTAATTTTAATAATTTGTCCCCTTGAATTTTCTAAATTGTTATAAGGTATCTCATATGACTTAACTTTATGTTAAATTGGTACCAAAATATCGCGTATGTCTCATCGAAAACTGAAAACCCATTTTTGGAAATAATTTACAAATCTAATACAAATCAAAAATTACGAATTTGAAGTTGTCGTCTTTTGACAACTTACCTTCAAACTTCTAATCTTAGTAATTTGTCACCCTGAACTTTCTAAATTGTTGTAATTTATCATGCATGGCTTAACTTTATGTCAAATTGGTCCCGAAAAGCCTATAAATGCCTCATGTGAAAACAGAGAACCCCATCTCTGACAAAATTAAAAAATCTAATACAAAACCTAATGCAAACATTCCAATTTCAAATCCTTAATTCAATGTAAACTAACTAATGAGGTACATTATAATAATTTAAAAAGTTTATGGGCAAATTAATTTCAAAAATTAAAAGTTTGGAGGTAAATTATCTATAGTCTATTTCTACATATTTGATTTAATTTAATAATTTTTGTTTTGAGGAAACAATTTGTAATGTTTTTAGGTAAAAACAATTTGTATTTTATATAAGGCAAAAGATTAATGTTCAAAAACCGTGTTTGAAAGCTAATTATGATTTCTAAAGCAAATTTCATTTATTTATTTTTGGCAAATTTGGGACAATGATTTTTTTTTTTTAATTGAATTGATTCAGCAATTCATGCCCGTTTAGAGAAATCCAACTAAACCAAACTATAAAGAGTGATGATTTTAATGCACCCAATTAAACTCCTCAATGCCATATCAAGCCCAAGTCCTAAAATCCCATGCAATAAATGTCCCAAAAAACTCACCCAAAAAGAAAGTCCCAAAAACTGCTTATTATTGAAAATGGAAAAACCGAATAAATGCTCAGATTTGAAGGTCAGAAATCAAAGTTACAAATATATAATCTATACTTCAGAAAGTAGAGAGAGAAGCAAATCCTAGAGAGAGAAAGCTTGGGCGTGAAAACCAAGAATTGGATGAGAACATCATGATGAAGAATGCTTGGATTTCCGTACTTGGGAAACTCTTTCTTCTGTGATTTAAAAAAAAAAATTTACCGACCAGACAGACGAATATTGTGGTGAGAAAATCACGGGAAACTTGGATTTGATCTGTGGAGTTTTGCTTAGAAAAATCCGATTTCTCCTGCGAGATTTTCTTAATTTCCTCGCCCTTATATTTCGTTGATTTGAATCTTTTTCGTTTCCTCTGAATCCATAAAAACGCGGAGATTCTTGTTATCTTCCTCATGCTTCATTTCACACAGGCTTTTTTCCATGGCTGAGTGCAACAAAATTGTTATATATATACACCATTTTGTTTTACTCTTGCAGGTGTGGATATTAAATCATCATGTGCAGTACTAACAATGGTAGTGATGAAGGTGGCGGTCGAGAAGGTAGCAACGGTTTGAGCTCGACGTCGAAGAAGCCTCCTAAACGGCAGAGAGTGCCGAAGAGAGGCCCCGGAGTGGCGGAGCTTGAGAAGATCTTGAGAGAACAAGAGAAGATTAGTAGTAGTGCACATATTCCGTATTTTCATCACATGTCACAGCCTCATTTCGACGGTCATTTTCTTCGAATGCCGTCGATTAGTAGTCCACTGGCCTCCATGAGTACTACTAAACCGTCTTCTTACTCGAGTTCTTTTGGTACTAGTACTACTACTCCGGTGCCAAATTCCAACTATGGGAGTGCAAATGATAGTACTAATGTTGACAATGCACTCGGAAGAAGATGCATCGACGGCGAGTTGTTGCCCGAGCGGGAGTTTTTTAGTGTTGCGTGGGCCGCCGATGAAGGGAAATCGGAGGAGGGTGGGACTCCGTTGCCGAGTAGACCAGTTACGAAGATGAAACAACGTTGTGAAAACCCAACTTCAATGGTAAGAAGAGGTGGGAAATTATGAGTTTGTAGTTTAGAAGTTTTTTTTATTTTTATAAATTTCTATATCTGATTGAAAAGAACATGAATATGTGGTTTGAAATTACTAATTTTAGATGAACAATTATCCGGGCTCTGGGTCATCTTCATCAAATATTCCATCTTCTGTCCAAATAGAGCCCCCTTCAAGCCAAAGGTTGTGTCACAACTACTCATCAATCGGGCCACATGACAAGGCATGTATAAAATGTTTCATTTCATAAATAATGGACTTTCTCTTTTTCATTATTCTTCACACTAAAACTAATTAAACAATAGTGACACGGATTATAGAAAATTCAACATTATAAGATCAATACATGAATACCTAAAATTAATATATGTTTTTGCCAACTATTGTTTGCCCCGTTGATAAAAAAGAAAATACTAGTTTTTACTTACTACGTCTATTCTTTTTACCTGGACTTTAAGTTCTTCTAATGAACAAAAGATTGGATTATTTGTTTTTGTACAACTGCATATTGGTATAGCTAACCAAAAAAATTTACCATGGAATTTTTTGCAGGTTATCGGATTGAAGCGGCCAGCACCGCCTTCGTCGGACAACAATATCCCTCCGATTTGCGACTATCCGGTCCCTCAAGTTCCTTCTCACAGGCACAGACCGGACCAGCCAACGACCTCCTTCAATCATGGCATCGGATACAATCCAAATCTCACCAAGCCAACTCCCAGGTTTGGCTTCATAATTCGGTTTCTCGGTACTCTCCCCGCCTTTTGAATTTTTTTTTGTTAGTAATTTTTTGACAAATAGCTATAGTACCTTCTCTCAGGGATGCAAAATGGGATATCCCTCCTGTGGAATCTAATTACCTGCCAAATTACAACACAGAATTACATGGACCTCCTGACGGCAATTTCTTCAGATTTCTTAATCCCGCCGGTACGGCAGCTGTTTTGCCGCCATTTCAAACTCTCCAGCTTCAACTCCCCCAGTTTGATCACATTATTCCATTTCAGGTAACTCAGTTCTCTTTAGTTTCTAGTGGTTTATATCAATTTAAGATAAAGATGTTGATTTTTCTGATCTTGTGTTTTCGGGGCATAATTTTTAATGCCGTGAAGGGAAGCATTAAGGAATCAAACCAAAGTCCGAAATCCGCTGGACCAGACGATCAAAACAAGCCCTTCTATAGCTTCTTGCCATCAAAGGAGCCGGCTAAAGAAACGTTGCAGGACTTGAGCATTGAGAAAGGCGAAAAAGATGAAGACGACGGCATTGATCTCAACCTGAAGCTCTCTTCTAGTTAGCAAAGAAAATATCAGTTCTCGTGAATTGAAGAGCTAATTGATTTCGACTAAATAATCGCTGCATTGCATCAATAAGATCGGCCGGTGTCGTTATTGCATGTGTTGCAGTTCATGACTTAAGATAATGCATAGTAGAGAACCAATTAACCCCCGGTGATCTTAGAAGAGATTTAGCTAATTCGAGCTTTTGTTTGCTTGTTATTGATGTAACTCAGTTGTTTAATTTCCATAAATGATAAGATTGTAGGATATAGGATATGATGCACATATCTCTGTACCAAACTTTTCGAATCGATATTGACAGTGTTGTTGGATTTCCTGTCAATTCTTTTCTGATCACATAGATACATAAGAAACCAAGGGCAATTCATTTTTCTTTTATTTTTATCCCATGCATTTGAAGTTACAATTAAAAAGAAAACTATTGTAATCCATACCGACTATTTCAAACTTGTGCTTAATTTTTATTTTTCGATCAATAGTCAATTTTGATAATAGAAGACCTAAATACCCTTAAAAGAGAAAAACATTAAAGAAATACTTAAAATTCCTAAATGTGAAGGACATTTAGATCTTATAGTCAAAATAAAATTGATAAACTCAAAAGGCCGGGTATGAAAAGAAAAAAAAAAAGAAAGAAAAATAAATAACACTGCAAACATATATAAACTTGCCAAGAATCCAATATATAAAGTGAATAACTGAAATGAATCACATCGTTTAACATAAAATACAGAACTAAAAGGTACTGAATTTTCACTCACATGCAGTAAACAATGTACACTTAATATTATTATTTTTTAATTTGAAACAAACTACGTGCTTAGCGACGAATATTACTAAGAATAATTGCTGGTTCTAAGTCCAGCCAAGAACAGAAGTAAGAAGATAAAGAAACAGTAGAGAAACGGGGGTAGAGAACGATCGCAACAATACTCGTCCAAACTGGGAATGTGGTAGTGAAGCTGGTATAGAGGCCCATAAGTGTGCAAATGATGAGAACAACCAGAACTTCAGCAGAGACATCCCACGACAAGTTCCGAATGTAAACGAGCGCCAAGAATGCGACCAAACCCATCAGATTGTTCATGAATACTCCATTATAAATCTGCACATAAGAATCCAAGTCTCGGTTAAGAATCTAATTACTTGTTTGCCAAGAAACATACAATACCATGGATAAGATCACAGGCTATGTATATTATGACTATCGCCATCAGCTACGAATCAATTAGGAGATCAAAGAAATTTAATTTAAATTGATCAAGGTACAACCTCGGACAGAGTTAAAGAAATGGCCGCCTCTGTCTTCTGTTTGGCGGAAGAAATGGCGCTCATAGCCTGTCCGACGTTCAAAGCCAAAGGAATGACAACGTAGGAGATCAAGAAGGAAGGATAATTTGCAGCGAAAGAGAACTCAATAAGAGTCATCACAAGGGGTCGTCCAAGAACAAGCGTAATGGCAGTTCCTAGAATAATAAGACCACCAGCTTGGATGTAATTCAACCAAACATTATCATTAGCAGTCGTCGCCGGAGTTGTCGTGTTCTGAGTAATGAGCCTCTGTTGTTCTTCGGTTTTAGTCTCCTGAAATTCGCAGTTCAGTCATGATCACATTCAGTGGCATAGAATTTCAGCGGGTAGAATAAGAAAAATTTGAGATAAACGAGCACATAACCATATATTTTAATCATTGAATAGGAGCAGAACTGAAATCTATACAAATTTTGAGGTTAAAAATATATCGGGTTTTCAAGATTCAGAGTGTAGGCACGTTCCTTTGATCACTATTCAGTTTGAAATGATTTTACCATTCTAGCTCAGTTTAGAATCAATTGTTGTACATTTAATCTGCAAAGTACTTACCAATCTTACTTAACTGGTAAAAAAAAAAATAATAATAAAAAAAACCAACTATTCTGATAATATATATTACAAATATTTTTGCTGAATTCACGTACCGATGAATTTCCATTAAAAAAAGTGGCGATCAGCATGAGGGACAGAGTCCCTAGCGATAATCAGCCAGTTCGAGAGTCCGGTCACAAACTCTTGCTCGTTAATCTGATGATCTTGAGAAGTGTCAAACTGTTCCATGACCCTGGCAACAAAATCAGCCCGATGCAGTCCTAATTCTTCTATCTCCATTCCTAAGACAAGTGCTCTCAGTTCGGAAGTTGATATGTATGAATTGCCATTCTGGTCAATCTTATGAAATAACCTGCAAATAGCCCAGATAATGTCGAAAAAATGAGGTGGTACCAAAATTTTGTTATCACTACCGGTCCACTTGAGATGGGGCATGAAAATTAAGCCAATTAATCAGGACTTACTCCCTTAAAACAGGTACGTTAGGCCTGCGACCGGTGGGTGAGGAGATTCTGTAGTAGGTTTCCCCTAATGTATTTTCGCAGCACAAATTCAAGTCTTCTGTTCTGAATCCACGGTTGAAATATCTGCAGAAGGAGTTCTGAATTGGTGAAAAATTATGTGAAACATACTGTATGTTTATTCCAAGTTTTGAGTTTATATATGAATTACCTGATAAATGAAGTAAACAAGGATCAATCCGAGTGTAACGACGAGTGAAACCAACACAACGACTCGTATCCCAGAAGTTGACTGGATAATTTTTGCCAATTGGAGAATGAGAAACGGGATTAGTGAAATTAGCATGATTCTCGCGGTTCTGCTAGTTTCAACGTCGGATGTTACACCATAACCTGCATTGTTCATGCAAATTCTTAGTACTCATGATTTTCTTTTCTTTTCTGCGACGTTTTACTATATGAAGTTTGCAGATGAAGAAATTTAACAACCAGTTAGAGAGAAGGGTTTTGAATCTTGTTCGAGATCGGATGAAGTACTGGTTGGAGAAGCGAAAGGTCGTGGCTGCCAAAAGCAACAACAACGCCCCATATTAGTGTGAGGGACATGATCGCTTTTCCTGCGAGTAGGGCCATACTAATTCCTGCCTGCTCTTCTACGGAATCTGAACTTGCTGTAATTCCCGTTACTGCACCACAAAAAAAAAAAAAAAAAAAAAAAAAGGAACTACCCCATAAGGTTACATCCAAAATATGTGAAACTTAAAAGATTTCTACCATCTTCTACTTTTACTAACATGTTAAGAGCTAGAACAATGTTCGGAACGCTGATGGTCTTCGGCTTCAGACACTAATAAAAAGTGAGTCTCATAACATAAAATCAGTGGGGTATATATATTTTTTCACAGTGTATTGATGCTGTCGACATAGGTAAAATTAAGTAAGATTTGTTACGTGATGGGTCTAGATGGTTTGTTTAAAGAAGCATCATAATCAAACTTTGGGGCAAAAGGATTAGGTAAGTGCCAAAAAAATAATAATAATAAAAGTAAACCATAAGGTTACATCCAAAATATGTGATCATTAATTATTTCCACCTTCTTAATAACTTGTTAGGAGTTTGAACAATGTTGGGAACATTGGTTGTGTTCCAGTTCACATACTAAGATGAGTCTCGTAATATGGAATCCAACTTGATGTTTTTAAAGTGTGTTTGTAGTGGATTGATGTTGTAGAGATAGGTGTAATCAAAGTAAGATTTGTTTATATCCATGTTGAAGGAATATAATTAGTATAAATAGTTTGTTTACGAGATATTATCATGATTAACTTTTGGAATGTTAGGTTTACATTTAAGTGGTAAGCACGACAACCCCTAAATTATATTAACTATTTTTTTTTTTGGGCCCATGAACAAATGGTTACTCTTTCTTTGTCAGTTTTATTTCCCTCACATTTCTTCTTCTCTCTTTTTTTTGTTTTTGTTTTTGTTTTTTTTTTTGTTTTGTTTTGGGGAAATATTATTATAAGGATTCTATCACCATCCTTCGTTTTACTTTCCTCGCCCTACTTTTAATAAATTTTGTTATTTTTAAGTTACGCATACATAAATAAAGTTATTTGTCGTGGGATACTAATGTTGAACAACCTTGAAAATGATAAATATATTGATGCCACCAACTTTATAAGTCAAGGTCGACCGAAAACTGTTTTCTGACTGCTAAAGTTTTGTTTTAATGATTTTTTTTAAAAAGATATTTTAATGATGAGTTTACTCCTAGCATTTTTTTTTCTAAAAAAAATAGGTTATAGAGGTAGATGTTAGAATGTCCAGATAATTTCGGGGATATAGATGTCCACTTGCGTCATATATGAATCCCTCACAAAGTGGATAGCACATGTACCCCAACCAATACGGTGATGACGATTCGAACCCAAATATTCAACGAGGAGAACGAGCGTCCTACCATCCCAAAATAAGATTAAATTTGATGTAAAAAAAAATTTTTTTTTTTTGGGCTCCAAACTTTTTCTCTCCGTTTTATTCCACCTGCTAAGTGAACGTCCTTATTTAGACGTTTATTCCATTTTCAGTAGATTTTATTTTGGTTTTTATTGTCTTAAACCTATTTAAAAAAAAAATAATTGCAAACATTTTCAATTGAGTAGGTGTCATTACAATACTGACAAAATTCGGGGGCATCATTGTAACTTCAATTAAAAAAAAAAAAAAAAAAAGAGGACCAAAAAGCTAAAACAAAAATAGGGGTGAATCTAATGGGCGTCATGTTCATATTCACCGGCGGCTTATTATCATATGGATCCTTTTTTATTTTTTATTTTTTTTTTATTTTTAAGTTTTACTTTTCTAAAGTTGTTTCATTTATTTATTTTTTGTTTGGAAGTGTTTGACTTTGTATCCTCCTCATTGGTTGCATCTGGCTGTGGCTGGGGATTGACTGGCAGACACCACCAAATCTTGTCAACTTGTGGTCTAGGTAACGGGGTTGTTAATTCTATGTATAAGAACAATTTAGCAAAAAGCATGGGTTCGTTTCGTTCTCAAGAAGTTTAAATCTAAATTTTTTTTATCAATTTTTATTTTTATTTTTTAAAATCAATAAAAAATTATAATTAATTTTTGAAAAGTCAATCAATATTAACTTAAAAATTACATTTCAAATTTGTAAACCAAACACAAGTTATTTATATATGAACAAAATAAATAAATAAAATAAATGATTATTTTTATATGTACCTTTTAATTTTTAAGTTATTTTTGTTTTATTTCCTTATTTTTAAAAAAATTTCATAAAGTATTTTTGTATGTACCATCGTTGGGCCTTTTCCCACTATATATAGTTGTTAACACAAACTCTAACAAAAATGTTAGAAAACACTAAAAAAATAGATTAAGTGAGACTAATTTTCTCTCTTTTTCTGTCTTCTTTTAACAAAAATTATTGTAAAATAGATTAAGTGAGACTAATTCAAAATACATTAAGTTGAAGTGGAGGTTTTTATAATTCAGAAGATGAAATAAAGATAACCATAAAAGTCAAGGAGCACTAGCGAGATTAATCAAAAATAAAATCATGCTAGATCTTGATAACATAAAACGTTAGTATCGTGCTTACAAGTATAGTGTAGTGGTAACACTACACCTAATTCTATTTAAAAAGTACAGAGTTCGAATACCCTTCTCCTAATTTCAAAGAATTAAAAACATTGGTATCAATTTTTATCAACGCCAAAATGAAATAATTACATATAAACTAAAAATAAGTAGTCGTAAGCATAATCTAGTGATAAATCCAAACTCCTAACTCTAGTGTTAAGCTCTAGAACTCGAATCCCACCTCAGTAAAAGAAATTTAAAAAAAAGGAGCAATTAAAAGAAAACCAAAACGACAAAATGGACAGTGATATTGCAAAACCATATATTATTTATTTATTATAATTAGTAGGGTTGTTGTTAGGAAAGTCGAACAGAAAAATATAAGTAGGAAAATGATGATATCATGACAGAAATAGTAGCACCACAATTAAGAAGATAAAAATAAATAAATAAATAAATAAATAAATAAATAAACTTAAAAGATAATTATAGGAGGTGAAGAAGAAAAGTCATGTGAACTTACCAAGAATCAAGCCTACTTGAGGGAACGTGCCAAGCAAGTGGAAGATACTTGCTCCGAAGATCCCAGTCCCGAAGTTCTCAAAGAAGAGGTCGGATCCAGTCGAAACATACTGCTCTCCAAACGACAGCAAAACCTCGTATACGACAATCATGAACAGCAGACCCCAGAAGTTTGTCGTGCAAGGCAAGAAGCCGTAGATGGGCTCACAAGTCACCGTCGTCGTCGCTTTTATTAGGTTTTCTTCCAGGCCAAGCTTCGTATACTCGCCATTTTCGTCGTTTATGCCGTCGGACATGCTTGGATGATCTGAGTTATGGCTAATTAAACGACCATTTCCCAAATGGATTATGGTTGACGTGATAAAGAGAATGATGAAGAAAGCTCTTGTCAGTCTCATTTTGTTGGAGAGAGATGAGAAGAAGCTCTTGTAATAAAGTGTTCAATATTGGATTTTGGTTCCTTGATGGCAATAGAGGAATATATACATACATATATATATATATATCCTTATATTTATATATATATAATTTTCTATACCTTAATGTATGTAGTTTTTTAATGAGTAACAATGACGTCTAAAGGCCTTGATGATACATACATACATGCATATATATATATATATATATATTTATATATATAAAATGGAACCACATGCCTAATAGAGACCAAGTTGGGAATAATCTGGTGGTGGAAGATATGATAGCGTAAGCAATTTTCCAACGAGTAATAAAATGTCATATAAGAGTTGGAATTTTCTTTTTTGGATAATGATATATTTCTAGTAACGAAATTCATCGTTTGGGAAATGGTCAAATGCAACTGGATAAAACCTATGAGCAGCCACCTTGGATCCATTGTTGACGTTGACAAAATATTGAGTAAAATATTATAGGCATATGCTGAAATTTGAGAGGACCATACTTTCAACATAATATATAAAAACGTTAAGCATAATATGATATTTATTCAACCTAACAGTGTTATAAATATCCAATCAATATATTGAATTATTATCGTATTATATTTCTCAGTTGTATATATTATATATTGGAAGGGCAATCCTTCAGGGAGGATTGTCATCGATATAGCAAAAACATGTTCATATCTCATGCAAAAAAAAATCCAACAGTTCAAATAAGCAAAGGGAGTTCTAAGACTATTTCAAAAATCGAGTTCATTCGGTTAGTTTGACATCTTTTCGAGACTAAAGAAGCCTGCTCGCAATCCCACCTTTAGGGAATAATGCTTGAAAAGTATATGGAGGATTAGGAAGAGTACCAAAAGGATACGATACTAATATCGTATAGTCTTCAACCATCAAATCTTCACGTCAGATTTATATACTGCTTAATCTTATAAGATTTTGTTTTTATCTAATGTAGAAAACGTGAAGTATCGATAAAGATACGGTAAATCTCTTACCATAGAAGTATTTTATTGCCTTTTTCCTTGAAATTTTGTTCAATTTAAACAGAAGACGTAAGCAAATAAAAAATAGGTCACATGATAGAAAATATTAATTTAAACACCACAAGATTCGAAGTATAAAAAGTCAACCCATACCAATCCATATTTTTTTTCCACCTAACCAAATCATGTTCATTGGTTCAATTCAAACCGAAAGAATTATTTCTCTATTGGCTAAACTAACCCAACAAAGCCACTTACGCAAATATATACATACACACACACACGAAAAGAATAAAAATACTAAGTATTTTTGTGGAAGAAAATAATGTTTTATGAACATTATAATATCTGCTTATGTCTTTCCTAAACAAAGCTTTCTCTATCAACTACTACCTTTTGCTAATAAACTCTTTCAACTTGTTAATATCTTTCAAGTAATTAACTTCAAAACCATTTGGAGGGCCCACCCTCTCTACTGGATTAGGAAATATAATAAGTAAAAGCTGTTCAGGAATGAATATGTATTATCTGGCAGCAGCAGCAGCAGCAGCGCAGCCTTAGTGAAGCATTGAAGCGGGACGCTGGTGCTGGTAAAAATGTGGGGCAACTTCTGTTAGCCAAGAAGGATCAATGGAAATCACATTCCTCATGTATTGTCTGTCAGTTGATACAAGCGAATGGTATATTACCCACTTCGGATTAACTCTGCAACACAAAAACAAAACAAAAATGACAATGATCGGTGATTAATACAAATCCAAATCATCTATTGAACATTTCATCACAAAGCCAAGAAATAGCTAAAAGTTTGTTCAAAAGAAACTTCTAGAATTTCTAGCAGAAAAAAAGTGATGCCGGATAGATGCAACCAATTCACCCAAAAGTTACAACTGTTAGGAGAGGTGCAAGAGTGCACTCTCTGGGCTCCTACCCGCTTAGGTCTTTCTTCGAGGACCTTTACGGATGGCCCAGGTCCACTTTGAGGCCCTGGACCACATAGGCCCACCCTTGAGTTCAAGTGATGCCCTTGCATCAAAAAGTGCAACTTTACCAAGATTCTTTCTCTACTAACCTGAACAACACAGACGACGGGTGGATATAAACCTCTTGAGAACCTCTGATAGTCTTGTATTTCCCACTGTGACTGTGTGCCTTTAGGAAAGTAGAAAGAAACAAATTAGATGCAATATTAGCCAAAGTACGCGAGTAAAACTACTCGTAGAACATGAAAGAAGATGAAAAACATCCTTACTTGAAAAGAAAAACAGATGGTTAGATGTTTATATAATTGCAGGTCCTGAATAAATCACTTACTTCTAAATGACATGCATTTGCAAAAAACCCCGCAGTAATCGCCTTTCTCACTGCCTGCAAGCATTAAAAAGTAGCGAAGCAGTGATCATTAATTTGCTGCAAGATGTTGCATGTTAAGGTAACACCAATACTAACTACATATTCTATTACAAGTTTAAATCGAAATCTACATAGTATATACAACACGACACGAATTTTGTTATAGACGGTGAATGTGCTGAAAAACTTACCAGCATATCTCCTTCACAGGATTTTAAGGTAATGCCTATTCTCTGTGCTATTCTTCGGAGTTGTTCTCGAATTTCAACCACCTTTTTCTGCAAACCAATCAAAGACGACAAAATTAAAGAAGTGGGAGACAGGGCGGAAAAGGTACACACACACCAATAAAATGGACAAGATAGTAACATCTTAATGGCCACAATAATTTTAATGGCAGAAGAATGAAGGAATGGAATAAAAAACATGCTTAAAAAGCATAAGATAGAAGCGCACCATGGCATGATAGTTCACAAAGTTCTTATGGCACCACTGTGAAGATTTACCAGACTGAAAAAATCCTTTGTAAACATTCAGGAACGTCACGTGGTCACCCTGCTTGCCATTACAAAAGTTAAAAAGGACAGGCAACCAAACTAACAAGGGTATAACTCATCCCTGAGAAAAAAAAAAAAAAGGGTTAAAAAGTCATAAGAAATAAAAGGGTACCTCGGCAGCAGCAAATCTTAACTTCGCCTCATCCAGTTCCTTCTGTGCTCCTCTTCCAGAAACCCAGATAGACTGCAGAATAGCACTGTACTTGTTAACTGTGTCCAAGGCGACATTATACTTCTAGTTTATTTGTCAACACAAACACACTGGCATTCTACAATGTGCGTGCTTTTTTTCCTTCTTATAAGAAAGGGAATTTAGCAGGTTCTCAGTGGTTGGGAGTTAGCCTAAGAATTAATAGAATGAGACTTACTTGAATGGAGAGAACGGCAGCAATTGTAATTATCTCCTCTGAACATCCAAGTTGACTTGAGGACAAGATCATTTTTGAAATCATAGGATCCTATAAATATAACAATGATTCAAATTATAGCAACACTGACTTAGGGCATAGATACAGGTTAAAACTATTGACTAAAATAACGTTTAAAGTACCAAGGGAATCTCTGCAACTTGGAATCCAGCAGGCGAAGTAAGTTTGGCATCGTCATCCAGGACTCCAAGTGAATAAAGTACTTCAAGTGCCCGGACCATTGCTTCAGGTGATGGAGATGCTGGCCAATTAAAGCCCAAGATATTATCTATTCCCAAGGCTTTTAACTGAGAAATGGAAGCACAACGATCAATGTAAATATGCCATAGAATACAACTTTCCATAAGGGACAATGCATTGTGGGGGGGTCAAAAAGGTATATTGTCATTTCCCAAGGATATCATGACGAAGAACCTGATAATTTCCTATTTCATTATTTGAGAGAAGGAATTAGTAAATTGAGGCGTTACCAAAACTACAACTCCTAACTTAAAACAATCATGAAGACAATTTTTGCAGTTAAAGCAATATTTCATCTACAAAACGTTCACTAATTTTTTTTATGAAGCTAGGACTCTTTTATACATGATAGTTCTGCAGAAAGTTTATAGGTTTCATACCATTAGAATGAAACAGCATACCTGAATGATGCAGGAAACAAGATTCGATCGTTGAATCTCTGGAATCCCCTCTGTGGCCATTTCATTGACAAAATACTCTTCTGTGTATAACCTTGTTGCAGTCATAAACAAATACATGAAGGTCAAGCCACAATATCCAGAGTAAGCTATAAGAGAAGCAGGGATTTATATGTAAAGCAACTGACTGGACAAATATGAGGGCCCTATGTTCAAGTAAAATATATAATTAAGAAGAAGGCTTTAATGGGGCCTAAATCTAAATCTAAGCTACGTTTGTTGTCTGTTAAGGACCATTCTTTGCTGCTTCACGTGCAGAAATATATACACGAGGAAGCATTATGGCATCCGCAATATGATAGCAAAGGTATAGACATAAGTATAATCAGAAGTATTATAACTTGGTAACAAAAAAATATTATTTGATGTCCGTGATTGGTACCTTACAGTTACAACAAAGGGAATAAAAAGTTCATGCCCTTCGTTGAATTAAAGAAAGTTACAGTCACAGACACAATTATGTGATAAAAAAATCACTCACGCACCTGTAACATTTCCCTGGGCGAATTCTTCCAGCCCTACCAGCTCTTTGCCTAGCAGAAGCTTTTGATATTGGTGCCACTACGAGATTTTCAATATCTGATATCTGAAGCAAAGTAAGTTCAAACAATTGAAAGACCGCAGATGTAAGAAATTCGTAGCAGTTCAACAATCAAATAAGTTACGAGCTTTAGAAATGTCTTTGCTCAAAAACGTTAATCCTTAACTTATTAATCATTTAACCTTATGACTTGCATTAAGCAAAAAATGGGGAAACAACAATAAAAAGAACTAGGATTCATATTATATGGTAGATATCAGTTTCTTCACATACCCTTAATGGAAGGTATGCTAACTTATATTGGAATAAGAAAGAAAAACTTTTTAGGAAAATTTACAAACGAATATGATTCACAAGGCAGGGAAATTAAAATCAAATAACTGCCTGCAAACTACATTGTTGTTAGAGTCCGGCTCATTTTCAATTTCTTTTTATAAGAGTGCACTTTTGAATTTTCAAACACCAAAAAAAAAAAAAGTGTTAATGGACTTACAGGATTGTAGAACCGCTGCTTTGAGAAACCACTATCAATGACATAAACAATTCCCTGCATAGAACAGAGGAATACAGCATATGATGATGCAATATTTTGCTATCAAGTATGTATAATTAATTAAGTTTTATGAACATTTCGTTGAAATGCAGAGGTGTTACCTCCAAAGTTAATGACGTCTCTGCAACATTTGTTGATATCACTACTTTCCTCTTCCCTCGTGGAGTGGGAGTAAACACAAGCTCCTAAAAGCAGAAAGGCAGATTCTAAGGTTCTTCTGAAACAAACTTCTTTGTAAATTGAAATTATCCATTGAGACGAGACAAAAGGCCTAACTAACCTGATCAGCACGTGGAAGCCCAGAGTAAAGAGGCAAAATAATCAATCCTGAAAAATAAAATGTGATATAGAGACCTCAGCACCTTCGGCATAACCTTGCATCCGATGCTTTAACATAATACTCATATTGCTATACTCTACAACCTATAATTACTCCACACAAAGAGCCGTACAAGACTTTTCCAATCTTTTGTAACTATTTTGGTAAAAGGAACGGATAAATGATAAATAGATAAATAAAGAGCTATGAAACCATGTAGAAATACTATGTTGCTTCTACCTGAAGAGTTTCTCCCACGGTTTTGAACTTCTTCATTAAGCATTTGTACGACAGCATCAATATCATCTTGTCCAGTAAGAAATACCAAAATATCTCCCGTTGGCTCCTAAGCAACATAAATAGTAAGGTTTTTCAATAATACACACTACCAAAAGAAAAACTGTAATGTGTGTGCTCCAATGTAACCATGGTACTCAATAGAAAACCTGCCATAGAAGTAATCCCGTTATGGAAGAGAAAGCGATATTAGCATCTCGGTACCTGATCATGAATGGACAATACTGTGGAAACAGCTGCCTGAATATAATTGGACACAGGCTCCTCCACATAATGAATTTGTACGTTAAACCCTCTACCCTGAAAGAAAAGCAGATGTGGTGATGCTCAATCTCTTTTTAACCAACTCTCATCACAATCTCGCTTGAAAACTTCCTCAACAAAACAAGGTTTTCTGAAGAATAAGTGAGTGAAAAAGAGAGAAAGCAGAGGTCATTGTTCTAGTAAATCATACCTCAACTGATAGGATAGCAGGCTCCATCCTTGGTCCTTGGACCTCACCTTCTGTTTCTCGACGCTTTTTGCTGTTTTAGAAGGAAATCAAGATATGTGAATTAGTATTCGACTGTATATGGTTGTAAATCTAGCTTAAGCATTTGGCCCCAAAAAGAGTAAATCCGTATCATAGATCCACATATTGATGGCATTTAATCCCTTCAAGTTTATATATGGTTCATTGAAAAAGCTACAGTAATCACCCATTCCAACGGGTAGAACAGCTAGTAAACAGAAATCAGGCAATGCAGTTAAAAAGGGCAGCAAGCAGTAAAATTATTTTGAAAAATGAAAGGAACTCCAAGCATTTGAGTAATATTTTCCAAATATTTAGCATTATTGTGGACCATCTGGTTGGAGAGAAATGCAAGATTTTTCAGCTGTAAGTGGATGACATTTATGAGTAGGGCAAATTTTCTGCCTCTTTATGTGCATCAAGAAATGGAGCTTTTAAAGGCTTTTTTTTTTCACTGATAATCCTAAACTGGAAAGATGTAATGGGACGATAGAGAAAGTTAGGATTGTAAGGGGTCACGGTTTAGATAGTTTTTGTTTCTTTTTGCTCCTTTATTTATGTTCTATATCGAGGATGTCGTATCCTCTCCCTTTGCATTTGATTCACTAATGAATAAAAGATTTTTTCTCATTAGAAAATAAAAAGGACTTCTTTGGAAGGTGTAAGGACAAAGTAAGCTAATTAGTACCTATACAAACCAGGTCAACGAAAGAAAATCCAAGTGTGATAAAATACTTGGAACAAACCTGCTGTTGAAGAACGAAGCCATGGACTTTGCTTCAATTGTGGCAGAGGATATTATCAAACGTAACTCAGGTCGACGCCGTTGGATCTGGAATTTAGGATTTAGCATATATCAAAAATACAAAACATACCCCAAATTAAAAAAAAAAATAATAATAATTTTATATGAGTAAACATATGTTTGTCTTTTATTCTTAAGCTGTCAATTACATGTCCTAAAGTAAAATACCTTTCTCAAAAGACCCATTAAAATATCAGTTGAGATAGATCTTTCATGAGCCTCATCTACCATTATGACGCTGAGACATTCACATTAGAATGCAAGTTAAAAGGCGTGTGAATTTGAAAAAATAAATAAGAAGAAGAAGTTCCTCCATCATTGAACAGGTACTCTCAAAACAAAGCATACTCTTTGAACTTGCAGACAAGAACTGGAAGTAGATAGATTTTTTTTCTATGCTTTAGAAAAGAGGAAAGCGGAAAAATTTAAAAAGTACCTATACTTAGTCAAGAGAGGATCATCCATCATTTCCCTAAGCAAGACCCCATCTGTGAGAAACTTTATCATAGTTACACCCTGTGCTGCCAAAATAGGAAGAACCATTTCTCATATTATCGAATTACAACTTTGTAATATGATCACTTATTTCCCATGTCACAACGTGGTGTGTCAATGCTTGAATTTCGTCGAAAGCACGTAAAAGTAAAAATGTCTTACATTTTTGGTGGCATCTTCAAATCTTATTGTGTAGCCAACTTCCTCTCCGAGCTTGACTCCCATTTCTTCAGCCACCCTAGAAGCAACTGCCTGCAGAACAGCACCTTTAAGCATTTGTAAGCAAAAAAAAATGAATCAAAACTTCAATAAAAGGTAATATCTTTAACTTCCGAAAATGGCTCGGAAATCGGATAACAAATCACCTGAACAGCCAAACGTCTTGGTTGTGTGCAGGCGATAACACGCCCACCATCAGCCCAGCCTGCTTCTTTGAGGTACTGCATATTCAGAAGCCAAAAGAAAAAAAACTAACATTTGAAATTACGGTTGAAAAGGGTGGTCGAAGATACAAACAAGAAAGATACTTTTTCTCCAGAAACAAACAGAGAGAGAGAGAGAGAGAAAGGGAAAACCTGAGGAATCTGAGTGGTTTTGCCACTACCCGTTTCGCCAACGACAATGGTGGTGGCGTGATTCTCAACCAAATAAAGAATGGCGGTGCGGTATTTGTAGACGGGCAGTCTCTGTCGCAGCCTCTCGATACTCGAATACCCAAATCTGCGAGCACAACCGAAATTGAGTAACAAGAGTGAAACTGAGTAAAGAAGAAGAAGAAGAAGAAGAAGAACGATACCCAGAAGAAGAGGAAGAAGGAAGAGAGGAGAAGAAGAGAAGACCACCCTCCTCGTCGTCGAGAAGGCGAGGTCTCTCAGTGCCAGGCTTCCAAAACTGGGACATTTGCTTTCGTTTTTCTCCGCAGCCTTTGCTTGCTGTTAGCGTTGCTTTGCTTTCTTCTGCGTTCGTTTTCTCTGGGTTTGTCGGAGCCAAATTGGCCTCCTTACCGGGACAATCGAACCGACCCGCACCCCGCCTCCTTAACCCGTAACCCGATCCATCTTGCCACATACATCGTTGTCGGGCTGGGCCTCGGTTTGCGGCCCACGAGCTTGGCCCGTTTTCCCTCGTTTTTTCACAAATATATATAGTGCATAATTTTTTTATGAAAAATAATTAAAGTGAATAACAAAATTCTATTTGTTTTTTGTTTCAAAATAATCTAAAGTAAATAATAAAACTTATTACGTAAATATTAAAATTTACTTAGGTAAACAATAAATTTATTTGTTAAATAAAATAAGTAAATAAATTATTTAATTGATAAATATGTTATTTATCATTATTTACTTCAAATATTTTTAAAAACCTACTATTTACTTCTTTACTCCCCTTTTCACCTCTATTAGACGTAAAATAACCAAATAAATCTGGATGGTCAATATACTTGTTAGATTAACTAATCCTTGATAATGTCATCTTTTCAATCCGTTAGGAGTAACAAGTTAACGGGTATGAGTACTAGAGAAAGCAATGTAACGATGTGGGGGCAGAGAATGATTTCCCATCACCATCGTGATCTTAAAAATTATCATCATCTCTGTTCTTATCTCATATGTCCCACATTTTATTAATTAATGACATTTAAATATTATCAGTGTATTTTAATACTGTTCTTTAATAAAGATTAGACAGTAAAAAAACAAATTGAAAGTCTCCTAATATTAATAAAAAATTCATAGTACAACTCATGGAAATCCAACAAAGTGTTCATATTGATTTATTGCTAGACGCTGACTTTTGCTTATTGGATATTATCGTTGATCTTTTTTTTATTTGGTTTCTAGACTCTGACTAGGTCAATATTCTCTATTTGCAATTGTGTGCTTTGACTGCTCGTCCCATAACTTGCACCAAACTGATCTTATAATATGTCAGACCAGATCAACGACCAGATTTCGTCCCAAAACATTCCAATGCGCGGATTCCTTCTATCACACGTAACTCACTAGAAGGCAAATTATATCTACGTGTAGAATAACTGAATACAAATTCTCATGAGCTATTCAAATCTTGAAACAAGATTCTTCTTCGTTTGGAATAATATCTTTAAAAAAAAAAAAAAAACTCTCCCGATGCGTTTCTCTTGTGTTTCTTTCGCTTCACTTCCAACACTTGGATTCTTCCTTAACGTGCTGATTGTCTTTCTCCTCGTAACATCTTATGGAGCTCAAGCTGCCGACGACGAGAAGGTTACGAACATCGGAGCGATCATCAATGTCGCTTCTCGTATTGGGAAAGAACAGAAAGTTGCCATGGAAATTGCAGCTCAACAGTTCAACAACAAGTCAAAGGATCACAAGCTCTCGCTTCATTTTCAGGACTCTGGAAGAGAACCCCTCATAGCAGCTTCTTCTGGTTAGTTGTCTCTTAACGTTATTCGTTGATTGCCCGTTTAATCTTTCGGAGAATTCTGTGGTAGGGTAGTAAAAATAGATTACGTTTCATTAAATTATCATATATCTCTTGAATTCCGTTTGAGTGAAATAATTGTTTCATAATAACAAATATCGCACGAATTTTGTTCCAGCTGAACAGATGATTCAAGAAAAGAAAATCGAAGTAGTTGTGGTGAAGACATGGCAAGAAGCTGCTTTAGTAGGAAAAGTCGGGAATGGAACTCAAGTTCCGGTTATTTCATTAGCAGCACCTAGCATAACGCCCCCATTGATGCAACTTAGATGGCCTTTCTTGATAACAATGGCAACCGATCTCTCCTATGAAATTAAGAGCATTGCAGATCTTGTTTGTGCCTACAACTGGCGAAAAGTTGTAGTGATATTTGAAGACGACGAATATGGGAGGGATATCGGAATGTTAAGCCTTTTAAATGAGGCTCTTCAGAGCATTGGTTCTGAGATTGAACACCGTTTAGTCCTTCCGCCCCATTCATCTCTCTCTGATCCAAAAGGGTTTGTCCTAGATGAGCTTGTGAAGCTTTTGAAAGTGCAATCTCGAGCTTTTATTGTTCTTCGGTCTTCATTGCCTATGGTGAGTGATTTGTTTAGTCAGGCTAAGAAACTAGGACTTTTAGAGATAGATTCGGCTTGGATACTCACAGAGAGTATTACAAGTTCGTTGAACTCTCTTGACCACTCTGTCATTTCCTCTATGAAAGGAACTCTAGGAATCAAGACTTATTATGACACAAGTACTAGGTCTTATAACGCTTTCCGTACCCGATTCAATCAAATCTTCAGAGAAGAGAACCCACAGGAGGGTGATTCAAACCCCGGAATTTATGCTTTACAAGCATATGACAGCATTGGAGCCATTACACAAGCCTTAGAGAGAATGGTTTCCAACACTAGTGCAAAAGTGCTGTTGGAGAATATATTATCAGCCGATTTTGATGGATTAAGCGGAACAGTAAGTTTCAAAGAAGGCAAGCTGTTGCGTAATCCAATATTAAGGGTTGTAAATGTGATCGGTAACGGAGATAAAGAACTCAACCAGAACAAAGGAATATATAATGAACTGGATTTTTGGATGCCAGAATATGGGTTCTTGGAAAGCCTTGATACAGAGTGGAAACATAGAAGTGATGCTAGTTGTAGAAATACGAAAGGATTAGCTGGTTCGGTAGTTTGGCCGGGGAACTTAGAGAATAGAAAACCAAGAGGGTGGGCAATGCCTACTATTGAAAAACCTTTGAAAATTGCAGTTCCTAGAGATACCCAATTCGATAAGTTTGTTACAGTTGACGAGTCCAACAGACACTTGAACGAGGGCTATGACGGTTTCTGCATTCAAATCGTCAAGAAGGTGTTACAAGTCATTAAAGCTGATATGAATTATGATCTTCCATATCAATTTTCAGCCTTAGAAGTTGTTACACACGATGAACTTATTGAAGCTGTCTATAACAAGGTATAATCGAAAGTTTCATTCTCCTTCTGTACTTTTTTTATTGCTTGAATTTACCTGCGCTAACACAAGCTATTTTCATGGAAGACTTATGATGCTATTGTGGGCGACGTGACCATTTTAGCTGACCGATTTAATAACGTGGAATTCACTCAACCGTACACCGAATCAGGGCTTTCAATGGTGGTTCCAATCAAGTCTGGAGAGTCAGCATGGATGTTCATGAAACCTTTCACATGGGAAATGTGGGTGGCCACCACTGCCATCTTAGTTTACACGATGCTCGTGGTTTGGTTCTTGGAGCATCCAACCAATCCAGAATTCAGCGGTTCATTGAAGAAGCAGATTGGCACCACATTTTGGTTCACATTCTCCTCTCTCTTCTTTGCTCAGAGTAAGTTTTTCATACACACGCACATATTAGCTAAGCACCTATGTTGTCGTTACGAAGAAACGTTCACTTTTTCATTGTTGACATAGAGAATATGACGTGTATAGTTTACAAAGAGTTTTTCTGTTTAATTGTTGCAGGGGAAAAAGTTCATAGCAACATCACTAGAGTGGTTGTTATGATGTGGTTTTTCGTCGTGTTCGTCTTAACCGCAAGCTACACTGCCAGCCTTTCTTCAATGCTTACCGTGAAACAACTTGAACCGGAGATAGATATTGAGTGGCTCAAAAGAGAAGACCAGAAGGTGGGCTGTGGAGATTCATTTTTGAGGAAATACTTGGAGAATGTTCTTAACTTCAAGCCGAAGAATATCATAGACGTTGTTCCTCATGAAGTCAACTACTTGGAGAAGTTTAGAGAGGGAGACATTAAAGCTGCATTTCTTGAAGTCCCGTACGAGAAAGTATTCCTCAACAAGTACTGCAAGGATTTCACTACCACCACACGCACCTATAGATTTGGAGGATTGGGCTTTGTGAGTATTAACTACATACCGTTGCATTTCTCTCTTCCGAAAACAATATCTTTAGAGCAATGTTATTCAGCATCAGTGGTATCTGGCACTACAACTACTCACTATGGATGGACGTAACATGTGAGCCCCACACTAGCGGGACTCTACACAGTTGTGGTGCACGACACCACTAATGCCCTTTATCAATATTCGTTTTTCTTTTCGGGTTTTTATCTTGATAGAATCTTATGTTCTTTTTACTTCCCTTTTCTCAGATAGACAAGTTGGTGAACTAACAAACAATGCAATTGTGTCTTGTGTGCAGGTATTTCAGAAAGGCTCTCCCATAGCTAAGGATTTTTCGGAAGCTATTCTAAAGCTATCAGAAGATGGAAATATAACATCATTGGAAAAACATTGGTTGACTCCGTCGAACGAGTGCTCAACAAACAGCCTAACAACCAACGACACTGAAAGCTTGAGCCTCAGGAGCTTCTGGGGTATTTTCCTTATATCTGGTGCCACTTCCACCATCTGTTTCCTGCTCGCCCTGGCTCGCCTACAAAAGAACTACCGAGATCATCAGAGAGCGAATGGCGCCAACCAACCAACCGAAAACAAGAAGCTTGGATTGGCAAGATACTTCTACAATGGCACGTCTAATACTAGTCCAGAAAGAGCTTCTCCTACTACTAGTTTTAGTTTCTCTGCTAATGGCATGCCTAGTCTTGATGGATGGAGTTCTTCAAGGTGGGAATCTGGGAGCACATCCGACGCTACCGAGCATCTTGGGACTTCCCCGCCAGCCGAAATTCAGATTACAACAATAACTGATGATAATTCTGATCCTACTACTCACGTATAAACGTGTAGCTGTGATTCACATACAGATTTTTAGATGTTGGTATCATTCTTTATTTAAAACTAGCTCAATTTTTAATATAGGAATTGAGATAATAAAGTTGTACATAATTGAAGATTTACACTTTTTTTTTTTTTGGTTAGAATTTCATGTAAAAGGAATACGCAGATTGTGTAATTCAGTACTTTTTCAATAAGAAACATTTACAACTTACCAAATTTTCTTTTTTTAACATTGTTTTTTTTCAATTTTACAATCATACTACATTGAAATCTTTAATATGTTGAGTCATGTGAAGTCTAATTATACTTTTTCTTTTTCTTGCCGACATGTCTCGGTATTTTATACTCTCTCTCATAAAAAGATAAATGGACATAGTTTTTACATTAAGAGTGAACCGTATAAATCTTACATATACTCTCGTATTTCTTTGCAATTTACTACTCCCCAATTTTAGGATTAGGATATAATTCCAAACGCAACCAACAACTAATTTGTTCACTAACTAAAAGAAAACCATATAAAACACAAATTTTTTTGTTTTTTTCACTTTTCTGCCTCGCTCAAATCAAACTACTAAAAAAAAGAGGAAAAGGAAAAAAAAAAAATACAGTCACAGCACAAATTCACTTTCTTTCTTTTTTTTTTTTTTTTTTTTGTTGAGAACAAAAAAAAAAAAAAAAAAAAAAAAAAAGTAAACGCGTTTTAATTTAACGACTAGTCCAGGACAAAGAAAAGCTGGAAGAGTTCCACAAAAGAGACGTCCAAAAGTTTTCCTCCTCGAGGGAAATTTCAAGAGGTCCATGTTGAATTTTCAAACTCTTGACTTCTTTTATGAAACGTTAATAAAAAAGACAAACAAAATCAAAGACAATATTAGACAAGCCTTTCACCATTTCAATAAACATTTCCACGAACCAAACAAGTCCTGATCAAGATTCTGTGCTTTGATATTTTTTAAACCCTCCAATGTCTTTTTACTCTTTTTCCGTTGCTTGGATTTCAAAGCATGGTTTCATCTGTCACGTACTACTTGCCTTTTTTCTTGTTGTTACATCCCATGGAGCTCAAGCTGCCAACAAAGAAACGACGACAAACGACGTCGGAGCAATCGTTGATTTCAATTCTCGTATCGGTAAAGAGCAAAGAGCGGCCATGGAAATCGCAGCTCGAATCTTCAACAACGGCTCAAATGACCGCAAGCTGTCGCTTTATTTCCATGACTCCAGAAATGAACCCCTCATAGCTGCTTCTTCTGGTTAGTTGATTCTATAATTTTCAACCTCCAGAAAAGCTATACTAATAGGATGATTTAATTATGTGCATATCCAAGTATGTCTAGTGTTTTATGAGACATATTAATTTCATATAACCTCTATATTATGATAGGTGACCGAGTTAGAATTTTATTGAGCGGAGACAACTTATAATCTATCTTATAAGACTGGAGCACAATTAAAAATTTTGAGAAGTTTTAGTGTTAAATAATCAAAATTTTAGAATTTAAACCGATGTGGCTCCGTCATTGATAATGATAACGAGAAAGTAGCAAAATTTTCGATCATATTGTTTGATTTTTTTTTTTTTTTGGGTAGAATTGATATAAATTTTTTTTTTTTTTTCAGCTGAACATTTGATTGAAGACAAGAAAGTTGAAGTGATAATTGGCATGGAAACTTGGCAAGAGGCGGCTTTAGTTGGAAAACAAAATCAAGTTCCAGTTATTTCATTAGCGGCACCGAGCATAACACCCCCGCAAATGCAAATTCGATGGCCTTTCGTGATAACAATGGCCAATGATGCCTCTTATGAAATGAAGTGCATTGCGGATCTTGTTTGTGCCTACAAATGGCGGAAGGTTGTCGTGATCTACGAAGATGATGAATATGGTGGTGACTCCGGAGCCTTGACCATTCTAAATGAGGCTCTTCAGAACATTGGTTCGGAGATCGAATACCGTTTGGTCCTTCCTCCCTATTCATTTCTCTCTGATCCAAAAGGGGTTGTCCTAGATGAGCTCTTGAAGCTTTTGAGTGTACAATCTCGGGTTTTTATCGTTCTTCAATCTTCATTGCCTATGGTGGCTCACTTGTTTAGGGAGGCCAAGAAAGTAGGACTTTTGGAGAGAGACTCCGCTTGGATTGTCACCGAGAGCGTTACAAGTTTGCTGGACTCGCTTGACCACTCTGCGGTTTCGTCCATGAAAGGAATTCTAGGAATCAAGACTTACTATGACACAGATACTAGTTCATATAAAGCCTTTCATGCCCAATTCCAGCAATTTTTTGGAGAAGCGAAGCAACTGGAAGGAGGCGGTTTGAACCCAGGAATTCGTGCTTTACAAGCATATGACAGCATTGGAGTCATTACACAAGCCTTGAAGAGAACGGCTAGCAACACTAGTGCGAAAATGCTGTTGGAAAACATATTATCCGCCAATTTCCGCGGTTTAAGTGGCCAAGTTAGTTTCAAAGAAGGCAAGCTATTGCAAAATCCAATATTGAGGATTGTGAATGTGGTTGATGAAGGAATGTATCAAGAACTTGACTATTGGATGCCGGAGTACGGATTCTTTAACGTTTCAGAAAAGGCGAAAATGGAACTTCGAAGTGCATTTGATTGTAAATACTCCACTGAGTTGAGTGGTTTAGTGCTTTGGCCAGGGGACTCAGGGAATAGAAAACCGAAAGGCTGGGCAATGCCTACTATTTCAAAACCACTCAAAATCGGAGTTCCTGGAAAAACCGTATTCAGAAAGTTTGTGACGGTCGACGAGTCCAAGAAGTACTCGAACGATCAGGGCTATGACGGCTTATGCATAAGAATTTTTAGACAGGTTTTAAAGCGTTTGAATTATGATCTCCCATATCAATTTCAAGCCTTCCATGGCACATATGAGGACCTTGTTGAAGCTGTCTATAACAGGGTATAACACTCCACCCTTTTTGTTTTTTCCAAGTTTCTTTGTACATCATTCTTGTTAATTATGTACTTTCCTATCTTCACCTTTTTTTTTTTTTTCTTTTACTTGGATCGGCATTGGTGGAAGACTTTCGATGCTGTTGTGGGCGACATTACCATTCTTGCTAACCGATCGCACGTCGAATTCACTCAACCATACATAGAATCAGGGCTTTCAATGGTAATCCCCGTCAGGTCTGAAGCGTCAACATGGATGTTCGTGAAACCTTTCACATGGGAAATGTGGGCGGTGACTGGTGGTGTCATGGCTTACACGATGCTCGTAATTTGGTTCTTGGAGCATCCCACAAATCCAAAATTCAGTGGCACATTGAAAAATCAAATCGGCACCACCATTTGGTTCACTTTCTCATCTCTCTTCTTTGCTCAAAGTAAGTTTACTAATACCTCAGCACTTATCTCACAACACCAGAGCATTGAAAAAATCATGATGAATGATGCTAGCTTAGGCGTCTCGACTTTTTTAATACCAACTGACGTATAGTATGTGAATTGTCATTCTTTTATCAGTGGTTTTAAAAAAAAAATCGTCACATCAATTAATTAGTGCTTAATTTTTGCAGATGAGAGAATCCATAGCAACATCACTAGAGTGGTTGTCATCATGTGGCTTTTTGTGGTGTTCATCCTAACTGCAAGCTACACTGCGAGCCTGTCATCTAGGTTCATTGTGAAAAATCTAGAACCGGAAATTGATATCGACTGGCTGAAAAGAAACAACCAGAAGGTTGGTTGTGATGGTGATTCATTTGTAATGAGATACCTAGAGCAAGTGCTTGGGTTCAAAAAGGAGAATATCTACAATGTCAGTGACGAATATGACTACAAGGAGCAATTCGAGAAGAAAAACATAGCTGCTGCGTTTCTTGAGCTCCCATACCAGAAAGTTTTCCTTAACAAGTACTGCAATGGATTCACTTCCACTGCACAGACCTACAGATTTGGAGGATTGGGATTTGTGAGTATAGTTTTACTTTTCATTTTTTTACTGTTATTACCAGAAAGATGTGAAGCAAAAAATTTCTTTTTTCATGGTAACAGGCACATCTACCCTGAACTTTTCGTGAGCAAAATTTCATGTTATGTCACGTACATGAGGGCGTTTGTTTCTAAATTTTAACATTATTGTTCGATTTATGGTCACTCTGTGACGTTTTACTAAATTAATGGGGTTTACCACGATTAAAAGTTTAGGAAGTAACTTGCCAATCCAGTCGAAAGTTAGTTGACGAAAGCACAAAAAATCACTAGTTTTGAACCGAGAAAACAATTTTGATCAACTATGGTTTGTAGGTGTTCCAGAAAGGCTCTCCTATAGCCAGAGATGTCTCGGAAGCCATTCTAAAGCTATCGGAAGATGGAAACATAACCTCACTGATAAATCAATGTCTGACTCCGTCGGATGAGTGTTCGCCAAACGACACAACAGCCAATGAAACTCAAAGCCTGAGCCTCAAGAGCTTCCAGAGTATCTACCTTATATCCTGTGCCCTTTCCACTATCTGTTTTCTGATCTCCCTGGTTCGCTTACAACTCAATTACACACGCCATCGACAAGCAAATGGAGGAAATCAGTCCATGAAAAACAAGGTGCGAAAAGCAAATGGAGGAAATCAGTCTATGAAAAACAAGGTGCTTAGACTGGCAAGGAACTTCTATAGTGGTGAGGCTAGTTATAGTCCAGGGAGAACTACTACTACTACTACTCCTAGTAATTTATCGGCTCGTGGAAAGCCGAATCTTGATGAATGGAGTTCATCAAGGTGGGAATTTGTCAGCCCATCAGACGTTCCATATCACCTTGACACTTCCCCGCCAGTTGAGATTGAAATCGCACCACAAACTCGTGATGGGACAACAGATTTATGAATGCATATCTTACTACATGTATATGTAGCTTTGCATGTACTGTTAGAAGTAGGAGTTTAGGACTACAAAAGTGTATTTGGTTGAAAACTTCTTCTACAAAAAAAAAAAAAAAAAAAAAAAAAAAAAAGGGAGAGGGAGAGATTAGCTTTGCATTGTTGGTTTTGGTTGTACTTGATCAGGAAGAAAACTATATGCTAATTGGTATGAAATGGAAATGGAAATGGAAATGCTAAGGGTAGCATACGGAATACAAAATGATTACTTTTTGCAGAAGAAGGGAAATGAAAAACCTTACTGAAGATTTGGTTAACTAAAACCGCCAACCAAACCAATTATTGTTAAAATGATGGTAAACATCGACCATAATCTAAAAATAATTAACAATTTGATTCAGTTTTATTTAGATTAATCAATTTCCGTACTTTGACTTTTTTTTTTTTTAAAAAACACATCTATTCAATAATTCAAAGTCTGTTTACCAGATATAATTTATTATAAAGCCTATCCCTAAGATGTCAACAAGCACCAGTGGTCTAGTGGTAGAATAGTACCCTGCCACGGTACAGACCCGGGTTCGATTCCCGGCTGGTGCAGAGCCGTGATGATAATTGCGCCTATGAGATGGAGGGGTCCATCACTGTCATCTGATCTAAAAGATGAAAAACGGCGCTTCTGAGCTTTTTCTTTTTTCTTTTGTTTTCCCCCTCGTTCAAAGGCTAATTAAATAACAGAGATTGAATGGATAGAAAAAATAACGGCTAAAAAACTCTTGGATAGAGAAAAACATGGACAATATATAGGACAATATGCAAAAGATGGAATGATACATTAGAATAAAAACGACAGCCAAATTGAGACATGCCAACAAAAAACAATCACATCAACAAACGACAAAGTGAAAAGAGAACAAGAGATAAACGACAAGAACGAGTAATCCTATATAACCCCATGCGGTTATGCCCCTCCCATCCAAGGTGGCAGTCCTAGTGCATGGGCCCCACAGCTACTCAAGAAACAAATCCCCGATAAAATTTACAAAATAACCTAACCGTTTTCTTAAAAGTTATTAAAAAAAATTTATTAGTAAAATGATCTCAAACAAAACAACCAAGTTATTTTACTAATTTCAACTTTTGAGATTGTCATTTTGACAAATACTCATCCTTGATCCTCCTTCGTCCTTTCGCTTTTTTTTTTTTATTTTTTATTATTTTTTACCTCAAGGCAGTTGTTGATGCTTCTTCCAACCATTCCAGATATGTGTTAGTGAAACTTTTCAAATTCTCATGTCAAACCCTGAAAAAAAAAGGTACTTTCAACTATTAAAATTTCGTGCTATTGCCCATGGATAAAACTGTTCATTTTTTTTTTTTTTTTCCAGATCTTCATTTTTTTTTTTTTTTTTATGTTTCCGTTTTTTCTTTCCACTGTTTTTACCATTTTTGGTGCTTCGAAGTGGCAGCAGAATTAAAAAAAAAATTAACATCAAATTATTGAAATCCTTGTGTATATTTTTTTGGCTGGTTGAATTAAGCAACAAATAAATTGAAAGAATGATTAAAAAAATGAGTTAAGATGGAGAAGTTAAAGGTGGATCATAAAAGGAAGAATAGGGTAAGGGAGGAAGATAAAAACCAGCAAAAAAAAAAAGGTTTTTAGAAAACGTAAAGTCTTCATTTACCCAAAAAAAAAAAAAAAAAAAAAAAAAGTTAAAGCCTCGATGATTGAGGCAACCAATAAATTAAGAGAGAGTGAAAAAAAAATATATAAAAAATAAAAATTGGGATGAAGAAGTCAAAAAGACGAGGGGAGAATGGAGAATCTGGGTTTGTGGGAGGAAAGGGAAAAGACCCCTTAAAAAAATAAAAAGGAAAAGACAGAAAAAAAAAAATAATAATAATAATAATAAAAAGAATTTGCCACATGTGATGTAAACTGTTTTTCAGGGCAGATGGTATCAGCCACAAAAAGCCATTTGGACGGGGTCAAAACCCCATGGGGTTAAATAGCAGTACTCCACAAGGAACAAGGAGAAGAAAGGAACAAGAAAATCGTGTAAAGAACATAGAATAATTAAACGACAACAACGTAAAATGACAGTTTGCTGAAAACAACCCAAAATAAAACCCCATTGGAAACGACATTGCAACAATAGACTAGAAGACAAGAAACACCAATCACTTAAAAAACAGACAAAATTGAAAAATCAGTGCTTTTATGCTCTGAAAATGTCGTTGTCCTTGACACCATTCATTTTCACTAATTTCTTTTTCTTTGCTCTTTTTACCTTACAACATTGTCATATAAACATCAAGTCAAAATCATTAAAAGAAACTTGTTATTTCTCCTTAATTTTAAGGCCCTTTCTCCTTTCTGCAATTCCTTTTAAACATAAAATCGGATCATAAACCTGCACATGGTAACAATTACCTTTTTTTTCATTCTGTAAAGTCGTTAAAACATGAAGCCTCACAGAATTAAACAAACGACATGACATCTCTTCAAGCATAATCTTGTACACACTAATTTCATGTCTGGGATATCTATACCAAACTCCAATATATAAAATCATTGCTATATAATCATAGTACTAACAAGAGATGAAGCTTTCATACTTCTACGCCACCCGGTTTCAAAATGTTGTACTTGCAGAGAGGGCATATCGCATTTATATATAACCACTTGTCTATGCAGGAACAGTGAAAATGGTGATGGCAAGGAAGTTCACGCAGTTCGGTCCCATCATCGTACGTGGACAGACAAATACAGCATTCCTATCATTTAACAAAAGATTCAAGTTATCATTCTTACATGTGACGAGAAATCTTCCATCAAATAAATAGATCTAGCTTGGAAATTGAAAGTTTTCACGTGAGAACTATAGCAACAGCTCTGTTCCATCGTCAAATGCAGAAAGAAAATTGCAGCATACAAAAGATTTACATTCAAGAACACTTTATGTAATGCTTCTATGGTGCTTGAACTAGCAAACTGATTTGATCCTATAAGAGAACGTCATTTAGCCATATAAGTAAATATTTCAAACTTTCTATTTATGCATAATGTAACTTACAGCATCTTCTTGGGAGAGAATGCGCTCAGAGGGTGATTCAGTATTGCACTCAGTCATTATTCCGCCGAAAGATTCTTGGATCTCTCCATCAACTTTCTCAATGTTAGACACCTTGCGAAACTTGAACTTTGGCAGTCTATCAATATCTTCTTTTGTTGCTCCTTCCTAATTATATTATATTAAGTCAGACATAGTAAACCAAAATGCACAATATAAAAGGGAAATAGGGAATTCAGAAATTCAATAATGGACTCAGATGTCTGATAAGCAAATAAATCTTAAGATCATAACAGGTAACCGACAAACACCTGGCCAACAAGCGAGCAGAATAATTAACCAGTAACCAAAAGTAGACAAATTCCACTCCGAAAAAGAAATAAAGAAAAGTATAATAGCGATAATCCCCTACATGGATCCCCACATAACACGTTTACCAGGCATCAGTTGAACCAAATTCCAGCATGATAGGATTGATTAAAATAACTCCTTGGATAAATATTTGACTGTGGGATTGCACAACAAAACTTGTATGTCGCAACAAATCTAAAGTTTACCATATTTTCAATCAACAAAAATAAGCGAGGAGACGATTAAATTGTATTGAATATAAAATATAATAGAAATCCATTTCCCTGATACCAAAATTAGCCATAGCTTATGCCAGTAAGAACGGCAATAAATATCAAAATTTTTCTTTAATTGCAGCCGATTCTTACCGACTCGACTCGTATAAAGAATGCTAGCACATTTAAAGAATATAAAATCCTTGGTCATTACCTGATCTGTGACAACATATAAGATTGCAATTATGCACGGGAGACAGCAGCAAATGGCAATACCAATAAGGCACGCAACTGCAACGCAGATCACGACAAAGACCACATCGAAAGCAAGAAACATAACACAAAGCCTGAAAAAAAAAAAGAAAAAAGAAATACAACAAGAAAAGAAAAGCGACCAATGGTGAGCGACAAGAGAGCAAAACAAACAACCGGAAAATTTCTTAAAGGAATAAACTTTGAATATTGGACCAAACTAACCAGTATAACTGTGGCGCTTCAGCAACCAAACTGTCACCACCAGCAGTCACCCAGTAGAACCCAACAATCCACCATACAAATGAGAACATTGTGTTTGCAGACTCCAGATTCTTTGCAAGACTGTCAACACAATATACATCATCAATCAAAGAAAAATACTACAGTGCCTATGATATGGACAATCGATTATAAACAAAAACCGAAATCACAAGACATAATTAAATCATGTTCATCAATATGAACTAAATCAAATTCTACACCAAACACTTACCAAAAGCAGGTTTTGGAATCAAGCAGCCAAAAAAAGCTTTTAGGAGGCTATGCAAAACAATATTTAACGGATTACAAACAAGCTCAAATCACAAAAAATTGTCGACTTTCCGTCAATAAGAACTCAATCAAAACTACACCAATTCAACCCGGGAATTCATATCCAGCATCAATCAATGAGCAAGACAAGCATATATCCATGAAATGAACCAGAAGCGAAGACCAATCACACTAAATCATCCAGACAACTATTTGCATCAATAAGAACTGTAAGTCAAGTACACCAAAAATTAAATCTTGTTCCTTTTCCTAGAAAATCAAATAAAAATCTGCTTAATTTGAACTAAATCGATCTCAAATTACCTGGTTCCATCTCCTCTTTCATCCGAACCCTCCTCCTCAGCCGCGAAATCCTCCGCATCACTTCCAGAACCAGAATTCAAATCCCCGGCGCTCTCCCACCCCCGGCCGGCATCCATTTCCGACAGGAGATCCTCGCGGCGCCTCCGCCGGTACTCGGCGGCCACGCACGCCATGTGGACGGCGCACTGGATGACGTAGCCGACAATCCACGCCCTCAGCGGCTGCGAGGGGTCCTCGGTGGCGCTCAGCCACATCACCGCGACGGCGATCCCGATGAAGGCGGCGTTCCAGAGCATGTCGAGCGCGATCACGGGCTTCGAGTAGGCCCAATCGCTCTGCCGCTCCTCCAGCTGCTGCGCCGCCGCCTCGCGCACCCGCACCGACTGCTCCCGCAGCATCAACCCCCTCCCGCTCGCGCGCCGCAGGAACCGCGCCGCCCCGCGCAGCGGCCGCGACGGGACGAGCCGCCCCGAGCGGCGGCTCCGCGACGGCTGGCTGTCGGCGCCGAGGAGCGGCGAGGTGGTGTTGATGATAGGATATAAGGCTGCAGCGTGGGCGTGCGATTCCATCTCCAATTAACGGGAATTGGTCGGAGAAGATCCAAATCGAAGTTTCGGAATTTGAATTCGGAGAAAAGATTTCGACTTGACAGTGAAACAGATTTATTTATTTATTATTATTTTTTTTTTTTTGTTGGGGGGGTGGGGGTGTTATCAGGGTATGAGTGTCTGCATCGAGAAAAGAGGGTTCTCGTTCTAATGCTGACACACTCGTGGTTTTTCTCGTTTTTCTTCGATTAATATATTTTTATTTGTCTGGAAATTTCCTGTTGTTCTTAATTTAATTGTTAATTTGGATGGATCATCAAAACTAAATTAAAAATAAGCTGTTAATTGGATCTTATTTTCGCATTTTTTATTTTATTAATTAATGAATATGTGGAGAATTAGGTGTGCAATTGGTAGAGGATTTGGGGTTTAACGAGACAATGCCTACTTCAAGTTTTACTTCACATGAATATTTGAAGAAATATTGACAAAAAAAAAAATTTTAAAATTAAATGTGGATGTTGAATTTCATTCCGGCAATTATTATTTAGCTTGATTCTTTTCTGAGAATTCTCATAAAAGGTTATTTTTCTAACGTTTAAAGTCAAAATATGTTCTATTCACAAAAAAAAAAAAAAAGGTCAAAATATGTTTAAATCAGAGTTATAATTCTCATATTCCTATCATTTACCAGGCATGTTTACTTTGCATTAAAAAAAAAAAAAAAAGTGAGTAATCATTTTCTTTTTCATTTAATCATATGTTTATTTATAAAAAAAAAAATATATATTTTAGTGGTCACCACAATAGAACGAATGAATGAAGAAAGAGAATGTCAATCATTATATCTCAGTGGTGCAAAGTAAACATGTCAATCATTAGATAGTATAAAAGGAAGCAATTTCATTGTCAAAGAGAATACGTTTCAAATTTACTCATATACCATTAACAAGTTTTCATGTGCTAATTTTTTTTTATATATATACAAAAGAATATTTTAGTAATTACATTAATAAAATTAACATTACTATAGTTAGTATACACTACAAAATGAATGAAATTGTTTCATTTTAAACTATCTAATAGGTAAGTAAACACTATAAAGAAAATCAATGATCCCCATTCTTTTTTCATTACTTTACTTTTTAATCTCATTATCTTTTCCATTACATTCATTTACTATTTAATAAACGGACTCAGGTGAATCAATATCCAACTTTTTAGGTGTTTATTTATGTTTTTTATTTTATTTTTTATTTTTTTCTCACGAAACAATTGGAGTCATTAAAAATTTCCAAAGACCAACAAGCAGCCTCATGGGCAATTTTGTTGCAGAGTGCTGGGATCAAACGAAAGGAAATCTACATAGAAATGGCATTTAAAACAGAAAAGAAAGTAGGATGGATCATCCATTTGGTCTAGTGGCTCAGCCGAAACAACATAGTCTACAGCAATCTTGGCATCCAATTCCACCACAAATTAAGTTAGCCCAACCATGTACAGAACAACTTCTCGAGCCAACAAGGCGGCTTGAAGCTCGGCCTTAAGAGCACCGAATGCTCGTAAGACCTTTGTGGTAATAGAATGAAGGTGGCCCATTGAATCGCAAACAAGAACTGTTCGAGTAAAATTTCTTCCAACACCAAATGAACGTTTCTGAACCAGAAACAAGATTGAAAGAACAAAATAATCAAAAATGACAAGCAATAACACAAAGAACCTAAAAGAATCTTTCAGAAAATATGGTAAAAAACTGGAGATATTGCCTCAAGAACATACTTTCCTCTTAATTAGAGGATTTTATAGAGTTGTAGGTGTAAATGTAATAGAGTTTCAATCTATTATAAATCTAAGAGTTTATTTCTCTCTTTAATACAATAGAAATTGACTTTAAACTTGTAACCGTGTATTTACATTATCTCAGGACATTAAATGTCTTGAACTAAGTATGTTTATCTCTTGGCCTACCTTTCTTGAAAAGACCTTTAGGATACCGACTTTTTGTGCTCTAGGTCTTGTACTTCAGATCTTGGTACCACAACCCGACTTGAAACCTGACCCAACCCCGACACCTGACTCTCGTCATGAAACCCGACCCCTACCCCGACCTCGTCCCAAAATCCAACCCTAAAACCAGACCTCGATCCCGTACTGAAACCCTACCACGACTCTCATCCAGAAACCCAACTCAAACTCTATATTGAAATCTATTACATTTTATTTTTTGATATAATCATTCAGATTAAATTAAACAATACAACCTAATACAGAGGTTTTTTGTCGTATAAGATATCACAGTTCATATTGTATTAATTTTTGATTTTGTATTAAATTATACAATACAAAGATGTTGTCAAACATTGTATTATTTTAAATAATAAAATACGGAGTGCTAATATATGTAATGTACCAAACATGCCCTAAACGAGCAATTTACCCATTTTTAAAAAAATTCAAAGGAAATTTTGCAAAGGTCCTCGATTGATTTACGTAAGTTAGATTTAATAAGATATGACATATCTATTAATTTTATTCATAATGAGTCAAATCTAATGTATCATAATTGATTTTCTTCATTTTATGACGTTATGTTATACGTTAAGATAAATACAGCTTCTAGCTTCGAGATTCGATTATTAATTCACTTTATTTTGCTAGTTTATCTCTTTAGTTTAGAAACTAGAAAGACAATTTTTTTTAATTTAAAAAATATGTTAAAATATGTTCACCCCTTACACATATAGAGTTTTATTTTATTTATTTATTTATTTAAATGAGGCCAAATTCCTTGGTATATTTCTAAAAAAAATAATAATAATTCATATAGAACATTCGAAATATCGTTTAAGCATACAATTGATTTACAGTTGCTTGACAACTTTTAAGAAGAAAAACACAGAAATTTTTAAATTTTAATGAGTTTACTTACTACCTTATATTAACCGTATATTCAATTGAAAGAATTGTCACAATTATTGTGACCACCGCTTGAAAATAGACAAGGCTGATTGGCATAATTTGTTCTTGACTTGTTTAATAACTGACAGTTTGATTTCTTAATTTTTAATTTGGACAAAAATTAAGCAATAACACAGAGAACACAAAAGAATCCTTCAGAAAATATAATAAAAAACCGTACACATTGTCTCAAGAATTTGAATTAGAAATTGTGCCCATACGTTCCTCTTGATTAGAGGATTTCATAGTGCAGTGGGTGTAATAGATTTTTATTCCCCTATTAATTCAAAAGTTTATTCTCTCTTTAATATAATATAAAATGACTTCAAACTTGTAACCGTGTAACAAATTAATTTATATTAACTCGATAAATGGCTTGAAATTAGTATGTTTGTCTCTTGATCTTCTTTTCTTGAAAAGACATTTGATATACCAACTCTTAGTGTTCGGGATCTTGATACTTCAGATCTTGATGTTCCGGGTCTTGTTGCTCTAGATGCTCCAAGTACTCCAACATCCAAAGCCCTTGGTAAAAGAATATATTTCCTTTATCCGGCTAAAAATACACACAACGTACGATGACTAGGGCGATGAAGGTCCTGATTAGCATGCAAATGTTGTCGCACCAAAACAATGAACCTGGTTGAGCATCCTCTGCACGTTCAGCTCCCTCTATTCCACTGTACGTAAGAGAATTCCTATCTAGCTTACCATATTGAATCCATAATTTATGGATGCTATAAAAATTTTGTCCGGAGCTCTAAGTACTCTCATGAAACTCCTCCACAACACAAGACACCGAAGAAAAAACGGAGTCAAAACCCTTAGCATCCGCTCTACAACCCCAACAAGCTCCAAACCAAAGCGCCTTCGCTATGGAACAGCTCCAAAGCGAGTGCACTACAGTTTCGATCCGCTTCCTTGCCACAAGCTTCTTACACTCCACAACCAACAAATATATTTCCTTAATTATGTTCGATTGTGTTTCTAAAGAAATTGATTTGAGCATAAGAAAAGGTAAAATTGCATTTGGGTATGTTTTTTTTTTTTTTTTTGGTCAATATTTGTTGAGTGTGTAAGTTTTAGAAAATGAAAAGGGAAATGTGAAAACAACTTTATTTCATTTTCAAAATTCTTTAACAAAAAATGAAAACGATTTTTTGTTTTCATTTTTATTTTCTGTCTTTGTGCAAATCAAAACTATTTAGAAAAAAAAAAATTTATTTTCAAAACAGCTTTATTAGAAACTGTGATATTCCCTTCCAAGTCCTCTTTTTTCCCTCTTCGGACACTCTAAAAACCATTGTGGTTTTTACTCGATCGGCTTCATTGAAGTGGATATTAAATAAGTGAACTTTTCGTTAGTGAAATAAATTTCCATGGATTATTGAGCTGTCAAATTTGTTGAACACGATTTTTAGATCCACAATTTTCCATGGGTTGTCTCCTCTAAATATATTTTGCTAAAACTCTTTTTGTCACTAATTCCTAAATTTGCTACAAACTAAAACTAAAAATTGTCAAAAAAAAAAAAAACTAAACTAAAAACTAAAAGCTAAAAACTTATTTATACCTAAAACTTTTTGTTTCTTTTGAAAACTTTTTAGTTTCAATCATTTAGTGGCAAAGTTTTTTCTGTTAAATTTTATGTTTTGACTAATCAGAAATATTTAGCCATTATTTAATCACAACAACGTTTTTGTTATAAATTTTCTTAATAGTTAAACTTACAATTTGTAGTTGTGCTAGTTGGGATGCATTAACTTTTCTTGATGCTGACCTCTCTCCTAATGATTTTTTTTTTAATTTTATAAAATCGCTCACAATTTAGTTTCAATAATCGTAAAAGGGTAACTAGTATAGATCAACGGCATCTATCAAATTATAGTATTTTAGGAATGCTAAAAAGAAGTTGCTATTTTGTTATTCTATTTTTTTTTATAAGATCCCGATAATAGGAAGATCGTTACTTATTTGATACATGCTCTACACAAAACATGCATATAGGAATATATATATAAATATATATATATATATATATTTTATGTGTGGAGCTATTCATGACCGAGTGGTAACATCTATCCCCAGTGAATTTTTTTTTTAATTTACTCTTAAAAATTTCAAAACTATCATTTTACTCAAATAAAAAACTTCATAAAAACGGCTTAAAATTTTTATTAGTATGACTACACTAAAACAATAAGATGATTCTACTGCTGTTGTATATCTATGTGCATCGGTGTGCTTGTAAGTGGCGATCCAAGTGTGTGCGGATGACGTAGCTGTGGAAAAGTAAGGCTTTGTTTGGTAACAAAGTTTAACTCCAACTTAACTGTACTTTTTCATATCAATTTTTGTCTTTTTCTGGCCGGTCAACAAAATTTATAACTACTTTTTAAAAAGTCAACTCAACTCAAACTTAAAAATTTCATCTAAACTCAAACTCAACTCATTTACCAAATGGACCCTTAGCTTGTAATAACGAATTGGAGTTTATAAAGCCGTAATAGACAGAAGCAATGCAAATTAATCCCTCTACCTACAAGCAACTTGAGAGATCACACGTCCTTCACTGCGCCAAAGAGATATGCTTGCCAATCCCTTGTGAAAAACGGGTTGGCGAGTCACAATTATTTGTCTACAAAGTGGTAGGCAAATCATACTAATTTCATGCTCGTTAGGAAGGTTATAACAATGTACCATTGATTTTCTTTTATTCATTTTATTTTTTTTTATTTTTATGTTTCTTCATTTATTACTATACCTATATATAGGTAAAGCTATTAGAATTGTTTCCTTTTAAATATTGGGAAACGATGCTACAATGCATCATAGTATTCTTTCAATCAACGGTGATGGGTCTATGTGTAGACAGACATGCAGCTGCTTGGAGTTTAGGTTGGAATCTTCAACTACTTACAATTATTTACACGGTGAGCTAATTACTCTCGACCACGTAAAAAGTTAATCATATATACATATATATATATATATATAATGCTCAAATAAAGAGAAAAAATTTAGTATTAATTTGTTGCATCTTAATTTGGAACCGTTGACTTTCATAGCCACATAAATCAATTGAATTTCCATAGTTGACTTATATATATATATATATGTATATATATATTTGGACAGGGTGCATTTGGCCTCGCTGCAACACTCTGCTTACTTACGTTGGCAATTTCGAAGCAAGGCCCCACTTATCCTACTTTGTTCAATCCACTTTGTCTAATTTTTGAAAAGGCCACAATAATAAAAGGATGTTAAAATTATTAATTTCAATTTAGAATTTTGTTGATGGGTGGACAATAGACCCAACTTTTTGTAAAACACAAAGTGATGATAAAAAAATATAAGTTCTTTTAGAAACACCAACTATCAGTTATCTATTTAATTTTTTATTTTTTTCCTCTAGATTTTCACATTCCATTTGAAATTCTGCAGTGATTCGGTATTTGTGGTCATACTCTTTCTATTTCTTTTTATTTTTTTCCCTTTTGTTTTTGGAATTTGGCCATTACTCATAGGTATAAAATATTGGACAGATGGCTTACGAGAAGAAGGTTTTTGTTTTATTAATCGGTGAGCACTTTCAAAAATAATGATAAATATTATTATCATTGAGAGAGTTTATTTTACATCATTAAAACAGAACAAATACATGAGAAATTCCTATTATGGTTTTCTTTTTTTTTTTTTTTTCTTTTTTTGTTAAGGAAAATTTCAAATACGTAGTCTTTTACAAAATTACTTTTAAATCCATGCAATTGATCACGGTTGATTTTTCGTAGAATCAGGAATTTTAAATTCTAAATTCATAAAATAAAAATTCTAACCCAAGTAGGACATGAGTAGACGAGTTATTTCATATTTCAAATTTATAAGCAAATATCATTTATATAAATTATATATATTTGCAATAATTGCACTAATTGATTCAGATTGGAATGAGTAGTTATAATTCGACTAGGAAACTACTTCTTTGTTTGCCGTCAAATAAATAACTACATGTAAGATTGATGGCATGTTTACTTATCAGGAGTAGGGAATAGGAGTGGACAATATGAGTCAATCCCTTGTTTATTTGCTCTTTTTTTTTTTTTTTTTTTTTTTGTGGAATAGGAGTGAGAATGGTGGGTCCCATACCAATTTGGGATTGAGGAATGAGATTGGCAATCCCATACCCCCCTCCGAATTGTGACTCGCATTCCCACTATTAACATTAAATTATCATTTTATCCTTCGTTTATTTCCTAAAAATTGTATTAAAAAATAATAAATAACCTATATTAATTATTTTTATTAACCAAATATAATATAATTTTATTAACTTAATATTATATAACTATCATAATTACTATTAATGTTATTAGAGTAAATAAATAACTTTTTTTTTATCACAATATATTATTATATTTCTATTTTTATATTTTTTATACTTTACTTATTTTAATTCATTTTTTTTACTCTTTTAAATTTTTTTAAACAAAAAATTACACAATTTAATTCTATTGCCTTAATATCATAATGGTTATTTTACTTTTGATTATTTGTATAATAATAAATTAAAAAAAATTAATCATTTTTTAATTTTTGAAAACACAATAAATAAATGGGTATACAAGTAAATTTATAACAACTGACTCCGATTCATATTCTAAGTAAGCGCATGAATGAGATTGAAAGTGATTCCGATTCCGATTCTTGGAACCCAAGTAAACAGCATATTCTGACTCCGAATCCTGACTCCAAATCCAGCCCACTCCGAATCCTACCCACTCCGATTCATGATCACTCCGATTACACGTAAGTAAACATTCCATGAAAGCGTCGAGAGAAACTTGCTACTGATCGAAAGAGGTACGTGTATGTTTTTACTTCTAGCAATGTTCTTTTTTTTTTTTTTTGAAATATTAAAAAATCCTAATTTCTGCGGCCTTGTTAATTTGTATGTTAATTTATAATAATTTATAATGGCATCTTAAAATGCTAAATGTCAGAAAGAAGAATAATTGTAATTTTCAACTTGTTATTGTTAGTCATTCGATCTCACTAATGAAATGTCAATCTCTCCTATGTATCTATCTTTCTCATATATATAGTACTGCATACAAATTCTACACACACACACAATACCAATGAATAACAAGTACAGTAATTCTTAATACAGTAGGGGGGAAAAAGTAAAAGAAAGGCAACCAATAAAGTAATAATAAAAATAATTATGAAGAATAACAATAATAATAACAACTTTACCTACTGCGTTAGAGTTTGTTTTACAATCGGTTAGAGTTTGTCTCTTCTTCTTTTTATAGGTTTCCGAAATAATGTGTAATTGAGAGGTTTATGTTTATTTTTCCAAAAATTTTCCTTTTTACGCCTAACTAGTATAGACACTCTTTTTTCCTTTCCTAGGTTTTTCCAAACGGGTTTCACTGGTTAGCTTTTGAATGAGGTCTATTATAAGAACTAATTTTTAAAGATATAGTTTGAATTTAACCTTCTGGCTCCAATTTATGCAAGTTATATGTAACTTTTAGCTTGGGTGCGAAGTCCCGTTGGGATTGAATTTATGTTTTAGATAACTTTTCTTTATTTTAATAAATTAGTTTAAACGCTTGGTAGGATGGGTTAATGTTTTCAGTGTCAATCTAGTTGGGATATATACTTAATCTTATCTTAATACAAATTATCTCTTCTCTTCATCTGAAAAAACATCACATAGTTAAGAAAGCATACAAGTTCCAAAAAAAAGAAAGCATAAAGAGGATTCGAATTGAATCGGAAGTTATACAACAGGATTTTGCAAAACGCAAAGACCGTGATTAACAAAACACTCAAATTAGCATTAAAGAAGCAGGAATCAAATATTCTTTTGGAAACGCCCTAACCAAACACACACACACATATGTATGTATATAAATATACATATATGCCCAAGCGTTTTTAGCGAAAAAGTGAAACATACATACGAAAATTATTAGGGCTTATAGGTTAAATAAAAAGGTAAGTATTATGTTTACTTTGAACCTATAATGTTTATCCGAAATTATCTGTTAGCTCTCCGTTAAAAAGAAGAAGAAGAAGAAAAGAAAATATCTATTATCTTATATTAAAAAAGGAATTATCTAATATTTCTTTTTTTGTTTTCCTCTTTGAATTTGGAATTATCTATTATCTTAGTTGTTTTTAAGCAAACTTATTTGTTTGAGGGCTATTTATATATTTCAAATTGGGTCTATTATTATATTCATTCTTTTAGCCAAAAAAAAAAAAGTTCCACTTCAGACTTCTTTAATGTGTTTGTTTTGTTTTTGATTTTCTGTTGCTAGAGGGGGAAAAAAAAAAAAAAAAAAGAAGAAGAAGGATACGTTCAAATATATATCTCCTTAACTCATCTCTTAATTTCCCATAATTCTCTTTGCAGATTTAGAAGAAAAAATAAAAAAAGATGGAAATTAACAAATGGCTAGGGAAAACAATTGGCTGAACAAGTTCTATGTTGTTTCAATGCTTGTAGTCCAAGTATTCTCAACGGGAATGCACGTTCTCATGAGAGTAATATAGTTGATGATAATGCCTTCATTTTCACAGTCATAGGATACAGTAATCTAGTTGCTGCACTTTGTGTTGCCCCTGTCGCCTTCTACTTTGAGAGGTCAGTTGTACTTTTGGTGTTTGGATTGAGTTTGGAGTAAAATTAAATAAAATATTTAAGTTGAAGTTGATTAATTTTTTAAAAACTAATTATAATTTTTGTAACTTTTTCAGGTAAAAAAAAAACCAATAATTATAACAAGTTTTAATCAACTTCAACTTAAATTTTTTTTTTATTTTACTCCAAACTCAATCCAAACACCAAAAGTACAGCTGACCTCTCAAAGTAGAAAGCGACAGGGGCAACACAAAGTGCAGCAACTAGATTACTATATCCTATGACTGTGAAAATCAAGGCATTATCATCAACTATTACTCTCGTGAGAACGTGCATACCCGCTGAGAATACTTGGACTACAATCATTGCCAAAACAACATAGAACTTGTTCAACCAATTGTTTTCCCTAGCCATTTGTTAATTTCCTTCTTTTTTATTTTTTCTTCTTAATCTGCAAAGAGAATTATGAGAAATTAAGAGATGAGTTAAGGAGATATATATTTGAACGTATCCTTCTTCTTCTTTTTTTTTTTTTTTTTTTCTCTAGCAACAGAAAATCAAAAACAAAACAAACACATTAAAGAAGTCTGAAGTGGAACTTTTTTTTTTTTTTTTTTTGGCTAAAAGAATGAATATAAAATAGACCCAACTTGAAATATATAAATAGCCCTCAAACAAACAAGTTTGCTTAAAAACAACTAAGATAATAGATAATTCCAAATTCAAAGAGGAAAACAAAAAAAGAAATATTAGATCATTCCTTTTTTTAATATAAGATTATAGATATTTTCTTTTCTTCTTCTTCTTTTTTTGAACGGAGAGCTAACAGATAATTTTGGATAAACATTATAGGTTCAAAGTAAACATAATACTTACCTTTTTATTTAGCCTATAAGCCCTAATAATTTTTGTGTGTATGATTCGCTTTTTCGCTAAAAACGCATGGGCAGATATGTATATTTATATACATACATATGTGTGTGTGTTCGGTTAGGGCGTTTCCAAAAGAATATTTGATTCGTGCTTCTTTTATGCTTATTTGAGTGCTTTATTAATCACGGTCTTTGCGTTTTGCAAAATCCTGCTATATTACTTCCAATTCAATACGAATCCTCTTTATGCTTCCTTTTTTCTTTTCTTTTTTTGGAACTTGTATGCTTTCTTAACTATGTGATGTTTTTTCAGATGAAGAAAAGAGATAATTGGTATCAAGATAATATTAAGCATCCCAACTAAATTGGCACTCAAAACATCAACCCATCCTACCAAGTGTTTAACCTAATTTATAAAAATAAAGAAAAGTTATCTAAAACATAAATACAATCCCAACGGGACTTCACACCCAAGCTAAAAGTTACATATAACTTGTAGAAATTTGAGCCAGAAGGTTAAGCTCAAACTACATCTTTAAAAATTAGTTTTTATAATAGACCTCATTCAAAAGCTAACTAGTGAAACCCGTTTGGAAAAACCCAACAAAGGGAAAAAGAGTGTCTATGCTAGTTAGGCATAAAAAGGAAAATTTTTGGAAAAATAAACATAAACCTCTCAATTACACATTACTTCAGAAACCTATAAAAAGAAGAGACAAACTTTAACCGATTGTAAAACAAACTCTAACGCAGTAGGTAAAGTTGTTATTATTATTGTTATTCTTCATAATTATTTTTATTATTACTTTATTGGTTGCCTTTCTTTGTTTTTTCTGTTTTTTTTTGTTTTTGTTTTTTTGTTTCCTATTGTGTTAAGAATTACTGTACTTGTTATTAATTGGTATTGTGTGTGTGTAGAATTAGTATGCAGTACTATATATATGAGAAAGATAGACACATAGGAGAGATTGACATTTCACTAGTGAGATCGACTGACTAACAATAACAATAACAAGTTGAAAATTACATTGATCCTTCTTCCTGACATTTAGCATTTTAAGATGCCACTATAAATTATAATAAATTAACATCTAAATTAACATGGACACAGAAAATTAGGATTTTTTTAATATTTAAAAAAAAAACATAGCATAGAAGTAAAAATATACACGTACCTCTTTTGATCAGTAGCAAGTTTCTCTCGACACTTTCGATCTTACATGTAGTTATTTATTTGACGGCAAAAAAACAAGCAGTTTCCTAGTCTAATTATAACTACTCATTCCAATTCGAATCAATTAGTATAATTATCGCAAATATATATAATTTATATAAATGATATTTGCTTATGAAATAACTTGTCTACTCATGTCCTACTCGGGTTAGAATTTTTATTTTATGAATTTAGAATTTAAAATTCCTGATTCTACGAAAAATCAACCGTGATCAATTGCATGGATTTAAAAGTAATTTTGTAAAAGACTACGTATTTGAAATTTTCCTTAACAAAAAAAGAAAAAAGAAAAAAGAAAACCATAATAGGAATTTCTCATGTATTTGTTCTGTTTTAATGATGTGAAATAAACTCTCTCAATAATAACAATATTTATCATTTTGTTTGAAAGTGCTCTCTGATTAATCAAACAAAAACCTTCTCCTCCTAAGCCATCTGTCCAATATTTTATACCTATGAGTAATGGCCAAAATCCAAAAACAAAAGGGGGAAAAAAAATAGAAATAGAAAGAGTATGATCACAAATGCCGAATCAGTGCAAAATTTCAAATGGAATGTGAAAATCGGGGGGGGGGGGGGGGGGGGGGGGGGAGTAAAAAGTTAAATAGATAACTGGTAGTTGGCGTTTCTAAAAGAACTTGTATTTTTTTGTCACGATCTTCGTGTTTTACAAAAAGTTTGGTCTATTATCCACCCATCAACAAAATTCTAAATTGAAATTAATAATTTTAACATCCTCTTGTTTTTTTTTGTTTTTTTTAAAACCTTCTTATTATCATTTCAAAAAATCCCTAATAATAAATTTTTTTCCCATGTTTTCCACAAACCTTAACGCACCGTCCCCTGTCTTCCTATGATGCCTTATTTTAATTCTTTTTTTTTTTTTTCTTTTCCTCTCTTCCCATGATACCATATTTTATTTATTCATTTTTATACGGTTTCTCAGGACATTTAGTAGAAAAAAAATATGTATATATAGTTTTGTGGTTGTAGATGTAGTGTAACGGTAATTTCACACCTGATTTCACTAAATAAGATGTAGAGTTTGAATTTTCTCATTCTCAAATTAAAAAAAAAAAATGCTTGAATTGTTTTTTCTTCATGCATTGATAAAAATGTGATGAAGCAAACTATTGTAATTTTTTTTTTTTTCTATTTAACTTTCTCCCTTTTTTATTTTTTTTCTGGGGATTCATTTGCTATATAATTTATTACAGACATAGTTGTGGGTCTTGCTTTTGAGGATCTACGCAAGACATAATTAGATATGGCAACATGATGTAACGAGTGCGGGGATAGCTTTTCCATCCCCATCCTGATCCTTAGAACCATTCTCATCCCCGTTCTCGTCCCCATTCCTGCCTAAGAAGGTGCAGGGTCGAGCTAGACATTTCACATCTGGTGAGTCTTTCTCATACCCACTCCATCGCCGTTAATAAAATTATGTATTTTAAATATTAGATTACCCTCTTTCTTTAAAAAGAAAAACACAATTTAGAAAAAGAACAAAGTGAAAATAAACTATAAATTTAGATCAAAATCAAAGTTTCACAAAACTACAAAGTTTTAAACAATAAATATATCTTAGTGATAAAGCTACACAAATGACATAAAAAATAACGAAATCCAAAATCTAAAAAATGCATACTAACTAGTGTTAGCTAATTAAGGTTAATAATTAATAATTAACTTTTATTTCCTTCTTTTTTTAATGAAAAAGATATAGTTAGTAATTATCTTTAGAAAAACTAAAACACTCTAATTACGTTTAAAAAGTTAACATACGTATGTGTGTAGTGTAAATAGAGATTCGGAGATAAATAGCTTAACAATAGGCCCACTTTTATGTAGATAGCCCAAACTTCTTATAATTAGTAAATGACATTTTATTCTTATCCTAGAAATATAAGAAAATTATCTAAATAATCACATTTTTTAATCTATTAACCAACATAACACATATTCCTCATTTTTAATTAACATGACACAAATATTACCATAACGTTTTTCCCAAAGCTACCTTCAATAGATTATGAACAGCTATTTACCGCACTCGTCGTCGTTCCAAGCGTGTAGCATTAGTTGAAAATTTGTAATGGGAGGTTTCTATCAAACATTAAGCAAAGAAAAATCTTTAAAAAAAGGGTTGAAAAAAAAAGTGCATACCTTGAGTAAAATAGCATCGCCTGGAAGGACGGCCTTAAACATGTCACCACTCACAAACTTTAAGTTGCAAAGTGTCCAACAAATTGGCAACAACAGGTGCTAGATCGAGCACTGTGCATTGCATTTCCGGAATAAGTCGACAGTGATTAGAAAAAGCTCCTCCACCTCTTACTTCGACAAGCGAGGTAACTCCCTCAAAAGTTTTCTTCTAAGTCCTTAACAGCCATGTTGAGGACAGTTGAATCACCGGCCATGGCATTAATTTCAATTTAGAATTTGTTGATGGGTGGATAATAGACCCAACTTTTTGTAAAACACAAAGTCATGACAAAAAAATTATAAATTCTTTTAGAAACGCCAACTACCAGTTATCTATTTAACTTTTTACCTTTTTTTCCCCCCTAGATTTTCGCATTCCATTTGAAATTTTGCACTGATTCGGTATTTGTGATCATACTCTTTCTATTTCTCTCTCTCTTTTGGAAACGCCCTAACCAAACACACATACACACACATGTATGTATGAAACAAAAAAAACAAAAACAAAAAACAAAAAACAAAACAAAACAAAAGTAAGAACTATTGAAAGTGAAAATAAAAAAGTGCATGAATCTGATGAGACAGAAGAAGGTCTTACAAGTGTGCTGTGAGTAGAAGGACAAGAACGACAACAAAGTTTTGGAAGTGTAGAAGTGATGTTATGTAGTAGTTAGTATTGTTACTAACATGTCATTTTATAGTGGTCGCACGTTTCTTCATACGGGGTTTGGTGCATGAGAGGATTGAGCGGGCAAGCAGGCTTTGCAGCTAAACTGCGTGATTAGATTAAGCGAGCGAGCTTCTGATTCTGGTGACAATGGCGACTTGTATGACCACCCCGGCTCAAAGTTGGTGCTTGATCTCGCGCTTCTCTTCTCCTACTCTGCTTATGGAATATCCCTTCAAAACTTGCTAATTTACTTTTTAAAATTTACTATTTACTTTCAATTATTTACGGTAAATATGTGTGATTATCACAAGAGAAACGGTGATGAAACTTTAGGCCAGTAATGGGCCTCTTGTCACATCGTCCACATCAAGAGATTCGTCCGAAGTGTAGTCTTTCAAGAAAAATGGGCTTTACCCAAAAAAAAAAAAAAAAAAAAAAAAGAAGAGAAAGTCTCACTAATGTTGTTATATAGGTAATTCTACAAAGGGCTAAAGTAACTTGACTCTATTGATGGAGTAAAAGTTTTACACCCTCCGATTTCAATCATGGTTAAAAAGGCTTAAGGATCACCAGTAACAGTAGAACCTCCTACACATTATAAAATTCCTTATTCAAGTCAGATTTAAAAATAAATAAAAAACAAGAAAAACAAGAACCACTACCACGCCACCCAACCAATGGCGGAGGAGGGGGGCAGGCGGCGTGCCACCCTAACTTTTTTTGATCTTTGTCTTTATTTATTTATTTTTATTTTTATTTTAATATAGTAAGTATGTGTATAAATCAATCAATGGTGGAGGAGGGGGCGGGCGGCAAAATATAAGTACAATTTAATTCAAAATAAAATAGAATATCAAACGTAGACTTAATTTATGCATTTGTAATATTTTTGTTTTGTACTTATTGGTTTTTTTTTTTTACCTGAAAAAGTCACAAAAATTATAACTAATTTTTAAAAAGTTAATCAATTTCAACTTAAAATTTTAATTTTATTTTACTCCAAACTTAATCCAAAACATCAAAAGTTCAACTGACCTCTCAAAGTAGAAGGCGACAGGGGCAACACAAAGTGCAATAACTAGATTACTGTATCCTATGACTGTGAAAATGAAGGCATTATCATCAACTATTACTCTCGTGAGAACGTGCATTCTCACTGAGAATACTTGGACTACAAGCATTGCCAAAACAACATAGAACTTGTTAAACTAATTGTTTTCCCCAACCATTTGTTAATTTCCTTCTTTTTTTATTTTTTCTTCTAAATGTGCAAAGAGAATTATGAGAAATTAAGATATGAGTTAAGGAGATATATATTTGAACGTATCCTTCTTATTCTTCTTTTTTTTTTTTTTTTTTCCTAGCAACAGAAATAAAAAACAAAACAAACACATTAAAGAAGTGTGGAACTTTTTTTTTTTTTTTTTGCTAAAAGAATGAATATAACAATAGACCCAATTTGAAATATATATATATATATATATGTATATATATATAGCCCTCAAACAAACAAGTTTGCTTAAAAACAACTAAGATAATAGATAATTCCAAATTCAAAGAGGAAAACAAAAAAAGAAATATTAGATAATTCCTTTTTTAATATAAGATAATAGATATTTTCTTTTCTTCTTTTTTTTTTTATTTTAACAGAGAGCTAACAGATAATTTCTGATAAATATTATAGGTTCAAAGTAAACATAATACTTACCTTTTTATTTAGCCTATAAGCCCTAATAATTTTCGTATGTTTGTTTGGCTTTTTCGCTAAAAACGCATGGACAGATATGTATATTTATATACGTACATATGTGCGTGTGTTTTTTTTAAACCTTCTTATTATTATTTCAAAAATTCCCTAATACTAAATTTTTTTTCCCCTGTCTTCCACTAATCTTAACGCACCGCCCTTGTCTTCTTATGATACCATATTTTAATTTTTTTTTTTTTCCCTCTCTTTCAGTGATACCATGTTTTATTCTCTTTTCTAATACGGTTTCTCAGGATATTTAGTAGGAAAAAAAAATATGTATATATAGTTTTGTGATTATAGATGTAGTGTAACAGTAATTTCACATCTAACTGCACTATATAAAAAGTAGAGTTTAAATTTACCCATTCTCAAATTAAAAAAAATGTATAAGTTGTTTTTTCTCCATACATTGATAAAATTGTGATGAAGCAAACTATTGTATTTGTTTTTACCATTTGACTTTCTTTTTTTTTTTTTTTTTTTTTTTTGTGGCCTCGTTTGCTATATAATTTATTACAGGCATAGTTGTGGGTCTTGCTTTTTAAGATCTACGCAAGACATAATTAGATATGCCAACAGGATGTGAGGGGATAGCTTTTCCATCCCCATCCTGACCCTTAGAACCATCCCCGTCCCATTCTCGTCCCCATTCCTATCTAAGAAGGTGCAGGGTCGAGCTGGACGTTTCACATCTGGTGAGTCTTTCTAATACCCATTTCATACCCGTTAATAAAATTATGTATTTTAAATATTGTGTTACTTTTTTTCTTTAAAAAAATCACACAATTTAGGAAAAAGAACAAAGTAAAAAATAAACTATAAATTTAGATCAAAATCAAAGTTTCACAAAACTACAAAGTTTTAAACAATAAATATATATTAGTGATGCAGCGACACAAATGACATAAAAAATAACGAAATCCAAAAACTAAAAAATGCGTACTAACTTGTATTAGCTAATTAAGGTTAATATTTAATAATTAACTTTTATTTCCTTCTTTTTTTAATGAAAAAGATATAGTTAATAATTATCTTTAGAAAAATTAAAACACTCTAATTATGTTTGAAAAGTTAACATAGATATGGATGTAGAAAAAATAGAGATTCGAAGATAAATAGCTTAACAATAGGCCCAATTTTATGTAGATAGCCCAAACTTTTTATAATTAGTAAATGGCATTTTATTCTTATCCCTGAAATGAAATGTAGCCAAACAGAGACAGCTAACCACCTCACACGTCCAAACAGAGGCAGGTGGTTGCTAACAAACCTCACACGTCCTTCATTGCCAAACAATTGCCAAACAGAGACAGCTAACCACCTCACACGTCCTTCATTGCCAAACAGAAACAGCTAACCGTTGCTCACGTCACACGTCCTGTCGCTAACCAAGGACAGCTAACCAAGGACAGTCTTGTTTTGTTTTCATCTAACTTTAAAAATTGATTTTATTTCTTCCTATTCTATCGTAATAATAAGTTAATGCATCAATCATAATTTTTTGCCCAAGGAAAAGCATACAAGTTCAAGTTTATTTTCCCTGATTGAGGAGAGACAATTAAAATCAAATGCAACATCAATTTGAGAAAAAGGAAAGACACATGGATAAGAGAGATAAAACATTAATTTGTTGCACTCTAAGGTATATAATAAATGGAATCTAAGGAACCAAAAAAAAAACCAAAAAAAAAAAGAGTAAACCAGCCAAATAATGGCATTTTGACAGGCATTTGATAGGCATATGATGGGATCTAGCATACGAGTCCATGTAGAAACGATGGCTTGCCAAACAAAGAAACAATTTAAAAGAGAACAGAGACTGAAGAAGACGAAACTCACCTTCAACTCAAAAAACTCTGGAATTGAGAAAATTTGATCGAGAGAGTTAGTTGACTAAGAGAGATGAAACCTGCAAAATAAAATAAAAACAGGATGAAATTATGGGGTAATTCAATATTAAACCAGAGAGAATGAGAGAGAGAAGGGGGGGACTAGTTGAGATGATACTTGCCGAAGATATATTAGATGAGATTAATTGTGGCGGGCTTGATTTGGCGGGCACAAAGAAGGGCTGGTTTTGGCGCGAACGGGTTGTTCTTTTCTTTTTTAAAGGGGGCAAAAAAAAAAAAAAAACAGAGAGAGAGAGAGAGAGAAAACCTGGAACAACTATTTTAAAAAAAAAAAGGTATGTTAAAAACTAGTTTAAAAAGTAATTTAAAATAGAACAAATCAAGAGTTTTTTTTTTTTCGAACTTCAAAAAAAAAAAAGGAAAAAAAACATGTTGAAGAAAATTCAGAAGTGGAAGAAGATGAGATAGAGGTTTTTTTTTTTTTTTTGGCCAAAGTACATATATAATAATTCAAATGACAGTTAAAAAAAATCTTTGTAGTCGTAATTTAAAAATATGAGAAAAGTAACTTACAGCAAAAATAAAATAGTGCGGGTTCTTAACAAAAAAAAAATCATAAAATTCTAAAACAAATAATTTAAAAGAGAAATATTGTAAAGTTTTTTTTTTTTCCCCCAAACTTACCTAAAAGAAGTGTGTTTACGATTTAGATACATTATATGAATTTAAAAAAAAAAAATTTCGTAGAAGAAAATAAAATAAAATAAAAAGGAGAAGGATTCTTAGGTAAAGAAATGCCAACAGTAAATAACATTGCGGGTATGCGATAAAGTTAGGTAGTGAACAAAGATTGTATGATTGTACTTTAGGTGTGAATTAATGTGTTTTATTTTATTATTTTTTTAAAAGGATGGAATGGATATGTATTTAGAATAAAGATAGAAACAGAATAGTTATTTGAGAAAATATTGGTCTTCCTCAGCAAGACCAAGTCACAAACCGCTCATGAAGCAGAGAATGATCTCAAATCTCATGATTTAGTGATCTCCAAGTATCTTTGTGATTTTCCTGACAAGCTATGACCATGCAATTAACTCAGTTGATTACAAATAGTGATTCCGTATAGGATTAGGATTAGTTGATTTTAATATTTGAATTTAAAGTTATGCATTAGTTATGATTATCTTTATCCAAAAAGATTATCTTAAAAGAAGTATTTTGTTTTGGGTAATTTACATAAGTATACGCTATAGTTTTTTTTTTTTTTTTTCCTTCTAAAAGTACATATAATTGCTTTAGGATTTGCCAATAAATAGGACATTTCTGTTCATTTTTTTCATATAATAGTTCGTGAATAAATATTTATATGTGTTTTTCCTCCTCTTTAATTCTAGTTCTATTTCTCTTTGATTTCTCTCTTGTGGTTCTACTTTTATCTCTAATGCTATGTTTAGTAAAAGTAAAAGATGGAAGAAAAGAAAATGGTGAACAAAATTTTGAAGACAAAATAGAATTTTTACTCTTTTGATAAGAGATCAGATAAGTGGATGGTTCATTATCTTGTAAATGCAACTCCAACTTGTCGAGTGAAGTTGCCACCATGCGGTGCTTAACCCTTTGATATATTGAAAGATATCTTGTACAGAGATGCAATCATTTAGTACTCAATATTAAAATATCTATAAGAATATATGTCAAACTGAATTAATTTATAGTAAATAGAATTATTACACAAATTAATATCACTTTAAATCCGGTTTAATATTATAAAATACCCATCACATATGTCAATGTTTCTACTTGAAAACCTCAATCTGGTAATCAAGATAAAATATCCCACAAAAGTAGAAATAGACGAATATTAGAGTCTTACCAAAGTCAAAGTAATCATATTTGTTTCACAACAACAAACTCTAAATTTTGATTATTATTTCAAAATTGTATCTTCATGCATACCTCCTTATACACAATATCAAAGTTATTATACTGATAATCTTAGTGTCATTTGCTTGTTATAAATCCAAATTGATATAAGTATCTAAAACACAAGATATATGAAATAAATAAATATACTTTATAATCAATAAAAGTCTAAAATCTATGAATAAAATTTCGTTTTAGAACACTAAACCTAATAGTAGTAGATTGCTAAAAATTATCAGACTAGTCTCTGATGACAGTCTCGGAGATCGTTAGTAATCCGTGTTGATTCCGATACCATCTGATAGATAATCTACTAGATTATTTTTTGGCTTGTCAAGAATATTTTTAGAAAGACACATTATGTTGACATTTTGACTTACCTTATAAAAAGTCAAACATCCTAAAACCACTATAAATAACACGATGATCCTTATATGGCTCTTTGAGTGGCAATCCTCCAACTGTCCATTAACTTGCAAAAAACTATAGGATACCCATCAATAAAAATAAGTGAACAATCACAAATTCTCAAAATTTTGAATTCCAAATCTAAACTAATGATTATTTGGAACACCATTTTTAATAGTCATTAGTTAATTTCAATATAATGCGTGTTTGGTTAAATGTCAAACACTAAAATGCATTCAAATGTTTTTCCCCCTATTTGTTTTAATTATTGGACAACACTTGTGCCAATTTATTTGGGTTGGCAAATAAACTAGGCACTTTAATAATATAACATTTGAAATGTCATTCAAATATTACCAAATAGTCCATTTGACCGTTTAAGAAGAAAAATGAAAAGTTTGTCACCTCTTAAATTTGACTTCATTTAAGTCTATAATCAATACTAACATTTGGGTTCTCTTTAATCAAAAACTTTTTTTTTCTCGTTCATTTAAGTTTCAAAATGTCATAACATTTTCATTTCAAATACAAGTGAATTGAAATTTTTTTTATGCATTTAGAGTGAAGTGATGAACAAAATCCTATCAATATCTTATAAGAAATTTCACGGATATTGATATTTTATAAGATTTGTAGATTTTCAATATCTATCCAAGCACAAATTTAAATATTTTTTTCAAATATTTATTTTCATATTGTGAACATCTAAACATCATTTCAATTGACAATTCAAATGATTATAGAACATTAAATGATTCTATACAAATATTTATATCCAAAATATTATTATTCAAATGGCTTTACCAAATGGACTATTCACTATTTCACAACAATTTAACTTGAATACAAATTTATTTTCACTTTTTAGAAATATGTATCATTTATTATTATTATTATTATTTACATTTACAATATTCAAATGTTACTATTAACAAAAACTATTCAAACACATATTTAATTTTTACAGTTGAAAATAAATATTTCAATTTTAATAAACATTTAAATGCAATTTATGATCCAAGGGGCACTTATATTTTTCTTTATTTAGAATTCAAATTTCGAAGGAATAGTCAAATAGATATTGAATGCATTAAAAAGGGCTAGTAAATTAAAAATTAGAATAGAAACGAATTTTGTGATAATATGTAACTTAAAAAATAGTTCAGGTATCCTTTTCTTGTTTAGTTATTTTAAATCAGAACTCTTTGAATTTAAGTAAATTAAAAAAAATCTTGTTTATGCATTTCTATTTTAAAAATAACTTTGTTTATTTTGAAAAGGATGTACATAAATATATACCGAAAGTGGTGATCACCTTTTCCAAAAAAAAAAAAAAAAAAAGACGAAGAACAAAGAATGGTGATTTAAATTTATAATTATGCATATATTTATATGTATGATTTACATATGCTGACTTCATTCGAAAAGAAAATTCCTTAAAAAAAGGACGGATAACTGCCACCCGGCTAATATGCAAAGACCTTTTCATTTATGATGATAATTAAAGTTACATTTAAAATAGTAAAGCTAAAGGCAAACTGCTACAAGAAAAGGAGGTAAACTAAAAATTTGTAGTTGGTGTTAGAATGGTTTGTTAAAAAAAAAAAAAAAAAAAAAAACCCTTAAATTTTGGCACTTTATTTCGGAATTTGAACTTTGGAGTATCAGTTAAATAGGAATCATGTTTCCACGTTCAAACCATTCAGTTCCACAAACATAAAAACAACTTTCTTCTTTCTACTCCTCTTCTCTTTTCTTGTTTCCCCCAAGAATCTCAGCACATCTTTCTGCTAACAGGTAATTTAATTTATCGTCTTATTTATTTGCTTTCAATTCATCGTTACTAGTTTTGCAATTCCTTGGTGCAGTTGTCCACCATATCGAAATCAAACACTCATATTTGCCATGCAATCGCCCAGATTAGAGCCTCTGCTACGATGTCCGGCAACGTATCAAATTCTTGCTGTAATCCCCCTACATGCGGTGGAGGCCGATTTCACCTTCCCCAAGGAGATGAAGGTCCTTTTATTGGGCTCTTTTTTTTTTTTTTTTTTTTTTCATGAATCCATTCAATGGGCATTTGAACAGAGGCTTAATTGCTTTCTATGGGCTCAGTGAAAGGTTTAAAAGGCAAAACTAAAGCAAAACCAATGGCTTAACTACGTTGGCTTGGAAACCTAGAGAAAAGATGGTTGGAAGAACGTTTGAGATAAAAGTACCAGAAGATTATGATTCTGATGATTCTGTTGATGCTTTGTCCTCTTTGTTTTACCCGAGATGCTATGTTTCAGATCAAAAAGGAGAAGAAGACCCAAAACGATGCCAATCTTTTTTTTTTTTTTTTTTGTTTTTTCTTTTTTACGGGGTGGTTTTCTTTTTTTCTTTTTCTTTTTTCCTTCTTTTTTAAATCTGTATTAATGGTTGAAGGCTCTAGGAGAAGCCAAAGAAAGTATAAGATCAAAATGTATTTTGTATAATTGCAAGTAAATGATATATAGAACATGAAAATCGTTTTCTTCTTGTGAGTTTTTTTTAGGTGATTCTTCTTGTGAGATTTAGTATCCAAATATTATATTAAAGTCAAATTTTCACGTGGAAATTAGAATTTATAAAAAATGAAAATTTTATTTTCTACCAAGAAAATTAATGATTTTTTTTCCTAAAAAATTATTGTTCTTTTGAATATACAAATTCATGACATTAACTAAATGTGGTGACAAGATTTACTCACGACATTTGTTGGCCGTTGTGGAAAAAATGTCTACGAAAATGAAAATATTTTGATGACAGTATTTCAATGTCGTAGAAAATGCATTAACGACATCCTTTATGACATTTGAAAAAATGTCGTTGAATGTTTTAGACTTTTCACGGCACCCCCATTCAATGACTTTTACAAATATGTCGTCAAATCCATTCCACGACATTTTCTAAATGTCATCAAAGAACTTTTTTGTTGTAGTGTGTTTGTTGCTTAAGGTGAAAGTTTGATCCATAATTCGAATTTAGTGTGATTGAAAATCATGTAAAATTTCTAATATGTTTCTTTAGAATGAATTTATGTTTAGACGCTCAAAACAAATTATTAAGTACGTGTTATCATGCTTTCAAATTGCTACACGATAACCTCATTAGTTATCACTCTTCATAGTAATTTCTTTGTCGTTCATAATGCAAAGCTAAATCTTCAATATTCATCCAAGAAATATAACCTCTCCCTCTAGCTTAATTTATTATCCATATTCCAAAATAAATTAAAAAATGAATAGGGAAGGAAAGGAAAAGAAAAGGGGAGGGACTTCAATACGCTTGATAAAACCGTATAGACTCACTCGGAGAGCGTGATGGGTCGGCCATGATCGGCGATAACATCCGCACGCGATGACCAATTGATTTGCGCATCTGAGAGACATTGTACTGGAGTTTGTACTCTAATACGCTCAAGAATTCATGTTTTATGTGATAGATAAATAAAGTAAGAATTACAAAGCTTTATGTTAATTTTAGGATGATAGATTGCCCATGCATAGTTGATTTGGTGTAAAATAGGTTAAGGTATGAATAGATGAGTTCAAACGGCGCTAATTAATTAGAAGCTTGATTGAACCTCGAGCGCGCACGGCGTCAACATACGGGCGCCATGGCGCTCTGGGGCTCTTCTGGGCCAAAAATCCGAGCCTAGAACGCCGCAACACTCATGAATGGGTGCCACGTAGAAAAAGTACGTAGCACCGCGGCGCTACATTTGGGCACCATGACGTTGCTACAGTACCGCTTCGGTTAAATTTAAAAAAAAAAGATTTAAAAAGGGGCGGACTTAGTAACTTTACTAGGCTTATTTAACTTTTAATATTAGCCACCAGATGATTAGGATTAATTATTTGAAAGCCAAAAACCCAAAAGTCTTAAACATATCAGACATGTTCTCAGACAATTATCGTTCTTTCTCTCTCAACCTCTATTCTCCTACTCCCCCCTTAAGAAAAGAGAGATTTTGTGATTTCTCACAACCAAACATTTGTGATTCACTTTTCCTGTGAGTCTCTGACCTTGATTGCAACGGATATTAAAGGTACTTTTCTTTAACGCTTTTGATTTGGAAATTTTGAAATCTAAGGTTTGATACAATTTAGGAATTGGAGAAAATTATTGAGTTAGATGATGAATTGATGATATGAAGTGAAGAATTGAAAGCTTTGATAATAGACTCTTGAATTGGAGATGTTAGATTTATGGATTTGGTTTTTAGGGTTTTTCTAGAAAATTGAAATTGAGACTTTTAGGATTTTCATGATTTTTTTTAAATAGAGAGTTTTAATTCTATGATTTTGTGACATGAATTCACCGAAGAGCGAGCGTATTGAGGTCTTGAGATGCTAAGTCACCTAATTAATTAGCAATTTTAGTAAGTTCTTCAAGCGAGTTAAGTACATCTCTCACTTGTAACATATTTGTTCAAAATTCTAGATGGTTTTAAATAATGTTAAATGACATAAAATTTTGATGATGGATGCTCTTCATGAGGTTTATTTTCAATGAGGTTTTTATTGAGATATGTGTTGTAAGATGATGATGTTTTTAACTATGTACCTCATCATTTTTATGAAAAAGATAAGATGAGAACTTTTTATAATAAAAGATATTTAGAATGCATGTACAAGAGACAGACCCTCTTTTGAATCGAACTACGAGGAGCCCCAGAGGTTGGTGCCGAGCGTGAGGAACCGTAGATGGTTGCTGCGGTGGATGTTCAGTCTAGCCAACTCACATTCATCGTGGTTGTGCACATTAGTACATTACTTAGGACCCAAGAGATGTAGAAAAAGATAATAGTAATAATGATGATGGTGATGATGAAAGATAAAAATTTTGATAAAATGACAAGTTGATCTATCTTTTATGAATTCTCATGTTTTCAACGTGTTTACGATGTTTTTATATTTTGTTGATGATTAAATTTTTTGTGAGATTAAGGATGTACTAAGCATTAGCTTAGTATAGTTTATTCGCATGTTGCAAATAAAGGTAAAGCTAAAGTCTAAAAATGAAAGAAGTTCAGCATGGAGGTATGCGTGGAGGCAGAGCAAATTATCGAAACGATTCTGTTAAGAATGGAACTTAAGTTAAATATCTTTATTCAATTTTGAAGTTGGAGAACTTTATTTACTAACATTAGGTTAAACTATTCCTTTTGAAATTTATTAGAATAACTTTTGAATGTTTTCTATATCAAGATCGAGTTGCGCCATTACTTAACAGAAGAACTTGATTTTATTATTTAAAGTTTCTATGAGTTAGGTTATGTTTTATCTATAAAAATAAATAAATAAACATATTGTTTTAAATTTTCATTCAAATATTTTATTAAACTTCGAATAATATTTATAGTTATTATGTTTTTTGCTATCTTTCAATTGATATCCTACATATATAAAAGAGTGGAAAAAATTTTACTGTTTATTTTTCGTAGTAAAAAACGCACTGTTTTTTGGTGTTATTTTTGTTTTTGGCTACTGTCCAGCTGACACGAGGAGGAGAGGGAACGGGAGAGAGAGAGATAGAGACTTAGCATATGTTTGGAACACCATCTCAAACTCAAGTTTTCAACTTCTATTTTGTCTTTTTCTTCAAAAAGTCTCTGTCTTTTTCCCAAAATGTTTTTTGTTTTTTCTGAAAAGTCAACAAAATTTACTATTTAAATTTCAAAAACTCAACTCAAACTCACGAACCAAACGAACCCTTAGCCCCTGTTTGGGGCTCCGGTTAGAACCTTGGTTTCCTAGTTTGAATTGAATGCATGTTGTTTGGCACCCTTGTTCAGCTTCAATGCTTGGCTGAACCGTTATACAGTGAGTCGAGTTATGTTTACTGTTGCTCGAATCTTCCCTGTTCCCTCTGTCTCCTCCGTGCCTGACCCCTCTGGCCGATGCTCTTCCTCCTCAACTCCGGCGCCCATGTGCTGTTGTCAGGGGCTCTGTGCGCTGTGCACCCATCCCATCGGCCATCTGCTGCCCAGGGGTAGCTCCGGTTATCGGTCCTCCTTCCTCTCTTCCCTTCGCTTATATCAATTAGGGTTTGCCTTCGCCCAATCCCCTTCTTGCAGATGAGGCGCCGGGTGAGGCTTGGGAGAAAAAGGCGAGCCGCTGTCCGGATAACCCATTATTTCCAATTTCGGAAATCATATCGCCGACCAGTCAACTCGTGCCCGAATCCGACTCCTTCCACTGGGTATTCATCCTTGGGCTCTAATTCGGTAACTCTAGTACATATTCTTCCCCTAAATCGCACTATATATTGTCTGATTTCGCCATGTGTTTGAGGTTTCGAGAGCAATTGCAGTGGTCAAGCTTTTGTCTTTCACTTAATTGTATTATGTGCTGCGTTGGACCTGTGTTGATTCTCCATTTTATGATTTTGTCATTGTGCTACCTTGGTTTGCATTATTGCCATGTGTTTGAGCCACATTGATGCCCTTGTGCTGCCTTTGGTGTGATTTTGTCATTGTGCTGCCTTGGTAAGCATTATTGCCGTGTGTTTGAGCCACATTGATGCCCCTGTGCTGCCTATTGTGTGATTTTGTCATTGTGCTGCCTTGGTGAGCATTATTGCCGTGTGTTTGAGCCACTTTTCTCCCCTTGTGCTACCTTTGGTGTGTTTTTGCCATTGTGCTGCCTTGGTGAGCATTATTGCCGTGTGTTTGAGCCACATTGATGCCCTTGTGCTGCCTATTGTGTGTTTTTGCCATTGTGCTGCCTTGGTGAGCATTATGGCCGTGTGTTTGAGCCACATTTATGCCCTTGTGCTGCCTTTGGTGTGATTTTGTCATTGTGCTGCCTTGGTGAGCATTATTGCCGTGTGTTTGAGTCACATTGATGCCCTTGTGCTGCCTATTGTGTGTTTTTGCCATTGTGCTGCCTTGGTGAGCATTATGGCCGTGTGTTTGAGCCACATTGATGCCCTTGTGTTGCCTATTGTGTGTTTTTGCCATTGTGCTGCCTTGGTGAGCATTATTGCCGTGTGTTTGAGCCACATTTATGCCCTTGTACTGCCTTTGGTGTGATTTTGCCATTGTGCTGTCTTGGTGAGCATTATTGCCGTGTGTTTGAGCTACATTGATGCCCTTGTGCTGCCTATTGTGTGTTTTTGCCATTGTGCTGACTTGGTGAGCATTATTGCCGTGTGTTTGAGCCACATTTATGCCCTTGTGCTGCCTTTGGTGTGATTTTGCCATTGTGCTGCTTTGGTGAGCATTATTGCCGTGTGTTTCATAAGGATGGTGCAGATTGGGGACCCATATCTAGAAGAGTATGTAGCTGATTGCGTGCCTGTACGTGGGAACGACGACGTTAATGCGGATTACGTGTTGGACGACGGGGTAGATGATACTGGGCCCAGTACAGGAACAGAGCAACATGGCTCAAGTACGAGTGCGATAAATCAGATAAGAGAAGAATTGCGGATGCAATGTGGGAACGATACCAATCATATCCATGGTATAGAACCACGTGAACGCAAACAAATAATATCCGTTTGGCCCAGAGCCGGAATGTAATAGTTACATTATTTTGATGATTCTTACATTACAAACAATGTACATTTTGTTGGGATATAATATTACCATAAAAGGAATTTTGTGACATTTTTTGCCGTCTAAAGTTGATTGGTTTTTATAATTTGACATATTATCATGGTTTCCAATTTTATTTACTAAAATATACGTTAGAATGTTAAAGAAAATTAAAAAAATATATTCCCCTCATTTTCTTATCATCCAAACAAGACCCTTATTTTTTTACCCTCAAACTGAACTTAAATTTTTTCACCAAACACTCAACTCAACTTCAAATTTTTAACTCAAACATTTTACCAAACATTCAACACTTAAACTCAACTTAACTTAACTCAACTCAATTTCAAATTTTCAACTCAAACTTGTGAACCAAACAGGTCCTTAGATTTTGAAATTTACTTTTTTGGTTGTTGTGCAGCTGACACATGGGGAAGGGAGAGATAGAGTGTGTGGGGGGGAGTTGTTGGGGTTTGGGTCTTTGTTCGGCTGACAGATGAGAGGGGGAGAGAGAGAAAGAGAGAGAGAGGTGAGTAGGATGGGGGATTTTTTTTTTCCTTTTTCTCGAGGGGAAAGGAAGAGGAGAGAGAGAGTGTGTGAGAGAGGAGAGGGAAAAAAAAGATTTTTTTTTGTATTAATATTTTTTTTTATATAAATTTTTAAATATATATATATATAAAATCAAAGAAAAAACAACTTCCAAACAGTAAAAATTGAATGTTGAAATCAGTATATTCATTTGACCAAATCTCACTCATCAACACAAACACAAAGGAATAACTCAACAAAAGGACTCCAACGAATACATTTTCCCCCTTTTTTCTTTTCTTTTTTTTTTTTTAATTTTATGAAAGGAGCCCTTTATTTATTTATTTTTTTGGTGGTATCTAGGCATCCAATCTTTTTTTTTTTTTTTTGAAAGGCATTGAAATACGTCATCTTCTTCACCGTTCTTTCGTATCCTACATATATAAAAGAGTTGATAAAGATCCACTTTAGATGCTTTAATGGGTCCCACGTAAACATTAAGAATATGTTTTCTCTCCCTTTCTTTCTTTTTTTTTTTTCCTACTTTTTTTTCCTTTTCTTTGGCGTGGAACCTGTCATTAGTGAGAGACTTTTCTTTTTCATTTTTCTTTTTGTTTTCTCACCTTCTGAAAACAAAATATATTCCTACATTTATAAAATAGTAGATAAAGTAGGAGATTGGATATTGGAATTGCTTTATCATCTATAGAGAGAGAGAGAGAACATTTTCTTTGTATTCCATACACGCACACGGATATATATATATATATATAGTTTTAGAATCTTAGGTTTCCTGCTTTGCTTTAGAAAGTTTCATTTAAACAACAGGAAAAAGAGTTCTTTTTTATTGTGAGCTAATGATGCCTTCAGGTTTCAAAACAAAATTAATAGAATTCTTTCATTTTGGAATTTCATTTTTGCTTTGATAATATTTTGTCATTATTTTCGAGCATATTCATGTTAAATTTGTGTTTGGATCGAGTTTTCTTGTTTAGAAATTTCCTACTTTTGTCTGCTTTTAGAATGATTATCCATCCTATTGTAGTTTTAGGAGCTCGTTGTGTAGGAAATATGCATATATCCAATATTGCTTAGGATAACGCCTATTACAACTTGTCATGTGAGAACTCAGGTTTAGGAATGTATTAGCATTTCATCTATACTTATTCTTACTGCAAATTTAGAACAAGTAAGTATAAATGTTGCCGCTAGCATATTGTTTTACAGCTAAAAATGTTTATAAAAATAAACTATTTTGCTTTTTTTAAATTTAGTTTGCAGATGCATGTGTGTATGGGACTTTATATATAAATTAAAATGTGTACAAATTAAAATGTTTATAAATATTCTTTTATTTACCTTTTACTTCATTATCATATTTTCAAAATGTTTTTAGTTTTCTTTTTCCAATCATATTTGTCTTATTGCAATGTTTTATTTTGTATAGTCAATAATGGGATTAAAACCTTTTTTGAGATAACTAAATGCAACTCTATATGTTTTGAAAAAAAATAAAAAAAATAAATGAGTTGTGTGTTATTATCTTATTTATTAGAATATTTGATTTTGTTATTATTGTGTATTTTATGATTGTATTATGAAGTTTAACTCTTCAATTTTATTTATTAATCTGGATTTTTTTATAATCTCTAGAAAATATTTCTTCATATTAAATGCTATAAAAATTTTCATCACAACTCAACACGTGCAACGCACGTGTCCAAACTAGTCTTATAAAAAGTATGAGAAAAACATAACGTCCTGATGATAGGGTGTTTCAAAGTAATAAGTAAATTCTGAAGAGTTCAATATGTAAATGTAGCATTTAATAGGATAATACATAGGAGAGGTGAATATCACATTAATCTTAATCAACTCCAAATTGACACCAAACTAACCCCCTTTATCAATATCATTAAGACTAGAAGATTCAAACCCATACTATAAAAACCAAAAGATTAACTACCATATCATAAGGTCCAAATAATATCAAATCCACACCAAATTAAAACCTATGTCAATACCATAAGGACCAGATGATAATCTGTTGTTCAATATCGTTAGAGGACCCTGAATATAACACTATCTCAACATTATTTTGCTTTATAAACTTATAAAAGTGAATTTTCAATATATTGATAAATTAAAAATGAAAATATTTAAATTACATGAAAAAATCGAGGCAACCAATAAGAATCAAATATTAAATAACATTGACTATACCTTGTGACAAATTGTTTAGCATATACCAAATCTGACATAAAAAAATAACACTTAATTGGAATGCACTTTCTCATCCAAATATCGAAATTTACTATTGACTCAAATAATTTAACGTTGCCCAGAGATGCTCTTACATATAAATATTTTTTTGATATAAAAACGAGACAACCAATTTCTTGGAGAACACTCTGAAAAATAGTTTAAACATACAATTGATTTAAGAAGAAAAACACAAATTTTTAACTTTTAATGAGCTTACTACCTTGTACCAATCCGTATCTTCAGTGAAAGAATTGCCAGTATTACGACCACCTCTTAAAAACAAACAACGGCAATTGGCACACTCCGTTCTTGACTTCTTAATAACTGAAAATTTGACCCTTTTTTTTAATTTTTGATTTGGACTAGTATCAAACCATTGTACAGTAACTTTGTTGCAATGTTTGGTGAAAAGAACCATAATTAAGGCGGATGGAATCAAATTGAAACCAATGGCTCATGTGGAGCCGACCCGAGTTATACACTAATGAGTCAAGCATTCAACATTAATAAGCTAATTATAAATAATACAATATTATTTGAATTACAATAATATCATCCTCTTAATTGCAATTATCACTAAAATAAACTCGCAGACACTCGCGCACTTTCACCTGAATGAACCGGGATTTGTTGCTTTGACCAGCCAAGTTTCAAAAGACTCTCAGAATCCTCAAGCTCTGATCACAGCCAGTCTAATCTCCGGAGATTACAATAACAAGTGTTAGTCCAAATCAGAGTCTAAACTCATCAACTTCCTCTATAAAACAAGACCTGTCCCTAGGAGATGAATTCAATATTTAAGTTCCCTGTGAGTTCTTCTGGTAACCTCTCTTCCAGCCTGATACCTATTTTCTTACCGCACCACGCAGTAGGGTTTACCGGTAGCCCCTTCCTCTTCCACGACCAACCCATCCCCTGCCTCTGCCCCTTGTCCCGCCTCTCCCGCCTTGAGATAAACCTTCCAATGCTCTGTTTACGAGCTGATTTTGCAAACCGCCACCTCCACGTCCCTTTTTCGATGCGGCATTGCCTGATCCATTTGCAGCACCAGTGGCAGGCCGTTTACCTCTGCACAAACAGTCGAAGCAAAAATAAGAACTGATTTATTTCTTGTCTCTTAAGTCATGCATGCATATTTATTGTTTTCTGCAAGATCCAAGAGGCAAAAAATGTGAAATAATTCCCTACACTTGTTTAATGATAAGAAAGTGTCCTCAAAAGATATTTAGTAATGAAGAATGACAACAAAAAAAAACAGATGATAATCCTTTCAGGTAAAGGGGAAAATAATGATCAGGCAGATCTCTCCTACCCGACGGTAGCAGTTGAGGAAGACACTGCAGGTTTTGTTGCTTCTTTCCAAGATAAGTTGATGCTCTTATCTCCGATAAATGCAGGTGTTTTCCCATGTAACGGCTGAATCATTAGACGTATTAAACAAAGAGGTTAGACTAGATAGTTTCACACATGCATGAACATGAATTCCAAGATCAATAATCAGTAATTCCTTTAACCTTTGTCATTGCCAAAATGTTATTACAGGTTCGCAAACCGGTTGTTGTATTCTGCTTCTGAGTTTTCTGCATGCAAAAAGAATATGGGTTTAATATACTACTAGAGTGGAAGGAAAAAAAGTTTGACAGTTAAAACTACAAAAGAGAGAAAACTCACAATGGTACCCTTTGCTTCATCAGATTTGGCCGCTGCCATTGCTTTATTGTGTTCAGCCATTCCCTGGGTTAACTTCTTCATGGTAGCCCTAGTTAGGTCCTCCACATTACTCAGCCTGAAGCATATGTAAACAATTAAATTATGAGTTGATATGAATGAAAATACAACACAAATGATAAAGAACAATAACAACGTAATGTGGTTTACGCAGTACTACCCTCTATATAATGCCGACCATACATGACAAAAGATGCGGATGGTCATATAATCTCTAATATTTCCTCCCAATTTATTCGTATTTCAAGTTGCTTGGCTGTGCTAATACAGATGTTGGGAGTAGGGGGCTTATGAACACTTTAAAGACGACTTTTTTTAAAGGACTAAAATAGCAAACAGAGAAGATTAGTACGGGAGCTCATGAAGTACCCTAACCAAAGGACTAGGGATATGCGAATGCAGGTCAGACCAGACAATAGTAGCATGTATAGCACCTTACACACGGATCAAGCTTCTCACTTCCAACTATAACGGCTACCTAACAGAGCAACAGCTGCAGCAGCTTTTGATTCACTAAGTTTGAGAAACGGGTGCAAGTCTCTTTTCTAAATTTCTACCGAAGGTGTCCTAAGAAGATGAATGTCATAAAAGGAGGAATAATATCATGTCTATGAAACAGAGCAGGAACAGAGTTAAATATTCACCCATAATTGCAAATTGCAAGTGCAACTGTCATCATATAGTAAAACCCCAATGCAGTGAAATAGAATAATTGATTTCATCACAGAATTTTTTACTCTGTGGGTTCTAAAAAGGAAGGCACTTCTTTCTCATCACATAAACCCTCCCGACTTCAATGGTGCGTTTTGACACAAAGTCGTTGGTATGATGTAAAAACACTTTACTAACTAGCTAGCATCTTTCGAATAAGAAATATACACAATTGCATATATTTTTAACAAAAACTGTGTATAGAGAAACAATCACCTTTCAGTTAAGTCCTTGTATTGCTCGGAGAAGTCTTCCCCAAGCCTATCTGATGGTTGTCCTGTCACTATTTTGTAACCACATAAACTGTTTGTGGCATTGGGAACCTATTCAATAAAGTTAAAGTAAATAAGCTTTGAACGGTAGCATCCCATGCTAGTACGTTGAGAATGCAAATTATATGAAATCAGAAACCTTGTGTGCAAGATGGTGAAATGTGTACAACAAACACTCGACATAAGTAAAGTTCATTTCCTCTCCTGTCTTCCTCGGAGGCATGTACTTCTGAAAGAAAGAGGAACGTAAGAATAAAACTGTATTAAAATTGATGATTACACAATAAACTATAGAAACCCTTAAGGATTGTCTTGGTATTTACGTAAAGATTTTGCTCTAATAGGGAGAAAATACCAAGCTGAGAAATTCTCTCAAGAGTAAATACACAAGTCAATCGCATTTGATTTCTCTGGTACATATGTCCAATTTAAAAAATATATATAATGCATTTGATCAGGTCATAACTATAACTGTTCGATCTATAAATGTTCTTTGATCTAAGTATTCAATTACAATTATCATTGAAATAAACTACCATACCTTTAACTTAAAAAAAAAAAAAAAAAAATCCAACAACAACAACACACACTAATCATACCTTTAACAGTTGAACAATTGAAGGAAGAATCTGGCGTGAATCTTGTGGTGTTGTGTAAGGTGAAACCTCAGCAAGTGCTTTGAGCAAATCCAACTTCCGTTCCTCAGGAAGCTGACACAACCAAAAAAAAAATGTAAGAATAGGTTCCTTGACTTAATTTCTCTCCCAAAAGAAAATTCAATGAGAATTTTAACAAGAAACTTCAGATTTTTAAATACAGAAGAAGGCTCCAAATGGGTGAATCAAATTTTAGCAAGTTCCAAAGAAATGGAATTAAAAAATAAAAATAAAATAAATTCATCAAACTTGTGTAGGTAAAGTATTATTACCTTATCAAACACAGGTATTATGTGCTTATAGAGATAGTTTAAGAACTTGCTGCTTGCCGCACCTCTCTGTGTCCAAAATATTACAGATAGTCATAATTTGTTGATTGGAAAAAAAAAAACCCCCCACAGGAAAAAGTGTACAGGACTACGTCTAGAACGCCAAACACACATTCCATACCACAACAAACGGAAGGGCCATGTAGAGGCAAGATATCAATCTGTCAATATGGTCTGCATCTGAAACCTGCATTTCAACAATTCTAATAAACTTGAAAAAAGAGGACTTTAACAACAGAAAGCAAAATCCTACTTATTGTTCAACAAATCAATCCTATGAAATGAAATCGCAGCATGCATATATGAGCAAACAAAAAACAATCATCATAGTAATTCAAAAAAAACTCATCATAGAGAAAAAAGATAATCATCATACTGTACTTATTTGGCTAGAAAAAATATGAACCTTAACTTCACCAACAAGAGAAGATTCAGAACAAATGGCATATATGGAACAAAATGGAAAAAACATATATGCATATGATTTCTAACTTATGGATTTGAGAAGGGCGTTCAAATCTTAACAGCAAAATAACTCCTAACTCAAGGATCTTCCCACACATTTATATCCCTCATACGTGTTTATTACTATATATAACTATCACAACAGATCGCAAATCTTTGGATCAAGATTCTAAAGGCAATACATGGTGCAGGTTGATTTGTTTCATTGCCATATCTTGTCTCAAAAGAGTAGGAAGATAACTCACGTCGAATTGGGCATCTAAATCAGCTTGACCTTCAATAATTCCAATAAGTTCTTTCATTCGTTCTGGAGGAGCTTTCTCTCCAAAAATGCTAAGACTTTTTAAAAAATCCATGAACATTCTAAATTCTGCTCCAGTTACATCTTCTAAACTCTGCAATTGAACTCAGGTTAGTCCTTCAACTCTTAAAAAACAATGAAGTAAACATTGAAGATTCATAACCTTGATGCATATTGCACATAAAAGATGAAAATGCAGATTAGTGAACGTGCCTTTTTTATCAAATCAGTAATATGCCTCTCCATTTCCTCTCGAGGCTTCAACAGTTCTGCTTTAATAGGAAAGACCTGCAATGAATAGATCACTTAGTCTCCAACCGAAGTTAAAAGATCATGGTACTCGTTGCAATCACCATCATAGAACATGGTTTTGACACCTTATCTCTTATAAAGGTCAACACTTTCTCCCGGATAAATTCATCTGTGCTTGGCTCATCAACACTGCCAATGTGCTTAAATAACGCAGTCAAAGAAGCTGCACAAACAAGATGGTAATGAAAAAGTAACACAAACGAAGACAAGCTACAAAAATAAGCCCTGCTATAAGCAATTGGGACGACATTGTGTTTAGAAAATCAACTAAAAATGCTATAATCAACCTAGAAAGATTATTAAAACTGACAGGATCTTGAGACACTAACGCTCTTATCCCACTACATTCAGCAGGGCAGTTAAACTATCTCTCTTTTCTTTCACCCTATTTTATGAAGTCATCAATATTAGAAAAGGAATTAATAGTAATAAAACCATACCAAATTGGGCGTGGTTGAAAACACTTTAGGATCCATATGATGAATTAATATTTAACAGGATTGAGCAAGGTTAAAAAAAACGATCGATAGAAACAGAAGGAAATAAAAATAAAAATAAATCTCATTTAGGATGCAAAAGAAGAGGTCCTTTGAAATTTCTAACCACTAACCAGAGGTTAAACTTTCCTCTCAAAATTTGGTGACAGATATTTCACTGGACACAGTCCAAAATGATGCTCAAATTTTCCACCTACTAAGGTCTCTAACCACGTTATGGAATGTCTATGGTAGCATTGCATTTTGTCTCATAAAATGAAATTTAATACACCACTCCTTATTTCAGACTTTCCCAATGGTAATACGAGGTCAGATTCTCAGTAAACTTGAATACAGCACAAGATTACCTTTCACATCTTGCCTTAAGAGAGCCATAAGCGCTTTATGGACGGCATCACGCTCAACAAATTCCTCTACATCATAAACAATGGCCAAAATCATATTTATACCCCAAAAAAAAAAAAAAAAAAAAAGAACAGTTATGCCCTCAAAAATCCACAATCCAAAAGAACAACGTTTTACCAGCTGCAAGCAATTGCACGAGAATGTCCACAATCTTGGCGATATGTTCTGGTGTGTCCTTGCAGAAAAGGGGAAGTCCCCGAATTGCTTGAACTCGAACCTGTATAAATCAAACACGGATTTGACATAATTAACAAGACCCCATATACAATCTTCCAACAAATTCATTTCCTGATCCTAACAATTTGGCAGCTTTCCGCACTTTTTAAAAATCCTACCGTACTGCAAAAAATTAAAAACTATCAAACTTTTAATATACTGATCCCAAGGCCTCCTTCCACGAATTTAATATACTGATCCCAAGGCCTCCTTCCACGAATTTAATATACTGATCCCAAGACCTCCTTCCACGAAATTTCATTTCCCAATTTCAAAAATTTTCTTGCCTTTCCCACATTTCCCAATTCGAAACACGATTAAAATCCAACCTTTCTGCAAAAATTAAACAAAACTAAACATGAAATAAGGAACTACTGACCCCAAGCTCTTCTTCCTCGATTAAATCAAGATGAGTATCGATGGCGGGACCGGAAAGGTCGGGGAAGAACTTGAAAAACCTAGGAATGAGCTGGGCGGCCAATTGCTTGGCCTTGATGCTGGTCTTGGCTGCATCAATAATCCCCTGGTAGTCCTTCACATTCTGCAACACCCCAACAAAAATAAATAAAAAATAAAAAAACCCTAAGTCTTTTTTTGCAGAAAAATTAATCGGGGAAAAAAAAAAGAAGAAGAAGCCATGGAAGTGGAAGAACTGGTTAGGGCAAAAGCAATAAATATTACCTGGGACTTGTCCTTGGATTCGTTGAGACGCTCGCCGAACTCGTAGAGCTTCTCGATGTGATTGGCGTCGTCGGAGGAATCGGCCATTGGAGCTGAGCGAAAATTGAAGAGAACAAAAATGAGAATCTTAGACGACATATATACATTTTTTTTTTTTTTTTTTATGGAATGGAATGAATATTACGACAGAGAGAGTTTTTCCAGGAAAATGAGGGATGAGGAAATAGGAACAGTAAGGTTTGTACTCACTGAGTCTATGAGAGAGACGAAGCGACTGACTGGAGTGCAGAGTTTTTTAGAGAGAGAAAGAGAGAGAGGAGAGAGAGATAGAGAGAGACTTGAACGAGGGTATTGGTTTAGGTTGGGTGACGAAACAGAGGAGAAGGAGAGCAATCCTTCTTCCCGACGATAAACCATTATCTGCTGACTTGTCGCTTGACTTAGAACAACAACGACGTCGTCTCATGCTCACTATTTTTTTTTCTTTATTTATTTATTTATTTTTTTTTAATTTGGGATTCCAACTAAGTTATTTTATGCTAAATCATGTAAATTACTCATTTGGTCCTTAGGGGGAGTTTGGTAGAGTAGTTTGAGTTGAGATTTTTAAGTTTGAATAGTAAATTTTTTTGAATTTTCAGAAAAGACAAAAAACTTTTTGGGAAAAAGACAAAAAACATTTTGAATTGAGTGGGTTGAAATGGTGAAACAAACACATAATCTTTATTTGAAATAATATTTGATCTCTATCTTTTTTTTTTCTTAGGTAAAAGTTCTTAAACTCTTTAAAAATGTGCAAAATAATCTTTTTTTGTTGCTTATAGATATTAAAAAATATAACAGAATATGTCATGTGAGTCACAAACAGCCTTGTTAGAAGATGTAGAATTAAAATCTCATATCCAAAATGATTTTTTAAAAAAATTACATGTGAAATGCGTAATCTATTCCATTTAACTCTTACCATTTGTTAGTAAAAAAGATTAAGTAAACCTTTTAAGAGGTTAAAGACCTTTTACGCACAAAAAAAAAAAATGATTGGGGATGAAATCGTAACTTTGTAAAAATGTTTGAGACTAAACGAATAATTAACCCAATTTAATCATGCGAAATAATGAACTCGAATTCAAAAATAAAGCATTCAGCTTACACTATTTATTAAAAACTTTTTTTAGATTAATTATACAAATTCCTCCAAACTATGACCTTAATAACACTATACTCTTCGACTTTTAAAACATAGCATTCGTTTTGTCTTTTTTTTTTTTTTTTTTTTTTTTAAAGCTAACAAAATACCCCATTTGTTATGTTTATTTTGACACAATTTGACACATGATTGACACCATTTTTAGGCTAAAAACGACTTCTCGTCCAGGTTCATAAGGAAAAGGATTTAAAATTAAAATTAAAAACTGAAACAATACTAATTCATGAACAAAAGAAAATAAAAATTCAAGAGCTCAATCATGCTGAAATAATTGGGTCTCAAAACTCAAATAGAAATAACTAATCCGAATTAATAAAAAGTAAAAAAACAAAACAAAAATTTCCATAACACTTTTTTGCTCTGATTTTTTTTTTTTTTTTTTTTTTGGGCTGGAAAAAAAATTTTCCATGCGCTCTTCAATAGAGATGAGACCAAAGCCACTTATTTTTTGCTACTCTTATGTAGAAAAAACCACTGGCACTGTTTTCTCATTTCATCCTAACTCTACTTTGCGGTTAAAACATCATAGAACAGGCATTTCAAGCGCCCGCAAGACGTCCTTGAACTCAAACTCCCGAGTCTCCTTGTTGAATCTCTCGACCAACTTGTACCTCGTGTCGTTCAAGTAAAAAGACTGAGCTGTTTCTAGAAGCCGTTTCGCCTCCACGTCAGTGAGCTTGCTGGTGAACACCACATCGCCTCGGATAAGAACAATGTCCTTGGTTTCTGCAAACTCTTTGTAGTAAGTTACGGTGAAGTAGGGAGATGCTTGGGTCCCCCTTGCCTTGTAATCTTCAAGACCAGTGATAATCATGTGCGGCATCTGTACTGCAACAAAGGATCGAGTGAAGAGTTTTCGTTAATATAGAACTACAGTACTATCAACAAACTAAAAATCTGGTTCAAATATCTTAAGTATTCTTAAGTCGTGTTTGGTAAGACGGAAAAAAAAAAGGAAGGAAAGAAATGTATAAACCTAGGTAAGGAAAGTAGAGAGGAAAGGGAGGACCTTTCTCCTGTTGGGTTCGGTTTGGACTGCCTCCACTAATCGGGCATCACCAAACGTTTAGACAAATAAATTACTCCGCGTAATAATTCTTGAGCATGGTGAATTTCTTAATCCATGTCCAAGTATTTCGTTCACCATTAAGAAATCTAAACAAACTCCTAAAGCACATGTTCAACTATATAATCTCGGTATAAATGCTTATATGAATGCTAGAAGCCGGTGATTAAAGACCAACCTTGAAGAAACATTGTTGTATAACCGCTTTCTCTCCACAAAGGGATGACAAAATACCGGCTGCAAGATTGGAGAAAACTTTAGAAAATTGAAAACAGGAAACAAACCATACAGATAACAGAACATGGATGACAAGTACCAATCTGCTGCTCTATGCTCCAACAAGTGATAGAGTTTTGCTTTCATGGATGCACCGATATGGCCTCGTCCCAAGTGATACTGAAAAACCCCAAAATTTGAATACTTAATAGCAGGTAAGATAAAGAAAGTCTGTTCATCGTCAACAAGAACAGTCCTTGGAGTAAGACTGCCTTCAAATATACCAAAAATTTCGTTTACAACACCTATTTAAAAGAACAGTCAGAGAATAAGGGTATTTGAAGGAACCATTACAACAGGCTGATTAACAGAAAAGAACTCACAAATGGAAGTTATTAAATCAAATAATCATGACGATCTGATTTGTTCCACAAAACAGGTCTCGATTTGGCCAGTGGAGTGGGAAAAGTTCGCAACTTCCAAGGAAAAGTAGTGTTCATCTATCACATAGTAAAAGAAAATTTGGTACTTGATAATTAATTTAAAGGGGCGAAATAGTTTTTGAATTTGGCCTTAATCAGTAGAGAGCTAATACTAATTCACTTAAACTCGTAAAACTGTCATAACATCAAGGAATATCTAATAGCTAAACTACTTGCAAAAACTGAATATTCTTGGCATACGATCCCTCCATTTTAAAGGATGACAGGGATAGTCAGATGAATCGGGCTGTAGCAGTTAGCATTCATAGTGCAAACATATTATTTTAATATAAGAATCAGAACTAAACCATGGTTGTTAAATCTTGATTAGTGAAACGACATGAAAGGATAAGCATGAGAACATTATCTAAACAAGCACCGGCTAAGCATAAATAATCACCTTCCCTCATTAACTCAAGTAGAAATGACATTGAAAATCAGACGGGGAAAAGAAAGTAAAATAAACACACTATATCAAAGCAAAAACTTTGTACCAACCTCTCATGAAAAACTTGATCATGGAAATTCTTTGCATAATCAAACTAACAAGGTAATAAATTATACATACACTAAAACCCAAATCAAAAGAAAATTAATAAGAGTGACAAAAACAATGAGTAAGCAAATTAAAAACCGACAAAAAGAAAAGAGATTTGAGACATTACATCATCCCAAATTGAAGCGAGGTCCTCGGCTGATCGATCCTTGGCCCTCTCAAGATCCATAATCGAATCCAGCGGCTTCGGCTGCAACGGCGTGAACCCAGACGCGAATCTTGAGGTTCTAAAAAATCCAAGCGAACCCCATTTCACGATTTCACTTGGAAGCGATTTCTCTTGGAGATTCTGAAGGTTCTTCGGTACCGACATCGTCGTAAACGCACATTTGGTGATAGTAACAGAAGCCGGTGAACCATGTGCGACGAGGCTTGACGCCAATGAAGCTACGACTCTTGTAAACCTCCGCATTGATGCAAGAAAGCATACAAGAATGAACAAAATCTGAGGCTGGAAATGCAGAAATTTACACCCTAGTTTGATTTAACAAAATGACTGTATGGATATTGAGTTTACTCTCTATTTGAAGGACGCAATTCTGGGAGTTTATTGAAGACTTTTATCAAACAGGTGGTGTGCTTGTTAACTTCCTACATAAAATTGAGGAACAACGAAACAATGGAGTTAAAAAAACCCAGTCAAACTTATGAAAGGACCAGATTGGGGTCACGGGAGCTGTGTAAAACTAGTGTTAAGTGAGCTGTACAAAGGGACCCTGATTAAAAACTGGACCTAATAAAAGATATGTTCTCATTTTTCACTTTTTTATTACTACAATTTCTTATTTGTGTGAAGCGCTAATTATTAAATCTCTTCGAAGTTTAATACCAGTTACTTCTCATTACTAGCTTAGTTTTAATGGTTAATTTTAACCACGATTTCGATTTTTTTTTTGTCCTAAAATTGCTACCAACTAAAAACTAAAACTTCAGACTTGCTCTTTTTTCCAGTCTGAATAGAGATATTATTGGGAACGCTTATATTTTGAATATTCAGTTCGAACTTGAAAATTATATTATCTGCGTTACAAATCACTCTCAGAGTTCTTGTAACTCCTGTGTCCTAGTGCGTATTTGTTCACGAAAAAATTCTCACCTCACTTAAAAAGATAAAAATTTGCTTTTTTCCGAGAAAGTTTTGGCTAATTCAATCAGAAAAGTGTTCTAAATTAAAAAAGAAGAAACAAGAAGAATAATTGCTTTACCGATCAAACAAACCTGAGAGAAGAGGCAGATCCTAGGGTTGAGCAAGGAAGGAAATGACGCTGGAGAATGTCAGAGAGGAAGGATACAATAGAAAAGAAAGACGCGAGAGCCAAGGGAGAAAAAACCGAAAAGTAAAAGAAAAACGAGATAGGCGAGAGAAGAAGAAGAAGAAGAATAATAATAACGAGTAATTAACATAAATGATCACTGAATTATTGAAAAAATAATGGTTTAGTTTCTGTCTTTTCTTTTTTTTTAGTCGAGAAGACTCTAAATTTTTTAAGGGGGTGTTTGGTGAATGAGTTTAGTTTAAGATTTTTAAGTTTGAATAGTAATTTTTCAGAAAAGATAAAAAAAATTTCAGAAAAAGATAAAAAACATGATGAAAAAATATAGTTTAGTTTAAACTAAACTAGCAATCAAACAAAGCCTAAATATTGGTAATCTAGTCCTTTCTGTCTAATTCTGTTAAGTTTCTAACGGAAAAAATCACGTAACTCATTATATGATTTAGATTACCCGTTAAAAAACAAAAATATCATTATTTAAAAAATAAAAAATAAAAAACAATACTCAATATACATTAAAAGAGAGAGAGAGGACTCAAACCTAGCCCCGCCTCGTCTTCTCTGTCGCCGAGCCCCCTTCCCCCGCTGGCAGTGAGCTAATGCCCCCGCCCCCCCCACCCTCCCACCCCAAAAAATAACAAGCCCGCCTCCCCCTCCCTTCAGGCGGAGATGAGCTCAAGCCCCCTTAGGGGGTGGTGGGGACTCGACGTCGCAGGGGGCTCTAAGTCACGGGAATCTGGCCGAAGGGGGCTCTAGGTCGCGCAGATCTGGCCAGAGGGGGCTCTAGGTCGCTCCGATCTAGCCGAAAGGGGCTCTAGGTTGCTTGGATCTAGTCAGAGAGGGCTCTGGGTGGCTTGGATCTAGTCGAAGGGACTTTAGTTTGCACGGATCTGGTCAGAGGGGGCTCTAGTTAGCTCGGATCTGGCCGAAGGAGGCTCTGGGTCGCTCGGAGTTTTTTATTTGCAGACTAAAAATATCATCCTTCCTTCCCCAACCCCTACCGCCGACGGCTGAGCTCCAACAAACCACAAGCGAAGAGAGAGTGATAAGTAAGTAAGGTCAAGATTGCGAGGCTAAGACCCCAACGTTGACAGAGTTCGTGAGGCCGAGAGAGGAGATCGTGGATTAAGAGAAGAGAGAGAAACTTTTTTTTCCTTATTTTTGTTTATGAGTTTTTTTGTTAAATTAAATTTGTTGATAGATTACAAAAATGCCCTTTTATATTAGGTCACATGTCTTGCACATGATTCATTCCATTAGAAATCTAACGGTTTTGGACGAAAATGACTAATATTGTCAACATTTAAAGAGTTTAGGATCTTTTCGACCAAAAATTAAAAAGTAGGGACCAAACCGTCACCTTCTAAACAGTTCAAGGACTATTGAAGTCAATTACTCTTTCATTATTTTTTCCTTGACAGGCGCGGTTCTTCTTCTTCTTCTTTCTTTCTTTCTTTCTTTTTTTAAGAAACCTTTACAGGTGTAGTTCTATTCTCAAAAATAGAACTAACTATTTTCACTTTAAACGACTCTTTTGAAAACATTGGAAAGAGATACTACAATTTTATTTCATTTCTTTAATTAAATGCATTTGTATTTATTAATATTCTTTTAGTGAAACCGTAATTTCTGTTTGGAGTTTGCAATATATTAAATATGAACAAAATAAAATAGATGAATTTTTATACGAAAATATATATTTGTAAGCTCCAACTTTCTTTTTTAAAAGGGTAATTGTATTACAAATCAAGAAAATACAAATAACAATATTAACTCAAATATCTTATAATACAAAAAAATTTAATCCCAACTATATATTGGTTTCATAGTAAGTTCTAATAAAACATATAAGGGGGTAAAACGTGTATCGAATTCCAACAACGAGAAATCGAAAAGGTACACCAATTATCGAGCATATATATGGCTCTTTTAACAATACTACTACAATCGATGGAAAACTCTAATCGACTGAGACCAAGAAACTTATAGTAAAAAACTTACCACTAACACCACGTAAAAATAACTCTAGCAGATTGGACATATATCAAATACGAGAGTGTGAAAAGACAACATCCGTCATTACAAAATATAGACAAAAACATAACAAAAAAATGCAACACTTACATGATAGAAACATCATCGTCTTTATTTCAAACAAATAACTATTACAAATAGGATAAGTTCTAGGTTTTTTTTTTTTTTTTTTTTACACGATAGTTATAATTTATATCTTTTTTTGTCATTTTTTTTTATTCTTGTATATATTGTACAGATTTTACGATCGTTTACATTTATTATCAAAAATTTGTCGTTTTTTTTTTTAAACTTTTTTTTTCTTGAAAATTTTTAAGATAATAAATGAAATAACAAATATACTATAAATAGTATTCTTTTTCAATTTCTTATTTGCTGGTATTAAAAAAAGGTTCTTACTGTCAAAAGTTAAAACAAGGACACTCACTGGGATGGATGGATTGATAAAGGAGGGTGACACATTCCTTAACCTCTTCTTTTGTCTACCCAAGTTCGAATCTTGTGGAACTCCTATAAAACCCCCGCTCCAACTTTGGTTGTGATAGTATTGGGTTGGTGATGTTCTGGGTAAGGCCTGGGTTAACGATTGAAGATGTTGGGTTAAAAGGCCCATATTTTTCTTGTCATACCCAGGAAGTTGCTCTCACCTGTGGGGCTGAAATTGAGGCGATGATGAGATCAGCACCAAAGCCTTTTTCATTCATTAAAAAAAAAAACAAGGAAAAAAAAAAAAGAAATGATGGGTGTGAAAGGACAATTTGAAGTGTTGAAGTAATCTTGGTGTAGGAAAATAATTAGGGGTAATTTTGAAATATATAAGGTGTGTTCAATCATTTTAGGATGGGATTTATAGCTAAATAGCATTTTTTTAAAAAGTTTTTTAATCAAATGACTGAAGTTTTTAAAAATTAGTTCAAATGTCATATTTTCTAAAATAGTTAATTAATTTTCTTAAATGGTCAATCACTAGTAACCACTTAATAATAATTAGTGATTTGACTTACGGTCAATACAGTTGATAATTCGTGGAATCTGAAAACCTTGAGACTTATCAAATGTAGAACCCTTCAAAACGACTACCTAAGGGGACAGGAAAACCAATCAACTGATTGAGACATCTTTTATGTTTTTGACTGTGATGATCTTACGTATTTGCATAGCGGAAAACGAAGTAGATTTGAGGAACTTGAACAATATTTGCCATATTGGCATAAACAGACTAGAAAAATAAAGACAGTTGATAGAGCTAAACAAGCATGGCTTCTCAGTAAGAAAATCTCTCCTAGAATCGAGCCTTTAGTTTTTGTCTAAATGCGGAGACGACAACCAAACTTGGGAATCTCTAGAGAACTTTTTTATTGTGGTGACGCGCTGATCAACTCGAAAATGTTGGTCCTCCACGGTCGTTAGAATCGTTAGGTTTTGCCTCCTCTGCGGAAACTGCCATCTCTTGAATCATTCCTAGTGTATGACTTCAAAATGTTGAAGAAGTTGGGACATGAATTCTTGGGAATATTAGAATTTTAGAACTCATAGATGAAGGGATTGTTGAGAAAATGAAAGGTTTTTATTATTAAACTTTATTTGTGGCAATGTGTGGCTTTTGGTTTTTGAGTAACCGGTTGTGGTTTAATGTGTAGTAATGTGAGTTAATCTGGGAGTTTTTTGTTGTTTTAGAAGTTATGGGCATTTGGTGACATTTATGGTTTTTAACCATTTGTATTCTACGGTTGTTTTTGTAAGCCTATATAAAGGCATGCTTAGTTAAATGAAAGATAAGATAACTTCCTCCATATTAGTCCTTCACGTTTTTTTTCTAACAAAGTGGTATCAGAGCTTGCAGAGAGAGAAAAAAAAACCGAGAGAAAAATGGCCAACGGTGGAGGAATGGGTCCGCTTCAACTACCGATGCTTACCAAGCTCAATTACGACAATTGGAGCATCAAGATGAAGGCGTTACTAGGAGCACAAGACGTGTGGGAGATCGTGGAGAATGGTTTCCAAGAGGCGGAAGCTGGAGCCGATCAAGCGCAAAGAGACGCGTTAAAGGAGACAAGAAAGAAGGACAAGAAGGCCCTCTATATCTTGTACCAATCGGTGGACGAAGACACGTTCGAGACCATCGCCAATGCCGAGACGTCAAAGGCAGCGTGGGACAAGCTCCAATCGACTCAGAGAGGAGCCGATTGTGTGAAAAAGGTACGGTTGCAAACTTTACGTGGTGAGTTTGAATCGTTACAGATGAAGGAGACGGAGGTGATAGCGGAATATCACACAAAAGTAATGACCGTTGTCAACCAATTGAGACAGAATGGTGAAGAAATCGCCGATGTTCGTGTCATGGAGAAGGTTCTACGGAGCCTAAACACTAAGTTTGAGATCATCGCCACGACAATCGAGGAGACGAAGGATCTCGAAGACATGACGATTGAACAATTTATAGGCTCGTTGCAAGCCTATGAGGAGAAAAAGAAAAGGAAGATGGAGCAAACGGAGACCGTTGAACAACTTCTCCAACTCAAACTCAAGGAGGAGAATGATCGTGGACGTGGAAGAGGTCGCGGTGGTCGAGGCCATGGTGGAAGAGGTCGCGGTGGTCGAGGCCATGGTGGAAGAGGTGAAGCCAACACCGACGTTTCTCAAAACTCGTGTGAATCTTCAAGAGGAAGAGGAGGACGAGGTCGTGGAAGACGTGGTGGAAGGTCGGGGAGAGATAAATCTCAGGTAAAATGTTATAATTGTGATAAATATGGACATTATGCGAATGAGTGTTACTCAGAGCCGATCGACCGGAAGCATCAGGACCGGTCAACCGCCGGCACATCCAACACCCATCAAGAGCAGTCCAATTATGCGGAGGAGAACGGGACCTTATTCATGGCTTCAAAGGGAGAAGAAGAGAGTCGAGATAGCATGTGGTATCTTGACACCGGAGCCTCGAATCACATGTGTGGGAACCGCGAGATGTTTGCGGAGTTGAACGAGATGGCAAAAGGTAATATTGCCTTTGGAGACAATTCTTTGGCCGCCATCAAAGGAATAGGTAAAATTCTCATTCGGTTAAAAAATGGAGAACATCAATATATCACAAATGTTTTTTACATTCCCAATGTAAAAAACAATATATTGAGTGTAGGACAATTGTTAGAGAAAGGTTTTGAAGTTCAAATGAAAAACAATTGTTTGTATTTGAGAGATAATCATGAGAGACTTGTTGCTAAAGTCTCCATAACCAAAAACCGAATGTTTCCTTTAAATGTATGTAATGATGTTCCGAAATGCTTGAAGACGTGTTATGAGGATCCCTCTTAGCTATGGCATCTACGGTTCGGGCACCTCAATTTTGGGAGTCTAGAAGACTTGTCGAAGAAGAAGATGGTGCGGGGCTTACCGCACATTCACAAGCCGAACCAAGTGTGTGAAGGGTGCCTACTCGGAAAACATCATCGAAGTAGTTTTCCGAAGGAGTCTATGACAAGAGCCAAGAAGCCTCTAGAACTCATCCATGCCGATGTGTGCGGAGTGATCAAACCGGAGTCTCATGGTAAAAGTAAATACTTCCTTCTCTTTATTGATGATTTTTCTAGAAAAACATGGGTGTATTTTTTGAAGGAAAAATCGGAAGTATTTGAAATCTTCAAGAGATTTAAGGTGCGTGTGGAGAATGAAAGCAACCTTACGATCAAGGCCATGAGAACCGATCGAGGTGGTGAATTCACATCAAATGAGTTCAAACAGTTTTGTGATGAAAAAGGCATCCGACGTCCGTTAACGGTGCCAAGGACACCGCAACAAAATGGCGTGGCGGAGAGGAAGAATCGGACAATCTTGAACATGGCAAGAAGCATGCTAAAGACGAAGAAGATGCCGAGGGAATTTTGGGCGAAGGCCGTAGCTTGTGCGGTCTACTTGACAAACCGAGCACCAACCATAAGTGTGCTTGACAAGACGCCTCAAGAAGCATGGAACGGAAGAAAGCCCGGAATTGGTCACTTCAAGGTGTTTGGGAGTATTGCATATGCTCATGTGTCAGAAGAAAAAAGGACCAAGCTCAACGATCGAAGCGAGAAACTCATCTTCATCGGCTATGACGAAAGTTCAAAGGGTTATCGCCTCTACAATCCTTTGAATGGGAAGGTAATTATTAGTCGTGATGTTGTTTTTGATGAGGAAGTCTCTTGGGATTGGAATATACAGGAGGAGGAGTATGATTTCCTTCCATACTTTGAAGAAGACGAGCCAACAAGGGACGAAATGGGTGAAGTTTTGCCCATTCCAGCGTCACCCCGGTCGACTGATCGGTCGTCATCTGAAGGCTCAGCGTCATGCAATGCATCATCCAGCGGAACGGAGGTATTTTCCAGCGATTCCGAGAACGAAATTGGCCCAAGAGGAACCCGAAGTCTACGGGAACTTAATGAGGTAAATGAAAATCAAAATGACATAATTCTCTATTGTCTTTTTGGTGATTGTGAGCCCATTAGTTTCCAAGAAGCCATTGCAAACAAAAAATGGAAGGATGCAATGGATGAAGAAATTCGAGCGATAGAGAAAAACGACACATGGGAGTTGACTAAGCTTCCAAAAGGGCACAAACCGATCGGAGTGAAGTGGATATACAAGACAAAGAGAAAGGCTAATGGCGATGTTGAGAGGCACAAGGCGAAACTAGTGGTGAAAGGGTATAGTCAACGACACGGCATCGACTATGATGAGGTATTTGCCCCCGTTGTTCGCCTTGAAACTATTCGTTTGATTATTGCTTTGGCAGCCCATAATCATTGGAAGATACATCAAATGGATGTCAAATCGGCATTTTTGAACGGAATTCTTGAGGAGGAGGTCTATGTGGAGCAACCGTTGGGTTATGAAGTCAAGGGTGAAGAAGACAAAGTGCTTCGACTGAAGAAGGCTCTTTACGGTTTGAAGCAAGCACCGAGAGCATGGAATTCAAAGATTGACAAGTACTTTCAAGAGAAGAAGTATATGAAGTGTCCTTATGAGCATGCCCTCTACATCAAAATGCAAGGTGAAAGCATACTAATCATTTGTTTATACGTTGATGATTTAGTATTTACCGGAAACGATCCTAGCATGTTTGATGAGTTCAAAAGGGAGATGGCAAAGGAGTTTGAAATGACGGACATTGGTCTCATGAGTTACTATCTTGGGATCGAGGTCAAACAAGGTGAAGATGGGATTTTTATATCCCAAGAGGGCTATGCTAAAGAAGTGCTCAAAAGGTTCAACATGAATGATGCTATTCCGGTTGGAACACCGATGGAATGTGGAGTCAAAATCACCAAGCAAGATGGAGGAGAGAAGGTAGATTCTACACTTTTCAAAAGCTTGGTTGGAAGTTTGAGATACTTGACATGCACAAGACCGGATATTCTTTATTCGGTTGGAATCATTAGTCGATTTATGGAGGAGCCGACAACAACGCATTTCAAAATGGCAAAGAGGATACTTCGCTACATCAAAGGGACGATTGGGTATGGTCTTTCCTATGTCTCTTCTAGCAATTTTGATGTTGTTGGTTATTGTGATAGTGATTGGAGTAGTGACTTGGATGATCGGAAGAGCACTACGGGGTTTGTATTTTTTATTGGTGAAACGGCGTTCACATGGATGTCAAAAAAGCAACCCATAGTCACATTATCAACATGCGAAGCGGAGTACGTCGCGGCAACTTCATGTGTATGTCATGCAATTTGGCTAAGAAACTTAGTGAAGGAGTTGAAGATTCAAATGGAAGGTCCAATGGAGATTTTTGTTGACAACAAATCGGCCATTGCCTTAGCCAAAAATCCGGTGCTTCATGGGAGGAGCAAGCACATCGATACCCGATTTCACTACATTCGGGATTGCATTACGAAGAAAAAGGTGGAACTCAAATATATCAAGTCACAAGACCAAGCGGCGGACATTTTCACGAAGCCCCTCAAGTTGGAGACTTTCATCAAAATGAGGAGTTTACTTGGTGTAACAAATCAAGTTTAAGGGGGGGTGTTGAGAAAATGAAAGGTTTTTATTATTAAACTTTATTTGTGGCAATGTGTGGCTTTTGGTTTTTGAGTAACCGGTTGTGGTTTAATGTGTAGTAATGTGAGTTAATCTGGGAGTTTTTTGTTGTTTTAGAAGTTATGGGCATTTGGTGACATTTATGGTTTTTAACCATTTGTATTCTACGGTTGTTTTTGTAAGCCTATATAAAGGCATGCTTAGTTAAATGAAAGATAAGATAACTTCCTCCATATTAGTCCTTCACGTTTTTTTTCTAACAGGGATATCATTTTGTCACTTTGGCATCCCGCGATGGAAAGACAGACGCTCCCCAATAACAATAATGTTGCGTCTAATTTTCTTGAAACTCAACGCCTGTAAGGGTTTAGAAACATTATCACACTACCTCATAATAACACCAATGCAGAATTGATCATTGATATCTTACAGAATGTTGCAAAAAAAGAGAGAGGAAAATGTGGCACATGGTTCTCATATATGAAACATTAAGCTTCCGTTTGGTAAGTTAGTTGAAGATAAAATTTTTAAGTTGGAGTTGGTTGACTTTTCAAAAATTATTTATAATTTTTATTGACTTTTTAAAAAAAGACAAAAATTAAGATAAAAAAAATATAACTTAATTGGAGTTAAACTTAAACCCTATACAAAACATAAAGCTTTTAACCAGCGGAATGACAAAGTGATCAAGAGCTCTCATGATCAAGAGGTTTCCTTGTCATTGTCTTGTCTCATCAAGTAACTTTACTCCTCTTTTCGTTTGGCTTTATACTTCAGTATATTATATTGTATATATTCTCATTATGGGCATTGTGAGGATTTCACTCTTGAAATTGTTGTACCATTTTTAAAGGCTTGGGCAAAGCCACTTACATGTATGTCCCTACCCATAATTTGAAACTTTTTTTTTTTAGCCCTAATTTTTTAGTGAATTTTCAGTTGTGTTCTCACTCGTTTTAGTTGTGCCCTAATTTGTAAGAAAAACTATAATGATGCCCCACTCATAATTTGGAATATATAATTATATATCACTATTTGATAAAAAAAAATTATCTACAAACTTTTTATGGTATGATTTTCTCTTATAAGTTTCTTTAATCGCAGTTAATTACTGAAAGCTATTAAAAATGTGATTGCAAGTATAATTTAGCGATAATACCATATCTTACTCCACCACAAGTATGGAGTTCGAATTCCCTCAACTCTAAGTTAAAAAATATATATATTGAAGATAGATGTAACTCTAATAAAGGACGAATCATTGTAAACCTTGTGCTTTCTTGTTTGTTTGTTGGTTTGTTTTTCTTTTATATTTTATTGCTCTCCGTATTAAGTAATTAAAGCGTCTAATTATAGTAAGTTGCTTATTGCTAGTCCCTAATGTAATATTGATTCCTTGTGTACAAAGTATGCCCAGTTTTTGATGCCGCATCCTCAATGATTTTAGACTCTCTCGTTTTGGGTTATCTTAGCGGACCATATATATTTCACACAAATCTATAAAACTTTTTAAGTTTATATATATATATATTTATATCTATTTTGGTGGCACTGAAGTTGCTTAGAAGGAAAAGTGATACTGTGATGTGTTTTTGTAAACATTCCAATTTGGGAAAACAAATTACTTGGATTGCAGATCTCGATGTTGTGAATACTACTTGAGCATGCAGGAAGCATATTCGGTACAAAGTGAGATTCCCATATATTTTTGAAAAGAGGCCTCTGCTTTTGATTTGCTGAACCCGTTTGGAAATGATATGATTCAAAAAAAAAAAAAAGCTGCCTGACACTAGCAGAATTCTAAACTAAAGAAAGATCACGAGAATGTTAAACGTTGGACGATAAAATAGCATTTAGGAATTTTCAGAGCCTACTTTTTAAACTGATCAGGATCTTCCTTAGCCACCAATCCTATGTTTCTCAGCAGCCGAAATCCATGTTCCATCTTTAAACTGACTCGTGTCCAGGACAGTATATAGTTCGTGCTGCTAAACTCTCTTCAACAATATTTTGAAATGGAGGCGATCCTACCATATTAATCGAAAATATATAACGAGAAATCCTTATATTTATATGGAAATATTGATATAAAAGTGACGCAATCATTCATCTTAAAAGTTACAACTGATGACAGAAACACAATTAACTCCTTTAAACACCGTCCATTATCAGACTTTGTAATCCACCCAAGCATTATCCGTTTGAGCTCTTACTTCGAGGAATACCTTACGAATCTATAGGTGCACCTAATGAATGGACTCAGGCACTTTTTCGAGGCCCAAGTCATACAGACCGCCTTCCAAGTTCAAGTATGCTTTTGCATCAAATATAGTGTCTCGTGAATATATAAATACACCAAGGTACCCTTACAAGAATGTTCTAACTTCATAGAAAGTATATATATAGATTGGAAATAAGGTCTCATATGCGGTAATCATGATCTAACAATATAACATAAGGTTAATGACATATAATATTAAGATCATTAATGTGCAGTATTTTTACTGATATAAATATAAATTATGTATAAACTAACTAGTAGTTACATTCGTCTAAATAGAAAGTTGTATGATGGACTCTTTACACCGTGTCAAATGAATTTTTGCAGTTTTTTTTCAAGCAATAAATGACTTTCAATGTGAAGAAGCTAAAGCCTAGAAGGCTCTTGGACTTGGGGTCCAGTTCTTTTTGCCAACAAAACTTTAGAATATAAAGTTTGTTTTGAATAATTAACACTGAAATCGAGTAACAACACCAAACTAGTTTGTTTCTTTTCACTTTTTTCTCCTGCTGAGTACTCTTTTTCAACTTCCGTGCCTGCTTTATTTTATGCATGTTAATATAAAAGGGAAAGGATTAAAAACAAATAAAAATAAAAACTAAAATAAAAGGATAAGTCGGAGAAAGGTGTGTTGGGGTTTGAGTATAATAAGTTTATTGTCTTGTTCAATTATTACACGATTTCACTGTTTTTTTTTTTTTAAACTTCCCCTGTAGCGTTATACCATGATGGGCGATCTCAGACTCCGACTGCCACTTTTTCTTTCACCTTTTTTTTTTAACACCCCGTCGAGTCTGAGAATTCATGTACAAATTTCGACTTGAAATATGAAAAAGGAAATTTCACTCTTTTTTTTCTTTTTTTCTTTTTTCTTTTTCATTTGATTGAGAGTTGAAATGGGACATAACGTGGACAGGCGCTTAGCTAGGTGAATGTTCAATACAGTTTGAAAACAACCAGGGTCAATCTTGTAAATACAACAAGACAAGGTTTTTAATTTGTTTATTGACGTTGATTTATACAATCATTTCGAAATTTTTTGTCGTTAGGTCTTACTTAACAAAAAAAAAGAAAAAAAAAACAAAAATTTTGACGGTCCGACTGAATTTAGTTTTCATGCATTAACATCTTCCTCAAAATACATTTTGGTTTAAGCTTTTTTTCACATGTGAACAATTCTACTGTGAAAAATCAGCATAAAGTACTAACACCACCGGCTACAAATTTATAACAAGTCAAACTCTCATGGTAAAAATTGTATTTTTAACTTATCCATGTGTATCATTGCTTTAGCCATTAAATTTATTTTTTATTGATTTGATATGTGACTTTGTGCATTAAAAATTTACTACATGATACGTAAAACCACTTACTGTCTTAGATTAGACCATTAAAAATTTAATGATTAAAAAAGCAGCACCTCTACCATGATATTTTCCATCTAACAAACTGGTTTTCTTATTTTATTCTTCCACTGTAAAATCTTAACAACAAAAAGGGACTTCTTTGTTTTGGGGGGGGGGGGGGGGGAGGACTTCTTTGAGCTACTCCAAGTGATTAACATGTGAAATCAGTAAAAGTATTTTTAATTGGAATTTCTCATTTGATACAAAAAGATTCCAACAATTTCATAAACTCATAGAAAAAGATTCCAACAATTTCATAAACTCATAGGACACAAACGCTGTAAAAATGTCTGACAAGTAACAAGGGGAGGTGGGGGTGAAAGAATCTCTTCCAACTCCAAAGCCCAAGAAACATTTAATTATTATGCATGCTTTGAAAATATGCCCATCAAAAGGGCAAAAAAAAAAAAAAAAAAAGACGAGATATCAACATTGGGTTTCAAAATCCTAAATGGAAATACATTTATTTTTTAATTCAGCCTTGATTTCTCCAAATAAAGAAAAAAATTCAATAAACAAATTTAATCAGGAGTTCTACGATGAGATGACCCCAGTACCAAAAGGGTCTCATAAGAATTAGTCCAAATGAAAGAGGCTGAATATTGTAAGTGAAATTTTTGAAACATAACCGTCATGCTTATTTTTTAAGCATCGTCTGATTAAAATAAATTCGATGTGATGTAAGAATTATTATTATCAAACAATCCTCCCCCACCTCAGTTTGGACCTTTTTAATCATGGTTGGTTACTACTTTCTTCTCTTTTTTCAGGTCCCATATAAATCCTGACCGTACCAACTAAAGTTAAGGGGAATGAAAGATGTGGGGTTCACACAGCTTTAACTGTACTCACAACAGGAGACTTGCCGTCACTTAAGACAGACACAGACCTGAAAAAAGGCCAAGTGAAAAAAAAAAGAAGCTACATCTCATTGACACTAGTAAATGAAAGCATATGGGGTCATGTAGAGAGAGAGAGAGAGAGAGAGAGAGGGAGAGTCTATAAAGTACTGCAAGTAGAAGGGAAGTGAATTTATAATCTCAATTAGGTCCCTCTTTGCACATGCACAGCATTTATAAGTACTTAAGGAGGCCAATTGGGTGGTTTAGTGGGGCTCCTCTGCCCACCATTACCAAGCCCCCCCTATATTTTTTTGTAGATATGCTCTTGAGATTGAGAGTTTTATATATTCTACTTGTTTTTGCCCCTAAGTTTTTTTTTTTAAAATTAATTTTCCAATTGTGCCACTAATAGAAATTAAGCATTGTCTTGGAAAATTATATTTTTCTTTTAATTAGAGAAATAGATCTGGTGATGACCCCATTATTTTCAGGTTTTTAAGTCTCTCGGACAAGAATACTTTCCTAGGTATGGCAGAGACATGCCCTTTATACTAGTTTATCTCAGTCATCCACCCGAAGCATATCCTGTCATTATCAACTCAAGCTTCAATAGTCGAAGCTGGAGCAGGTCTAAAGGTGAAGCAATGAGATTCAAATCCGGATGGACGAAAGAAAGATACTTAACAAAGGTATCAAAACTATTTGCCATCTCTTCCATTTCCGTGGATTATAGTGCCATAATAACTTATAAGTTAATTTTTAATTGATTGAAAACTTAATAATCATGATCATCAATGAGAGTGTGACACATAAGTCAGGTCACTTGTTGTGGTGAAATTGATGTCCTGCCAAAGACTTTTGTTTCTACCAAGTCATAGACGTATTTAAAAATGAAATAAAAAATCAAATCTAGCAATATTGTGTTGTCATAAACTACGCTTCCAAGCTTAGGCTTGAAGTCAATGACCTACTTAGCTGATGAAAGCCCAGGAATAAGATCTTTATCATCCCATTGGTGGTCTTAATAATTACTACTATTTCTCTCTCACTTTATCATCCCATTTTTTTGTTTTTGTTTTTGTTACCAACAAATATATACAGGCCTGACTCTCGGCTAAATTGAGATTTTTGTAGGAAATATGGTTATTGTTGAAATGAGTTTTGTTAGTATGAATAGATCTCATAACTTGTAAGTTGCAAAATTCTCCCGAAGGCACTTGTGGTCAAACTACCTCGTGGATTTGTTTGTGCTTGCTTGATGTATACCGAAAAAAAGGTAACCATTTTGGTGAGTCCCACATCGATGAGGAGTGAGGAATTCAAGTGGCTTATAAGTACCACAGGTTCTCTTTTAATCAGTAATAACTTATAAGTTGTAAATTAATGGGATCTACTTATGGATCCACTAGGTTCCTCTTCCTGAAAACTCTTGTAGTCGAACTGTTTTGTGAGTTTGTTTGTACTTGTTTGGTGTATACCGAAAAAAAGGTTGTAAAATTTTTATGATAATTTTTAATTAATTAAATATTTGTAATGATGATTATTAGTGATCATAAACATTGCTTAAAAAAAAAAAAAAAAAAAAAAACTCTTGGGTTGATTGAAACTTATTATTATTATTTTTAAAGAAAAGATGGTTACTACTGATTTAAAAATTGTCAATATAAACACGACATAATTTGTAAGTTGCAAAATTTGTATGAGAACTTTTGATGGATTACAAACTTAAAATGATAATCATTGGTCACACAAGACATTGTTCCAAATAAAAATTTGAATCTTGGACTAGTGGAAAACTTTTTAATATGTTGCTCAAAATAATATGTTGACCCCATTATGTGTCCAATATTCAACATTGATTGGCGGACTTGATAAATAAATTTAAATGTTATAAGTTCATAAACCCGTGAATGCTTGTCAACAAACATGATGTTTCATGCATCATAGATCCCAATTTCCCATTTTAAGTACAAAACAATTTTATTTGACACAAATACCCTTTACATTATAAAATCACTAAAAGCTAAAAGGTAATTTTGAGCCCATCAAAGGGTTCTTTCATTAACACGCTCTTTCTTCATTAAATACTAAATAGACCCTCCTGGTTTTTTTTTTTTTTTTTTTTTTTTTTGGTGGTGGGGGGGGGGGGGGGGGGGGGGGGTGGGGTCTTCACAAGAATTCACGGGTCTTGATTCTCTTCTTTCTTTCTCTCTACGTGGCATTTGTCCCTAAACTTCAACACCTAGACCCTTATTTAGTTATACATACATATATATATATATATATAAATACATACATATTGTTTAATATAATATTTTCCTCCACCATAACTTCTTTGTCCAAACCTCTTAGTGTCCAATAGGTCCAAACCATGCCTGTCCCATGTTGCTTTTCCTCTCTTTCTTCTTCTTCTTCTCCTTCTTTTTCGTTTGCAACTTTGTCCATTTTTCTTCTTCTTCCTCTTATACTAAATAGAAGTGCATTGTGCTTAGCCAAAACTACCAATATCACTACTACTCGTCCAAACCGCCAACTCTCTGTAAATTACTATGCAAAGTCATGTCCTCAACTTGAGCAACTAGTGACCTCAGTCACATCCCAACAGTTCAAAGAAGCTCCAGTTTCTGGTCCGGCCACAATTCGTCTTTTCTTCCATGACTGCTTTGTAGAGGTACATTAGTTTTTTCCGTACATATGTTTGTGTGTGTGTCTGTGTATATATATATAGATATATATATCTATATAAAGTTTTTTTTTTATATAAAATTTTTTGGGTGAATTTTGGTGCATGGCGGTGGGTGAAGGGATGTGATGCATCAATATTGATAACAACAAAGCCAGGAAGCAAAATGCTTGCAGAGAGAGATGCAGTGGATAATAAGGACTTGAGAGAGGAAGGATTTGAGACCATAAGGAAGGCCAAGGCTTTAGTGGAGAACAAATGCCCCGGTGTTGTCTCTTGTGCTGACATTCTTGCAATTGCAGCCAGAGATTTTGTCCATTTGGTAAGAGAGAAAAAGTAACCCTCTTTTACCTTTTTTCTTTTTGGCTTCAAACTCCTCTATAATTTGTTGAAATTCTCCACTTTCCTTTTTCATATTGTCTTAGTTCATTTGGCAAGGGTGGGGGTGAGCCCATGTTCGAGTCAATCCCACTGCGATAAGTAGTTTATGTGTGTGAGATTCTGAATTTATCTCATATCGCTAAGTTATTAGACTGCTGTGTTGTTTATATGTAGACTGGACATCCTCTCTGTTTGAACTAGTTTTTAGGAATGAGTTCTAACCAGGCTCATTTAACATGGTATCGAAGTAGGTTTGAATCCCGACTCATTTGCATAACATGCTAGGCTACACTACCTTCCCGCTATTATCTGCATAGGCTACCCTCCATCCTTAGAACGACAAAGAAAAAAAAAAAAAAAAAGGAAAGGAAAACTTAAACATGGGTGTGTAATCGGATAAGATCGAAGGGATAAAATCGATCTCTGCGGAGCAATGGCTGCTCTAGTTTCTAGTGGGAATCACTTGGCCAAGGTCTCCCCGACAACATGTGTCGTGAACTAAAAGGAATTGGCCATTCTCAGGCGTGTGTGAGCTCTGAAAACCCGCATGCTCCTTACTCAACCGAGAAAGATCAATAACTCTTTTCCAGTTGCTGTCAGCAGAGAGAGTTGAGACAATAAAAACCAAAAAACGTCTCACATATTGCAAAAAAAAAAAAATAGTTGGTTGAACTTGAATTCTAGTCTGTCTTATAATTAAATCTCCATTAAATTCTGACTAAAAAAGGACAAAACAAAAATCTTCTGTCCCGTTCAAATTTTATTTAGATCAGTATAATTTATGGTGATACAGATGCTTCCAAAGTAGCAGAAATTGGGAAGCAGACCTGTTTAATAAATGTTTAGTCATGTCCCACAATTCAAGTCAGCTAAACATCGTTTTCCAAGAGGACAAAAGCATAATATGTCCTCAACTTGGTTATAACCTCTTACCCTTGTTTTATTATAATAATTATTATAATTAAATTCTGGTTTTGTCCAAAAATAAGTGAATAATCAGCTTTAGTAGACAGAATTATTAGTTGGATTTTTTTTTTTGGTCATTTTTTTTAGTACAATATTTTTGTCACATTAATTGGAACTGAAATTTAGGCAGGGGGTCCATACTACCAAGTGAAGAAGGGAAAGTGGGATGGGAAAATTTCAATGGCAACAAGAGTGAGCTCCAATATCCCACAAGCAAATTTCACAGTTGATCAACTACTAAAGCTCTTCAACTCAAAAGGGCTTGGACTTGAAGACCTTGTGGTGCTCTCCGGTGCTCACACATTGGGCTTTGCCCATTGCCAACACTTTGTCAGCAGGCTCTACGACTTCCGGGGCTCGAAGCAGCCCGACCCGGCAATCAACCCGAAACTACTGAAGGCACTAAGAATGTACTGCCCACATTTTGGTGGAAATGTAGATATAGTGGCACCATTTGATGTCACCACCCCATTCTCGTTTGATCATGCTTATTATGGGAACTTGGAGGGTAAGTTGGGCTTGTTGGCCTCGGACCAAGCCCTGTATTTGGACCCTCGGACCAAGCCTTTGGTTCAAAGTTTGGCAAAGGATAAGCAGAAATTCTTCCAAGCTTTTGCAATTGCCATGGAGAAAATGGGGTCAATTGGTGTAAAAAGGGGAAAGAAACATGGAGAGAAAAGGAAAGATTGTAGCATGCACATTTGATTGGAGCTTTTTTCATCTTTCATTGTAATTCTTCTTCTTCTCTCTCTATTTTTTTTTTTTTGGCTCAAATTAGTTTTTTTAGTTTTCTTTTGTTTCGTTTGTTCTTTCCTTGTTTCCATTTGATTGGCTAGATGAGGCATTGTTGTGAATGCTTGGAGAGTTGAGACAATTTGAGTCAAACCGTTTTGTTGGGCTTGGATTTCCATCCCAAAAGGATAGAGTTATTATAATTATATTCACTGAATCGATAAATCTCTTTGTCTAATTTGTACTCTCTTAGTACAGTTTAAAAATTTGAGAAATTAGCCATGTGTACGTAATATGAACCTCGGAGAAAAAGCAAACAAAAATTGGTGATCCCGGTGAACGAAAGTCCATGATGCTCTCAATATGGAAACTCCACGGTAACACTGGAGTGGAAGCGATGGATATCTCGATAGAGTTATGAAGACCTATAATTTATGTGAAATTTTTGTAATTATCTTTTATTTATTTATTTATTAAAGTGTCATTGATTTTCCTATTATGTGCACGTCACATAAGTTTTTTCGTTCAAAAACTAATGATAAGGGGCAAAATTATTACCGTTTTAAAATTGAGAAAGGGGAACAAATGTCACATTTTGAAATTCGGATAACAAACTGTAACAAGAACTATAATTTAAGGAAAATTTTTTTTCATTAATCCTATTAAATTACCCTGATCTGTGAAATGCTGCGTAATTTTATCTTAATGCTTCGTTTAATTGATACGTGCCTAACTCCTATGGCATACATTTACCCCAAAAAAAAAACCTCCTATGGCATCTCCAAGTTCCATACTGCCAAACACACCACTGATATATACATATTAATATATAAATATATATATATTTTTTTTTTGAAAAAATATATATATTTATATATGAATACAAGACCATCAAAACATGTACGCATTATCGATCCTCCCAACCTTGACCACAATACGAAGCAGACGAACCCAACCCATCAGAGCCATGCGAGCCGTGGTCCAGCGAGTCGCCTCCGCCAGCGTCGAGGTTAGTCACTCGCTCCGTTCAACTCACCACCCACTAACTCAACTCAACTCAACTCGGCGGCGCTGATTTAGCACCCTTCTCTCAGGTCGAAGGTCGCACGGTTTCCGAGATTGGGCCGGGCCTGCTCGTCCTCGTCGGCATCCACGACTCCGATTCCGACTCCGACGCTGAATACATGTACTGCCGCCTGTTCTTCTCTTTCGATTGGATTCCTCTCTGTTTGTCATTTTCATATTTTCCAATTTTAATGGAAAAAAAAAAGGAATTTGATAAAATTGATTATTATTATTTATTTATTGGGCTTTTGGCAGATGTCGGAAGGTCTTGAACATGAGATTATTCTATAATGAAGCTACTGGAAAGGGTTGGGACCAAAGTGTAATTTTGTTTTTCTTTCTGTCTTTCCAACTACCATTTTAACTATATTAACCGCTTAGAATGATTTTCTGCTTCTCTCTTCCTTCACATTGGACAAATGGGTGTTCTGGGTTTGGGGATTTTTTGAGTTTCTTTGGGTAAAAAGACATAATTTTGTTAACGATTTGCAGGTAATGCAGAGGAATTATGAAGTTCTACTAGGTAACTAAAAATTGGTCCTTTTTTTTGTTTTTTTCCGCTTTCCTTGTTATCTCTTTTGTTTTGTTCTGTTGTTGCTTCTTGTTTTAGTATAAAGATAGGGGATTTAGTGGAACAACGAAGTGGGTTTTGTACTTTGGCAGTGAGTCAGTTTACATTGTATGGATTCTTGAAGGGCAACAAACCGGATTTCCATGTTGCAATGCCACCCCAAAAAGCAGAGCCTTTTTATGCTTCTTTAGTTGATAGGTTCAAGAATTCTTACAATCCGGACAAAATCAAGGGTACCTTTTTTTTTTTTTTTTTTTTTTTTTTTTAATTGGCTCCTTTTTTCTCTTCATTCATATATGTTCTGCTTTAATCTTGATGTTTGTTGAACATATGTGAGCATGTCAAGGGATATCTGCTTTTCTCCAAGTTTATTTTTTTTTATTATTAATTTTTTTGGGTGTTGCAGATGGGGTGTTTGGAGCAATGATGAAGGTAAGCTTTACCTTGTAACAATTTTTCTTTTCCCTCTCCGTTAGTTTGGTTATATAGGTTTCGATAGTTTCTATGTGTTTGGTAAAGATCTCTGAGACATGGATTTCCTGTTGATCTCTAAAGGTCAGTTTGGTTAACGATGGACCAGTCACGATGCAGCTCGACTCGCAGTCCCCCAAATGAGTACAATCTACGTCAATGAGCACCAAAGCTGCTTGATACTGAATTGTCTGCGCACCGATCTCTACTCGAGTTATTCTGGTTTGAGCAACTTAAGGTTGACCCCTTCTAAGGAAATACAAATGATGCTGCCGAAAAATCATTGGTTGGTTCGCGTTGACTTAACATTTGTGAACTTATTTTTCACGGACAGAATTTGAAAATGGTTTGTCCAATGTAAGACTTATGATTTTCCAGGTTTGAGCAAAGCTCTTTGGTCTTTTATCTCCTGATAAAAATCACTTTGGGCAATATTAGCTGATAGTCATCTTTTTTCCTCCTCTTGGGGAAAGAAGGCTACTCTTTGGTTTTGAAGAAGCTCTCTGTTCCCTGGTGAATCAGGCTAACAAATAGAATGAAGAGAGATATTCATTTCCGGTATTTCATGTGTTTGTTATGTACGTATATGCATGACATTCTGTAGGTGCCTTACGTGTTATTTGCATATTTCCATATATCAATGTAGGAATGTAGCTTAAGAAACAAAATCCTACCTCACTAGTAGCTTACACGTTCAAGGAAGCAAATTAGTATTACCATTGGCAGACAGAAGCATAAAGGACCAAAAACGAATAAATAGGAGGTGATAAGAACTAGAGTGCCTGAACCAGAACCAAAAACCAAAACCAAAACCAAAACATGTCATAGCTGTCAACATACTAGGGCAAGCTTTGCCCGGCCGTAATCTGCCGGATTAGAACAAAGCAATGCACCTGCATAACTGTCAAGCATGTGACCTGTAACAAGTCCTTAACGAGCTATTCCAGTGCTTCAGCTACTAGGCTCATATTTGCTAACTTAGAAGTTATATATGCACAATTAAAAAGGTTTTTAAGTTGACTAAGATTGTAAACTTCAAGTTGAGTAATGAACTCCAGCAGTAACACTTTCCAAGTTCCTACGAGTTCACTGAGATTATGGTTGCTGCTGTAAATAACGCTTCTTTTCCAAATGCACAAATCTCCACATTCCTACGCCATGACAGGTGATTAATAATTATAACAGAAAATCATAGTATCAAAAGTAAAGGTAGATCTAGCTTTCGCTTTAGCTATGACAATGGTGGAAGATTCATGTATTGCAATATGAATCAAAGCTATAACAATTGTGTAACTATCATATTTTTAATCATACTCAATCTATCAGAAGATTGAATGTAACAATTCGATGAAAGCAGAAGGCAGAAAAAAAATCTAAAATATGGGATTCCAGAAATTGCCATAAGTCGCTATCGTTGAGAAATAACCGTTCCTTCTGATTTTAATGAGTTGTGTTTTATTAGGCACGAAGTCTTTGAATTTTTCGAGGGATTTTTCATCGATTTGTTGCTATCATGTACATCTGATATGCCAAACGTAAAAACTTCTGGCAGTAAGAAAAGAATTATAGTGCATAGGATCTTACTTATCTGTTTCTCTCAGGGTTCTAAAAGCAGAAATCATATCCTTGCAAATTCCAATAAGGGAGCAGCTCGTCCTTTCTTCACTTGATGGTAGTGACAAATAAGCCTGAAATTGAATTGTTACTTAAGAACATTAAGAGAAGAGGAATAAAACTAATTTTTAACTGCATAAAAAATCATTTCAGCATCTTAAAAGGTGCAAGTGATAATCCACATACTGCCAGAATTAGATTAAGGGATGATTTGGGTTTGCTTTGAATTCGAATGTCTTCTAAAACTTGTATTGTATTACTTTACCAAACAGATTTGTACTAGAAGATATTGTAAAAGTGATTCTAGGATTTCTAGAATCAATCCGAAATGGTCCCCAAATTTAGAACTTTGAACTTAAAAGAGCATTAAGGCGGCTCATAAGTTACAGATGTAGGGCACAAAGCAATAACAATCACCTGAAAGCCATGAACTAAAAGCAACTGAGTAACTTCGGCCCCAATTTTTTTAGTAGTACTTCTTGTGCTGGTGACATTTGAAAAGCATTTCAATGTTCCGCCAAACGTTGTAGCATCTGCAGAACCATTTGACCTACGAGTCCGAACAGAAGGCTGCAATATTGAATGGTACAAGGTAAATGACGCATGACCAACGAGACACAAGCGCGCTTTACCATGTTTATTATAAGGGAAAGAGATCCTGTAGGACAACCTATGCAGACAACAGCCACCATACAAAACAGCTTTGTGGAGAATATTTGCAACTAATTTTATTGGCTAGCTAAATATTCTTAGCTAAATATACTTTCTTCTCTTACAATACTCTGAAACTGACTAACCTTGGCAATATATTTCCAAAGGTACTGCACAACTACTTCAATCTTCCATTTAGGTTCAGCGTAGGCCTGAAAAGAATCATCACAATCCGAAGAATATCTATATTATTGTTTGAACCGTTTCACAAAGTCTTACATATAACAGGAATAAATACTAGACTAAATAAAATATAAAGCTTAAAAAACACTTGGAACAGACTATGCCCAATTCATCATATACAGGTTAGCTGAAATGTCGAAGAACTATGAGATTGACAAGCAAGGCAACAATAAACCAACAATATCAAAAATTTAAGAAGTACAATCTATTAATTTATGGTCATAAAACTGCATTGGACATCTACGGAATGGTCTGCTAGAAGAGGTTACCGGAAAAGAAAGAATAAAATAAAGGCGCTACCTGAAGAAAAGGGTGGAGAATATCCCTATTATAAGTTAGCTCATCTAGAATTAGCTCCACCATAGGCGTTCTGCATCAAATCACCAGCAGGCCTTTGTTATGAACAAAGAGAATAAACGCGATACACAAATTAATTTAAAAAGAAAACAAGCACAACCTGACACCATCAGCTCTCGTTGTACAACCTTCCATTTCTGCTTTCTTCTTAGATGTATCAAGCTCCATAATCTGAAAATTCCACAAATCAGCGCCCCTGATCAAATTGGTTCAAAGAACACCAATTAATGCCCCGAGGAAATTACCATAGTGAGAAATTTCTGCATGGCATTGCAGGTATTTTTTGCCACCTCAAGTAAAGCAATTGTCACGGCATTGTCGCTATCATTATCTAATTGTCCAACTGAATTATCTAGATGTGTCAGATCATCACTAAATGCAGCAGAAATCTGGTAGGGATTACACATAATAGATAAGCAATCCTTCACCAAACTTTTGTAGTTTATTTTCCTTGATCCCTACAAAAAGAAGATTATCCTTGAAGCGTAAGAGTCATGCTGCGACAAGTTACTTTCCTACATGCATATCAACAGGTGAAGGCAACAAATTTTTATTATTGATATTCATGGCTTAAAAAATAAGCACACACCAAAAGCATGTTGAGCAAAGACTCCCTCAAAATGGTCCAGTTCACGGTTCCTGCAGCAATATTGATTTAAGTATCCGTCTTGAAGTGGAATAAAAATAAAAAAATAAAAAATAAAAAAGATATGATCGGATGTGCTAACCTTCAATTGCAGTGTTGCGAGGTGCGAAATCACTTTCAAGAACGCTGACAAGATATTGAAACAACAACATGCTCCTCAGGGACTACAACAAAAACAACAAGAAAGAATTTGGGAATTAACCTACAAAACCTCAACTAGAACATTAGTCGTCACAACACATAAATAACATATGTGTTTTCCCTTGAAATGTCCAAATCTGGACATATATTTAAACACGAGAAGAGACTGCTGGTAGTATAAATATCTAAATAGAAGTAGGACAATAAAATTCAAGAAACACGTGACTCTCCATCAAGGACTCCATTCATGTATCTAATGGATAAAGAATTGTGAGACTTAGAACATTACATATGGCTAATAATCAGTAACATGTATAACCTGCCATGAAGTGATCCAGAGACTTATCATCCCTACGGCCACCTTATACAACAAGAATAAAAAAATAATTAAATAATAATTAAAAAAAAAAAAGCAATAAGAAGCTATATAAACTAACCTTTGTATCAGATTGTTGGGATTTGGTTTCCTCAGCCATGATAACAAGGTCTTGTATCAGGAGCTGAAAACCCTGTGATTTACAAGATGATACTTTAGAGAAGGTGGAAATTCTGTACTTGAGCTATCAAAATAAAGGACTGGTAAAGAATAATACAGAAACAAATCCATTAGCAATTGCGTAGTCCAAAATTCCAAGGCAAAGCGATACGGAGAAAACATTTTCAGATGATTGTAAATACATTCAGCAACACAACTAAAACTTTCCGCAGCATAGGTAGAGAAAATACTTGAGAATCTTACAATTTAATGTACAAAATGCTGCACCTTATATTAAGTAACTTCGAACAGATTGAAATTACATTTAATACTAACAATGACGAAAAACAAAAATAGTAACAAAAATAACTTACATATGAGTCTATTGGTCCCCCCTTGCCTTCATCAGCTTCTCTCTGGGAACTGGAAAGCTCGAGGGTAACAACAAATGGCGACCAAGCCTAAGAAGCAAACAAAGCCAGTGTCAAATTATCATACCATGCATCAGTTGCGACACAATATGTTCAATACCACACACAGAAAAATACTTAAAAGTGAAAAGCTACTTAGTACCTCTTTAACAACAACCAGCTCGGGTGTAGCATTGTCTGACTGAGACTCATCCACATTCGACAAATGTACACGAGGGAAAGTCTATTTCCAAAGAAACACAAGCAGGCATCCACAAAGAACATTCATTAGAGCTTTGGACAGAACTGTGAATAGAAATGTAAAATGAATTGATAAAAGAGAAAGACAGATAGGAAAAACGCAAACCGAGAACCTTATCCAACTCATCCAAAAGCTGATAACTAGCCATAATTAATTCCAGAGACTTCGCAATCCTTAGGATCTTAAACACCTCCAGGCACATTTTGCTTCACAACCACATTTAACCAAAAATTAAAAAAAAAAAATCAAAGAATAGTTATTTTTTGGATGAATTTCCCCCATTAGAAGATGTGTTAATATGTTATGGATAGACACAAGAATTCAAAAAGAACCATATTTCATAAGGAAATCTACTACGACCATAATTCCTCAATACAAATACCTTACAGGGTCCTTGTTTTATAATCTACATTCTCCACAATTCTCTAATATTCTAAATTTCGTATTCTATCGATTTCTCTCTTCTTCCTATTACTGACTTGAGTGTCGGAGTGCCATCATTTGTTTTGTAAGTTTTCCGCCTATATCACAAGTGATCATGGACACCATACAAATTGAATAATAGATTTTAGCTTCTAGAGAAATAACCTAACTACAAACCTTTTATTCCTATGGTTTCGAGATCAATTTGTAACTAAACTAAGGTAATCATATACATACAGAGATCCATATATACATACATATACACACACAAACACACAAAGAGAGAGGGAGAGAGAGGAATACTGGGTTGGTGGAATTCCATCATCCGAGAGAATTGAAACAGCACGAACAGCTTCAAGAAAAGCAATTCCTGTTTACCAATCAACACAAAACGCAAACGAAAAGTTAACAAGACTCGACCATTTTCCTTTCAAAAACATTGAATTTATCTTTCGTTGTTAAGGAACACCCTAAACAACTTAGGTAATAACATAAACGAAATGGAAAAAACAAAAAATAAAAAATTTACTAGCGCTTTCTTGGAAACCAAACAGCATTTGAGAGGGGAAACAAAGGCGTACCGTCTTCATGAGCGTCCCGAGTGTCTTTATCGCCGGATGCGTTGATGATGGCCAAAATGTTCTCTTCCTCCGCTCCTCGATCCTTTGCTTTTCTACTTCCGTACATCTCCAGTCTTCTCCGCTCTATATAAAGTCACCAACTTTTTGGGGGAAAAAAACCCTAATTTCAATTTGAGTTCGCGATGAGAAGAAGAAGAAGAAGAAGATTTTCGTCCCTTTATTTTCCCGGGAAAGTCAGTGAGTAGTGTATACTGTATAGCAAATGGTAATTTAGCGGGAGAATTTGGGGAGGGGCCAAAGGGGACAGCGAAAGACAACATAGTTGAAAACGACAACGTAGCATAAGAACAGTAGACTTTTCTTTTCACGAACGACAGAGTTTTGAGAAACGAAAAACGACATCGCTTAAAAAACGGCGATCATTTCAATAAGCGACAACTTCGCTAAAAAAAACGACACATTTCAGCAAAGTAATGATGATATTTTCCCACAAACAACGCCTTTTTCCTTTGAAAAGATTAGGTACAAGATTATTGGAAGAATTCTTCGTAGAGAAAGAAGAGGTTCTTTCTTTGATTTTTTCAAGAACTTATTCCACTTTGTGGAGTTTATATAAAGGGTGAATATTTGAATGTTTTTTGCATCAATAATCTGATCAATTAAAAATATTGGTTATGTAATTATGAAATTCGAAATTATCCATATAAGGATAAAAAGATAACAGAAAAATTTACAAGCGACGACTCCTTTTTAATGACAAGTTATTCACCAGAACGAAAAAAAATTGTGGAAATCGAAAAAATCTTTTTAAAAACATATTAAAGAAAATACTGCGACATAATTTAAATACATCTGAATAAAATTTGCATGGATGTTTAGATATCAACAAAAAATAAAAATAATAAAATATTGTACCAATTAATGATGTTGTAAACGTGTTATCACGTTTGCAAATGTTCAAATGCAGTATTTTTTTTTTTATAAATTATTTGGCCAATCTGACAAATTACTTGGCTTGAAACAAAAAATGCTAAATATGGAGACTGATAGTAGGTGCAAAGTGAGAGTACTTTTAGCAAATTAAGCAGTTCAAATGTTGCATTTGAAATTAATTGAAGGATTGAAATGAGATATTAAAGTACAAAATTTAAGAGGGCCTAATTAATCAATTAACCCCACAAGGAACTGAAAACACAGTTCCTCTAGGTTATATTTAGTCCATCATTAACTAATAAGAAAATCTAAGTACACCAAATAATTATCATTAAAAGAAATCTTAAGTATACAAACTCTCTCTGCTTGGCTTTCAAAGACACTTCAACCAAAAGACATTCTCTCTTAAATGCACCAACTATATATGTCTAGTTAGTTGCAACTTCTGACTTCCCTTTTTATTATTTAACTGATATATTTCTGAATGGTCAGTTCTACATGAGCCACTTCGTAATATATTTTAATCGATGACAGAACCAGAATGGTCATTATTTTAGTCTGTTTTGTACTATTTCAGCAGAAAAAAATTGTGGTTTACGTGGATTTGAATCAACTACTGGTTTTGAAGTTAGCCAGCACTCCATCCTTCTCGAAGCAATTCATATATATATGGTGCTCATTCTTTTAATTTTATAAATAATTTTTAATTTTGATACTTTATTTCCTGAGCTTTTTAAAATATTATTTTAATGTTGTCTCATTTGGATTAACTTCCCATTAAATAGGTAATGGAAAGCCCACGGATGCATGATCTATTTTCGACCAAAAAGTTCAAATCTAATACAAATTCCAATGAAAGTATTTCAAATTCCAATATTTAATTTAATGACAAGTTAATGAAATAGGGAATATTGCAATAATTTAGAAAGTTCATGAATAAATTATCAAAATAAAAAATTTAGAAGGTAAGTTGTTAAAAAATGATAAATTTTGAAGATAACACTACTAATCACCGATATTACATATAAAATTCATTGCACCCTCAAAGATCAATGCTAATATACAAATGTTGTAAAGAAATTATTATCTGAATGGGGTGTATTATGTTATCATATTTACATAATACACTCATTTAATAAACAAATAATATTTAGATGATGCTACAAGAGATACACGTTACGTCACACAGGTATGAATAAGAAAGAGATTTAAAAAAAAAAAATTAAAGGTAGGTATGTTCTCTCAATAAATGACCGCAATAAGTTTCTGTTGTAATAATAAATTGAATTTGCCTTTTTCTATTGATTCTTGCTGATGGTATATCAAAAAACAATATTTGAATGACGTACATATAACTCAACAGAGATTTAGGGCCTGTTTGGTGCACAAGTTCAAGATGAGATTTTTAAATTTAAATAGTAAATTTTTTTGAATTTTCAGAAAAGACAAAAAACTTTTTGAGAAAAAGATAAAAACTTTTTGGAAAAAAGACAAAAAAAAGTTTGAAAATCTTAGTTTGGACTTAAGCTCCAAACTCACCCTTAGAGATTTAAAATGAGCCACGTGGGCTAGTAATTGAGCTTTGACCCAGTGTTCAGCTCCTCTGGCTAGTTCTTTTTTTTGGAATTTCTGCTTGTTTTTCCTCCTTTTTTAGAGTTGTTATTTTAGCTCTTTTTGTGGTTTTATTGTCTTTTGGGCTGGAGTCCATATTTGTTAGTCCCGTTGAACTTTCTTATTTGTTGTCTCCTCATTTAAATCTTGACACCTCACTAAGGAGATGTTTAGTGTGTAAGTTTGAATTAAGTTTTGTAAGTTTAAATAATAAATTTTTTTTAATTTTTTTGAATTTTCAGAAAAGATAAATAATTTTTTAAAGAAAAAGATAAAAAAAATATGATAAAAAAAATATAATTTAGTTTAAACTAAACTCATGATCAAAGCCTAAAATTTCCACATAAGCTAATAATAACAGCATTTAATGACGGAGCCAAACCAAATGTAACAGAATTTGACGTTTTTTTTCCCCCCTTTCTTTTGTATATGTATGTCAAGCATTAATTGTTGTCTTTTCAGTTTCTTTTCATCATCATTTTTTTTTTTTTTTTTTTTTTTTTCACGTCGTCTTCCCATTCCGAAACATTAGCTGTATTTTCATTATCTTTTCATCTTCATCTTCTTCCTTTTTTTTTTGTCCTTTCGTTTTCTAATTCTAAAATATTAGCAACATAATAGAGGTTATTCATTACCTTCAAGAAGAAGAAGAAGAAGGGAAAAAAAAAAAAAAAAAACTCTTCATTCAGCCCAAAAAAAAGGCAGCCCCTCGATTCAAATTACAAATATATATTGCAAATAAAAATTTCAGGGAGCGAAGGAAAAAAAACCCTTTCATTTTCAAATAAGAAATTCTCAGCAGAGGGTTTCGATTCTGTTGAGGATGAGTGAGATTTGAGAAATCGTTCTTCAAGCAAGGCATCATCGTCGTCGGTGAGCCAATCTTCGAGCAGTGACCTTTTATCCTTGAACATAGGTTTTTTTTTTTTTTCTTTTTTTCTTGAAATTAAAATTGACGGATATTTCTGATTAAGATAGACTATCATATGCTTATCACCCAATAAGTAAATTGAAATTTCAAGGAAATGGTTATATCAAGTATAAAATGTTCTTCACCATTGTTAAGAATCCTTAAAAGCTAAACATTTTGCCACTCAATTTAAGTATTTCTGTATATATTTTCAGTGTGATGCGATAGAGTTTTGATCACAGTATGATCTCGGTAAATTAACAATTTCCTGTATTTATAATTAAGATAATACATTAAAAAAAAAAAAAAAAAAAACACATGGGTCCCTGATATATAAATTAATAATTTCCTTATGCATCTAAATTATATATATACATTACTCAATTGGGAGGCATTTGTAAAATATGACTCCATTTGAGTTCGACTCTAGTGTTACTCGTTTTCCTCTTGAAATTGACCTCTCCTTAGACCGCATTTCTAACTCTTCTTAGTACATTCAGCGGCTCTGGTGTAATGTTCTTTGTAAAATGGATAGATGAATGACTTCTCTTTAGTAAGACTAATTACATTTATAAACTTATTTTGGTTAAACAAATACTTAGAATAATAATAATTCGTATAATCACAAAACACAATATTAAATTCACTGTTTTGGGGAAAAAAAGTAAATAACATGATAAATTAAATTCTTATTCACTACTACAAAATGTGGATTCCACGACGGAACTTCCACGACCGTTTTTTAAAAAACCGTCGTGGAAAATGCGGCAAAAACACGGAGCGGAACAGAGTTTCCGAAAACCGTCGTGAAAGCTTCAGCTTCCACGACGGTTATAAAAAACCGTCGTGGAAGAGCATGCTTCCACGACGGTTTTTAATAACCGTCGTGGAAGCTTGCAAAAAAAATCAAAAAAAAAAAATTTTTGCAAAAAAAAAAAAAAAAAAAAAAAAATTTTGGGCTTCCACGACGGTTTTAAAACCGTCGTGGAAGCTAAAAAAAAAAAAATTTTTTTTTTTGCAAGCTTCCATGACGGTTATTAAAAACCGTCGTGGAAGCGTGCTCTTCCACGACGGTTTTTTATAACCGTCGTGGAAGTTTCGACTTCCACGACGGTTTTCGGAAACTCTGTTCCGCTCCGTGTTTTTTGTCGCATTTTCCACGACGGTTTTTTAAAAAACGGTCGTGGAAGGGTCTTTTTTTTAAAAAAAAAATTTTTAAAATTTTTGGACTCTACCACGACGGTTTTTGGGGAAAACCGTCGTGGTATGTTACATACCACGACGGTTTTCCCCAAAAACCGTCGTGGTAGGTACTAAGACGGGAATTTTGAAATTTTTTAAATTAAATTCAATTTTTCGGAGCGTGTATTAAAACCCAAAAAAATATCATCTTTCCCACCCCATTACATTCCGAGCATTTTTCACTTTTTCACTCTCTAACTTCATACTCAAAGCCACCCAATTTCTTCCCTCTATTTCTCTCCGATGGCCTCCTCCACCACTCACGCGGCCTCCTCCATTCTCCGACGAGTCCACCAAGGAACTCACGCGGCTTTCCCTCTCTCTCTCTCGCCGCACTCCGCCCATACCGACGCTCGACAAGCCGGTAAGTTGTAATGTATATTGCTTGGGTAATGCACGGATTTGGGAATTTTTCGTCCAAAATATTGATTTTGTAGATTGTTGAGTTGGGAATATTCCGTCCGAAATGACCAAAATCCGTCCCCTACATTTTCGGTGATTGTTCATTGTGGTTGTGTTTTAGATTGAATTAAATTGGTTGGGTAAGGCATGGATTTGGGAAATTTCCGAAAAAAAGTGTTGATTTTGTGATTTAAATGTGTTCCGGAAAAAAGTGTTGATTTAGTAAGAATTCGTAAATTTTTTTTTTTTTTTTTTTTTACCTACCACGACGGTTGAGTAACCGTCGTGGTAGCTCCATTCGTAAATTTTTTTTTTTTCATTGTTACCTACCACGACGGTTTTCGAACCGTCGTGGAATCCAAATATATACCACGACTGTGGATTCCACGACGGTTAGAAAACCGTCGTTTAAATATTACCACGACGGTTTTTAACCGTCGTCGAATCTCTATTTTGTAGTAGTGATTAATTTATCGATTAACTAATAGCTTGATTAATTAATGAATTTTCATGGTATCAAAGGTAATTTATAGAGGTATATCTCTATTAAATATCGTAAACTAATAGGGTTAATTTAAAAAATAGCACCTGTGTGAAAAAAATTATTAAAACTAATACTATTTTTGTTTCATTTCATTACTAGTACTGCCACGCCATCTCAAGCAATTGATGTGGCTGTAACAAGTCAAAAATGCCTTCATCAAACCTTAAACCCTAAAATTTTCCCACTTTCCCGCCCACACCCATTTGCCCCGCCCATTCTAGCCCTCCACCATGTATAACTCTCTCTCTTCATTTCTCATTTTTCTCTCGTTTTCCTCTCACCCTAACCTCATGCACTCTCTCTTCATCATTGTTGAAGATCTACAGCTCAACTATATCACTCTAACTCTAAGTCTCTCTCTCTTCATTCTTGTTCTCTCTATTCACCTTACCCTCTTTCTCTTCACTATAGTTGAAGAAGGTTGCAGCTCATCTCCTTGTCCACTTGTAGCTCTTCGCACTTTGCATCTGCCTCGTTCTAGCTTAGATCAGGTCCAGATCTGAGATAATGGTGCTTGTTCTTTTGTTTTATTTGTTTCTATAAGCTTTAAATGGGTTTGTGTTTAGGTTTATAAAATAAAAAATGATTATGTTAAACTTTTGAGGGTAAGATCTTACAACATATGTTGCCTCCTGTAGCTTTTGTGGTAATAAGATAGATTTCATGTATTTTTTTGGTATCTTACTATAAGATTTTCCGTTCTAAAAATTTTTCGACAGTAGTAATGATAAATAACATAATGATCTTTTGGTTATTATTATGATGACTAGACTGATCAATAATTTTTTGACCAAACGGTAATTATGATATTGACTAACATCTTGTTGTTTTGTTTAGGAATGACTGATATTTGTGTTTTCATCAAGTATAATGGTCAGTGGGATAGTATATCAAGATGTGGTGAAATGAAGAGAATAATGGTGCCCCTGACCACAACTTATGTTGGTCTTATTGAGTTGGTGATGAGTGTTGTTGGAGCACCTTTATGTAATGGTTTTTATGTACATTAGCACTATTTTCTATCCGTTGACAGTTTGACTCTAATGTTTTATTTCTTATGCTTTCATTTTGCTATAACTTTATGTTAGTGCTTTTAAATACTATGTTTATGGGTTTGTTATCTAGGAGTTATGATTGTTTGTGTTTGGTTATTTGTATTTGTATGCTGACTATCTTAAATCGTTGCTATTATATTTGAATTTAGTACCTGCGTTCCTAATTATTACAATGACCAGTGAATCATATTTATAATAACCTCTGTTATTTATTCCATGTGTTGTTGTAACCAAAGGATTTTTCAAATGCACAAATTAGAGTTGTCCTACTTAATGTTTAATGTTAAAATTAATGTTGCATAAGATTTAACACTTTAAAGTCAATTTTAAATCAAATGGTAATTTTTATAGTGATCAATAAGTCAATTATATTATGACATTCTCGGTAATTTCTTTTTATTTAATGGTATTAACAATAGTTTTCGAACACATAATAGCAAGATACCATGAATCATCTGTAATGTCGATATAATTGTCAAGAAAAATGTTTGACATTCGATTGAAATACAGTGTCAGGTTTAGTAATGACCATAGGTAATTATTATAGTGACCATTGGGTCATTTTCATAATGACATATGTTATTTGTTTCATGTGTTGCTGTAACAAATAGAGATTCGAAACGCATAAATTAGAGGTGTCATACATAATTTATAACTTCAAAATCAATGTTTCAGAACGGTTGACATGTAGAAGTAATTTTTAACTCAAAATATCATTTTTTATTATGACCAATTGGTCAATTACATTATGACATTCTCATTACTAATGGTGTGACAACTACTTTTTCAAGTTTTTTGTAGTCTCCCCAATGTTGGTGAAAGTATTTATCTTCGTGCAGATAATTTCAGTAACCAGGATCCGTTACATAAACTAAATCTGTGATAATAGTATCACAAGAGAATAATTATATTTATGACTAAGAAGTCATGATAAAAATGATCAACAGGTAATATCAGAACTCTAAGTAATTAAATTGATGACCAGTAAGTCATCATAAAAATGACCTATGGATAAAATTACAACATGCTCTCAGATAAATAACCACACAACCGCATTTTCAATATCAATAACAATTAACCAAACATCAACATAAACCCAAACACCTTCGGCAACCAAAAACATATTCAACCAATACACTCAATTTTCCTAACATTTTCTCATACTCAATATCCAAATACCAAACCAACAAACTTTTAATTTATATCACAAAATCAAATAAAAATATAAACTTTTGGTTTTTGATGCAAACTTTTTTTAACAAATCAATTAAAAATGCAGAATCTCATCAAAAACACATAAAAATTTGCAAATTTTTTTTTATATAATCAATAAAAAATGCAAACGTTTTCATTTAAAATGCACATTTTTATCAAATGTCCATAAAAAATACAAACTTTTTTAAAATCAATTGAAAATGCAAACTTTTTACCTCTTTAACATCATCATTCTTCTTTTCTAAGGTTCTTTTTGCTTTTTTGGATTCCTTAACTTCGTTTTCCCCCTGGTTTCTCTTCAACCCTTCCTCTAGCACCTTTTTTTTTTTTTTTTGGTGCCAGTTTTTTAGGGTTTTTCTCAGTCAGTGGACGTTTATCTGCTGAAGCCATTAGTCGGGGAGACCTCCTTTTCAGAGTAATGGTTTTCTCTGCCAACTTTGTGGGTTTGGACATGGGAGACTTAGGTTTTTTTGACTGGGTTTGGGTGGTTTTTGAAGATACTTCACCCATTACAGAGTTCAAACTTTATAGAGGGCATGGGTGGTGGTTTCGAATGGTTTCCGACAGTTTTCGAGAGGTATTTCTCTTTCTCTCTCTCTCTCTCTCTATCCGTGCTACCTTGTGTTTCTCTCTCTAAAATCTTGAAAATGGGTTCAAATTGGGTTAGGGCATCAGAGGTAGATTTGGGCAGGTGGGAAGACAGGGATAATCCTGGAATTTTGCATCCCTTACTAGCTTCTGGGACCCACAAAGCAGACAAAAAAATTATGTGACAGTGCTATTAATGAAAAGAAATAAAAATGATGTTAGTTTTAATAATTTTTTTTTCTACAGGTGCGACTTTTGAAATTAACCCTAAACTAATATTTAAAAAAAAAAAGTTAAAAAATTATCTGTCAAATGTTAAAAGTTCAAAGAAACTATTCTCACACCCTACGAACTTACAGATAAACATGTCTCACGCGTTGATTTATACCCAATTAATATTTGTAGCTGCGCACCTTCCTAGCCTAGCATTCTGATCAGAAGTTCACCCTGATTTTAAAAAATAAATAAAATTGTGAAGCCAAAGGAAATTATTGGGAAAAAGAAGGGTTGACAATGCAATTATTTGCACCGCGCATTTAATATGATACTTTATCCAATATACTATGAGTGTGACAAACAACCAAACGTTGTTTGCTTCATCTTGTATGGAAAGCAACCAATTTCCTTCTATTAACTATAGGCAAACCAAAATAAAATAAGCATCAAGTTTGCAAAAATACTTTGAACTAGTTTGATTCATTGGATTTTGGATGGTATTATTCATACATACAATTAACAAGAAATTTAAAAAAAAAAAAAAAAAAAAACTACTAAAGAGACTTTATTCATTGGATTTTGAATGGTTTAAATACCTCTGGTTTATCAAACATTTAAAAAAAAAAAAACAAAAATCAAAGACTTCATAATTGTGAGATTATAATGAACCAAAAAAGATAATATAGTTATATTATTGTTATGCGATAGATCATATATTGGATCCGAACTAAACATGCAATTTTATATACATAATTTCAAAATTGACTTGAGCTGGACTATGAAAACTTCAATCTAGCTAAGTCGTTATCGACCAGGTGATGATCGATATCTTTACACTTGTGATCATGAGTCGGATCAATGCATGCAAGAATAATGATGTAAATATATATAGGCAATAATAACAGGTTACCTATCTACTTCATATGTATAGTATTCTTATTAAATTAAACTCGACACCGATAAATGGTTGTAGTTCTCTTACGTTGAGAATGAACCACACTATAAATCCGTGTGTTGTATTCTTTTTGTTTATTTTTTTTATTCTCCTCGTTCTTTTTTTTCCTCTTTAGTTCTCAAAATGTAGGAGGACCTTTAATTCCTAGCAAAATAGCTGCATCAAATGTTTATTCTTAGCCACCCATCTGTAAAATTATTTCTCTGAGCACTACTGAACATTTAATTCAATTGATGTGCGGATCAGAAAAATTTTTACCTTGCAGATCAGCTGCCACAATTTGATACCATTTCGGTCACATTAAGCTCTCTTGGAAAGTGATTTTTCAATCCAGATGTACGTTTGGTCACTTTTTTTTTTTTTTTTCATCGGAATTCAAGAAGGTAGAGCCACTGTGAAATCCAACTTTTCTAAAACCTCTTTGATCTTAAATTCACTTTTTAAAAAAATTATAACCGATATTTTATTAATATTTTGTTAATATTTGCAGAGAAACTTTCATGATATTTTATAATTTTATATTATATTTTTCAAGAAAATTGATATTTCTGTAAAAATTTAATATTTATAGAAAATTTCATAAAATTTTCATGGATATGTTACGTAAAAAAAAAAAAAAAATACTACACTCATATTTTTATATTGATACTTTTAAAATATGAATATTTTTATGAAAACATCAGCAGAAATGTCGATGTCATTTTTTTAATCGAAATGCACGATTAGTCACCTTTTTTTTTTTCACCTGAATTCAAGAAGGCAGATCCACTGTAAAATTCAAACTTTTCTAAAATCTCTTTGATCTTCTGGGTCAAGCTGCAATTGATCCACAACATTTACTTTCCCTAAATAAGTATCGTAACTAGTTGAGAAGAATCTTAAAGGAGACATTGTATTATGAAGCTGTACCAAAGGACAGTTGGGTTTGGTATGAATCTTTATGAGAGTAAATGCTTGGAGGGCCATTCAGACCCAACTCATATAATCATAATACTTGAGACATTTTCCTATCAAATATACATAACCAGATTTCCGATTGGACACTTATTATTAGATGAGCTGGAGATTTTGTTATTCGGTTATGATGCATATATATTTCACGGTATGAGATTTTTGACTCTCATATATTACATAATAACAAAAATACTATCAGATTTCGAATATAAGAACTCTTACTCAAGTCATTGCATTCTCATCTGTTGAGCTAGTCCCGGAGTTTGTCTCTTCTATAATAGAACTCAAAAGGCAGGTAAATGGATATTAATGAAATGGGGTCCGGCCTCGGCAAGCGAACAGGTTGGCCTGCTCAGACTGTTGGTCCATTAAGTCCTTGTGATCACACACATTGAAGACCAAGTTTTTTTATGTTGGCCTTTTGGAAAAAAAAAAAAAAAAAAGTTTCTTACCAATTGATGCAATAAATCAGTCTACCTACAGATTGGGAAAATAAAGTCCGTTCGTTTGAAATTAGTCTTCGTCCTTTTTTTTTTTTTTTTTCGGTGGTTTGTCTTTTCCATTTTTAAAGAATTTGGGGTGGATACGGCTCATAAATATACATAAATCTGTGACAATAAATAGGAAAAAGAGGCAAAGTTTCAGTACAACTCTTCCTTTCAAAAATTAGATAAAACATGAAAAAAAATAAAGAGTGTGAATAATGCATAAAATGTTTGTGCTGTATTATTATATATTAATGTTTTTTTAATATATCGAAACGTGTGGTTCAAAAATACCATAGCGATTACAAGTTTCTTATTTAAAAGCATTAAACATATGTATAGAAAATCTCTTCCGTCCGGTCGTATAACCTGCACAAGAGACCGGCATTATCCAGGAAAAAAAGCAATTACAACCCGCAAGAGAAAGGGAATATAGATAGATGGAGCTTTCCAGTTCGGCACTCTAGCACTGCCGGATAGAAAAGCTCTCTTATATATATAAGTGTTTGTCCACACATGTATTTTTATTTGTTTATTTTTGCATTTTATTAACAGAGGAGCTTAGAGAGCAATCTATTACTCTAGTGCTATTGCAGATGGGAAATTAACTAGCACGTGGACGCTTGTTTTTGTTTTGTGTTTTTTTTCCCTATCTTTTTTCCATTTCACGGAAAATTAATGTCAATATATGTCTAAGGTACGTATTTCAAATTCAATAACATGCATGGTGCACCAAAGTCTAAAAGTTCAGTCTTTTCATCAGCGACCACCAACAACTTCCAACAACAAATCTCTTAAACAAAACCGATCGAGAGACCAAATTAATACATTATTAATATCGACTTTAATTCTACTCACCGAAAGTAAAGAGAGTGAGAGGTCGTTTGGTAAAAGAGCACCACTTTTATAACCTAATGCGTGTTTTACCACTAGTGGCGGAGTCATAAAAATTCTGATGTAATTAACATGTAAACGTTATAATAATTAAAAGAGTTTCAGTGGGAAACAGATAAGGAACAAATTGTAAAACATTCTTTTATATATAGAGGAGAAAAACTATACGAAATAATGAGAATTTTCGAAACTAAAAAGGTAAAAAAATTGTTTGCAAAAATCCATCACCTTAGCCTCCCTCCGCCCCTGTTTACCGCTATTGATGGTGGTTGGGGTATAACAGTAAATTTACATGATATGACGTAAGTTGTCATATTGTCATGTGATTAAGTACTATAAAAATGTCACGTTTATTGGAAAAACAATAGCAATTTAATCTCTCTCATCATATATAAAATTAACATTGCATATAAAATTAACATTGTATGTGAACGTAAAGATATAATTGATCTATTTTTAAAAATGTGGGGATAATATATGAATTCGACCCAACTTTTTAATTTACATGGCATAAGTTGTCATTATTTTGGGAGTAAGTTCAAAAAAAATTATCAGGTTTATCACAAAAAAAAAAAAAAAATCTAATCTCTCTCATCATTTATGTATAATATACATATATTTGGAATCAAATGAGTACCTCTAATACTACCCATCCCTTTTTATTCAACGAAAAAAAAAAAAAGAAAAAAAAAACTTGCGGTTTTCGTATATTATTGTATGTTACTCCAAAATGCACAAACAGTTATGGTGCGAAAATTGATCAGAATATACTTGAAAATCATTGAAAAGAACCAATCGACGAATAGCAGGATAGGGGACAAGGCAAACCCTACGAGCAGTAGCATTCTACAGTCTTACTCGACAAAGGCACAATCTTTGATGTATTCACAGATCAACTTTGGCAGCTCAAATTCATTATTATTATATTTGACAACTGTACTGACCTATATTTCTAGTTTCTATCTAAAAGGTATTTAATTCCGTGTTAGAATCACCAAAACTTTACCTCTGAAATGTTGACAACTGTGACAGCAACAAATGCTTATATAATATTCCTATACATATACTTTATACATATATATATATATATACGGTCTACATATATCGGTCATTTAATACTTGTATATATGCTGCATATCCAACTAACAACCAATTATTCTCCAACCCCTATTAAAGGCCATCGGTGAATGGCCGTGTATATATAACCTGTATAAATATATGTATCTCTATATATGCAACATTTGATTAGAAACAATTATTCAAACCAGTTCTCAGATTCCTTAGCATTATCTCCTAGAACTCTGGAGTAGTTCTTCCCTTAAACTTCAGAAATAACAGGCTATAAAAAAGGATGTTTAAGGTGTCCGTAGTACAGCTAGTACTGGTTGTAACGACACTGGTTCTCTTGCAGCTGCCACTGCCGTTAGGAGCGGTTGATGTCGGCAAGATTCGGCTGTTGGCGGCTCGGAACAATGTGTCATGCGTGTTGGTGTTCGGAGATTCGAGCGTTGATCCCGGTAATAACAATGTTCTTCAAACGACGATGAAGGGGAATTTCCCTCCTTATGGGAAGGACTTCTTCGGTGGCCAACCAACTGGAAGGTTCAGCGATGGAAGGCTCGCCACTGACTTCATTGGTATGTATTTATATATATATATATATATTTACATATATATATATATGTGACTGCTTTGGAGTGAATATTCTCTCTTTTAATTGAAAAAAGTTGTCTCTTAGAAGCTGTACATGTATTAATTATGCTTCTTTTATGCATTTAACCTTTATCACGTATAACCTTTATCACGTATATTATTTTGGCAGTTCATCATTAATTACTAAATTTCAGTTTCAGTTGAATATTGTGCATTAATTTCATAAGTTTGTAATTAGGTTGTTAATTGCTTATCATATTGTTATAATTATGATTTCTTGCAGCGGAGGCAATTGGGTATACGAAGGTAATTCCAGGATTCCTTGACCCACGTTTGAAGGAGGCAGACATGGTGCATGGTGTTAGTTTTGCCTCAGCTGCTTCAGGTTACGACGATTATACCGCCAACATCTCGGTAAACAAACAGTATCTTAAAATATACTTTTTTTTAGAGTAGTGTTAAGGATATCAACTCTAATATTAATTTTTTGAATATCAACTGATCATATAGCAGTGAGTTGCCATTTTTTTAATAATAGGTATTTTTAATTTATATCACAATCATATTAATAAAAAAATGATCAACTTCACATGTCATATAAAATGATACTCATAACAGTTTTTTTTTTTTTTTTTTAAATCTATTTCCTTTGAAAAAATGTACATATTTTTATAGTTTTTTTAGTGGTTTAATTTTCGTTATCGCTAGTATATATTATGAGCGTATACTGTTCCTGTTTGTTTGTGTGGAAACAGAATGTGTTACCTCTCTCGGCACAGCTGAAATACTTTATGCACTACAAGGTGAAAATGAGCAGACTTTTGGGTGTGAAAGGAGCAGAGGACATTATTGGAAATGCAATATTTGTCATAAGTATGGGCACAAACGACTTTCTGCAAAACTACTACTTGGACCCAATTCGCCCCAACCAATACACTATTGACCAGTATCAGAATTTCCTCGTCTCTCGCATGGCTCATTATATCACGGTACTCGTCCTTACAATATTCTCTCTTTAATATTCTCTCTTTCTAATAATTAAGTAGCAGAGCCACCCTATTGTTTTAACAAGAAAGTATTATACCATAAGATAAGATAAAGTTTTTGAGATAGAATTAAAAGATAAAAAAGTTCAGTGATCGGACCCTTTTGATCATGAGTGACTCTGACCCGACGGATCTAGAAATTTCTCTCTTAATAGAGGCACACATAAAGAGAAAATTTTTAAAATTAATGACTTTACATGATAAAAAGTTTAATGTAAAAATAAGTTGAGTGTTTAATAGAGCACATTTGAGAAAAAAAAACTTTTGAGTGGAGATAAATTATAAAATTTTAAGAAAAAATAAGAGTATGATTTAAATTTCAAAAAATTAAGGGGGGCACATGTCCTGCTGGTCCATAATGTAAATCCGTGCCTGATTCCGAGGCGATGGTTGCAGGAAATGCATAGGCTTGGAGCAAGAAGATTGGTGGTGGTAGGGGTACCACCATTGGGGTGCATGCCTCTTGTCAAAACACTTCAAGATCAAACTACATGTGTAGAGAGTTACAACAGATTGGCACTCTCGTTCAATTCCAAGATAAGATTCAAGCTTAACTCCATTAAATCCGCTTTAAGAATGAGGATCGGCTTCGTCGATGCCTATAGCATTGTAGTAAATGCCATGAAGAATCCACACAAATATGGTTAGTGTGCCCTTTTTAAGAAATTGAAGCTTATATATATTATGATTGCTATAAAATTTTAGTGACATTTTTTGTTAAAATACGATTTACAGGTTTGACAGAAACTACGAAAGGGTGTTGTGGGACTGGAACCACGGAGTATGGTGATTCGTGCAAGGGCATGGCGACATGCCCGGATCCGGCGAAATTTGTGTTCTGGGATGCAGTTCATCCGACACAAAAAATGTACAAAATCATAGCCGATGACGCTGTGGAAGCTGTAAACGCAAATATCTTGCTCTAAGATTATCCCATTATATGCATGGCTTCATTTGCAATTATATATGTATATGTCCAGCTAGCGCATGCATATATATATATATATATATATGATTTTGTTGTAATACTAATAGTATAACTTGTATTAGCATCCTCTTTCATTAAAGCTGAATTGATTCCATATATAATTCTTTTGCTCGATCTTATATATCTATTTTTGTTTGCTTTTTTTTTTTAATTAAATTTAAATTGTTCCAAGCAGACTTTAATCAGGCGTTCGTTGTTAAAACAACCACAAACCTTTGGAGATATAGAGGGGTTGACATTCAAGAATATTGAAAAATAATGATAATAAATTAAATATGAAATCCAACTATAAAGGAAAAGCTGAGGTCATTACTCGCTTCCTCTCTGAGCAATGACTGTCACCTATTTGATCCAATTTCTATGGTAGAATAATGAAACGAATTTTTGTAAGAATTTGGAAGTAAAGCCACAACAAACATTAACATGTATACCAATGCCCAAACTGCGCTTACAAATTTTTAATCAAAATGTCCAAGGAAACAGAGTTTGTACTTCCTTTAGGTACTTTTACTAATATAATTAGAAAGTTTAATAAGGTTTAAACTTAAGCATCTTGGCATTAAGAGAGAAAAAATGTGTACATAGGGAAAAATTAAAAAATATACGTACAAGTGTGTGTAAAAATAACTGATATCAGTATAGAATTAAGCATCTCAATCAGGTTGACAATACCAAAAGTTAAACCTTTCCCACACACAGCTTAAATCTCAAATTTGTTAAAAAGAAAAGAAATGAAAAAAGGTCAAAAGAAACGAACTAGACATGCAATCCCACAGTGAAATCCCACACAATAATAAAACCTCATTCACATGCAAATATACTGGTTTTGAAGTTGTTTTTGTAACATGGTAAAACTTCTAATTAGTATAATTGTTATCCATTGGAGTTAGCTCAACAGGTGGGATGAAAAGGATTTAAGTAGGAACTTCAAAAATTCAAAACTTAGACATGTGTTTTTTATTTTATTTTATTTTTTTTAACAACTAAGTGAGAATCATAAATTTTGTACCGGTAAAGAAGTATAAAGCAAAGTTAATAACATGCAACTTGTTAAGTACGATCAATCTTTTTGGGTTGTACATGTTGAGCTACTTATAAAACGTACACACACTTAACTTTTAGACATTAATGTTGGATATTAATGACCTAATTAAACATATTTGAACTAGATCATGCAATTCTAGTTAGAGAAGAATATTAATACAGACCCTAAAAACAGATGAAAAGGGGAGATTAATAAGAGATAGAAAATTTTTTAACCCTTACAGAGAAAATAAATAACGGGAAGAGCAGACTTAAAGAGATAGTAGTATGTCTTCTCAGTAGGGTGTATTGAGTCCCAAAACATGTACTTAGTTGCATCAGGGCACGTACATGAAAGTGGGTTACACAAGAATGATGTTTCCACGTATCCAGTTCCACAGCACCCATTAAGAACCTCCTCAAAACCTGATTAAAAAAGAAGATCAAATATTTTCTTACCGAATAGTACTATCAAATATTTTCTTACAAAATAGTACTAGAGAGAGACATTAATTAATAACTCTAATCTCAAAAAATTTAAGTACCAAACTCATGCAACACTTACATATCACACACTTGTCTTTTTTTCTTTTTTCTTTTTTTTATATAAAAAATCTGGGAAGGGAGCGGCCAGTGAAAGCATACTCCCACTGGCCCTTATAAAAAAGGTTCTACAAACACTGACAGAAATATTTGCTGAAGGCCCTAAAGGGCATGCCCTACTTATCGAGGAGGAGCACACCACCCCAGGCACTCTCTATCGAGCACCATGTTGGTAGGAAACAAGTCTTTACATTTAAAGATTTCCTAAAAAAAGTTACTCAACACTCAAATATTTGATTACTGACCCACTACAATAATCTATTATTATAAACTCACCATACCCTTGATGGTACATATCACGTAGTTATTGATATTAAAAAGTTACGTTTTAAGTTATTGTACATACTAGTATTCCTTATTATTGTTGTCAATAATTAATGGTGTTGACTGGTAATAAAACTCGCCTAACAAATCCCACAGTGGTAGGAATCCCTGAGAACTATCACAGCCATAAGAACACACAAAAATAGATAAAAAATAAAGTGTAGGAAAGTAATGAATACAGAGATTTATAGAGGTTCATAGCGTAAAAGCTAGTTACGTCATTTTTGTCGCTCGGGGGCTTCACTATATTTTCAGAATTACAAGTGGTGTAATCTGCCAAGTTGTGAGAGAAATTCCGTTTCCAGAAGCCACTTTACCATATATTTATAGCCTCCTAAAAGATAACCCTTGACAATATTTAAAATACAAAAAGATTATATATTTGAATTTAAATGTAAGGATAATCTTCAAAATAATAGATTATGGTTAGGAAAACCTGATTATCTTGACCAATATTTGAGATTCAAATATCTGAAACAAGTCCTCCAAGATCCACTGGCACCGATACTGCTACGAGTGAATCTAGTCAACCGGATACCGAGATATGCAGAATCACCTATCAACAATTGCCCCCTAGCCCAAAGTGCTTCGGACTCAGTACCCTAAAGCTCATCGGATTTGGTACCTTGAAGTGCTTCGGGTTCTCGATCACCGAAACTGGTGACCTTCATTGTTAAGTTTGACAGTTGTGTTATGATCACACTACTATAAATACGTGCCTTGAGAATCGCAACTGTCGCGTTGTTTTAGTTTGTGGTCATGTCATTCTTGACCTTTGAATCTTAGCCGTTGATCTAATTTTTGAATTCTTACCCTTTTGTCTCCACCATTGATTTCTCCATAATTATTCTATACGATTTAGTTGGTGTTGAGATTTTTGCAGAGCTTGATGGTCTTTGCATTGTCAAACTGCTTCCTACTATCGGTTACCAAAGAATGCAGTATCTCAAATAAACATATGATGTTCTTCCAAATAAAGTTGGTGCCGTTGGCTTCCGTGATGGATGCGAGAGGTTCCGCTTCAACTTACTTGGTATAGTAATCAATAGATAATTGCAAACTTGTACCCATGAGGAAATATATGTAGGGGGCCGAAAAGGTCAATACCCCACTTGGCGAAGAACCAGGGGCTCATCACGGTGGTCAGGTTCTCCAGAGGTGCTTTTGGAATCAGAGTTAACCTTTGGCATTTATCACACTTTCATGCAAATATAATGGTATCTTGCTTCATGGTGGGCCAATAATAACCCTGTCACAAGACTTGTGTGCCAAAGATTCCTACCGGTATAGTTTCTGCATACCTCCTCATGAACATCCTTTCGCACATGCTCGGCCTCCTGTTTATCCAAGCACCTAAGAAGTGGTGGCGTATTACCTTGTTAGTAAAGTAATCCCTTGTACATGACATACCTCGCGGTTCTATAAATTTTCTTGTTCTTCCTTTAAGAAGGAATCCTTTGAAGACTTAGTAAATCTAACAATGTTAGGCACTTTCCGGCCCTCGCCTCTAATTATTCCCTTAGGAATTGTTCGATAAACTTTAGTATAATTTATTGTCTTGGGAAACTTTTCAGTATCCATAACTTATCTTCTCGTTCTTCCCTTAAGAGGGAATTATAATGAATTATAATGATGTGTCATTGGGTGGCCTCTCGACACCCGTCATCTGTCTTCTTATTCTTCCTTTAAGAGAGAATTGTTCAAAGACTTAGTAGAATCTTGCCATGTTTGGATGACCTTATGGTATTTGGCTTATTGTTCTTCCCTTAAGAGGGAATTGTTCGAAGACTTATAGTTGGATGACCCTTTCGGTACCCGGCTTGAGCGTCGACCTGTATTTCTATGAGGTCTTCGACTGGCCCAGTACCCAATTTGTCATCATTCAGGTGGCAGTTGAGATTTGTGTCTAGTGAATTTGTCAGCACCATCCTATTTTTCGGTCTTAGAGTTTTCGACAGCTGTGCTTCGGCGTAATCGTGTATAACAACATCCATGTAAGTTGTCTTAGATTCGTACTGGTTTCCTTTCACTTGTCCAGTACCTTTGGCAATTGGGAACTTCATCATCTGCTGGTATATTGAGGTAACCACCTTCAATGCCATCAAAGTCGGTCTCCCTATCATAGCATTGTACGAAGACTTGCCCTTATTAACAAGGAAACTAGACATAGTAATAACCGTGAAAGGGCGAGTTCAAACGGTAATCAGGAGTAGCATCAACCCTTCCGGCGTTATGTAGTCACCTATAAAACCATACAGCGGCTAAATTATAGGCATCATCCACTCATGTGTGAGTCACATCTTAGTAAAGGCACCATGATACAAGATATCAACAAAACTTCTGTTGTCTACAAGAATGCGGTGTACTGTATGATTATTGATAACAGTCTTAATAACCGGAGCATTGTTTTGAAGGAAGTGTACTCCTCACGAATCTTCTTTGAAAAAAGTGATCTCGGCAGCCGACTACCTTGATACCTTTGGCGGCCTCTCTTGTGGACTCATCATGGAGAGGTGGATGTTCTCTTTGGCCTCTCTAGCATGTTGTTTTTGGGACCTCTGAGTGTCTCCCCTAGTGTATGGACCTTCAGTGATAATCTGAATCACACCAGCCGGTTCATCATTTCGGTCACCGTGATCGACTCTTCGATCTCGGTCATCTAGCCTATCGTCTTAACAATCATCTCTCTTGTAGTCTCTTTGACCCTTCCTATTATCTTCCGTGTATTCTTTTAGGTAGCCACGCCTAATAGGATCTTCTATTTCATTATTCAAGTCCTTACACTCAGAAGTGAGGTACCAAAAGTCTCTATGGAAAGTACAGTACTTGGACTGATCTCTTCTATCCGAATCTTTCTTCATAGGTAGAGGCCGACGCAAAAGATCTTAATGTCGGATGTCGTAGTATATGTCCTATATTTTGGTGTTTAGTTTCGTGTAATTTTTGAACCTCTTGAAGGATTGAGGATGATTGAAATCGTTGCCTGAATTCTGTATTTTCTCAAGAGATTCACGGCTGTCATTATAGGTTGGCCTCTTCTTCTGTTTAGAAGATTTGCCTCCATTGTTTCTAACGATTACAGACTTGGGCCTTCGTTGCAGAGAATACGGGCTTCTTCAGAATTGATAAACTTTATAGCCCTGTTAAGAAACTATTTCCAAGTTTGCGGGGGCTTGGCATCTAGATCGCTTCGAAAAGGGATGTCGGTACTCATACTGTTGATGGCACCGAACATGCAAGCTTCTTTCGAGTAGTTCTCAATAATCGCTACCCCTCCTAATTGTACCTGGCCAGCCAATCCTTCAGTGTTTCATTAGGGCCTTGGTACATGGACATAAAGTGCTACTTGGGAGTCGTTATCTTCTTTACCCTGATATACTAGCCTATGAATGCATTTTTCAAATCGTTCCAGCTACCGATAGAGTTTGGCTTCAGCTTAGAATACCAATTCCTTGCGGAATCCGACAGAGTGTAGTCAAAGGCCCTGCAAGCAATCTTTCCCAGTACCCCGTAGAGATTTAGACAAGTGTCATACCTTTGTAGATGGTCGTCGGGGTCAGTTATCCCATCATACAAAGGCATGGTAAGTAGTTTGAACTTGTTAGGGATGGTACCGCCATCACTTCGACTGGGAATGGGTGAGTGACTTCTTTGACCTCTTCATGGGGTTCTCTATTCATGACGATCTCTAACTCCTTCATGTAGCTCAAGAGATTCTCAATGACCTTAGCCATTGAGTTTAGGGTCGTGGCTTGGGTCTACGCGATTACCGACTTGATCTGCTTGCGGAGGCTTTCATACAGCACGGACTGGCTTATATTATGGACTATCTCGGAATCAACCACTGGGTTTAGAGGGAAGGTGCCAGGCGTCCCTGTTCCAATACCATGAAGTTGGGTTACTTGACTCCTAGTTTGTCTCCGATTCCTCCTCCGGTTCTTCCTTCATCGACTTCTGACAAATCGTTCGCTTGCGTCAAAAAGGTTTCTGGTTTCTGCAATGGTCTCAATTTGATTGTTCTGAGCATTTTGGGGCTCAGGAATATTGGCTGCCCTTATGGGACTGGCCATCTTTATCAGCAACTTTGTCTTGACGGTTAGCGGCTCCCTTTTCGGTATTATTCGGTTGACGTGCATGCTCAAGGAATAATGCCATCGTTTCCCTTAAGTCATTCGGGTAATCGACAACTTCTTGAACAATGTTGGCCAATTCCCCAACTTGTCCTTCCAATTGCGTAATGCTGGTGTTCGGCCTTCTCGGTGCATGGGGAACTGGTGGCTCCTCGGCAAGCAACTCTTCATCATCTCCTCTCCAGTTTCGGCATCTCGCCATTGAACCGTTCTCGAAGAAGATATTTTCTAGGGTTTTTCTTAGGGTTTTGGAGGTTGTTTGGCCCTTTTTTTAGCGCCAATTGTTTAAAACTCGTCTAACAAATCCCACAGTGATGGGGATCCCCAAGAACTATCACAGCCATAAGAACATAGAAAAACAAAGAAAAGTAAAGTGCATGAAAGTAGTGAATACAGAGATTTATAGAGGTTTACCACCTAAAAGCTAGTTACGTCCTCTCTGTCGCTCAAGGGCTTGACTTTATTTTCAGAATTACAAGTGGTGTAATCTACCAAGTTGTGAGAGAGATTCTGTTTCCGGAGGCTACTTTACCATGTATTTATAGCCTCCTAAAAGATAACCATTGGCAATATTTAAAATACAAAAAGATTATATATTTGAATTTAAATGTATGGATAATCTTCAAAATAATAGATTTTGGCTAGGAAAATTTGATTATCTTGACCAATTTTTGAGATTCAAATATCTGAAACAAGTATTTCAAGATCCTCGGGCACTAGTACCATTACGAGCAAATCTAGTCACAACCGGATACCAAGATATGCGGAATCACCTATCAACAAATGGGTTTGAAAGTAAACAAGTTTGGGATCAATAACATACCGAACTTTTTGGGACCTTGGATCATCTGCATCAACGGTTCATAAATGTCAACGTAGGAGATCTTAGCACCAAAAGACGCCAAGCTAAGGTGCATGAGTTGTAACTCATTTTGGAGGATTTTATTGTAATTTCGGGCAACAGAGCTGTAGCTGTCACGACAACCACGCTGCTTAAGGCCATCGGCTGAATTAAATGTTATTACAATCGGCAAACAACCTATTGGAGGTAGCCCAGCCACTGCTATTCTCCGAGCCCCTTCAGCCCATAATCCCTGTAATTCCAAATAATAATAATAATAATAATAATATTTATAAGTTCAAAGCTATAAACTTTCCCATCCGGCATTCAGCTATCCGGCAAGAAGAGAGAGAAAAGAGACAACTCAATAAACTATATGGTACAACCCAATAGACTAATCGATACAAGTGTCATTTGGCTTATATATATTTACGGAGAAAATTACCTAAATAATCATTTTTTTCATCTATTGATCAACATGATACAAATTCCCTATTCTTTACCAACATGATACAACTTTTATTTAATTTAAGTTTAATTTTGTCTTATATCAATCTAGTGTTAACTTTTTGTATCACATTAATGTAACGATCTATGAATTTGTGTTATTCAGTTGTTTCCCTCCTTTTTTTTGTTGAAAAAAGAAAAGAAAGAAAGGAAAAACAGATAATAACTGGCCCTACATATATTTAATATATTCAATAGAGTAGTTGAACTCATCTGAGAGCACTTTGAATTCTGTGGGGTACGTATATACATGAAAGGTCCTTTTACGGGCTCTTTCTATAAGTTTATTTAATTTCTACAACTCTAACATTCAAATTTCTTAGTTACATTGATTAAATGTACAAATTATCGTATTTCTTTGAGAATCACCACGCAATATCATAACTACCCTAAAGCACTGGAAATGGATTGGTTGACGCAGTCAATGTCTTGATAATACAAATCCCCAACATTGAAATTTACAAATTCCAACTTAAAAATGTGTATAATTCTTTTTCTAATGAATCCTAATATGAAATTCAATGATCATATTTAAAACATATTAGCTTATAACAGTTTATGAATTAGAAACTTTCCAAAATTCTTTTTCTATTGAATCCTAATTAAAAAGAAATTCAGTGATATTCAGAAGTTAAGTGATGTTTAGAGAAAAGAAAAATGTGTTAAAATTAGAGGAAAATTTGAGGGCCGAACCTGCAAGAAATGTTGAACATGTTGAATCACAAATTGCTCATAGCTAGAGATAGTATAGATTTTTCTTCTTATTGGGACTGTGTAGTAATTCACAACAAAATCATTAGTTCCGGCACTGACAACGAAAACTGCCTTCTTTACGTGATCTTCTGCTTGTTGAATCCCAATTTCTGATCCAATCCTTTTCTTGTACTCTTTGAAATACTCCAATTGCTTTTCTAACGGAATTACGTTCTGAAATTACATAACGTGTGGTTACAGACATGTCATAACGATAATAAAATATATATATATATATGGGCGGAGTCAGGAATTTTTTTCAGTAGAGACGTACACTAAATTTTTTTTAAGATAAACCAAATTTTAGTACGGACAAAATAGTAAAAGTATAAACTCTTTTTTATCGAATTAATATTAGTCGGGGTTATATGAGAAATTTTTATTTTTAGTAGGAATAAAATAGAGACTATATAAGAATATTTTATTTCAGGAAGGACAAATTGTAAAAATTAGAAAATTTTTGAAGCAAAATTAAAAGAACAAAAATTTTGAGTAGAGGCTACAGACCCCACTCACACCCCCCTCCATCTGCCTCTGTATAAATATAGAATGGTGCAATTAATACGATTTACCAAAATTGACACAGATCTAAGCATTATTTATATGTGGTCTCTTTCATACTGCAGAATTCAGACACATTAAAAGAAATTTTCACAACCATGTGTTACAAAATAAAAAAAAATCCAAAAGACACCTAACAAGAAATATATCGATTATGTAAGGCCTTATTTGTTGGGGCTAGGAAATTTAGCTTAGCTAGAGAGAGAATTTTACACTGAGTTGTGATGTAAGCGGGTCAAAACCGGTGCCGGCGGAGGCGAAGCTCACTCCGGTCATCAACTCCTTAGTGCTGAGACTTGGGTCCAAATATGGTGGCACATACTCTTTCAGACCCATATATGAAGCTGCCCGCGTAAAACAATCAAAACCAACCAGAAAATTTTCCCTATTCAAAAGCTTATGAATTTAACTTCAAAACCAACCACAAAATTTTCCCTGTTCAAAAGCTGCTTCTGCTTCTGCTTCTTTTTTTTTTTTTTTTTTTTTTTAATTTAAATAGAACGTGAAATATAAGGTCTTCTTCTTCTTCTTAAATAGAAATTCACTTAACATATTGTGTGACGTGAAATATAAAGAGTGTCTAGATAAGATAATAATACGATAATACATATTCACATGACATATGGATCATCTACTACTAAAAAAAAGATTATTCATATATACAGTCTCGTGTATAAAGTTTTGGTGAAGATAACGGGCATTCTTAATTATTGATTCACTAAGTAATAATTAGGGTAACTCATTTCTTAAAAAAAAAAATAGTAAATTGTGGTAAGCAAATGTTATGAAAGTTAAATATTGTACGTACCTATAAAGTCAGTGCTGAGCCGTCCGTTGGTGAACCTTCCTGTTGGTTTTCGGTTGGCGAAATCTCTACCGTAAGGCAGAAAATTGCCCTTGAAAATGGTCGTGATGTAGTTGTTGTTTCCGGGGTCGGAGGTGGAGTCTCCGAACACGAAGATGGCCGAAGCAGTAATGTTGTTCGGAGCTCTTGTTGGCTTGGACAACTTTAGAACCTGAGCTTGGGAAATTATCAGCCAGAAAAGATGAAAAATTAGAAAGATGTTGAGTAAGACTTGGAAGCGTTTATTTAGATGTTCCATGACAACACAACGGACGAAAATGGGCAAAAAAAAAAAAAAAGGACTTTTTTTTTCTTTTTTTTGTCTTCTCCCTGATGAATAAATGAGAAGTATAACCCTACTTTAAGTTAGATATCTTTCTCATCATTTCCTTTATGTCTTGTATATATAGTTAGATTTGGGACGTACCTGGTTCTATTGTTATATAATGACGAAAATACCCTTACTTAGTCAGGAGATTTACTTCTATTTATAATTTTGCAAAGGTTGCTGTGGTTTGGAAACCAAACCTTTCCTCATCAAACCTAAGGTGTTCTTTAGTCTCAACCGATTTTTCTTAGAAAAAAAAAAAAAGGTTTTGACAAGATTAGTTCATAAAGAACTTTCCCGTGAATATGACAGGTGTATTTCAGTGGTTCAAGGAAAAAGGAGATATTCAAATTATTAATGCCGGATTAGTTTGGTGTGTGTGGTGTGTGTGGTGTGTGTGTGTGTGTGTGTATTTATATTGTGAATACGCACGATCTAAATAAACTGAAAAAAAAAAAAATAACGGACATGAAAAAATATTAGAACATTTTAATTAGATTGACATCTAGATTTAATTTGTAACATGATATAAAAGTAGTAAATGTATGCAATATATGTTGTTGTTTTAAGGAGTTTTAATGCGCCATTATTAATATTTTTATTTTTATTTTTTTTTGGTCCTACATGGTTGATCTTTTTTTAAACTTTCACCTACAAAAACTACTATATATATATATATATATATTGATTGTCCACAACCACAATGACACACGAAAAAGTATAACAATTAACATATAGGATTTTAATATTATGCGTCAGTTCTAGACTTTGGAATACATATTGTAAGAGAAGAAAAACGGCCTTTTTTGTTCTTATTTAATTATTGGCAGTTGTTGACTTGATAAAGAAATTAGGCAGAACTGTAAACTGATCATGAAGTGTCCACATGGACAAACAGTATCCAGCTAGTGTCGATAGTTCATCAGTCCAGACCAGGACACAATTTTTGTACTGTCATCATAGAATTGGCAACAAAAGAGTGATTATTCACCCCAAAAAAAAACAAAAACAAAAACAAAAACAAAACAAAAGAAGAGTGATAGAATTAGTGCGAAGTGGGTAGTTTTTCGGATGTCAATTTAATTAGGACGTGAATTTCTACCAATTAAAAATATGGGTAAGAGAAACTTGTTAGAGTACTTATATATTAGTCGTGAAGATGCTGCACCTAATTTTAAGAAGAATGCTCCAATAGATATAGAACGATAATTATAAATGGGTAAATATTAGAGTAATTATTTAAAACTCTTCTCTATTTTTATAAATATTTAACACTGATGTCTCAGATTTATTATATTTTGACAACTTACCCCCTCAAATTTTTGATTTTAACAATTTACACCATAAACTTTCTAAATTGTTGCAATGTACCCTATTTAGTTAATTTAACATTAAATTCGAGATTTAAATTTAAAATATTTGCATCAGAGTTTGTATTAAATTTGAATATTTTTATTGCAAATGGAGTTTTTCGTCTTCACATGAGACGTACGTGGGTCTTTTCTGACTTATTTAACGAAAAATTAAGACATATGGGATACATTGCAACAATTTTTGCAAGTTTTGAAAATATGCCTCGAATATGCCTCGTTAAAAATTCATTAGTCAAAACCCAATGTAAAAAAAAAATGATGAACAACTGCATTTTACTGCCAAGTTTTCCCATAATTAATTTGGACGACAGTTTTTGAACGATCCTTAAATCAACATTTTTCTTGTATGTATAACACAGTATTAGGTGCACTTAACCTCGTTTTAGTGGCAGTGAGTCTCACCAAACTCCTACAAAACTTGCAAACTTTTGAGCTCATTTAGCTACAAATGGACGCAAGAGATAATTAGTCAGGCTACCCTTAATTGGCTAATGAATTTACAAATCCCTAATTTGTGCTACTCAAAAATTTCAAATCCACCCATTGGTTTCAACACATAAAGAGTGATTAGCAAATTTTCTCATTTTCCAATACATTGAACTCGGATCACCACGTCGGTATAATATTATCCCTTAATTTGGCAATAATTAACCACATAATTAATAAACTCCCCTTTTTTTCCGCTGAGAGAGCCCTCTGTATATATATATATATATATATATGTATGTATATATATTATAATGACCAAGCGTGTGGCTTGTTTATTATATTCCCTGCCAAGTAATCAACCTATAAATTCCTTGTTTGATCAAGGTGGCTACACTTGTGCCTCAAGTAATTGCCAGCCTATTTGTTGCCGTACGTGTAGATTAGTTCGAGATATAAATTAATTTCTAAGTTAACTTTTTAGTTTTTCTGGGTTCTTTTTTTGGAAGAGGGCATAAGATTGGAACGGCCTAGTATTTCAATAGCTAAGAAAGTTCTTAATGCACAATGACGAAGATTTTTTTTTTTTTTTTTTCTAAAAAAAACCTTGTATTTGTAAACATCCCAACTACTACGATAACAATACTATAAATTGGTATTTGTCTAATAGTGATAACTCTTTTCATTAGAGTGCTAAATCAAATTATCCATTCATATTTAAATTTTAATCTAACTTTAAACCCCGAATTGAATGACTATTAGATATAAAACACATGAAAGTAAAGTGGAGAGCTATATCATTTTCATTTTGTCTCCCACGACTACTAATGCTAATGTTATAGTCTGTAGTGGTTACAGATATAATCTAACAGTAATTTAATATTTGACTTCATTCAAAAGTATCGAGGTTGGATATCCCATTCTCGATTAAAAAAATGTTATGGTTTTTATATATTGGCAGAGTGATGGATCTCGATATCCCATTTTCGATTAAAAAAATGTTATGGTTTTTATATATTGGCAGAGTGATGGATCTCAAAGTAGAGGTTTTTTGTTTTTTTTTTTTGGGGCTCAAGTGAAATGCCGATTTAGTTAATACATGAGTTAGTTCATGGTTTTATTGTAATTTACAAGAGCAAGAACCCTTAAAAGTTCAGCTGGCAGGGAAGGGAATGTCTGAAAAGTATAAACACCTTTTAAACTTTAATTATGACCAGCAATAATCTCTGTAGGGAATTGCCAGGAGAGTACGAGGAATAGTTTAATTAAGAAATGACATTGTTTAAGGAATTATCTATTAAGAAATTAAATTGGCTGAAAAGTTGTTTATCTTTTTCAGAATTACTTAATCATAATGCTTGCTTATAATTCAATCAACTTCACCTTTTTTTATTTTTATTTTTTTGTTGCGGCTAAATAGCTGCAATGTAATGGTTCCAAGGACTAAGCTCCACGAAACCCTTGTCTGGAATATTTTGATTAGTCCCCCTTTAATCCATATTCCTTAACATTAACCAAATACAGCCATAACACAAAAATAAACAAAATAGAAAAAATCACTTCCTAGAAATTAAATGGTACACACCAAGAAAAATACGATGAATATAGTTGAAAAAAATGAATTTTTTAATGCTCAGTACGCAAATAAAACAAAGATTAAAAATTGTGACAAGGATAGGTACAAAAAAAGTGACACAAAAATGTTTTGTAACCAAAGCATAGGCAACAGTTAAAAAATAATAATAATAACAATAAAGTCAAATGTTTATTAATCCAATAGCCAGCTTTCAATCCTTCTCTAAGTTTGTTTCTTATGTTGTAAATAATGAATTAAAATATTGCAAATACAGAGAATCAACATTGAGAAAACCGCATAAATGATAAGAAGAAGCACAGAAGTCAATATGAGATAATACAAACTAATCCCACCTCCTCCTTTCTAAGTTGTTGAATCCTAATTTCCTCCATTAATTCAGCTGCTAAATTGAAACACAAGTTTTCCATTCATAAAAACCCGGGTAAAGCCAATCTAAGCAGTTCAGATTACGCGTTTGAGCTAATTTTCATAATATCTCAGCTCTCAAAACCTCTCTCTAATTCCATAGAATTTCAAGTTCTTACATGATTTTGGGAGCTAATTTCTAGTTTTCATGGCAACTGAAGGTATTCTTGAGAACGTTTGGGCAAGTTTTATTAGTGGAGAGGCAGTGAATGAAGGAATAAGCAGAAACACATCACAAATGTTCTCTCAAACATGGGAGGAATTGCCTCGGCTTGATGGGAGAGACGGATCGGGGGCAACGTTACGACGGTTACCGAGTCTCGGGAGGTGGATATCGATGGGAGCCGAGACTTGGGAAGAGCTTCTTGACGGTCTAATTCTTCCTGAAAGCAAAGCGGGACATGAAGAATCTTGTAAGGGCGATTCGGGAAATAATAAGAATGGCACTGCCGGCAATCAAGGCAGGGGAGCGATTAGCGCGGAGAGAGCAAAGAAGGTGGTGACAAGACACTACCGGGGGGTGAGGAGGCGGCCGTGGGGCAAGTATGCGGCGGAGATACGAGACTCGACGAGGAATGGGGCTAGGGTTTGGCTCGGGACATTTGACACGGCAGAGGAAGCGGCCTTGGCTTATGACAAGGCCGCCTTGAGAATTCGAGGCCCCAAGGCTTACCTCAACTTCCCTCTTGAGACGGTTGCTAAGGCCATGGGACTAGAATATTTCCCGGGATGCGATTCGCACCGTTCATCCACAACGGCTCACGAAAATCATGACTTAAACGTTGCTTCTAATCCAAGAAAGAGATCTTCAACTGATTGGGAAGAAAATGGCCTGATATTGATTGAGCAGCCTACAGCTGTGAGGAGAAAGGCAAGTGTGGAGAACATGTTTGACGATAATTTTGTTGATGTTTTTGAGTTTGAGGATTTGGGGAGTGACTTCTTGGATAGTTTGTTATCTACCACATGATTGAATCCACGTAGATTACGATTTATATTTATATATATATATATATATATATATATACATATGCAAAGTGATGACAGGTCCATGTATAATACACAAAATTGCATTCATGTTAGAGAGTCCAATTAGTTAGGTATACTTGTGATTCATTGGTGCACAAATTGTTTGTAATCAGGAAGGAACGGGAAAGCTCTTTCCCGTCTTGTTGTCATCCCTCTACTAATCCAATAATACATGATTTTTGCATTTCATATTTGTAAGGTTGCCATTTGTTGATATCACAAGGCGTTGAATTTTAATTTTCCTTCCCCAAGAGATTAAGTGGAGTAAAGAGGGGGGGGGGGGGGGGGGGGTCGATAGTGTGCTATAAAAGAAACATACAGAGAAAGATGACAATTTGAAGTTCACACAACGAGTTTCCTTATTAAATTTTTATTTATTTATTTTTCTGAAATTAATCTCAGCATTCGATTAATAATGCTATAAAATATTGTGAAAAGCATAAGAGCATTTGTAACTAAAGAAATATTTGTTGGTGATTTAATTAGGGTCTAAACATCTGCATAATAAAGTCCAAAACTATCTTTAATTTATAGTTGGACCACGAAATAAGCACAAAGCTGTCTAAAATATTGGTAAGAGATATATGCCTTTGCAAAAGCAAGGCTGTCATGGCTTTTGTTAATATAAGCACCAGATTTTTTTTTTTATAATTATAGTAGAACTCATGCTTTTTTCTTTTATTGGTTGGTACTTTGTTTTAAGTGAGGGTTGTCATCACGTTTTTTTTACTTTTATTTAACAAATAATCACCAAAAAAAAATGTGAAAAATTATTTTCTAATGAAAAAAGATTATCAACCTCACTTAAATCTTCAAATATGTGTGTGTGTGTGTGTGTGTGTGTGTGTATCAATAAGCCCCTACAAGATACGATGAAATTCAGCTTTACCCCTATTGAAATCTACATATATTTACATCAAATTACAATTCTCTAAATTTTAAAAAATTCAAAAGTCTCAAAAAGAATAATAAAAAATATATATTAAGCCCCCTCTTAATAAAACTCTTGCCTTTATATCAAAGATGTATGATTTATAAATTGAAGCAATTATATGTGTTGTGTTACAAATTTTTAATATGAACACTCACATATATTAAACAGTTAAAAAACTAATTTAACAGTTAAAATAAGAAGTATTTACACAAAATAGCTATTTTGGAGTACTCCTTTTAAAAAATAAACACTATCCAACTTATTTATAAATTTAAACAAAATTTAAAATTCAGTATTTTTTCCTTCTAAAATTACCTTTTCGGTAACTCACGTTTGAATATATGATTTACTAGAGTTTCTTTTTTTTTTTTTTTTTTTGTTTTGTTTTGGGAAAAATAAAATCATATATTCACATTATTAACTCACCTTTTTTTTTTCAACTCTTGATTTAATGCATTGGTTTTTTTTTTAAAAAAAGAAGTCAAACTATCTTCCTTATTTCATGCAGCCATTTTAAACTACAAGAATAGAACCTATCAACGGCTAAACTCTCAGCGATGACATTTTATCATCGTTAAAAGAGAGAAACAGCGACGACAATGTCGCTAAAAATAACCAAATAGACCGCGAAACATTCGCACCCTTAATTTTATTGAAAATTTCAATTTAGATAAAGTCGTCGCTGTACGGTATTACATTCCAGCTGGAAGGCACCTGCTCAAGAAGGTAGAAGCAGATGGCTCAAACGGCGTCGTTTTATTCATTTTCAGCGACGACATATGTCGTCTCCGAATGTGTCACATATTCCCAAACCCAGCCTCGAACTCCCATTCTGAAGCCTCCCCTTCTTTGATTTAAAAAAAAAAAAAAAACCTCCCCTCTCCTCACTTCTCCCCCTCCCCCCAAGATCTCAGTGATTGCTGCAGCCACCGAGCCCCGCCGGCCACCACCTTGGGCCCCACGTCTCGTTCCATCGCCGTCGTTGTTGTTCCGTCGGTAGCAAACTCCCGCCATTTGTCCCCGCTGTGCCACTCGGAGTGTCGCCGTCGCCAGAGTTCGGCGCCGTTTGGAGAATCGCGAGGCAGCTTCTGCAGCCAAATTTTTTGGTGCGACGAAAAGTTTTCTACGTCTCCAGATTCATTAGGTAAGCTATTTTTCTCTTTCGATTGAGAAGTTTTCGACATCTTTAGAAGGGGGGTGTTTGTAGCCGATTTGGTTGGTTTGAGGACAAAATATGTTTATATCTGTTTTGTTGGTCAGATTGATTTGAATAAAAAAAAATTCTGAACTACGCAATCGGTTTGGAAAGAGAAATTGAAAATAGTCGAATTTGATCAAACTAGTGTGAAAGAGAAGGTCGAATTGATTGAGGTTTTTATATTTGGTAACTTTTGTAGTTGGTGTTAATCTTGGATTTTTTTTTTAAATTGAAATAAGTTTGGATTCTTTGAAATCAATAATACGTATGTAGATTGAGTGGAAGAAGAATCGAGTCGGTTTGGTAAAATATGAATTTAATTTCTATAACCACTAATGCCATTGGAAGTATCCTTAGTTGAATTAATATATATATATATATATATATATATATATATATTTATGTATGTATATTAGTATAGCTATTTACAATATTCTCTTACTCTTAGCACGGAAACATAATTTGAGGTTTCAATCCTCAATAGCATTGTCATGGGAGGTGGAGCTGGAGCTGGTGCTTCAATACATGGTAGATTCCGAGTTGCAACAGAAAATTCGGTATGTATCTCACATAATTTTCATTCAGATCCAATGTAATTGATGTGGACTTATGAATAGTGTCAAAGTCAGGGAAATAAATATCTGAATGACTGAAAACTTCAATTATTATGGGGAATTTAATTCCAATATTAATATAATCCCTTCATTTTCATCCTTCGGATGGTTTTCAAAGACATTAAGCTAAATTGGTTTTCAGTTGACACCTTCTCAACTTTTTTTTTTTGGTTTTTTTTTTTTTTTTTTGGTTTTTTTCTCTGTTTTTTCTGCAGAGTTGATAAATAAACAGAAAAAGAGTTCAACTGGAGATTTAGTTTCTCTGTTCGTGACCTAGGTGATACCTATTTGAACAGTTCAACTATATATTTTTTCTGTCTTTTCATTTCGAAGTAGTTCAACTAATAGTTTATGAATATTCTCTTATGCCAGAAACAGCTTTGGGGCGCTTTCCAGATGTGGGTGCCTCTTATTTCTTGTCTAGACTTCCTAGATTCTTTGGTAATGATAGTGATATCCTTGGTTTACGAGTTCCCATTGTTAAATGTCTTGATTTACAATTTCCTTCTATTTGTTTGTTTTGTTTGATTTTGTTTATGGTGTTGATGGAAATTTAATTTGAAAAGCGCGAGGTTTTGCGAGTGCATTACTACAAATTCCCATTGTTAATGTCTTAGAATTCTATACCTTCTATTTACCTATTTCATTTTATTTTGTGGTGAGGTAAATATCATTTGAAAAACTCAATTTTTATGTGCTTACTTTTGAGATCTCTGTTACTATCTTTCGGATCCTCATTTTTTATGGTTGCTTGGTTGTGTTGGCTAGATGTTATTGACAAGTGCTTCTCCCAAAGAACAGTTGAACAAATAATATCTGCCCTTGTAAGTTGTTGTAGGTGTTTCTGATTGCGAATGTCTTTGAAAGCTATTGTTGCTTTGGCACCACAGATTCATTTTTTACTTTTCGAGTATAATCTATGTGGCGATATTAGATAGAACGTTAACAAATTTACGTGACAATGTTCTTATGTTGCTACTGCGGGAGGAGGCAATGAACAAAGTAGATGATTGGATTCCTGCTACAATTCAAGCACTGAAAAAGGCGTCTCCAACGAGTTTAAAAATTTCGTTGAGATCCGTATGATTGCTGAATGCCTTCTCATTGCCACTTGTTTAATTGCTGGATGTTGCTGGAAGAAGAATCGAGCCGGTTTGAAATCAAATGACGGCCAGTCTTAAGCGTATGATGCCAGACTTAGACGTGCCTATGCCTCCCCCACCCCCCCACCCCCACCGCCACGTTCTATGTCTTCACATCCACCTCAGGAAGCAAGCGATGATGAGACCACTGATTTGGGAGATTAGTTCTGTGCTACATAATGATCTTAATGTTGATAATTAGACTATGTTATGACTTAGGTTTGAGAATAGCTTGTGAACAGTTGTTTAAAGACTTAATTTAACTTAACTAGGTGAATTTGTTTTTATTATTATATATTCGATATTGCAGGGATATTGGTGAATTGGCAGGGAAATATAAGTGGTTTACACTGGCATGTATTATAAAACAGAGGAAATTTAAAATAAAATTAAAAAAAAAAAAAAAAAGCATACAGCAACGATTTGTCGTCGCGGAAAGGAAAACAAAATAAATAAATAAATCATTCAGCGACGACTTGATGTAGATAAAAAAAATATTAAAATTTTCGGCGACAACAAAAGTTGTCGCTAAAACTTTTGAGTGAGGTCATTGAAATTCAAAATTTGTTACCAATCAGTTACGATAAAAGTCGTCGCTAAAACTCTTCAGCCACGTCGTTTCAGCAACGTCGTTTTGTGACGACAAATGACTTTTAGAGATGACATTTTGAGTTTTAGCGACGACTTTTGTTGTTTCTGAATGCTACTTTTCTTGTAGTGTTTTAAATTGAATTGAGAATTTAAAGTTGGCAGTTATATTTTAATTTTTCAAATATCAAACACGTTTAATCCTGAGCACTTCATTTGAAACCGAGTTATTTTTTTCTTCTCCTTCATCAGTGTTTACCTTTTTTTCGTCTGCCATGATTTTCTTTCTTGCCGGTGATTTTCTCTGCCATATTTAAAAGCTTTTGTTCCCATATTTATTTCTATATATGAGAAATAAAATGACCAAGTCATTATTATATTCAGAGGCAGAGCCAAAAATGTATCCAGTTGGGACGTATACCAAAATTTTTTTTTTAGGATAAAATAAATTTTAATGGGGGCTACTTGAGAATTTTTAATTTTATTAGGGGTGAAGCAATAAAATTATAAACATAAAATTAGTTTAAGTAGGATTATGTGACAATTATTTGTTTTTAGTGGGTAAAGTGGGGAATATATGAGAATTTTTTTTTTTTAGTGGGGATAAATTGTAAAATTAAAAATGTTAAGGATAAATTTAAAAGAACAAAAAATTTCAATGAGGGCCCACCTAGCTCCACCATTGATTATATTGACTAAGAAAATCCAACAACATAAAGATCAAATGATATTAGGATAGGGTCAATTTAATACGGATAACTGTTTAATATATATTTAGGATAAATTATTATGTAGTATAATAAAATGATCAAGGTCAGTACTATATTTAAAAAAAAAAAAAAAAATAGCAGCATAATGACCAAGTCGCAATGTTGTATGACCAACCCTCGGGCTGCATGTTGTTAGAACATGAAAATAATGACTGAATTATTGAGAAGAGGGCAGCAATCGTGTAACAAATCTAATGACCATAAGGATTTCATAGTGACATGTTATTAACTGTTTCTTAAATAAAATTTCACAATTACCGTAATGATCATGTCCATACTAATAATATCACCGATTCGGCTCCTTAATATAAGTAGTGACATAAGATCATGTCAATATATTAAGGACATGAACAATGATCAAGTTGTGTTTGGATTTTTTAAATTTTAAATACAACGACTAATTAGGCAATTGATAAATGAGAGCTTTTTTGAGGGATATTTTCACGTTTCTTATTTTAGAAGTAGGGGTAATTTTGTCAACTTAATGAAATATTTTTCTTTCTTGTCCAATCTTGCAAATAAGTTCATTTTAGGACTTTTTTTTTTTTTTGAAACCACGTGTCTACTTTGACCCCATATATATATATATATGATCTTTAAAATAATAGTATTTATTAATAAAAGTAAAATTCCTATCATAAATGGGCCTAGGGAAAATAAATTTAAAAAAAATAGAAACCATAACATAAAGGGCGAGACGTTTAAAAAGAAAAAGAAAAACTAAAAATGGGCCTTGGAAAATGCAGGCGGATCACAAGACTTGTAAAAATCGTTGACCAAAATTACGTACAAACACGAAACATTCCTTAAGGAGACACCAATTAATTTGGTTTGACCATTAACATTATTGATCAGCCATAAAGAATGAAATCAAGCTCATCTTATTTGTCCACGTCACACTTATATCCCACGTACTAGAGTATTCGATTGACAAAAGCCAATTTGAATTTCTCCACCTCCCAGCACTCTACAGTACCAAATATTAACAATCTTTGACCTTCTAATATATTTATTGAAAAACAAATAAATAAATAAAAAATAAAAAATAAAAAATAAAGAAAAGAAAGAAAGAAAGAAACTTTGGTCAACAAAATATATATTACCAAAAAGAAGAAGAAGAACATAAAAAGTAGTGTTGGATATATATATGGGATAAGATTGTTTTTCAAAATATGGTATAAGTGAAAAGGCGTATGTAAATATTTTTCTTTATATGCCAACTAAGAGCCCAGGAAAGTTTCGAATATATATGTTTATATTCAGACTCATATACAATTTCATGATACTTGTAATTTTTTTTTAAACGTTCATTTAATAATAAGTTGATTTTAATATAATATTTTTTTTAGTAATATATATCTTTTATGTTACAAATAATTTTATATAGAATTATATGTAAATTAATTAGTTATTATAAGTTTCTAAATAGAAAATAAATTTATTGAACATGTCGATTGTTGGATAAGAAATAATTTATATATAAAGAGAGAGGAGTTGCTATTTAGTACCCTCTATATACGATACTTGTAACTTTTTTATTATATATTGTATTAATCAGATGATTCTAATATGATATTTTTTAATTAATATCATATGATGACAAGATTTTAAATAAAAAATTAATTACAAGGTCCGAAATAAAAATTATATATAAATCAATTAATTATTAAAAAATTTTAAATAAAAAATTATAAATGATGAATAATATCCGATACTGAATACATTATCTTTCTTTTATATATATATATATATATATATATATATATACACGTACATGATTAATAACAATAACTACTTCCTAGAAGTTTGACCCGATGATCAGATGATGGAATGGGCCACAGACCCTAAGTAGTAGAAATGAAGGGTGGTTTCGTAATTATGACATTTTAGCTACCTTTACTTTCCCAGCAGCCATGAATAAAAGATTCAATGGCCAATTAGTCTTCCGTTCAAAAGGAAGAAAATTATCTGTTTTTATTTTTCTCATTTGACCAACTTTATTAAGTCCTACGTTCTAGAACTTTCAGTACTGGAAGGAGAACTTGCATCTGACTTTGGAGACACTTATTGCTTTTATTAGGCATAATTTGAATTGAAGTTTAAACCCCCATGAATATTTCATTCAAAGTGCTGACCTCTATGGTCAATTAGCCCCTACAAATACAATTGATATAAGGTAACTTTTTAATAATAAATAACGATGGTAGAAATCGATAAATATTAAGTGTATTAAGATGTCTTGATTAAGTTAAATTTTTATTTTTATTTTTTTAAGAGGACTCTTATCTTTCTAAACATTAATATTGGGTGAAGTAACTTAAATTCTAAAGATTTATTAATAATTAAAAACTTACAGTAGGATTTGATCTTTTACTTTATCGATTATAAGTATTGTTGTTTTAATTTATAGATTAATTTTTTTAATAAATTGATCTAATTAATAATGTGACATGCATTCTTAGTTGTAGATCAGAGTATTGAAAAGTTACTCTAATAATTAAAATATTAGTACTTACTAATAGAATAAAAGTATAATTCAAATTTCCTAAATTTTGACAGCTTTTAATGCTCATGCAATAGTATAAATTTCTATTTTTTGCTGATACGAACTCTATGAAAGACCAGCACAAAAGAGTCATATTTGTACAACTTAACCTTCATAGTCATCACATATATATACATATATATATAAAGTAATTAGACAAGAAAAATATTTGGCATACTACCATTATTTCATTCGAGTTATATATATACATATATACACAGACACACACACACACATGAGAGTGTGCGGTACGTGTAGGGAACGACAGTGTGTAAGGATGCAGAGTTCACCTCTGGACGCCGCTCGGCCTTTTTCCTGGAGATGTATAGAAGAACAGGACATGTGGTTTTATAAATTGAGTTCTCACTTTTGTATCGAAGCCTTCCTTTTAGGCTTCACAATCAACTCATATGTACTTTCCAAGGTTTATTACGATCAATCTCCGTATATCTATGTCACATAAAAGTTTTAAGAAGTACTAAAAATATTTGAGGACACCATCCATACTAAATACCACATTTAATAGAAGATGGATTCTATTTATGAATCTTATATAATAATAAGACTAACTATTTATTAGTGGATGATACTTAATATCATCATGTTCTATAGCATTGTTCATGTTGTGCAGTTAAAAACTTAACTAGGTTTGGTCTTTTTTTTAAATGTTGACTAGATAATTTGAAACTTTAGCTTTTCTGGCATGAAGAAACTATATTTCACCATATTTGGTGCCACGAGTACTAAGTACCACAAGACCAAATACACGGCCCACACGTGACATCAAAGCGTATTTTTCATGGAGATTTTTATAATAGGAACAATTCTTTTTTCTTTCTTCCCGTGAACACGGGCACTGGCAGCTTTAATCATGGAACACTTTTTTAATAGTTTGATTTATAAATAAAAATAATTTAATATCTTTTACTGTAGAATTTTTAATGTACACATTTATAAATGAAATCGTTAAAAAATTAATTCAATAATTAAAATTGTAGTTTTCTACTGATATGGAAAAAGAACGGTAGAAAGTCATTTTTTTTCACAAGTGGACAACAAAAATAGCGAGGGGTTTCGAATCCACGTACCAACTGCCCAGCAAAGTCCCTTCGGATCAGACTGTACTAATAAAAAGAATTTACCATAGAGCAGCACTACACAAAACTAGTTTAATAAATTCCTTAATTAGACACACCAAACAAATTTATACTATAATTTCAATTTGCATTTCTCTGGCCTTACATGGCTCCTTTTATTACAAACCAATGATATAATGTACTTTCTTCCTTCCAGTTCTTCATTTCTTTAATTAAGCTACAACATCTCTTAAAAAAAACAAAAACAAAAACAAAAACAAAAAAAAAAAACCCCCAACACAAAACTAACAAATTATAGACCTCTTATGTACAAAAAGGAAGGGAAAAAAAAAAAGAAAAAAGAAAAAAAAAAAAGACAGTTTCTTAAACAAATCCAAACGAACTAATTATTACTCACGACTCTTTCGGCACCCTTTCCCTCCGGCGATACTGCAACGGTGACCGTACTACTACTAGTACTAGACTTCGTCGCGGAATCAGCGGTAGAGCCGCTGTTTCTCGATGCGTTTCTCTCGGCCGATCCGCGGGCATTCTCGGGGCTATAACTCGCCGCGGCGTTGACGACTTCGGAGGGGAAATTGAGGAGAGCCTTGGAGCCGCGCATCCTGAAGGCGGCTCTGTCGTAGGCAAGGGCGGCCTCCTCGGCGGTCTCGAAGGTGCCGAGCCAGACGCGCGTGCCGTGGCGTGCCGAGTCGCGGATTTCGGCGGCGTACTTGCCCCAAGGGCGACGCCTAACGCCTCTGTAGTGCTGCTTCTTCATGACCATGGTCCTGATCGGTTCGAGCCCCGTCGCGCTCGGCTGGTGGGACCTCTGGGCGGCTAAGAAGGGGGAGTTGAGGGACCTGGCCTCGTTGAGGACGTCGTAAATGACCATGTCTTGTGAGTCGTTCTCGTTCAGAGGAAGCTCGCTTTGAGGAGCTAAAACCATGGTTGAACTTGAACGAAATCAATCAAAGATTTTGATTTTGATTTTTTTTTTTTTAAATAAAATTTTTGTTTATGTTTTGTGTTCTGCTTTGGTTTTGGGAATAAATGGGCCAAATGTGGGCGGTAGTGGATTTTATGTAGTGGTGAGAGGAAGGTGTCGGGAAGTAGAGAGAAAAATGTGACATTTTTTAAATTTATTTTTCACTTTCTTATTAGGCAGAGCAATTGGGTTGGTTGGTGGGTGTGAAAGAAGTTTTTGCCCTTGATTTCCTTTCATATTTCCCCTTTGAAAAATACGTACATACGAATATAATTTTATATGTAATGACCAAACAATTAGTAGATAAAGTCCCTTTCTTTATCCGGGGGAGTTTATATTTTAGGCGTCAAATATTTTTCAAGGGGTTAGAATATTTGTTGTAGAACTTTCTAGATATGATCTTTCAAGAGCAAAAGGTTAAATAATCAGCCATAATTCCACTTATATTTTCTTTGATTTGCATATCTTGCTGAAAATCAGGCATGACTCAAACGTATGAAATTACAATATGAATTTTTCTATCTTTCCAAACAAAATATTCTTTCCCTTAATGTTACTCTATAGAAAGCAAGAACACATCCACAAAATAATAATAATAAATAAATAAATGAACTTTTTTTGTAGTAACCATGAGTTGAGATAATGGAACGGTGTCCTTTGGTGAAAAGGAAAGAAGCCCTTTCAATTTTTTTATTTTATTTTATCACACACGCGCACACACACACACACACACGCACACACACACACATATATATATATATATATATATATGTATATATTATGCGGTTGCCTCTAAAGGGCCACTAGCACCTGTACATGAGATTGCAAGCACTCAAATGATAGAAAGTAATGAAAATCAAAATGTTAAAAAAAAAAAAGAAAAAAAAAAAAAAAGGGAAGAACAGCTAATTCTGAGCTGGGCTTACACTTTGTCCAAACATAAAATAAAAAAACTACAGTTGCTTTCAGCAAAGCACGTAACGGAATACCTTTTGTCTGCTAGTAGAACATTATTTGCTCATTTATTTATATATTCATTACAATTGTTTATTAGTACTAGCTATAAACCAATTTCATTACCACATCTTTAATAATGGTCAGGTCATAATTTAGCTGGGGGAAAAAAAAGGAGGAGGAGGAGGAGGAGGGTGGCAATTTAGCAATTTTTAGTGAAAAAGAAGGGCAAAAGAGGAAGCCAAGGATCAAGTTGTGACGTGCTTCATGATGTCAGCACAGTTAGAATATGAAAGAGAATAATGGAAAGTAGGAGACGTTTCCTTGTGGGAAAATGATGCAACTTTTTGGAGCTTAGCATATAGAAACTTATGTCATCACGTGCGTAATATTTTATATATATATATATTTATTTACATATATACAATTTAGTCTTTATATGGGTCCCTTAAAAGTGGAACCTAGTCTATGCTTTTGACATTTCAAAGTTAATTTCTTTTGAAGTATCCTAACTAATGGACGACGAAAAAAAAAAAAAAGAAAAGGAAAAAAGACAAAGAAATTATAGCAAGAAAGGATGAGGTCCTAAGTCATGAAGACTAATGATTCACGTGGTTTGAAAAAAGTGAATATCACGAATGAATCGAAACGAAAATCATGTTTCCAATAGGAGTGTGTGTGTATATATATAAAGCACAAAAATATAAATTAACAAAAATATTTTTAATGATATCAGTATACTATCTCTATCATTAGTTTTATATTACAAATATCGTTTCAGAAAGATACCAGACACAAAACCTTACTATCTCAACTTATATATTTGTTGAGTCTAGTAAAAGTACATACATTGGATTAAAAGCATGATTAAACTTTAATTGGTCTGATGAGGAATAAGAAAAATAGGGGTTTCTTAACTAATTTTTCTTTGTAAATTAAAGAATTTTGTGTTGCACTTTAGATATTTTATATTGTGGGGGTTTATTTATTTATTAATTATTTTTTTAATTAGCAGAATTAAACCAAAGTGGAAATCATATGTCTGCTTACAAACAATAATTCATTCACTAAAAGTACGAGAAAGATGGCTTTTATCACCCAAGTCGGAACATGTCATATAGGACGTAAGACGATTATGACATTTCAACCCATGCATGAAGATTAAGACCTTAAAAATGTATTTATATGATCTTCAAATCAAATTATTGGAAGGAGGAACTTCCATCAATTACAAAACAATGATGATTATTGACCCTTTTTTTTTTTTTTTTTTTTTAATGAATGAAGAGAATAATTGATATCAAAATTAATTAGTACATCACCACTTGATTACCTAAATCTCTGTCAAATCCCCAACTCAAATATCACTAAAAAGAATGAAGATTACAAAAAGTCATAGAAACAATTCTCGAAAGTGCAAAATAATAATATTAAAAAGCAAAACAAAAAGAAAAAGCAACACACAAAAAAATAATAATAATAAATCCCCTAAAATACAAAAGCAAAAGCTTCTATTAGAAAGTAAAAATGACAGTTATCCTAAAAAATAGTACAAACACGATTTACTCCTAAAAAGAGAAGACCTCCTTGAAAACCTTTTTCCCGTAAAAAATCTTGACATTAATAATTGAAACTTTCTTTTGGAGTTCCAAATCATAAATGCTAATTAAGTATTAACTACCAACGAAGAAAGAAAAAGCAATATGATTGTAGAATTTTGCGATTGGACTTGTGAGGGTGATGTTGATTAAGTCCATTAATCTCATAAAAAGTGGCGTCAATCCCTTGGAAAGATCTAGATATCTAACTTTCACGAGTAAATAATAATAATAATAATAATTGATCTTTTTTTTTTTTTTGGTGGTATAAAAAAAAAGTAAAACATACAAACCTACTAATAACTTTGATTATAAAGGATCTTCAAGAAAAAGAATTACATTAACCCATAAATAAATCATTAAATTATAACTTTTATGTAATTGTTAATTCAAAAAAAATCTATAAACATTTATAAGTGATTATATTTTCTTATTTTTAATCGATATGAGACTCAATAAGTGGTCATGAGTTAAAGTACAACAAAGAAATAAATGATCTTTGCTCAATCAGTTTCAGCCGCTTGTAATACTTTTCATGTTTTGTAATTTATTGAATTGAAGTTTCTACTTTTCAGGTGTAAAGATTTACTGCATCCCAGCAAAAAGGTTAAATCCTTTAGAAGCACCTCAACTTGTCTACGTGTTAAAACCACGTTTTGCTTACAAGAAGAAGACGCCAAAATTTTCTTATTGACATGACGTGGAAAATCCGAGCTGAGATATTGTGAAAACGACACTGAGATGTGCTATGACAAAAGGAAAAACATAATTTTAATATATACAGGATTAAAGTAGGGGTTAACAAAAAATATATTTTTTTTGTAATTCGAGTTATCCATAACCCGACCCGCCTATTTAACTTGATCTCAGGATAATATTTAACGCATCCAAGCTGAATTTTCATTATATGAGTTTGGGTTTAATTTTTAGAAACATATCATAAATCCAACCCACCCAATGAAATTTTATTTCTTTTCAAATATATTTTAAATTTATATTAATTAATTTTTATAACCATGATTTATGTTCTAGATAATTAAATTTGCATTGTTGATGTTTAATATTTGTATTTACTATTGTAATTCCAAAAAAAAAAAAAAAAACTAAGACTTTGAACTTTTCAACTTGGTATGGAATATGTTTCTTTAATCTTAAATTTTGTCTTATATTTCTTGTTTAAAACTGCGTTTTTTTGTTTTATGTTTTCTAATAATGCTAACCCGCTCGCCCATCCAATATCCAACCCAATTCGACTTTAACTAGGTGGGTTGATTGTGTAGGTTATAACGTTTTTCAATTTCAAAATCCACCCAACTCATTCGATGTTTACCGCTAGTAATAATCTAGAAAGAAACTGAATAAGTTTTCTGATGACCCACTGAAGTTGAATTTTTCTTTTTCTTTTTTTTTTTCATGGGTCTTTCTATTATAGATACTCTTTGTCGGTCGTGCTTGTTTTTTATTGTTGGATCCGGTCAAAATCACTTTAAAATTGATTAAAAAAAATGTAGAACAGACAGTTTCTAATATAAAAACTTATGGTTAAAAACATAAATTTACCAGTTTATTATGTTTTCATTAAATGTCGTAGAAATCTCCTTTTTAACATTGCTCGGTGCTCACTAGGTTATGTTGATAATCTGTATCTGCAGCAAGTAGGAAGACAACGTAAAATAAAAGGAATAAAAAGAAAGACAGGTTTGCTTTTAATGAGAAAAAATTAATAATGAAACTTGAAGTGTATCTCCTGAGCCCCTGTTTTGATCACCATTTTAAACTTACAATTCAAATAATAAATTTAAGTTTTTATATAACACTATATATGATTTATTTTTTTTTTTTTTTCGGAATGGTGGGGTTATAATGGTGAACCAAACAGGGATCAAATATAAATAAAAATTCAGCTAATTGTAAAGTCAGGTAGATCTGAGATAAATATTAAAATTTTAAGATAGTTCTAGAGTCAGATTTGAGCAAAATACTGATTCAATCGGCCTTGTATTAGGAAATTACTAGCTAGGAAAAAATTGAAATATTCAATAGAAATTAGTGTTTTGTGCCCGAGGAGAGAAACTTGTTACTGACTATTAACTCATGAAATATTTACTCTTTTTTTTTTTCTTTTCTCTCTCTCTCTCTCTCTGTTTTTTTTTTTTTTTGGTGCTGAGAATGTTTACTTGTCTATTGTATTGTGAAAAAAAAAAAAAAAAAAAAAAAAAACAACAACAACAACAACATCATAATGGTTTCTCTAGGAGAATAATAAATGAAAAAGAACAAAAACGTGCAACTCATTCCAAAACGACACGTGTTTACATGTTTTATTTATTTATTTAAGTTTTCACTATGAAAATGACATGTGTTTCCTTTACTTAAAGTTATTGTAAGTATGAAACAAAAAAAATGAAGAGACATATTGTCTTCTGAAAAAAAAAAAAAAAAAAAAAAAAAACCCCTCAATTGTCGTTTAAGCAAAAAGACACGTCGTTGATTGAAGAGTAGATTTTTTTTTTTTTTTTTTTTTTAAATAACAAACACGTTTAGAAGTTTGCTGTCTCTCAGTCCAAAAAACGATCTGACGTTTTAGTAAAGTTTTCCTGTCGCTTGTGGATATTAACCATATGTCGTTTTGACCGTAAAGTTTTATGCTGTCTATGTTCACGAATCAACCAACCGCGTCCCTTTAGGTTGGTGTAAATTTCGTCGTCGTTCGATATAAACAACGTGTGTGTGTGTTTGTGTGTTTTTTTTTTTTTTTTTTTTTAAGGATTTAATTTTTTTGTGGATACTAACCGTATGTCGTTTTGACTTTGTGTGTGTGTGTGTGTGTGGAAAGAGGTAATCTGATAGGCTAGCACATCTTAATAAGATTAGTACCTACTAACTATCCAATCTTTCAAATAGCCTCAATACTCAAATATTTTTGAAAATTAATATATAAACAAATAAAATTTACATCGAATCAAAATAACGACTCTAGAGAGAGAACCCAAAACAAGCAACCAACAAAATGAAAACAATAATGAAACAACAAAGTAAAACCAATCACCTAATCCAATCAGATAAAAACTCCAATTAGTGCTCAATCCAACAATATCACCCATAGTTAAAATATGATCTCCCCCTAAAAGAAAGGCTTCTTAAAAACCTTTACCGTTAAAACTCAGTAAGGAAACTGCATGATCTTTATTAAAACTAAAGACTAAGGGAACTACGAACGAAATCTGTAAGAAGTCAGATCTTGTATGTTTGAAAAGATAAGTATAACAAAAAGAGAGAGCGTCAAAACCACCATGTTACTTCCTATAGTCTATAAGTGTCACCCGATACTAATTTGTCCGCTACTTGGCCGCTATTTGGTTTCCTTCTCTGTAAATGTGCGAAACCTGAAAATCCATTGTCTGCCTACGTTTGAGAGCCAATAATCATCTTACCTTGTATTTCCACAAAACATCCGTACGAGATTTCAAAGTATCTACACTATTAAGTGGAATCGCTTCCAATCCAGAGCCTGCTCCAACCGAAACAAAAGGCAAAATGTATAGCATTGACGACAATGTCGAGAAATTCAACCTCAAAAGCATAGGCTAGACCAATCGGGACCAATAAATAAATAAATAAATAAAAATAAAAAAACAACCTTTACAGTAAGTTATGAAAATTCCTCCACAAGCTACTAGGCTAGGATTGCCATTTGTCTCTCTATCCTATTTTTCTCCTGTTTGGACCAAAAATACAGATCTTAGGCCCAAAAATATATTTGTTATACCTTCTAGAGGCCAAGGGTTTCCCTCTGTTTGGGCTGCTGGCCCTTTCATGGACCTCATTTATTTACATAGAGACATTACACACGTGCCTATATGTATAGAATTGGCTATAAGTTAACTATAGGAGTGACTCAATCTAAACGATCTTTTAATTGGAAAAAAAAAAAAAAAAGATTACCCTAATTATCTTACCCGTTAGTTACATGGTGGTAGACTTCTTTTGTTGGAAGTAATTCCTTCATAACCAAATTTTACTTGTATCATGAATGACCATAATAGGGTGACGTTTGGATTTGAAAGGGCTCAGATTTGATCTCGTATCGTATTAAATTTATTTTTATCTGTTATAGATATATGAATATTAAGAGTGTGTTACAAAATTAAAGTGAAACGAGAATTTTCATTGTTGTTGGGATCATTAGCCTCAAAGTTTAGATTTGCTGTCTTATTGGATGTCTCTAATTAAATTTTGATGGCTAAGTGAATTACTTAAGTATTTTTTGCATTAAGCTCCTATGTCGGTTTGTTAAATTTAAACATCATGACAAATAAAGGTGAAAGAACAGCCAATAAGATAAGAAAATAAGGATAATATACATGAACTCCCGGGTATCGATATTTTGATAAGTTCTTATTTTGACCTATATTTTGCATCTATCTTTTATATTCCCTTCAAAAATGATGTGCGACTTACCCAAAACACAGCTGGCCCAGAGTTAGCTAAATCTGAGCTCAACCCAAGTAATAAGCAAAAAATTCAAACCAATAATAATGGTGACCCACAAATAATGCTGTTAGGTAATTCCACTCATACTTACCTTACTCAGTTACTAATTTTATATCATATTGTATTTGGTTAAATATAGGGCAAAATACATTTTCCTTTGTCTTCATCATTTCATTATTCCTCTGCCTTCTCCAACACTAAAACCAACTAACACCAGCACCAAACCAACTTTGCAACTTGTCTTAGCTTTGGCCTCTCACTTTAAAGAAAAGAAAACAAAGATAAATTTCAAATAAAATAAAATAAAATCCTTGGAGTAATCATTTCACGTCAGATCTGTTTGAGCTAAAGTGGGCAATAGCTGTTGCAGGTTGTTAAAACCTACACATTTCCCTTCCACAATTCAAATGTCTACTTTTCTTTTTCTTTTTCTTTTTCTTTTTTTTTTTCCCCTCATCTTTATATTTATGCATATTTTTTCCCACTCCTAATCAGAAATTTTGGCCTAGCTAGTTGGAGAGAATGATAACAGCTAGATTCATCAAATGTGTGACGGTGGGAGATGGTGCTGTTGGAAAAACTTGCATGCTCATTTCCTACACAAGCAATACATTTCCCTCGGTATTTTTATTTTTATTTTATTTTATAATCATTTACTGAACATTTCATGTATTAAGTAGGGATTATGATCATATATATTATACACATATTACTTATGTTATTTATTTTTTTCAAAAAAAAAAATTGTAGGATTATGTTCCAACGGTGTTTGACAATTTCAGCGCCAATGTGGTGGTGGATGGCTGTACTGTGAACCTCGGCCTATGGGATACTGCAGGTAATATATGTCTTCTCCTTATGGACGGGTTTACAGTTCGATACTTCATTATTCCATTTTAAGATTCCTACCTGATTAATAGATTATGCAGCGTTAGGTTTGTGATAGTAGGAGTGAAAGGTCTAAAAGAAAATACTAAAATTAAGTCAGACGCATTTCCTGTTACATTGGTGGGTTATGAGATTTCTATTACAGATAGAGACGAAAACATGATAACACATGTATTTACTAAGGTGGTGTTTGTTTGAACTCAAATATTTATAGGGCAGGAAGATTACAACAGGCTAAGGCCCCTGAGTTACAGAGGAGCAGATGTGTTTCTGTTGGCCTTCTCTCTGGTTAGCAGGGCCAGTTTTGAGAATATTTCCAAAAAGGTCAGTTAATTCCTTTCATTTTCTACCTGCCTTTTTCTTTTGAAAAATGACCCTCAACTAACTGATAACTTTGATATCTAATTTTTGGGTTGTTCATGGTTGACAGTGGATTCCTGAGCTCCGGCATTATGCCCCCAACGTGCCAATTGTGCTTGTGGGAACCAAACTTGGTATACTCATATATATATAGATACACACGCACACATAAACAATTCAAACATAGGACACATAAATTTACTACTAGATAATATCTGTAACCACAACTAAATAATAATATTGTTATTGTTAGTTTATCAATTTTACCTCTCCCAAAAACTTAAGTTGTTACTTTTATATCATAATAATTTATTAATTTCTCTAGAAGTTTAAGTTATTAAAACGTGAGTTCGTAATAAATTGTATTTTAAGGGTTTTAATAGGACCATACCATTTTTAACGCGTGTTATCTTCAACAAAAAAAAAAAAGTTGAAGTGCTAAGTTGGATTATTTTAGTGCAGATCTGAGAGATGACAAGCAATACCTGATTGACCATCCCGGGGTAACACCAATAACAACCGCCCAGGTATGTCACCAGTTAATGGAATCAATTTATTATAACCTGACTTTCACAACAATATATATCTTTATAATTGAGAACTGCATATAAATAAATGTGTATATATATATAGATAGATAGCTATGTATAATATGTATAGTTTTGATCATGATCTTGTTCTGCTGAGTTTTAACGAATTACAAAATGCCGATCAGGGAGAGGAATTGAAAAAGATGATTGGTGCTGTCGTTTACATAGAATGCAGCTCCAAGACTCAGCAGGTATATTATTTATATATATATATATATATACATATACATACATACATAAATACATATATGGAAGTTTTTGAACCATTATTTCTCTGGTCCTTCTCTTATAAGAGGCTATTTTTCTCTCATAATTTTTCTACGTTTTTTCTTTTTTATAAGGTTGCTAGGGACAGAAATTTCTACATTTTTTCTTTTACTTTTACATACAGTTGAGTTATATTGGAAAATTCACCGAAATTCACAGAAAATAAATAAACTACATGGTTATCAACTCATATATGTAAAATCTCAATTTTGTTGATCGTAAACGGCTTGTTCTGAATTCTGATAATTTTTTCTTAATTATTTCAGAATGTGAAGGTTGTCTTTGATGCTGCTATAAAGGTGGTTTTGAGGCCTCCAAAGCCAAAGAAAAAGCAAAGCAAGCAAAGATCTTGTTCTTTCCTCTAAAAGAAGTTAGAGGATATGTTTATATAATTCCCATTTTGTTTTCTAATTATAAATATAAATTGTCTTATCTTTGGTTCGCATGTCACAGAAATGTGTTCTTACTCCCTTTTTTTTTTTTTTTTTTTTTCTTCTTCGTCCTCCCTTCCTGTGTAATGGTATAAAAACCAAGATATAATCTTCCAAAACAAAACAAAACGAAGATCTAATTACCTTATTTTACTAAGATCGCTTATTGAAAATCCACAGAGAACATAATTTTCATTTCGCTTAATTGTAATGCCTTAACTTGTAGCCTCTTAGAGTAATTGTTTATGAATATAGCAACGTTATTAAAACTAGTTCACTCTTGTCTAATACAAAAATCTACTATATATTAATCCTAGATACCGATAATAATTTTTTGACATCAACTAGATATGTGGCAGGTGATCATCTAGTATTTTTCTAGCTAATCAATATTGGAATTATTATGATTGCATATATAATTTAACACATACAACATCATAAAATATAAAATTCAAATCCCAACACCTTAAATTTATACATATATTGGAGTTATAATAACGTACATGCCCAAGCGCGGCGCTTGTCCATCATTTTTTTTTTCCAATTAGGAAACAATAAATAACAATCAGAGATGAACCCAGAAAAGATCTAGTGGGGACATGGTCCTTTTTTTTTTTTTTTTTTTTTTTTTTTTTTTGAACTTTTTAAACAACCAACATATTTATAAATTTTTTACATAATTGCATCTTAAATGCTTCCACTTACTTTTATTAAATATAAACGTTACTTCTACATATTGAAAATCTTTTTTATTGGTCCCACATTTCTCTTTAAATTTTAACTTCAGTTTTATTATTATCTATATCTTTCTTTATGTAGTTCTTAAGGCTATGTATGGTAGGAGGGATGGAGAGAGTTAGAGGGATGGAGAATGTGAATGATGGAGAGGATTGTAGGAATCCCTCATGTTGTTTGGTAAGAGAGAGTGAGAGTTAAAAGGATAAATGATAGTTTTTTTAACTAATTACTAAATTGTCCATTTATTATTATTGCTTTTTAATAAAATGAGAATAAAATTACCTTTTCAATTGAAAATTAGAGGGAGAACTTGCATCCTTCCATCCTTCCATTAATGGAAGGATGCATTTTGATGGGCCCAGAGGGAGAGAGTCTCCCTTCACCTCTCCTCTCCCTTCTTATTTCCTTCCAACCAAACAATAGAAGAAAGCTCTCCCTCCACCCCTCTCCTTCCCTCCATCTCTCCCTCCAACCAAACACACTCTAAAACTTACCTGAACTTTATATTTCTACTTACATATATTGTGTTGGATTTAATTCAAAATTTTTGTTTGCTCAGCTTTGTTTGTTTATTAAGTATCCCAACCGAACTAAATTTATGGATCTGTTACTAAATCAACAATTGAAAATTTTTTCCATGCTGATCTAGAAATGCGAATGTGGTGATCAGGAATTATGATTCAAAAATTAAAGTGAAACTGAGATTAGTAAAAATCAATTAAGAAACAGTATCAAATTCATTCCTTAAATCATATCGTGGAGCAACTATAGAATCTTTTTTCGTTTTTAAAAGAATTTAACTTGTTTGATGGATTGATCATAGAACATTATCTTGGTTTTATTTACTTCAAGTACTGACTGCAGATCATTGTGTTCTTTCCAATCAAGAAAGGGCAAAAAAAAAAAAAAAAAAAAGTACTGACTGCAGAATATCCTATCTCTTCACAACTTTTCAAATTCGTAGAGGTCAGAAAGCAGTACCAATCAATTTCAAATGTGTTTGTCGATGGAAATATAATAATTTACATCAAAATTCAAAAATGTTTGATCTATTAATTCTTATGTTCCAACGAAACTTATTCCTTGGAAATTGAGTGGAAAATCTACCTTTGTAACCAATATGTAACGATATTTAGTCAACAAAAAAATTAATTGATATAAAAAATAATAGAGAAAGCGGAGTTAAATTTTTTTTTCTTGGGTGTAAATTAATCTAAAGTTTTGAACTAAACTAGTTGCAATTGTCTTTTTTTTAAAAAAATATTCTCTTTTGCCTTTTTTTAATGTAATTAGACCTTAATTTTCTTCTATTAATTAAATGAACCCAGTTTTAAATTGAGTTCAATTTACTTTTTTAAAGTGTAATCGAGTCCGTAAATTCATGAATTTGGATAGTACTGTAGTTGATTTTTGATCAATTTGATATTTGAAACTTGAATGTGAGTAAACTTAAAAGGCAAAATATAGTTATAATTGAAAGATTTTTTTTTTAAAATTATGAAATATGAGTACACTTAAAAGTAAAATTTTATCCAAGTTCAAAAAAAAGAAAGTAAAATTTAAGGAAAATAGAAAATTTTGAACAATTATACATATGTAACAAAAACTAAAATTAAAAAAAATTCAAGGGGAGAGGGATTAGAAAGAAAAATTGTAAAAAAATTATTTAGGAGTCATAGTCTAAACGTCTCGCTTAAATGGAGGAAGCTGCCCCTCATGGACCTTAATTTTAGTTTCAACTTTTGTGCACTAATTTATAATAAAAATAAGAGATGGGCTTAATTACACAGTTGTTTCCTAAATTTATCATACACTTGCAATTTTCCATTAAACTTAATTTTTAATAATTTACACTTTAAACTGACAAACTTATAGTAAATCACCTCCATTGATACTTGTGTTAAATTTTTAATGAAAATTGACATGTCACTTGCTAATTAAGATCATGAAAGTTCTTTTTTTTTTTTTTTTTTTTTCAATCATTGTTAACCCAAATTCATATCTGTGTTTTAAAATAATTAATTCAAAAGTTTTCTATTTGATAAAACGAAAATAAATATAAATTTGAATTAAATTATAGAAAAAATTACCATTCATGTCATAAATTAACCTTCTATGTGTAAGTCATATATCAATTTCAAAAAAAAAAATTCAATTTTGTTATCAATGAGCATGGTTTATTAAAGAATTGTAAATTCAAATTGAAAATTGTGAAAATTAAAAGTTCAAAAAGCAAATTAAAACTGCCTTATGAGTTTAGAGACAACAATGTAAAAATGCATCAAGAAAAAAATGACAATTTAAGGTCAGGTGGTGATTATTATTATTATATATATATATATATATATTTTTTTTTTGAAATGGGATTAAAATTGGTATAAAAAAAAATTAGAATTAAAAGTTGGAACCCACTACTCGGTACCTTTTGAGTTCTGACCTTGTAGCTGTCCTATATTCGTTAGAATATGTGAAATAATTAACTATGCCAATGCATGTCCTTTGGAATTGTTACCTTTAGGATATCTGCCTTGTACCTTTTTAATTATGTATGGACTTATTCCTAGATTCCTCAAACACTTGGAATGTATGCACTTGATGAGTGGTTTCATTATGCAAAAGCGCTTAAGCTCGAATCTTTTTCTAATGAGTTTTTTTATTCCTTTTAAAAAATAAAAACTAATTATAATGAGCTTTTTTTTTCCCAGCATCACCCCTAATATTTGTTTTTCTTTTCAACTATTTTAGCATCCCAATACTAAGTATACAGGTGGTAACTCGAGCTTAATTTATTTTGATTTTTGGAGTACTAAAAAATAGGTTTAATTGTTGCATAGTTATAAGCGAGTCAACATTGCAAACTAATTAATCCAATTTGAGTGAAAGCACCTATTAAAAAGTTAGGTCATTTTCAATTTCCCAAGAGGATGTAGCCATGATTCCCGCTTGGGAATAAATGCACAATTAATTTATGTTTAATTTTTCTTGATTTATAGAATTATTTGGTGTAAGTTGATTTGCCAAAAGAAATAAGAAATAAAGAAATAAAGGGGGGAAAAATAAAAAACCGATGACATCTGAAAAATAATATGCTGTCGATCTTGTTGACCTTCTTCCTTCTACACGAAATATTTGTGCTCGTCAGTCCAAAAACAAAAATAGTAGTATACATTGACGGAGATAATTCCAATATTATCAGTTGTCTAGTGGAATCCACCACCTTAAAAATTATTTACTCTTTTTTTTTTTTAACGACTTAAAATATATTCAAATCCATATAATTTTTTCTCTTTTTCAATAAGTAAAATCAAGCCTTAGCATTTTAGACATAATTAAGTAAAGACCGCCAATATAGAATTATATACATTTCCATTATCTTCACAGCAACCACAAAACTCGAATACAAAAAAAAAAAAAAAAAAAATAGACACTTTCACTAGATTCTCCAACTTTTACTCAAAATTTTCAGTGCCAAATTCATATACATTATATTTCTAAGCATGTTTTGTTATTCAAAGCCTCAACAGAGGTTTTTTTTATTTATTTATTTTAAATGTAGAGATTATATATAATTATTTAATGGGTGAAGCATGTGCAACCAAATTGAAGCATTTAAGTAGATCATGTTGGTGAATTTACTGCATGCACGCTAGCATTTAGTGATCATCGCCTGCTGTTGGCGCAATTTTTGCTAAGACACACATACGCAATATATATATATATATATATTTCATGTTACATTTTTTTAGATTATTTCTACATTTATTATAATCATGTGCAACTTCAACATATAGAAAAATAATATTAATAAACTAGTCAGACTATTCTTGCTTCCATTCGGGGTTATATCGAAGTTAACATGAATGTTAATTAATACACCAGAATCAGTAAGATTTTCTATATATAATTAGCTCCTCCCTAACTTATCCTATAGCTAGAATGAGGTTAAATATCGTGAATAACAATTTCAATCGAGGGGTATGTTGTTTTTAGGTCGGATAATTGACCGCGAAGTATTTAGCACAATAAGGTTCAACTTGAAATTAAAAAAAAAAAAGAAGTATATATAGTTAATTTTCTTTTGCTAGTTTAAAAAATAATAATTTTTTAGCCTTCAAATATGTGATTTGAGATGTGTACGTACAAACCCTTTCTGGAAAAAAAAAAAAAAAAAAAAGAAGATTGAGTAAAAAATTATTTAAAAGAAAAGATCTTATAATATCCTTAAGCATAAAATCTCCAAAATCAAGAAAGAAAAATAACCAAAACACATAAAGAAAGAATGAAGCTTAATAACATATTCAATGATGAAAAGAATCATCACATTCAATCTAGTATCTACACATGAAGCAAGATTGCATCATATATATATGATACACACACTGGCCTAATGCAGAAGTTATAAAAATATAGCATATATATGCATTAGGGAATTTGAACAAAAACCTCAAAATAAAATGGAAGGAAAAAAATAAAGGAAAAGAAAAAATCCAAAAATGTACAAATTGTTGAGTTAATATATTCCATTAATCGTGCAGAGAGAGTGGTAGGAAGAGAGAGGGAACAAGACTGATAAAAGGAAAAGGACACTAAAATTGGGAAGAAAGTTAATAAATACCAATATTGGACTAAACATATAGTACGTAGAAAGAATATATATATATATATATATATATATCTAGTACTACTACAAACCAAAGATTTAAATGCGAGGAGTGGGTATTGGGGCATTGCAAAAAGGACACACACGTTTGCAAACTTGACTAGAAATTAATAAAGCCAAAGTGAAAAAAGAAAAAGAAAAAAAAAAAAAAGAATCTAAATTAGCTTTTCCACTCTTGTAAAACTAGTAGTAGCACTTACAGGTCTACTTCGGTTGCCATATTATTATTTCATTTCATGGGTTCGATCGGGTTTCACAGTTTCCCTGCAGACTGATCATCTGCCCTATTGCCCCAGACACGAACACATTTACACGTACACACACACACACACACACACACACATATATATGTATATGTTTGTGTGTGTGTGTCTGTGTATGGTCCCGTTTCAAATAATAATTCATTGGTGTAGATATTGTGTCGAATTTTGAAGGCCTTGTGTTACTCTTAACGTTTTCGGTTTTTCCTTTTAGGATCAGTTTGGATTCATCGACAAATACAATTCCTAGACAGAATAAGTGTAATAATTAATTTGAAGTTTCTTTTTTTTTTTGTTAATAATGTTTTCCAGGAAAAGGGATCTTAAAAATCTAAGGATGATTGCCTAGAAAATTGCCTATAGATTTAATACTAAAGATCGATATTGTGTAACATAATAGGTAATCAAAAAAATTAAGCTTCCTAGACTTAATTTACAAAGTGATTGGTCAATTTTAGCGAGTAAAGATATGTTTCATGAAAAATTTTATCACAAACGTCATAATTGCATTCATGTCTCAAAACTCTTTATGCTCCATAAAATTAAAGTGAATATTCTATCCCGATGTCTTATCCTCAATATTTTTGTGTTTTACTTTCATGATGTTTCATGGAACTTCTTTTTCATAAAGTGTATATTTTTCATTTATGAAATAGGCTAGTAAAAGAAATTTAAGCCTAACCATATATCCTTGATAGTCGATTTAACTCACTTATATGTCCCTTAGTAGCTAAGTTACAAAAAAGAATGCAGCTACGAAAAAATGATTAAATATATCTTTTACCGACTAAGAAAAATCAGGAAAAGAAGTTCTAAAAAAAGGGCAATATAACGGAGCCTTATAAAAAATTAAGAGAATGAAAACTTTGAAGCAGACGGTGAACTCAATAATCGTATGTTTATTTAAAAAGATATAATAATTGTCATTTCAAGTTCTCAAAAAAAAATAATAATAATAATAACGAAGCTTAATATTTTGATTAAACAAATTAAACAAAGATCTTGAAGAAAAAAACACTTCTTACAAACTCAAGGCTTGGAAGGAGAAGAATTTTAATTTAAGACTCTCTTAACGATTTCTCTTTGATGGCTTCTTTTTCATTATGTTTTCTTTTGACTTTTTTTTTTCTTTTTTATATTTTGCACTCTCGGACTTTTTATTTTAGGTTTGTAAGATATTTTTTCATCTTTTAATAAAATTTTAATTAATTGAAGTGATCATATTAACACTACATTAGTTAAAGACGTTTTGAGTAAGAGAAGGAGATGACGAGTAAAAGATTAATATATGGGAGAATAAGAGGATTTGAATAATATATACATACATACATACATATATATATATATACAGGAGATTGATGATGAGAATTGGGGTCATGTCACCCAGAGAAGGCAGAGTTGGGTGTGAGCTAGTTTACATGTCGGAATCGCACCGACACCTCTTAGACGAAGCATTTATTTACACTCTCTCTCACTCTATCGTCTCGCACGGGGAGTTGGACAAATCTTAGGCTCACTATTACACCACAAGGATATAGTCGACACTTAACAGATATATATATATATATGTGTGTGTGTGTGTGTGTGTGTACATCAGGAGTTTTTTTGGTTCTCTTTACTCAATGTGAAACTTCGTTGGAGTGACTAATATTACGGATATAAAATTAAAGAGAAACCGATGTTATTACGTTTGGAAATTTATGAGACAAAACATTATAAGGATTATAATTTGGATGAAATTTTTGTAATTAATACTTTTTTATTAAAAAAAATGGAAACAATCCTTATAAACCTAAACCATATAAAACATCTAAAAATGAAAACGAAAAGTGCAACCTAGAAAAATTAAAAATAAAAAGAAAGCTGTAAAAGAGCAAAATGCGATAAAACATAATTAATTTTCAATTAAAAAACCCTCCATACTTCGAATTCTAGTTTTATACTTGTTTTGTCTCCGAGTTTGTAGACATATTATCTTTTTTTTTTTTTTTCTTTAACTGGTAAAGTGTAATCAATTTATTCCAAGAACCTGGTATACAATCTTCATTTCTTTCTAAATAATAATGGTCGTTAACCATCAAGACATTTTGCTGCTTCAATCTTAACTCAAATTTTAGATGAATCGATATGTCATCGTCTTTTATACATCTACTTAAAATTATCTTGGTTTATTCATCTCCTATCTAGTATCTCATTGATAAACTTATAGAAAAGACCATGATACTTACCTTTAAATTGATACCTCTAAATTACGTAATAAAAAACCTTAGTAAAAAATTTGACACAAAGGATTAGTTACTTGATATTTTAAGTACTAATCCCGTTTGGACTTGTATATCAGTTCCTCCACCACAACATCATTTAGAATAAAGTAATTAACCCACGTTCAACGCCTGTTGGTTGATGATTTACCAAAAAAAAAAAAAAAAAACGCCTGTTGGTTGATGAGGACATTACACATATAAAACAATATATACATACATATATATATATATATATATATGCATCTAGCTAGCCTTAGGGTGTGCAGGCGTCATCTAGACGTCCATTTTGTGTCATCATGTATCTTATGGACCTATCGTAATTAACACAAAAAATGCGCCAAAATGCCACATGAAGATGAACCTTAGGTACTTGACCAACTCTTCACAACAACGTGTATATGATACTGCATGCACTATCCATAAAAATATAAAGACTAAAGTGAAATCAAATGTTGATCATCATCACCACGCTCCTAATTGATCATATTAAGGGCTTGCTTGACAGGTTTTTTATAAACTATTTTGACTTCATGAGTCTAAAAGTTATTTCTGAAACTGCTTGCATAATTTATCACAAGAGCTTCAAGTATCTACCAAGAAAATATGGCTTTTAGGGGAAATATTTTTATGTTGATAGATTTTAAAACTTGTATTGAAGTTTAAGTTAGACATTATCATAAATTGAATTTCATACTAATATTTTTATTAATTATTAGAAAACATTAAAGTGGTTTTGACTTCATAAGCTCTTCTAAATACAAAGTTTTCAGTATAACAGCTTTATTTCTGTTATTTTATTGACTAAAAGTAAAAGCAGAAACTATGTCAAATAGGTTTGAAGTAGGTCTTAATTAGCTAATTAGTCTTATTGAGGGTTATGCACCGCCAGCTTCCATTTAGATACTCAATTTTCCCTTTGATTGGTTGTATCATTTATGCCATATACGGATTCAAACCTAGTCGAGTTTTCTCCTTCTTCATTTTTCCTGCTCCAATTTTGCACAAATCAAGAATTTATTAAAAGTCTATTATATTGCTTTAATTTGTTAAACCGTGAATTACAATTCGCTTTTGAGATCTGAGAAGAACCTAGAAGTAATTGTTCAAAGAAATAATACAAATGAATAATAAAAGAAAACATTAAATAGAGACCCTCGAGTCAATCCAAAATTAGCTATTGCTATCTAGCCTTTTTTTTTTTTTTTTTCCCGTACTTTCCCCCAAAAAATAACCAAAAATTTCGCCATTACTATCCCACGACTCCCACCACCGCTTTTCCAATCAAAAAAACCCTACATTGCCCTTTCTTGACTTTCAAACTCTCTCTCTCTCTCTCTCTCTCTCTCTCGCTATTTATTCCTGCAACAACCTTTCCCATTAGAATATTACAACACTTATTTCTACTCTCCTTCCCTCTTCCATTAATACACTGCAAGCAAACCAAGCAAGCAAGAGAATCCCTCTCCATAGAAATCTGAAAAAATAAAATAAAAAAAATGAAATGAAAAAGAAAGAGACAAACTGATCAGAAACAACCCCCCCACTTCTCAATCTAAAAAAGCTATATATAAAACTCCTCTCTCTCTCTCTCTCTCTATCTTTGTTTCTCTCTCTAGCATAATTAAGAGCTTTCTCTGTCACCTTTCTGATGAAGATTCTAAATAAGCCCTAGCAGGTACTCCTTTCCAAGTTCCCTTTGCTTCTCGTCCGGGGGAGGGTGGAGAGGAAATTTGGCTTAATTTGTAATATTTGTATATGTTATGGTGTGTGTTACTTTTGAGTAGGGCACAAGTATTTCAGATTTAATGCTAAAGTCTATAAAGCAAGGCATGGGCGGATAGTACTACTATTCCTCTCTCTCTCTCTCTCTCTCTCTCTTTTTTATTTATATAATTTAATTTGGTTTCCTTTTTCGTTGTTCTTTTTCACAGGCGATTCCTGTTGTGGGTTTTGTCCATTTTATATAATAATCAAATCGAAACGAATTTCTGTGAATTTCTCGTAACAATTTTTTTGCTTAATTTATTCGGGAGATGGGAGCAAGGGTCAAGGGGGGTACTGTTAAATTAAAAAAATAAATATTTTGTATTTATATTTATATTAATAAAAAGGAAAAGGAACTGATCGCAAAGGTAGGTGAGGAGGCTAGCTATTTATAAGAAGTAGTGATGGGGTTATTGTCTGGCTAGAGGATTATTATTATATCAGTGTACCAAAAACAAGAGCAACAAAACGGTTACATCTCGATGTTTTCTCTTTTGTTTGGCTACTTTAATATCTAAGATCAGTTTTCTGATCAGCTTCTTCTTCTTCTTCACCATCATCATCATCATCATCATCAAGAACAACATCATCATCATGGCTTCCTCAAACAGACACTGGCCCAGCATGTTCAAGTCCAAGCCTTGCAATCCCCACCACCACCACCACCAATGGCAACACGACATCAACCAGTCTCTCATCTCAAGTTCCTGCCACCGTACTCCTTACTCTTCAGGTAACAGTCGTGATGTCTTGGATCACCTACTGATTCTTTCACCACCATGTGTTATGTGCGATCATGACCGAATACTTTTTCATATACAACAAAACTAACACAATCACTACATGTTTCTTGGATTTATATCAGTTACGGGGTGCGAAGAGCGGAGCCCCGAGCCGAAGCCGAGATGGAATCCGAAACCGGAGCAGATTAGGATCCTGGAAGCGATCTTCAACTCGGGGATGGTGAACCCGCCGAGGGACGAGATAAGGAAGATCAGAGCCCAATTGCAGGAGTACGGCCAAGTGGGCGACGCCAACGTCTTTTACTGGTTCCAGAACCGGAAATCCAGAAGCAAACACAAGCTCCGACACCTCCAAAATTCCAAACAACAACACTTCCATAATACTCACCAAAACCCTCCTAACTCCAATATCACCCCCACAACCACCGCCACTACTCCTCCTCCTCCTCCTATAGCTCCGTCCTCATCATCTTCTTCGTCCGAGAAATCGTCTCCAAAAGTACCAAACGGATCGCCGGTCTTCTCGATAGGCTTCACCGAAGCCCTAAACTCTCCGACCGCTTCGGTCAACCAGAATAATACCTTCTTCCAGACCAACAGTAGTTCTATTACTGCTGGTCATCATCACCATCATCATCATCAGGACCAGTTTCTTGGCCGAGCCCTTTTTCTTCCCGGTTCATCAGTCCAGTACTACTACTGCTTCATCAGGTTTCGGCTCTCAAGGGTTTTGCTTCCCTGAGCTCATGCCCAGCGCGGTTCATCAGGATCATCATGTCATGCCTGATCATTTTCAACAGCATAACGTCGGGCCGTGTACAAGCCTCTTGCTGAGCGAGATCATGAACCATCATGGGGCTTCAAAGAAAGGTCAAATTCATCATGATCATCATGATCATGTTCAGCATCTTGAAGCAGGAAAACTGCAACTGAATTATACTCTTTCGGCGGCGGCGGCGGCGGCGACTAGTTCTCCGGCCACTACTTCTCTCACTACGGCCGCTACTACTACTGATGTGTCTTCAATGTCACAAGGGAATCAAATCCAAGGTAAGTTATTAATTAATTTTGTAACTAATAATTGATTAAAAGAATTTATCTGATGAAACAGAAAGTGGAATTGGAATTTTGTCTTGATGTGCATCATGTATGTGTAATGACATTTATGTGTACACACTAAATCATATAGGGACAGACAACACATTATTACGTGTGATATCATTACCTTTTCACGAATTAGCAATTAATCCCTGCCCGGTTTTATTTTCAAAAAAAAAAAAAAAAAAAAAAAAAGAGTTCTGCCCGGTTTCGAAAGCGCGTGGCTCCACTCGCGTACAAGGTTGTAATCGTGACAACATTTACAGATTATTGTTGTTAATTCTCAGCATAAACTTGATTTGTAGAATGAATCAAAGAGCGAGGGCAAAATTGTCAGTCCATGTTTGATCAACAGGGCTTGCGAGGGATCTGATGTGTGGATGGACGTGTGCATGGCTTTGGTGCTCTAGATAATATTAGATACTATAAGTGTACTACTGCTCCATTGATTGACTAGCTACTGCGTTGTTTGTTTGGTTTGGAGTCACATATATATATATATGTATTATATAAATTTATATGTGTATAGTGTATGTGTACGATCATAATTGTTGTGATTATAGGGTATGGCGGTGGTAAGTGTGTATTAATATATAGATGTACTTTAGTAAATGTACGACGTACTGTGAACGCAGGTGTTGGAGAACACGGATCATCCGGTGTGGGGCCCAACGGAGCGGGTGCTAAAACGACGGTGTTCATAAACGACGTGGCGTTTGAGGTGCCGGTGGGGCCGTTCAACGTGAGGGAGGCGTTTGGGGAGGAGGCCGTGCTCATTCACTCCTACGGTCAGCCCGTTCTCACCAATGAGTGGGGTGTTACCCTTCACTCCCTCCAGCACGGTGCTTTTATTATCTAGTAAGCTCATGTCCATAATCCTTTTTTCTAACATTATAATTTATTTCTTTTTAATTATGTGTTACATATGATTTTTCTTCTTTTTTTCACTAGACAGGATATTTCACAACTCAAATTTTAACCCCCAAAAAAAAAGTTTGATGTTAGATTGAATTGTGGTTAATTTATTTGTTTTTAGTGTTGATCTAACGTCTAAACCCTAGACCCCCCTTTTAGGAATTTATTGACTGATCTTTTTTTTTTTTTTGTTCGGTTGCAGATTTAGGAGCTTGGAATATATATATATATATCTAGCTAGCTAGGAGAAAAACACACGCAGGCTGTGGTTAATCAAATTAACTATATTTCTGCTCTATCGATCTCTTTTAGTTTGGATTAGGGCTTCAGTGATGACTTGTTATGTTAGGCAATATTTCAAAATTTGGTGGGACTTATATTACATATGTACTCTCTTTTCCGTTGTTAATTAGAGAAAAAAATGTATTAAAAAAAAAAATCTTTATGTGCTACCGCTATTATTATATGTTTATATATATTTTTAACTCTCAAACAAGGAGAAGTTTGAAGTTATTTACTAACAAATAAAAACTGTAATCAAGGTCGACGTATAAAGTGGTAAAAGGTGTAGTTGCATATGTGTACACATGTGAATCCGTGAACAAAGCGATCGAGATCGTGATATCATCGTATATATATATACACATACGTATATATATATATATTATCCTTTTAATAATATATATATATATATGTATGTATGTATGTATCTGCCAGTTTTGGGTTTTACTTGCTTTCTGTTGAAGGAATTCCAGTTTGCTGGTTTTTGACTTTTTAAAGCAAATTGTCCTTCTTCCACGCAAAAATTTTGCCTTGGGGGATGCTGCCACGTACCCTGTAGCTGATGAAACCACTCAAGAGAAAAAGAAACGGATTGAATTTGTTACTATTTATCTACATATATAGTACACTCCCAACGATTTACCAAACCCCAAAATTTACATTAATTCACTTTGCCTCATTTCAAAAGCAATATGCGATGCATATATATATATATATATATATATCAGGCTTTTCAATACCTTATGTGGGAAGCCGATTTCTTCAAGCCATGATCCCTAATATATAATGTATGTCAAGTATTTATTTGTATTCCTTTATTTGGCGTCCCTTTAATCTACCGTCTTCCTGACAATTATTATTGACATTCTGTTAAAAATTTACACATTCTATTTCCGAGTTAGCGCAAATGTGTAAAATTTTAATAAGATGTTAATATTTAATTAAAGAGACAGTAAAAGGGAACAACATATATATTTGTATTTATGTACATATTCCTTACGAAGTGAATGACGGAGGTCTTTTGTTTTTTTTGTTTTTTTGTTTTTTTTCCTTCTTGGAAGTAGACATATAAGTGCTAACTTATCCAAATTAAAAGCAATTTAATATAGCTGACAAGTTTATTGTGGTGGTTTATTTATTTGCACTGCAAATTGGTAAAGGAATTAACAAGAATAATTTGAAAGAACAATATAGGTTTATATATGGAAACAACTTGATGTCTTTTTCATTAAGTTGATGACCAATTTAATTAGAACTGGATCAGCTTGCTTCCATGAATCAGAAAAGCCAAAACAGAAAGGGAAAAGGTAGTAATGTTGGACAACAACCGTAAGTTAAAATGTTTGCTCAACTTTAAGAAACCGGCAAACAGAATCCAATCACACACTGTACGTACGTGCTGTTGATTGATGCTCAGAGAAAACACACACATATAGTACTAAGTTTCCTTCTTTCTTTTTTTTTTTTAATATATGGTTTTGGTTTTGGATTAGTCATTTAGTTGATACTGATATAAGAGACGTACGTAATACATATATATTAATATTTATATATATATATATATATAGGCTACTGTCCCTGGTCTCTAAAATATAACTTCTTATTAAATAACTTGTAATAATTACTTAACTGATTAGTTTGTAATTTTATATAAAATTATATGTAATATAATATTATTTATTATTAATTTATTGTATTATATATAATTTTACAGAAAGTTACTTATTTCAAAAAAATTACAATAAGAAACTATCTCATCCGAAGAACAGTAGAAGAACTCTATATATATATATATATATATATATACATATAGAGGAGAGGAGAGGAGTGGCGTGGTAGGTAGACAAGAGGTCAACCTTTCAATTTGAGTGGTGCAGACTTGTTACGTGCAACCTGTTGTCAACAGTAGTGTTTGGCAATTTGGATTTGTGTGATTTGATTGAGTGATTTGGAAATGTCGAAGAAGAAAGGGCCTGCCAACAACAACAACCATACTGGTGTTTTGCATGAACTATCACGTATTTTAATCATGACGACAACTACCTAAAAAATTATACAAATTCTCTCTCTCTCTCTCTAGATCTGTGTGTGTGTCTCTCTCTCTCTCTTAAAGAGTTATATATATGGGGGTCCGAGAAGAACAAGCAATGATAATATGGAATCGGATTGTTAGAGATCGAGTCCAGGGTTTATGGCTATTACGTGATTGGCTATAGTGTGTGTGTGTGTGTATATATATATATATGCGCTTATATATTAATAAAATTGGTAGAAGAAGTACTAGCTAGATAGGTACGTACGTGGCACGTGGAGAGTGGTCCCGCTGCAGAGGATTCCGGTACAGTCACTATCATCGTGAATATGTGATGGGATTGGTACTTCTACTTATAAAGTCCCGATTTTGGAGGTTTTTTTTTTTTTTTTTTTTTTTTTTTTTTGTGTGAAGTGAAATGACCAAGCTTAATATGTCAACTAACATATAATTTGTTTAGCTAGGATTGTGTTTCAAGGAATTATTATTGACAGATTTTTAGCATTCCTCTATATATTTCTCTTGTTAATGAACCTCCGTAGAGCTTACCATCAATGAAATAGTCATGTAATGGTAACTGGTAAGACTCTTTCCTTTTTCTTCTATCAGAATATTTAAAAGTTTGATATACGATAGTCTCAATTAGAATTTCTACACCCCTAATATACTAGGGTGCAGATTATGGTTGTATGATGCACGTTCTTCTAGTAGATTAAGTAGACAGAGAGAAATTATTTAACAAACTGGATGTATCACGTTATCAGTGAATCCTAAATAATTTCCTTCCTATGTGAAGAGATATGAAACGGGATGACACAATGTTCCTCGTTTCTTTCTAAAAAAAAATAGAGTTCCACTAGATATTCTGAAGACCACAATCCAAATATGTAGTATTATTACCAAAGTAGATAATGGTAATTTAAAAAGAAAATAAATTTCTCGATTTAAAACTCTTGAAGCTCGTGGTTGAACCTTAATTTTTGTGGGCCAACATTGCTTTTGGGCCCAATGGCAATCCATCTAAACAGCCCAACTTATGGATTGAGCCTGATTTTCTCTTTTACTTGCTGAAAATAACCTGCATTGTAGGTCTCTTGGGATTCAATTTATATGTCATCTATTTCTGTCTCCTTTCATATATTTTAATAATATTTTAACATATATTTAACTAAAATGTCATTTTGATTGATACGATATAATATTATGATTAGTAAGATATTTTTAATTGACATGTTATATGGAGAGACAGAAAGGGACAGACATAAAAAAAGGATATTACGAATCTAATTTGATCACTACACACTAATTGGTTGATCCTAATTAGATGTTTCTAGATGTTAGAATAAATTATTCAAACATTCTTTAAGGAAATCAAATAAATGATATTAAAAATATGAATATGCATGAACTTGTCATCCAAATTGGCTGCACATCAAAGTTGAAGACTTCATCAGAAGTTTTATTGAACTTTTAATCCATAGACACGTTCATTCGTTTTTTCACACTACATTTATTTTATTATATTCATATCGTTTTCTATGACCGCTGAAAGAATATTTACGGCAGGCTTATCTAAATTAATTGAATTTTATAATTGGGGGTTCTTATTAATATTCTTTTTATAAAAGCTACAATATTAAAGTTTTTTTATCTTTTTTTATTTTATATTGAACTAAAGCTATAATTTTTTTTAGGGAATCAAATGCCATATGCTAAAGAGAAGTTTTAGGGCATGTGCTCTATAACAAGGCATTTCATGGATAGAGAAAAATAATAATAATAATAATAAAGATAGATAAAAATTGCATTACCAATTTGGAATTCTGTACAAATTAATTCTGACAAAATTGGTAATTATTTTGGCAAGAAATTGAATAGAACCCTCCTTTATATCCTCCCCGCTCTTTTCTAAACGGAAAACATTTAATCGACATATCATTTTAATTAACTTGGTATGATATTGTTAGAAAGACACGAAAAGACATTAATTGAAAATAATTTGAAAGTTAGCTAGGTTTGTTTTATTTATTTATTTATTTATTGGATTTTTCATGAGATTTTGGATTGACGACAAGTGCAGTGACGATACGTTAGCCTAGATTATGGGTTTGAAAGGCTTGTTTGAAATTTGTTAAAACCATGAACTATACTCGCCAAGTTTGGTGACTGGAGTTATGAGAATAATGGCAAATTTTTTTTTTTTTAATTGTGGGTATAAGTTGTCAGTTGAAACATATATATCTGAATCTGACATATCCATTTTTGGCTAATGTGATGGTCCTTATGGAGGCTGTGATTTTGTGGTTGTTGCTGATTTGGAAGAAAGCAGATTTGGGAGTTTCTACTTAGTTGTGGAGGCTTTGAGCCTTCACTTGACGATGACAAGTGAAACGCATTTCTTTCAAAATTAAAAATTAAAAAAAGAAAGAAAGAAAGAAAGAAAGAATGAAAAAAAAAAAAACGCATTTCTTTACAATTGTTATGGTCGTATTAATTACTACATAGCTGATAATTATTGACTACCTTTAGAACTGAACATTTACGAGGGCCCATTTAGGGGATATCTGGAGATTGTGTTTTGAATATTGGGTTGAAAATATGTGTTTAGAGGAAAAAACTTTTTAAAAGTTATGGTGATATATAAAAGTTATGTGATATAGAAAATAGTATAAAAATTTGAAATGTGTTCAGAAAAAAATATACAAAATATATATTATCTTGTTCATCTCGTTGTTACAAAGAATTTTGACATAAAAATAATCTCATTTCGATTTAAAAATGATAAAGTTATGAACTTTTAAAATTTGAGATTTTTGAAAATTGAAAAGAAAGAAATTTAATTTAAAGTTGAGATTTTGAAATTCAATAATAAACCACCATTGGAGACGGCGGCCCAAACAGACCTGAGTTTTTTTAATTAATGTCGCAAACTGAGTTTTTTATTTTTCAAAATCATAAAAATAGAATTTGTTGAACAAGACAGATTCACTCGGTTTTCCGGCCGTTCAAAAATCATTGTTTGGGGTCCGTTTTTTGATCAGAATGGTCAAAATTCAGTTTTTTCCGTCGATTTGTTTGGTTTTGCAACTAGGGGTTACCATTAATATACAGAGGGTAGCCGGATAGTTTCTTCATTTTTGTAATTTGTTTACGTAGTTTTTTTCAGTTTTATTTTTATTTTTTACAATAATTTGATGCTCAACAACGTACCGGACATTGGTATTGGAGTTTTTGATTTGATAATACTCAACAAAGAAACTGTCAAAAGTTCAATGATTAAACGTAAAGTCTAAAATTTCAATGGCATTGAATCTTAAACATAATAAACTACTACCGAAATGAAATTAAAGTTCAAAGTTTAACAACATTATTTCTTCCTCATGTGTTTTTCTTTTAAGTTTTAAATAGATATAATATACAGAAAATTGTACATAAATAATATTACAAATACATATAACGAAGAGCTCAGTTGATTCGATTTCACACCGATCCTTAAATCCCAAATTAAATACAATGCTAAGGAAAGCTTTGATTAGTTTGGTTTGATTTTAATCTTGGTTTTTTTTTTTTTTAACACTTCTAAAAAATCACATTAGAACTTTTTACTCTTTTTTAAATGCTTACTTGTTAACATAGAATTTCAGACCGATCCCTAAATCCCAAATTAAAAACCATGCCAAAGAAAGGTTTGATTGGTTTGGTTTTGACTTTTATTTAACAGTTCTAAAAATCACATTAGAATTTTACTCTTTTTTATTATTATTTTTACTTGTTACCATGGAAAAAACATGAAATCTCCATCATTATTCATCAAAATTTTAATTTTTTAACTTAAAAGAAGGAACTTGGACTCTATGTCTTTATATAAAATCAAATGTCAAAAAACAATGTACTATACATGTAATCACATTATTCATCAAATTTGGCTATAAATCAAGTAGACAAGTACAATATACATCTTCTTTCTTATAAAAATAAAAATAAAAATAAAAAGAGTAATTGGCCTAAATAGTCCATGAATTATTAAAGATGTGATGATTTTAATCCTTGCTTTTTTAATTTTGGTCGAGACGACCCTAACTCTCCAAATTATGGTAATCTAAGTCCTTTCTGTCCAATTCCATTAAGTTTCTAACGGAAAAGGTTATGTGACCTATCACATGAGTTAGATTAATTATTAAAAGACAAAAATACAATTTTTTTTAAACAATACCCAATATACATTAAAAAAAAAAAAGGACCCCCCACCCCCATCCCACTGGCAAGCTCAAGCGCCTCCACCCCACCCCAACGAAGAACGAACCCCCCGTCGGAATCTCCCTGAGCTGAGCCCTTACCCCCCCCCCCCAACCCCACCGTGTCCGCCCAGATCCGCCACCCTAGACCCGTGAGTCTCTGTCATGCCGACGCTGAGACGACGAGCCACCACCATCAACCCTACGATCCCTCCCACACTAACACCAAAACCCCAAATTCCGATTCATCTCTCACAAAACGCAAAATCAACATCAAAACGCTCAATTCCACAACAAATTGGCCCAAAAAAAAACAACATTAACGAATCATCCATGAAACCAATCAAAATTTCCAAAAAAACTTTTTTTTTTTTGTGGAAAAAAATTTGAAAATGAAAAACATACTTTTTCAGTAGAGACAGAGATCCGATGCGATCTCATGAAGAAATCGAGATCTATATCATTTTCCGGTCATCATGGCAAAGCTCTTCTTCTCCGGCAGAGTCCAGTTTTGCGACAGATTCCAGGCGGATTCACAGCGGAGGCCCATCGAATGGCGCCGTTTGTGTGATTGTAGAAGAAGCCGGATCTGTTAGTTGTCATCGTCGGGGGAGTCGTTAAAGATGAGGGGGTCGGCGAAGGAAACAAGCGTCGTTGTGATGGTGGTGGTGGGAGAGAGAGAAAGGTAGGAGTTGAGGGGAGAGAGAGAGAGAGAGAGAGGAAAGTCTAGGGGTTTTTATGAGTTTTTTTTTTTAATTTTTGTTAAATTACCAAAATACCCTCCTAAGTTAGATCACATGCATTACACTTAATTCATTCCATTAGAAATTTAACAGATTTAGATGGAAAAAACTAAGATTGTCAATATTTAGATAATTTAGAGTTGTCTCGGTCAAAATTAAAAAAAACAGATACCATATTATCACCTTATAAATAGTTCATTGACTATTTAGGACAATTACTCTAAAAAAAAATACAATATACATCTTGTTTAGAGGGAAAAGAAAAGTACAATATACATGTGCATAGGCTTCTTTTTTTCTTTTTTTTTTTGGCTAAGAACATATTTAAATAGTTAGTAACGTTACCAACAATAACATAACAAATGAACAATGATAAATTGCACTAAGCAAATATAAATAATAACCCCACCCCCGCCCCGCCCCCCCCCCCCCCCCCCCCCCCCCCCCCAAAAAAAGGAAAGCAAGACTTGGGCAAAAGATTAGAAATGTCCAACTTTGATTTTGATTTTTATATTATCATAATTGTGATTGTTCCATTTAAAAGGAAAAATCCATGTGAATGTAGGAAAGATTATTTGTTTGGCGACCACATTAATTGAATAAAGAAATAACCCTAATTTTCCTTTCAAATAAAATAATGACCAAAATTTTCAAAAAAAAAAAAAAAAAAAAGGATAAATTGAAAATCCCCCCACATTTCCAGCTCGCTCTTCTTCCTCAGCTCCTCACATCCTCTCTCTCTTTCTCTCTCTTTCCATTTTCTGTCTTTCCATTTTCTAACCAATTTCCAATAATAAACTCTTTAAAAAAAACCAAAATTACCTTCTTTTATTCACAGAAATTTTTTTTAAAAAAAAAACATAAATAAAGTGGACAGTTTTCCGAGGCGATTTTCTCTCTGATTTTCTACCGCGCCAAACACCCTCGAGAAAAACCGGTAATTTGCGCAGAGACAACCATGGGGGCGTACCGGAACGGACGACGATTACGATTACTTGTTCAAGGTGGTGCTGATCGGAGACTCCGGTGTCGGGAAATCGAACCTCCTGTCGCGGTTCACGAGGAAACGAGTTCAGCCTCGAATCCAAGTCCACAATCGGAGTCGAGTTCGCCACCAGGAGCATTAAAGTCGATGACAAGGTCATCAAGGCCCAAATTTGGGACAACCGCCGGCCAAGAAAGGTTCGGATCCGATTTCCATCTCTGTGTTTTTTCGATCGTTCAGATTGCATTTTCGATCTGTGTTCTCTCGTGTTTGTTTGACGGTGATATTTATGCTGGTATTGCAAAGCTTCAATTTTATTTTTCTTTTAATGGATCAGATAATGACGTTTTAGATATTTACACATTAGGATTTGTTAGGTTTCTGAATTAATTTGTGCGAATGAGTTCGGATCGGTTTGAATTGGATTATGAAAACTACGTTTTGGGTGACTCTGGTATGGATTTCTTCAATTTGACTTCTTAATGGAGTTATCGTTGATTTATTTGGTGCAAGCAATTATTGAAGTTTGAAGAAGATTATTTGGAAATTCGAATCTTGGAAAAGCATATTTTCGATTTTGTTTATGGTTTTAGGAATGTCACACACAAGTTAGAATAAATTGTTCATTTAATTTTTGAAAGTTTATTGTTTCTTGAAAAAGATTCGCTTTTTATTGACTCTTAAGTTTCTAGCAAATCTTTGTCAATTTAATAAGAGTAGTTGGCTAAAATTAGGAAAACTCTCGCTCTCTCCTCTCTCTCTCGTCAAAGTTTAAAGCTGCCTAAAAAGAAATAGGATGAGAGGAGAAGTGGATGGACAGATTGATTTGTGATTCATAAAAAAGAAAATATTTTCCCCAAATGTTAGTTCCAATGTTTTTATTTCCTATTCTTCTATTTTTAAGGCAGTATTATTTTCTTTCACTCCGAGGATGAAATTGGGCATGTTTGCAATTACGTATTACTTGCTATGTTGGATGGTTTTTGACTACCTAGTCTTACTTGAAACGAGCAACGGGCTTGATTGAAGTTGCATAGATTTCCGTATAGGGATGACACTTTAAAATGAGATGTAAGCAATTTCTCAGCAATGTTGAGATATTATGTTCATAGATGACATCGATGGCCAGGGCCTTGGACCTTGGAAACTAAGGAAGGAAGCTGTGAACGACGAGAAGCAGGAATGGGGCAGATGGTTTTTTCCACTCCCCGTCCCTGGTTTTTCAGAAACATTCTCATTTTAATGAATTGTTCGTCTTTAAAGGTATCGTGCAATCACAAGCGCTTACTATCGTGGCGCGGTTGGTGCTCTACTAGTCTATGATGTTACTCGTCATGTCACGTTTGAGAATGTGGAGAGATGGCTGAAGGAGCTCAGGGATCATACGGATGCCAACATTGTGATCATGCTTGTAGGAAACAAGGCCGATCTGCGTCACCTGAGAGCGGTTTCCACTGAAGATGCCAAATCTTTTGCTGAGAAGGAGAACACCTTCTTCATGGAGACATCTGCCCTCGAGTCCATGAACGTCGAGAACGCCTTCACAGAGGTTTTGACCCAAATCTATCGTGTGGTAAGTAGGAAAGCCCTCGACATCGGGGAGGACCCAGCAGCCTTGCCCAAAGGACAGACCATCAATATCGGAACCAAGGATGACGTGTCAGCCGTGAAGAAAGTCGGATGTTGCTCCGCTTAATTTTGTGACGATAACGTTTTTAGGTGTGGTTTTTGAAGACCATGCTCTGGTCATGTTTATATAGAGGTCGACCTGATTCCTTGAGGAAGGCTTTTTGTCAACAGAAAAATTAGCTGCTTGTAGTTTTGAACACTTTGCTTGGGGTACTTTGAAACTCTTTTCTTATAGCCGAAAAATAGGATTCTAAAACGTCCCATGTTGTTTCTTTGATTCAATTTGAACTCCTCTCACTGTGTATTAGCGTTACTCTCTCATTAATTATGTTTATTTCAGTTTTTTCAACAGTTGTGTTATTATTATTATTATTATTTCGATTTTTACAAGTGAAATTATCAACTTTGTTATGAATTATTGCACATTATGTTCAATGCCATGGAATGTTGTGCTCCTGTTCATTGTTCATGCAACAACCAACTTGATTTACTCAGACCATCTCAGTAATGCATATGCAAATACTAATGTCAATGTCAATATTACACCTGAATATATACACATATATATAAATAACAAATTTGATTTTTTCATTCAATTTTATATTTCAAGTAGCATATGTATTTTTAAGCGATCAATTAACCAAATGCTGAAATTTAAACCATATTATGGTTAAAAATAAATCTAACACCAGATATAACTTACATAAAATTTGATTCAAGTATAACATTACAATGAAAAATAGTTCATTCATCCTAACTCCTGCTCCATTAAAAAAAATTCATAAAATTTTGATAATAATTGCAGGTATAATTTGATGATAATCTAATGCTTGACACCACCACTATAAGTATTAGATATATATATATATACACTCCTATATTGAGGACATTGGTCAAGATACAATTTTGCAGCGGAGTTTGTTAAACTGCTTTTTATTTAAGCTACAATTCCTCCATAGCCAGAGAAGAACAAGAGAGTAGAGATCATATTCCTTTTTTATTTATTTATTTATTTATTTATTATTCCTTTCACGGCTACTACAGAGTAAGAGACAATAATTTACTTCCAACTTTTAGAAGGAAACAAAAAAAAAAAATGCAAAGGACTGCATATTTACACTCGTGGTCAATTGCCATTTTCTCAACCAAAGGAAGGACTGAAAGATTTTACAACAAATAATACATTTAGAACATGTTTCATGGTGATCCGCAGAGCATATACAAAACAAACTGTGTAGAGACTTCACAATAACTTTTAATACAAAAGCAAAACCAAAAACCAGCAGTAATTTTCTCTCGTTGATTCAACGGCGTGTCTTCTTCGGATTGAAGAATCCAGTCCGATCCAATCCAACTCGACTCTATTACCCATTCCCAAATTCGAGCTCAGAACGAACGAAATTCCACAAAAAAAGAACAGAAAATAAGAAATTATAACTAACCGACGAAGGGGAAATAGTCATCGTTGGGGTTCATCGGCGGAAGACGAAGACGAAGGAGGAGGAGGATCGTCGGTGCGGCGGAGAGAGGGGAGAGGGTTGGAAGCCCTTGATGATCCAGCCGAGGGCGAAGAAGGAGAGGCCGGCGAGAATGGCGGTGCCCCAGGCGTGGAGTACCACCGGCTGTACTGCCTGATGGCGAACCGCCACTGCTCCCGGAGCGTCGCCGGGTCGGGGTTCGTCCGGTCCGGCGGGTTCGGGTAGTGGACCTTCTTTCCCGAGAAGCTTCCATTCGTGTCGCTGGGTAACTTGTTCGGAGACGAAGAAGAGGGAAGGTTGTGATTACGATCGGGGTTTTGGGGCTCACTCATTTTTTTTTTTTTTTCAAATCTAGAAATCCTTAAGATGGGGATTGCGAAGAAGAACTGTATTTATATGCTTAACTCGTATAAATCATTACGAATTGACACGTGTTCAGGCAGTGCCAGATGGCTCTCAGGCGGGGTTTTTGGATTTTTTAATATTTAAGATTGAACGAACATTTTGATTTTTTTTTTTTTGTATATATTGATCGGGGGAGTTTGGTAAATGAGTTTGAGTTGAAATTTTTAAATTTAAATAGTAATTTTTTTTTAAATTTTTAGAAAAAAATAAAAAAATTTGTAGAAAAGATAAAAAAATTTTTCAGAAAAAGAAAAAACTAAGGGTGAGTTGGTGTTCAAGTCCAAACTCAGATTTTCAAACTTTTTTTTTGTCTTTTTCTCAAAAAGTTTTTGTCTTTTCTGAAAATTCAAAAAAAATTTACTATTTAAACTTAAAAATCTCATCTTGAACTTGTACACCACAACAGGCCCTAAGTTGAAAATTTTGAGTTTGAGCTCAAATGCCAAACTCCTCCTAAATTCTTTAAAAATGTGACGATTTAGTTCTTTTCATTCACATCCGTTAAATTTTAACGGAATCTTGCATGCGAAATATATGTGATCAAATCTAAAAAAATATTTTAGCAATTTAATAATAATTAACTTAATAAAATTTTTTAAAAAAATTGTTAAAAATTTAAATTTATCTCTCTCTCTCTTCATTTACTCCGAAACAACCCAAACCCTGCATCAAAAAAAAAAACCCAAACTCAGATCCAAAAAACCTAGAGAATGGAACTTGGCGAGGCGGTATCAGGTGCGGAAAGCTTCAGTTCGGCAACGGCAGGGGAAGGAGGTGGGGGGTTTGAGTTTGTTTTAGGGGAATTTGGGTTTTGAACTCATTCGGTGGGGGGTGGTGCTTGTGTTCGATGACGACGGCGGTGGTTGGGGGGGGGGGGGGAGATTGGGTTTTGAGTTTGGGAGAGGGGGGAGGGCTCGGCGATGGTGAAGGAAGCAGGGGCTCGGGCTTGGGCTGGGTTTAAGTTCGATGGGTGGGGGGTTGGGGTTGAGCTTGGCGATGGCGGAGGGGAGGGGGGGTCGATGGGTAGGGGTTGAGGCTAAGCCTGACGATGGCGAAGGGGAGGGGGGGAGGGCAGCTTGGGCTAGGTGACGGCGAAGGAGGGGGTCTCGGGTTGGGTTTTGAATTCGAGGAGAGGGGGCTCGGGCTTGGCGACGGTGAAGGAGGGGGTCTTGGGCTAGGTTGAGTTTGACGGGCGGTGGGGGCTGGGCTCGGCGACGGCGAAGGAAGGGGTCTTGGGCTGGGTTAAGTTCGATAGGGGGGGATTGAGCTCGGCGACGGCGAATGAGGGGGAATGCTAGGTTCTGGATTTGAGTTAATTTTCTGGTTTTGTTTGTTTTGTTTTGTTTGTTTTTGTTTTTGTTTTTTTTTTGTTTTGTTTTTGTTTTGTTTTGTTTTGTTTTTTTTTTTTGGTGGTTTGTGGGCACCCCCTGAACCAACTGCGGGCGCCGGTCACTGCGTCAAGAAAATAAAAATCCAAGGGATATTTTAGTTTTTTACTATAAAAATTATGACTTCCACAGATTTCATTAGAAATTTAATAGTTTTTGGACGGAAAGAACCATAACGGAAAAAAAAAAAAAAAACAAAAAAAAAAAACCAAACCATTATCTTTAAAAGAGTCTGGGATAAGATTTAAGAAATAAATGGGAATAAGCAAAGAAACTGGTATCTTCGGGTTTGCTCCTTGTTGTAGCTCCTCAAACACAAAAGATGGATTAAACCAGACGAGCACGCTGTCCACTTTAAAATAGAATACTAGTTGGAGCAATTGATCCATGGTTGTCTTCTGAGAATTATTTAGAAGATTGGATGGAACATATCATCGTATTTATATGATATAATATACTCATTTAGTAAATATTTAATATTTAAGTTATTTACGAGTTCTATCTTAAATTTTTAATTGCTGTTCCTTTTTTTTTTCCCTTTCTTTTTATAATTTTACCTAATTTATATAATTACAAAAGAATAAGTGTTGACAGATTACCTAAATATGTTGACATCCAAGAACATGATACTCACAATTTATTGAATAATTTCTCTTTAAAAATGTTTTAAACAAAAATCAAGGACTGAAGTAGACTTTATTTTTATTTTAGGGGGACTATCTAAAATCAATGTCTTGTTGTCCCATAATCTTCTTTTGAGAAAATTATCCAAATAGTCACTTTTTCTTTTTCTCAATTGACCAATATGACATAAATTTCAGTTTTATTTTGTGTTATTAATCTAGGATCAAATTTCTGTGTTATGTTGATTAATATTCTATAGGTTTTGTGTCATTTAAGTGCTTTCCCGAGTATTTTTTGATTAACCTTAAAAGGTCTTGCCAAAAAAAGAAAAATAAAATAAATTTTGGCAAACTGGCCCTATATGTTGGGGTATGTAAGCCCTTTACATGGTGTCTGTCGCATTTTAGCTTTGCTAGACATTTTCACCTACAACGGTGAAGTTTACAAGGTACCATAAAATTAACATCAAGCATTGCCCTAAGTCTCGAATCTCACAAATATATGATTCTGAACATGAAAACGTCGAACTTCCAAATAATTTAGAAAAACAAATTGAAATAAGATAAAATCTACCTGATTTGATATATAGGCAAATGTAACAAAATGAAACTGACAACCAACAACTATGAAATGGAGTTTTAAAATGATAAGGTCAACTATCAGTAGACATGATCAGTAAAGTAACACAGGAGGGAGGGAGGGCCAAGAACTAGGCTAGTAAACGTTTAAGAAACATATATTTTCTCGTCCTAGGGCAGCACCACATCTTGTTTTTCTCACCATCTGCGACAAAGCTCATTTGCGAGCTTCGGCCTTCTTCTGTTCTTTCACTGTAGAAGGAATGCAAAATTATCAGCTCCGATGTGTTAAAAAACTTAGTAGAATAAAAACAAATTACGGTGGTAGTGATGGTAATTACCAGCTTTTTCTTCTTCTCTCTTTTTAGCAGCTTCTGCCCTTTGTTGACGTATAAGGGACAAACGCTCTGCGAAATCAACAAGAGAAAAACATCAGAAACATGAAAACAGAAGTGGGAAAAAATGCAGCACCAGTGCTTTTCGCACTTCACAACCTCATAATTTCCATACTCCACTGAATTAAGCTACATTAGAATGAAGTGTTGAACAAGTTTATTCTATAAACTAGGCAGGAAAGAACCAATCGAAGTACATATCAAATAATTGTTGTTTTAGAACTTGCAACCGCTTTAGGTCGTTGGTTATAGCAAATAACATATCCTTAACCTTACCCACAACACTCACTATAGCAAAAAATTACTACTTTACCATGATGGAATCTGAAAAACATTATTTGATGTCAATTACCTAAGTCCTTCCTTGCTTGTTCAGTTTTCCCCTGTTCCTGAAGTCGCATGTATCGCTCATGAGCTCTCTGTTTTTCTAGCTCTTCTCTGCAAATAAATAGAGAACAAACCGACGATATTAAAAATTCCTTCATAGGAAAATTTTCAAACCACAGATAATTGCTTAATCGTGGCAATGATCATTATTTCAAACTCAAATCCAGAAATTTCTCACATGAAACATTAAATAGAACATCCTGCATTGTGGATTTTTCGTAGGTAATTATGAATCTTATACAGAGAATAAGGAACAATACTTGACAAGAATGACAAAAAAAAAATATATATATATATATATATATATATATAAGGACTGGATGTACCTTTCACGCCTCGAAAGTTCAGTTGTTTTGCCCATCTGGACGATAAAATAGCATTAAATTTCCATGGAATTCAACTAGAGAAACAATGTCTAGAGGCAAAGTTGTGAAACTTACATCGATATCTCTAACTTTTACGGCCTTTGTCTTTGCTAAATTAGGATTTTCAATCTCAATAATTCCTTCAATGCCTTTACGCTTCTGCATACATTATTTCATGACAACACAAAAGTTTTCATGCTGATGAGTCACGCTCATAATAGTTAAAACAATGCGACAGTTCTCTTGACTGAAGTCAGGATGCTGTATACTGACCTCATTTCCATCTTCTTCTTCAGACTCGTCTCCAGATTCTTCCTCAACCTCCTCCTCCTCTTTATATTCAACTTCTTGCTAATAGCATAAAAGGATAACTTGCTTAAGGTAAAATGTAATGAAATAAAATACACTGAAGAAATGTTCATCTAGTCACGACTACTACAACAAACACATTAAATGCGTATGTATGTAATTATAATCTTTGTGTGTGTGTGTGTGTGAGAGAGAGAGAGAGAGAGAGAGAGAACCTGTTTAAAAGTGCGAGGGGCGAGAAGAAGTTCCAGCAACTGCAATGATATGATCAACAAAAAAGAATGCCTAATTGGTTACTGCTTTGTTAAAACTAATTTTGTTTGTAAAAAAATTGAAACTGAATGACTATGAAAACATGCTGGAAAAACAAGTTTTCTAATGTTTTCTAGTAAGTATATTTTGTAAGTCACTATACTTATAATAACAATATTACTAAGCAAAGATGAAAAATCTAACTACGCAAAGGTAACAAATCCTTAACTACAACTACAGTTAAAAAGTCGTTTTCTTCGAATGCCCTGAAGCATGTCAACTTATAGGGCGTTTACTTTGCATGAAAGGAAAAGGGAACGAAAGTTGTGCTTCCTTTTCCCATTTAATCATGTGTTTACTTAGAAAATCAATAACGAGAGTTTAGTAGGCCCCACAAATATAGGGAATGCATTTCCTTTGTACTGATTCCTAATTAAAGGGAATGGAAGCCGAATTTACTTATATACCCTATAATATAAACTAATGACTATTTTGTCATGTAACAGGACATTTTAGCTATTGAAATGGTAAACATGCCTCTATCGTGGAAAACAAGAAACCAATTCTTTACACCATTAGCATTACATACTCACTCTCTCTAAAACGCCAGACAATTCATTTAACTAATAGACATTGAAGACATGAGCAAACAACATGCCTGTGCTCCTCACTCTCTTTCGATGGTGTATTTTAAAACGACATGATCTTTTACCTTCAACTCAATTACTAACAGACAGTGATACAATGAATACATCTATATATATATATAGGTCTAAAAGTACAAACGCGGATTTCATGAAAAACGGATGCAAGTACATAACAAGCATGTAGAAATAACGAAAACACTCAACCCGAATAAAAGCAAGAACACATCTTGTTTTTAATGAAAATATTTCGAATCCCAACAGAAGATACTCTCTAATTCTTTTACTAATGACATTCTGCAGAAAAAAGTGACGTTATGCATAATTATAACTCTCTCTTTAATTCAAATTAGAAGTTTGGAACACTTTTTCAATTCTCTTTAGTCTTTAGTATCAACCCACTACCCAATATACAACATGATGTTTTTTTTATTATTATTATTTCTTTTGGAAAAAAAAAAAAAAAAAAATCAGCAATCCTAAAGACGTTAAACTAAAGTGCAATCCTTGTTATAGTTAAAATAATTCAGTATACATAAAAAATCTCTTACTCAATTAAAAAAAAATTGAGAAATAAACTTATGGACAATTATTCCTCAAATTAAAGTTCTTATATCTCGAAATCGGATTAGCAAACAAACAGATAATCAATTTCAGCTTAATTTCATCAAACTAAAACGGAACCAACACATAATAAAGCAGAAAAACCATTAAAAAAAAAAAAACTCGGTCAATGAAGAACTAAGAAGCCAGAAATCTAAATCGAAAAGAAAACGTCAAAAAAAACAAAAAAGGAAATAGAAAAAACAACATGATCAGCTAAGAAATCCGGCGAAAGCTCGTCGGAGATCAAAGAGAGAAAAGGGGAAATTGGGTGGGGGAGGGGCTTACGGAGCTCCTCGGAGTGGAAAACTGGCGGTGGCCGGTGGGCTTGCTCTTGTACTTTCCTCTCCCCATGGCGTCGAAAAAACAGAGAAAAGAGGTCGGAAAATTGAAGAAAGAAAGAAAATCCCGATCGGGATTCAGAAAGCTCCGAGAGTCTGATGAGTTTCTCTCTCTCCCCCTGCCTTTTTAGGTTTTAGAGGAACAACCAACTTGTATATATTTATACACTATATATATATATAATCAGGAAAAATATCCCAACGCAAACCCCAAAATTAGATGCCTCAATGGCCCACCTTTATTGACAATTTTGCCCTTATTCGAATCCTCTTCTGAATTTTCTTTTCTCGTTATCTTTTCGAATTCCCCGGTGATAATTTACAGAATTCAGCCTTGATGTCTTCCCTATTAAAATCCACTTTTATTTTGTAAAATATATATAAGGAAAAAATGTGATATAATCACTTTTATATACCTGATTGGAAGAGTTTATTTTATAAACTATTTGATATATTTTAATGATTGAAATCTTGTTTGTGCATGATAATTATAATGCATATGGCTTATAGTATTAAAAAATTTTAAAAAAAGAAAAGAAATTTAAAAAAAAAAAACTCCAACCCTTCCCCCGTGAAAACCCCCCACGCCGACCTTCCACTGTTGCCCCCCGCCCCCCCACCTTGGTGGCCCCGAACCTACAATCCTCCCCCCCCCCCTCCCCTACCCCAGCGAAATCGCCAAAACCCCCCTCTCGCTGCGAAATTGCCCAGGCAACCACCAACTAGTTGGCGAAATCGTTGCACCCCCTCCCCTCCCCCACAAAATCGCACAAGCGACCACCCCATCCACTGGCAAAAATTGCCCCCGTCCTCGCACGACCTTTGGGCCCCCACTGGTCCCCCTGCCCAGTGACCTTCCACCCCTTGCTGCCATGTTCAGACCCCCCCCCCCCGGGAGCCCTTCAGTTTTTTATTTTTCAATTTTTAACTGAAGAAATTGATTAAAAGAGGGAGTTTAATTTTTATTTATTTTTTATATGATCATATACATCAATGTTTTTTTTAGTTATTATGCACTCTTTATATCTTGTCTATTAGATTAAATTTCAATGGTCTTGAATGGAACTTTATTAATAGAGTATATAAAAAAGGTTTTATCACAAATTATCTCATATATATCTATTATTACTATTATATAAAGCTGAAATGTTTTACTATTTAAAATTTTGGTATTTCTATTTTATCTTTTTGTGGGTTTTTAAAAAAAAAAAAATATTTTGGATGAATCGTTTGATGCTTTTTTCTCTTTACTACTATTCTCTATCTTTTAGTCTGAAAAGTTTTTTCTTGTTTTATTTTTATTTTGAGTAATTAACCTGAATAGTCTCTGAACTCTTTCAAAGATGACGGTTTGGTCCCCTTTTTTTTTTTTTGGCCAAGATGACCCTGAACTTCTAATTCTTAACCGATTCAGTCATTTCCGTAAAAAAAACTAACGGATTGATCACGTGAGAATCATGCTTCATGTTTTTTGAAGGTCAAATAGTATATACATACATATCACAAACTTTTTCTATTAATATTTAGGAGTTTTGTACTAATAAAAATTTAAGACTTTTTGAACCAGCACATCCTGAATTTATAACACCGTTATAACTGATAACCTGAATTTTTAATTTGGTAATTTACACTCTGATCTTACAAATGTAGACCATAACCATCTATGATAGTAATATTGATTTTTTTAAATAAAAATTGAGACTTTATTTATATAGGTTGTTAATTTAAAAGTATAAAAGGTATTGTTTTTTTTTTTTTTTTCCCTAAATTAATGGTAAACCAAATTTATATTCATTCATCAAAAATTTTCTATTTTGAATAATTTAATCTCTTAAATCAATGATTGGGAAAGCATATGTGATCTCTTTTCAAGCTCTACTTCCAAACATAAATTAAAGACTTCAGATGTTCATAATCCAAACGATAGACATTAAAACTTAAACCAAACACCATTAAAATCCAAGTGATTCCATCATCATCTGTAAGAAAGTAATGTTTCTGATAAGTGTACAAAAATACACTTATATTCATATAATTTATTTAATAATGTAAGTTTTAATTGAGTATATTCATAATTAAAAATGTTTAATTTTAATTTATTTATTTGCTTTTATTTACTTTTTCTTTCCTTTCTTTTCTCTTCTTTTTCCACAGGTGCGCAGCTCCCTCCAGCCCGCGTGAGCTGCTTCCTTGGTGCAAGCCCTTGTTGCTTGATTCTTGGGGCCAGAACTCAAGCCCGCATGATCTCTCGGCTGCATCTTCCAAGCCCAAGAATCTTGGGCCTTGTCCCCAGCTTCCCTGATCCTCAGTCCCAGCTGGTTCTCCACGAGTCTCCAGCTAATTTACCAGCTGGGTGGCAGATTTCTTGGGGCTAAATTTCACTCCAAGGCCATTGGACCTCATGCCTATATAAACCCATTTCTTCAGCAAGCTTGGGAGGTTCTTTTTTTCAGCATTTGGCTGAGTTTTTAGTGTTGTTTTTCTTGTATTTTCTCTTATTCTTGCATTTTTCATTCATGTTTTCCTGTTAGAATTTTGTGAGATGAATTGCAAGTTAGGCTAGACAATTTGGTGAGGCTAGTGATGAACTCATGTGTGAAGTAATCTAATTTGGGTTTGATTTTTATTTTGTTTTGTAAAGTTTTATATGTTTTAGTGGATTAATCTTTTTATCTTATTTTTCTATTCAAAATATTTTGTGTCAATCTTCTATATAAATTCAATCATGCTTTCTTTATGTAATATTGTCATATTCTATTTTGACAATATTTGTTTTATGAGTTGTCCTTTATTGTAATTTGCTAAAAACAGTACTTTGTCGATTTTGAATAACTTGTAACGATGAATTCTTGTTTGATATGTGAAACTTGCAATTGAGTCATAAATTGAAGATTAGATTCAAATTGGAGAACAAAACATATGAAGAATTCACGACGTCTTGTCTCATTTATTATTGAATTTTCCTCTCTCTAAACTTCTCTTTTGCATATTTTGTTTATCTTTTTTTTTTTACTACAAAAATCCTCAAAAATATCTTCTCTTTTTAATATTTTATTTCTTTTCTTTTTCAACGTTTATCTCCGTTAATATTATTTATTTTTTTTGTTGCCTCCCTATGGATATGACCGCTTGATGTATACTACAACCGACCGCTTTATAAGTGTATCTTTGGGCGTTAATCAGTTTCTCTTAGGCTTAATTTTTATTAGAAGGATCAATCATAAATCTTGTGATTTGGAGTATAATGGCTTCGAATTTTAATGATTTTTTAATGATATCTTCAATTTTGAAACAAACTTGTCCTTGAAATTTCTTCTTGCTCTTTTAGCAAAATGAAATTTTTTTTTTTTTTAGCAAAATCTATTTATTTTAATTTAGTTCCCAATTTGAGTCCAAACTTTCATAAGAGCTGAAATTTAAATCAAAATATAGATAGATTGTTCGAAATTTTTTCTTTTTAATTATCATGTGTTTTAGTATGGTAATGCACTAACTTGTTCACTAATATTCGTAAATGAAGTAATGCAATAATACCCTAATCATAACAAGTTTGAATTGATTATGGACAGAGGTGGAGGGAGGGGGGCGCGAGTTGGGGCTGTAGCCCTACTTAAATTTTTTGTTCTTTTAATTTTTTCTCAATTTTTTTTAATTTTTACAATTTGCCCCCATTAAAAATAAAATATTCTCATATAATCCCTATTTTGTCTCTACAAAAAAAAATCTCACATAACTCCCACTAATATTAATTCTGTTAAAAAAAAGTTTATACTTTTACTACTTTATCCTCACTAAAATTAAAAATTATCACATAAATCCACTAAAATAAAAAGTATCACATAGTCCCCACTAAAATTTGTTTTATCTTAAAAAAAGAAAATAGTGTACACCCGTACACCCCCACTAAAAAAAAATTCCTGACTCCGCTCCTGATTATGGATGCACTTTTAAAATTATAATTGAGTGTTCCTGCATAGACATTTTTTTTTCAACATATATAAGAATAAAAACCATTATTATATGTTTTCTTTATTTTAACAAAGTATATTTATCATATAACTTAATATTTAAATTTTAAATTAAAAGAATAAAGGGATATATATATATATATTTTTTTCTGTAGACTAATTAAAGGGATAAGTTATTCCAACGTGATTACATTTTCCTAATAGGATATAATATTAGAATCCTAATACACTTCCACAGCAACAATCTCAGTAGAATTTAATTCTCAATTTTTATTTGATTATTCACTTCTACATAATTTTAAAAAAATAGAAATAAGTATATTCAAAATCTATATCTTATAATAAAATTAGGTGTAAATTATGCTAAAATAGACCTGCAACCACATTTTTTTCCGATATAATTTAACCGAACTAACAATGCCATTCTTCTATATTACGTAGTAAACAAAACAATTGTCACATAAGCTTGGTATTTAAGGGTCCGTTTGGTGTTTGAGTTGAGTTTGAGATAAGATAAAACTTTTAAGTTTGAGTTGAGTTGATTTTTTAAAAAGTAATTATAAATTTTGTTTACTTTTCAAAAAAAAAAAAATTAAAATGAAAATTTTGAGTTGAGTTTGATTTAAATTCATTCACCAAACATAAGCAAATTTAACATAAAATCAACCTTGAAAAATTTGATATAATATTAAAGTATATATTATAAGCAACGTTATCCATTATTCTAATAATCGTTCAAAAGGGGTAAGTTTCTCCTATATCAAATTGCCCTAAAGGAATTTCAAATTCAATCGTATCAGAATTTGACCCGAATTAAATCTCATTGTTTCTTCCCTATATATACCACACAACTCTCTTTCTTTTTCTCCACAATTGGCTTGTACAAAAAAAGTTGTTTTAGTTAAATTAAACAAACAAAAAACAAAATCTTTTTTTTTTTTAAAACTTGGGAAAGTAATTTGTTTTCCAACAACGTCATGAATCGCTACCGATTCTTGGACGTGGACGTGACATGTTTGGAAGGCCTAAGTGGTTCCAAACCGGGCCTGATCAACTCTCTCTTCAAGACGAGATTTTATGCCGTCGTTTCGGTCACGACCCCGGCGACGCTCCTCGCCGCCCGCAGCCAGGAAACCCCACTGGCGAGCCCTCTCGGCGACGACACACACACGTGGAAAAACTCTCCTCCTTTGAGGTTCAATTCCGAGGCTTCGAAGTTCCATGACAGCTGCTCGATGCTCGTGATTCAGCTCCGCATGAGGCGTCCCTTTCGTCGCGACAGAGACGTCGGCGAGGCTCTCGTCGTTCCCGTCTTCGAGCTCTTCGAGTGCGCCGAGACCAACAGGGCCAGTCTCTCCAACGCCGCTGTTTACGGGGTCGCTTCTGTGGATAATGACAGGGTTTGGGGAAGAAGAAGCAACAAGGTTACTTGTATTTCTCGTATAAGTTCACCAATATCTACGGACGAGAAGTTGGAATTAAGGCCGTCGGCGGTGGCGGTCGCCGCGAGAAGGGCGTTTCGGTGGTGGCGGCATGGCGATCGGATTCGAAACGGAAGTACAAGGACACCAACCAGCATCGATATTCGCTAGAAGAGACCAATGAAGCTGCTTACCAACTTTTGTTGTTTAAGGGATAGTACTCGTGTTCATTGTTTTTTTTTTTTTAATCAAGAAATTAGTTTGATTCATATACTTTACATGCATATTAATGAACAGTGTATTTGTTTAAAATAAGATTTTGCTTTCTTTCTTTCTTCCTTTTTTTTTTCTTTAGCGATTTGTGTATCGAATGATTTTAAACAACATTAAGTTGTATTATTAGTATAATTTTTTGAATTTATTTGGCGTTTAGCATTCTTGTCACTTGGACAATTAAAATATAGAGAACATGCTCTTATTAACCATCCAAATGCAAGTTAAATGAAAATTTTCTTATATAAAAAAAGAAAAAAAAAATCACAACCGTTATTGATGAAAGGGGGTCTGCTATTACTTTGTAAATTAAGAATAAATTGCTAAAATAAAAATTCATGAAATAAATTACAATTGTGCCAATAAATTCAAGAGGCTAACGGTATAAGAAAGCCTTTTCCTTCCAATAAAACTAATTTAAATTTATTTATTTATTTATTTTCTAGGAACTTGGATAAGGAGACGGAAACTCTACACTTTATAGTGAAATTAAATGTGGAATTGTTCTAGGTTATACTTACAAATTATTGATAGTCCCGAAAAAATTATATCAACATAAAACTCTCTTCGCCAACATTTTTTAGGTGGGTTGGTAGGGTGATCGTTCTTCTTGCTAAATGCTTGAGTTCGAGTTGGTCGGGGTTTATGGGCAATCCATGAGAGATCCATATATCACGGGGGGCATCCACTTCCCCGGAGTTATCTGGTTATTCCAACCTCTACCTCCATAACTCATTTTTCTTCAGCAAAAACGTAAACTCTCTTCAATTTGAATTTATTTAACGTACGTTTGGTTCGTCGGTTGGAGTAGAAATTTTTTAAAATAGAGTTGGTTGATTTTTCAAAAACTAATTTTAAATATAATTAATTTTTCAAAAAAAAAGATAAAAATTGAAATAAAAATATATAATTTAATTGGAGTTGAAATTTTTAAATTAGAGTGGGCTGATTTTTCAAAAACTAATATAACTAATATTAATTTTTCAAAAAAAAAAGATAAAAATTGAAATAACAATCTATAATTTAATTGGAGTTGAACTGAAACATCAAACAAAGCCTTATTTTAATAGGTTTCCTCTAACACGGCTATTTTGTTTCCCACTGATCAAATCAGAGATTTTTATATGCAATAGTGGCACTTGATAAGGCTTTAATTTATTATTGCATTTTAATATGTGTTTTTCTTTTCGGCTAAAAATGCAAGGGCGTATGTGATCTTTTTGTTTGGAATAATCCGTTTCTTTCAATTACTCACCATCTTCCAATAAATTTTAACAATAAATTGATAAATTAACTCTTAAAATCAACCTTGAAAATTTTGATATAATATTAAAGTATATATTATAAACCAACGTTATCCATTATTCTAATAATGATTCATAAGGGGTAAGTTTCTCCTAAATCAAATTGCCCTAGAGTAATTTCAAACTGAATCATATCAGAATTTGACCCTAATTAAATCTCATTGTTTCTTCCCTATATATACCACACAACTCTCTTCCTTTTTCTCCACAATTGGCTTGTACAAAAAAAAGTTGTTTTAGTTAAATTAAACAAACAAAAAACAAAAACTTTTTTTTTTTAAAACTTGGGAAAGTAATTTGTTTTCCAACAACGTCATGAATCGCTACCGGTTCTTGGACGTGGACGTGACATGTTTGGAAGGCCTAAGTGGTTCCAAGCCGGGCCTGATCAACTCTCTCTTCAAGACGAGATTTTATGCCGTCGTTTCGATCACGACCCCCGCGACGCTCCTCGCCGCCCGCAGCCAGGAAACCCCACTGGCGAGCCCTCTCGGCGACGACACACACACGTGGAAAAACTCTCCTCCTTTGAGGTTCAATTCCGAGGCTTCGAAGTTTCATGACAGCTGCTCGATGCTCGTGATTCAGCTCCGCATGAGGCGTCCCTTTCGTCGCGACAGAGACGTCGGTGAGGCCCTCGTCGTTCCCGTCTTCGAGCTCTTCGAGTGCGCCGAGACCAACAGGGCCAGTCTCTCCAACGCCGCTGTTTACGGGGTCGCTTCTGTGGATAATGACAGGGTTTTGGGGAAGAAGACGCAACAAGGTTACTTGTATTTCTCGTATAAGTTCACCAATATCTACGGACGAGAAGTTGGAATTAAGGCCGTCGGCGGTGGCGGTGGCCGCGAGAAGGGCGTTTCGGTGGTGGCGGCATGGCGATCGGATTCGAAACGGAAGTACAAGGACACCAACCAGCATCGATATTCGCTAGAAGAGATCAATGAAGCTGCTTACCAACTTTTGTTGTTTAAGGGATAGTACTCGTGTTCATTGTTTTTTTTTTTTTAATCAAGAAATTAGTTTGATTCATATACTTTACATGCATATTAATGAACAGTGTATTTGTTTAAAATAAGATTTTGCTTTCTTTCTTTCTTCCTTTTTTTTTCTTTAGCGATTTGTGTATCGAATGATTTTAAACAACATTAAGTTGTATTATTAGTATAATTTTTTTGAATTTATTTGGTGTTTAGCATTCTTGTCACTTGGACAATTAAAATATAGAGAACGATGCTCTTATTAACCATCCAAATGCAAGTTAAATGAAAATTTTCTTATATAAAAAAAGAAAAAAAAAATCACACCGTTATTGATGAAAGGGGGTCTGCTATTACTTTGTAAATTAAGAATAAATTGCTAAAATAAAAATTCATGAAATAAATTACAATTGTGCCAATAAATTCAAGAGGCTAACGGTATAAGAAAGCCTTTTCCTTCCAATAAAACTAATTTAAATTTATTTATTTATTTATTTTCTAGGAACTTGGATAAGGAGACGGAAACTCTACACTTTATAGTGAAATTAAATGTGGAATTGTTCTAGGTTATACTTACAAATTATTGATAGTCCCGAAAAAATTATATCAACATAAACTCTCTTCGCCAACATCTTTTAGGTGGGTTGGCAGGGTGATCGTTCTTCTTGCTAAATGCTTGAGTTCGAGTTGGTCGGGGTTTATGGGCAATCCACTTCGTGAGAGATCCATATATCACGGGGGCATCCACTTCCCCGGGGTTATCTGGTTATTCCAACCTCTACCTCCATAACTCATTTTTCTTCAGCAAAAAACGCAAACTCTCTTTAATTTGAATTTATTTAACGTACGTTTGGTTCGTCGGTTGGAGTAGAAATTTTTTAAAATAGAGTTGGTTGATTTTTCAAAAACTAATTTTAAATATAATTAATTTTTCAAAAAAAAAAGATAAAAATTGAAATAAAAATATATAATTTAATTGGAGTTGAAATTTTTAAATTAGAGTGAGCTGATTTTTCAAAAACTAATATAACTAATATTAATTTTTCAAAAAAAAAAAGATAAAAATTGAAATAACAATCTATAATTTAATTGGAGTTGAACTGAAACATCAAACAAAGCCTTATTTTAATAGGTTTCCTCTAACACGGCTATTTTGTTTCCCACTGATCAAATCAGAGATTTTTATATGCAATAGTGGCACTTGATAAGGCTTTAATTTATTATTGCATTTTAATATGTGTTTTTCTTTTCGGCTAAAAATGCAAGGGCGTATGTGATCTTTTTGTTTTGGAATAATCCGTTTCTTTCAATTACTCACCATCTTCCAATAAATTTTAACAATAAATTGATAAATTAACTCTTAAAATCAACCTTGAAAATTTTGATATAATATTAAAGTATATATTATAACCAACGTTATCCATTATTCTAATAATGATTCATAAGGGGTAAGTTTCTCCTAAATCAAATTACCCTAGAGTAATTTCAAACTGAATCATATCAGAATTTGACCCTAATTAAATCTCATTGTTTCTTCCCTATATATACCACACAACTCTCTTCCTTTTTCTCCACAATTGGCTTGTACAAAAAAAAGTTGTTTTAGTTAAATTAAACAAACAAAAAACAAAAACTTTTTTTTTTTAAACTTGGGAAAGTAATTTGTTTTCCAACAACGTCATGAATCGCTACCGGTTCTTGGACGTGGACGTGACATGTTTGGAAGGCCTAAGTGGTTCCAAGCCGGGCCTGATCAACTCTCTCTTCAAGACGAGATTTTATGCCGTCGTTTCGGTCACGACCCCCGCGACGCTCCTCGCCGCCCGCAGCCAGGAAACCCCACTGGCGAGCCCTCTCGGCGACGACACACACGCGTGGAAAAACTCTCCTCCTTTGAGGCTTAATTCCGAGGCTTCGAAGTTTCATGACAGCTGCTCGATGCTCGTGATTCAGCTCCGCATGAGGCGTCCCTTTCGTCGCGACAGAGACGTCGGTGAGGCCCTCGTCGTTCCCGTCTTCGAGCTCTTCGAGTGCGCCGAGACCAACAGGGCCAGTCCTCTCCAACGCCGCTGTTTACGGGGTCGCTTCTGTGGATAATGACAGGGTTTTGGGGAAGAAGAAGCAACAAGGTTACTTGTATTTCTCGTATAAGTTCACCAATATCTACGGACGAGAAGTTGGAATTAAGGCCGTCGGCGGTGGCGGTGGCCGCGAGAAGGGCGTTTCGGTGGTGGCGGCATGGCGATCGGATTCGAAACGGAAGTACAAGGACACCAACCAACATCGATATTCGCTAGAAGAGATCAATGAAGCTGCTTACCAAGTTTTGTTGTTTAAGGGATAATACTCTTGTTCATTGTTTTTTTTTTTTTAATCAAGAAATTAGTTTGATTCATACACTTTACATGCATATTAATGAACAGTGTATTTGTTTAAAATAAAATTTTGCTTTCTTTCTTTCTTTCTTTCTTTTTTTCTTTAGCGATTTGTGTATCGAATGATTTTAAACAACATTAAGTTGTATTATTAGTATAATTTTTTTGACATTATTTGGTGTTTAGCATTCTTGTCACTTGGACAATTGAAAAATAGAGAACGATGCTCTTATTAACCATCCATATGCAAGTTAAATGAAAATTTTCTTATATAAAAAAAAAAAAAAATCACACCGTTATTGATGAAAGGGGGTCTGCTATTACTTTGTAAATTAAGAATAAATTGCTAAAATTAAAAGTTCATGAAATAAATTACAATTGTGCCAATAAATTCAAGAGGCTAACGGTATAACAAAGCCTTTTCCTTCCAATAAAACTAATTTAACTTATTTATTTATTTATTTATTTATTTTCTAGGAACTTGGATAAGGAGACGGAAACTCTACACTTTTTGGTGAAATTAAATATGGAATTGTTCTAGGTTATACTTACAAATTATTGATAGTCCTGAAAAAATTATATCAACATAAACTCTCTTCGCCAACATCCTTTAGGTGGGTTGGTAGGGTGATCGTTATTCTCGCTAAATGCTTGAGTTCGAGTTAGTCGGGATTTATGGACAATTCACTTCGTGAGGGATCCATATATCATGCGGGGGGCATCCACTTGCCCGGGGTTATCTGGTCATTCCAACCTCTACCTCAATAACCCATTTTTCTTCAGCAAAAAACATAAACTCTCTTCAATTTGAATTTATTTAGCGTGTATTTGGTTCATCGGTTGGAAGTGAAATTTTTAAGTTGGAGTTTGTTGATTTTTCAAAACTAATGATAAATTTTGTTGATTTTTCAGAAAAAGATAAAAATTGATATGAAAATATATAATTTAGTTGGAGTTGAATTGAAACACCAAACAAATCTTTATTTTAACAGGTTTCCTCAAACACGGCTATTTTTTTTCCCCGGATCAAATCAGAGATTTTTATATGCAATAGTGGCACTTGAAAAGGCTTTAATTTATTATTGCTTTTTAATATGTGTTTTCTTTTCGGCTAAAAACGCAAGGGCGTATGTGATCTTTTTGTTTTGGAATAATCCGTTTCTATCAAATACTCACCATCTTCGAATAAATTTTAACAATAAATTGATAAATTAACTCTTAAAATCAACCTTGAAAATTTTGATATAATATTAAAGTATATATTATAACCAACGTTATCCATTATTCTAATAATCGTTCACAAGGATAAGTTTCTCCTAGATCAAATTGTCCTAGAGTAATTTCAAACTGAATCATATCAGAATTTGACCCTAATTAAATCTCATTGTTTCTTCCCTATATTTACCACACAACTCTCTTCCTTTTTCTCCACAATTGGTTTGTACGAAAAAAATTTGTTTTAGTTAAGTTAAACAAACAAAAAACAAAAACTTTTTTTTTTTTTTTAACTTGGGAAAGTAATTTGTTTCCAGACAACGTCATGAATCGCTAACCGGTTCTTGGACGTGGACGTGACATGTTTGGAAGGCCTAAGTGGTTCCAAGCCGGGCCTGATCAACTCTCTCTTCAAGACGAGATTTTATGCCGTCGTTTCGGTCACGACCCCCGCGACGCTCCTCGCCGCCCGCAGCCAGGAAACCCCACTGGCGAGCCCTCTCGGCGACGACACACACGCGTGGAAAAACTCTCCTCCTTTGAGGTTCAATTCCGAGGCTTCGAAGTTTCATGACAGCTGCTCGATGCTCGTGATTCAGCTCCGCATGAGGCGTCCCTTTCGTCGCGACAGAGACGTCGGCGAGGCTCTCGTCGTTCCCGTCTTCGAGCTCTTCGAGTGCGCCGAGACCAACAGGGCCAGTCTCTCCAACGCCGCTGTTTACGGGGTCGCTTCTGTGGATAATGACAGGGTTTTGGGGAAGAAGAAGCAACAAGGTTACTTGTATTTCTCGTATAAGTTCACCAATATCTACGGACGAGAAGTTGGAATTAAGGCCGTCGGCGGTGGCGGTGGCCGCGAGAAGGGCGTTTCGGTGGTGGCGGCATGGCGATCGGATTCGAAACGGAAGTACAAGGACACCAACCAGCATCGATATTCGCTAGAAGAGATCAATGATGCTGCTTACCAACTTTTGTTGTTTAAGGGATAGTACTCGTGTTCATTGTTTTTTTTTTTTTTAATCAAGAAATTAGTTTGATTCATATACTTTACATGCATATTAATGAACAGTGTATTTGTTTAAAATAAGATTTTGCTTTCTTTCTTTCTTCCTTTTTTTTTTTCTTTAGCGATTTGTGTATCGAATGATTTTAAACAACATTAAGTTGTATTATTAGTATAATTTTTTTGAATTTATTTGGTGTTTAGCATTCTTGTCACTTGGACAATTAAAATATAGAGAACGATGCTCTTATTAACCATCCAAATGCAAGTTAAATGAAAATTTTCTTATATAAAAAAAGAAAAAAAAAATCACACCGTTATTGATGAAAGGGAATCTGCTATTACTTTGTAAATTAAGAATAAATTGTTAAAATTAAAAGTTCATGAAATAAATTACAATTTTGCCAATAAATTCAAGAGGCTAACGGTATAACAAAGCCTTTTCCTTCCAATAAAACTAATTTAACTTTATTTATTTTTTTATTTATTTTCTAGGAACTTGGATAAGGAGACGGAAACTCTACACTTTATAGTGAAATTAAATGTGGAATTGTTCTAGGTTATACTTACAAATTATTGATAGTCCTGAAAAAATTATATCAACATAAACTCTCTTCGCCAACATCCTTTAGGTGGGTTGGTAGGGTGATCGTTCTTCTCGCTAAATGCTTGAGTTCGAGTTGGTCGGGGTTTATGGGCAATCCACTTTGTGAGGGATCCATATATCACGAGGGGGCATCCACTTCTCCGGGATTATCTAGTCATTCCAACCTCTACCTCCATAACCCATTTTTCTTCAGCAAAAAACATAAACTCTCTTCAATTTGAATTTATTTGGAGATGAAAATTTTAAATTAGAATTGGTTGATTTTTCAAAAACTAATTATAAATATTATTAATTTTTCAAAACCAAGATAAAAATTGAAATAAAAATATATTTTTTAATTGGAGTTGAAATTTTTAATATTAAAATTGGTTGATTTTTCAAAAACTAATTATAAAAATTATTAATTTTTTAAAAAAAAAGATAAAAATTGAAATAAAAATATATAATTTAATTGAAATTGAACTGAAACACCAAACAAAGCCTTATTTTAATAGGTTTCCTCTAACACGGCTATTTTGTTTTCCACTTATCAAATCAGAGATTTTTATATGCAATAGTGGCACTTGAAAAGGCTTTAATTTAATATTGCATTTTTAATATGTGTTTTTCTTTTCGGCTAAAAATACAAGGGCGTTTGTGATCTTTTTGTTTTGGAATAATCCGTTTCTTTCAATTACTCACCATCTTCCAATAAATTTTAACAATAAAATTGATAAATTAACTCTTAAAATTAGTCCAATTACGGCGGTAAAATATTGGACGTTGAGTTTACAAACATTTTATAAAAGGAATATAACAAGCAATACAAAAATTATAAACATAGATAACCCTTCTATTATATTTATATAGTAGCTCGATTCCATAAATTTCCAACCACTAATTTTGTATTCTAAAAACTATAAAAAAATAAAATAAAATAAAATAAAATAAAATCTCAACTGCTCTATAACTATGTCAATAAGGAACGCTCTACATATTACTCTACAAAAAAAACAAACAAACCAACCAAAACCGAAACCGAAGCCAAAACCGGAAAACAAAACAAACACTCCACGCCCCCAACTTTTTCCTGCCAAGACAATTTTTGTCCTTTCGGCTCAACTTCTCAGGAGAAAACCAAGTTACAGAAAAGTTAAACAGTTTGTAAGTTTCAACCAAAGTGAAGAAATTTCCTCTGTTTTCTAATATCCAAGGTTCCGAGATTGGTAGTGCTCACAAGGCAACAAAAGGCAGTTTGGCCATGTCTCGCTCCAAATGCAAGCATGCAACCTTTAAACAGCTATCATCGACTTGGCCTTGGCTAAAGCAAAACAAGCATCTGGTTTTACTGACATCAATAACTCGATGACAACAACCCCTCCATCCAGTTGCTGGACCTTGAGACCAGGCTCAATTAACCCTGCATCAACGAGCCAATAGAGGGGAAATTGTGAAATAAGATTCATCGTCACCTAAAATCTAACTGAGAGCTCGTGAGTCGTGACACGAAAAGTACCAAAAGGAACTAGCACTTACCAGGAGAAAGATTTTTACCGCCATATAGCTGCTTTGCTAAGGGATTTCCAGCCCACTGATTAACAGCCACGCGACTCGTGGGTTGGAATCCGACTAGCTTCCCATCTAATGACAACACCACCTATATGATTGGCCCAAGCAAATACAAATAGTAAAACAAAAAGAAGTGAGCAATATAAAAATACTGAGCAGAAAAGTACTCTCTCGCGAAATGAACTATCTGAGGATATTTTGCAAAAATCTTGCGGATTATCAAGTTTCAACCCTGTTAAGCAGTGGACCTGTAGACTTTTTAAATTGATTAAACTAAAATTTATGTCCATTTGTGTAGGGAAGACAACCGGAGAAGTAGTATGGTAAAGTCGATTTAAAGATGTGAAGTACCTGATAACTAGCAATATCCTGTGCTGATGTCTTAATTTCTGCATCAATATTCTCACTAGTGGTTGAGATGCCCTCACCATTAGAATCATTTTCAACCACCATCCTCAAGTACTCCGGTAATTTGCCGGTCCAAACACCCACATTTCTTTCCCTTACTATATCACCTGGCCAACCTAAAGCGTCCTTTATCCTTTGGACAACTGAGATGCAAAATGCTTCCAACTAACCAAATAAATATCAGATGTTAGGCTCTTGTCGAAGAGACATTCAAGAAAACAAACAACAAAATTCGTAGATGCATGCATACCTCATCATCATCTAGAGACTGATGCAGTAAGCTTTCTACTTCTGCTGATGGAAGAGACTGACTTTCCCGGATGTAATTTCCAACCTTTTGCTGGGGCAAACATAGTTGACCGAGGGTACTAATTGCAATTATCAAAATTCCACTTGCAGCAGTGACAGACAGCATTTTCAACAGAACGGAACTTCTCTGAAATAGTGGAACTGTGTTAAACCATTATGGATACAATCAATACAAAATATAGCACCCAAACTGAAAAGAAACATGGAAAAATTCAAGAAAACATGGGAAATGTAGTCATACTATAGTGTTCAAGAAATATAAAACACACAGGACTGTCCAACTCCAACAGTCATTTATGATTACCGGCAGAAGTTATTTAGAATAACCATCATGTTTGGATGCAGAATATGTGAAATGAATCGCCGTGCTTGGGTTGTGCTAAGTAAGATGTAATTTAATACATTATACATAATTTATATATCAGTCAATATTTGGTCAGGTGTTAATCTTCATATCATACACCAGGAAAATACCACATAAGCAACAAAACCTGCATTAGATACTTCCATCAATATCACATCTGCACTAAAAGAAGGTTCGTTCTTTAGTTGAAAAATTTTTCTGATAGAATTCTAAACAGATGAGTAACAATGAACAAAATTAGCTTTATTTCTAATATATGACTTCTCAAACTACAGGTAATCAGGGCTCTAAGTATCAACTTTAACAAAAATAAAGAAGGGGAAAAAATAAATGAAAATGAACCCTCGTCTAAGTACCTTTTTGTTAGGCAAGTTAGTGAAATTTCCAATCACGCCACAAGATAGTTCTTTATTGGGCAATGTGTATAGATCTTCAAAATACATGTCTATTACATCTGCCAATCCAACCTGCAAAATATGTAAAGTCAGCTTAAAACAAAGAGAGAGTTTTAATCCATCTTGCAATACTCCTCTACTTTTCTTCTGAAATATCGTTTTACATTATCATAATTAATTTAGCACTGCAACAACTAAGGCCTAAAAAGTCCGGCTTTATCACATTAATAGTCATCTTATTACTAGAAGGAAGAAGGGGATATGAAAACTCCACATAACATACATTCCCACCGAGCTTCACAATATATGAAAGCTAGAGACTTCCTACACCACATTCCTCAAAAGGTGCAAAGTACAAATATCATAATAAGACACATAACATATAAAGTAAATTAGAGCCCCTATTAAGACAAAAGAAAGGGGCGAAGTACCATTTGGGAATGAGTCAAAAGGATTTCCCACTTATTGTCCGAAGATTTTCTCCCACCTTCAAACTTTACATCCTTAACTCGGTTAGCATCAATTTGTATCCTGTAAGCAGGAACATACTCCCTTGTCCAAGCGCTAAACTGAGGACCACCAATCTTTTCCAATTTAGAGTGTGCCGACGGCATCCACCAAGAATACTTCAATCTGTTTCTTGAAGGCCTAAAGTGTGCCTTTGTCGAATTAAACTCTTCCAGGAGACTCCTGGCGTTCTCAACTATCTCATCTTCAAACAATTTGGCTATGATTACTGAAGAATCATTTGACACGATCCTTCTGGGCATTTGTAACCAACGAAATAAACTACTCGAACTTCTGCCCAAATAATTATCAAGGAAGCTTCTTTCAGTGCTCTGAAGAGCAGAGATGCAAACAGCTTCTGCAAGGACGGAGATAATCCTTTCATCTGATGAGCTAAGGGTGAACGATGCAGAGACCTGCTGATACGAAATGCATAAGAGAACTGAACCCATCAGTATCATGTTGCACCTGCAGGACAGACATTATTATGACATTACATTTTACGAGAAAACGACACGGGGATCACATGATTACATAAGATAAGTACGCAATAAAGAAAGATGGCAATTCACAAACCTCTCTTGGGTTTTCAAGATCCTCCATATTTCTTTCAGTTCCAGGCCTGAAGACAACCAGTTCAAAGCTCCAAAGCTGTTGGAGAACCACTTGTCTAAAAGTCATGGCGAGTATATTCTTAGATGTGGCGCCGGAAAAGATATCTTCGCCAAGCCTCAGCTTACTTGCCTTTTCTTTAACCTTTACTGCCGGGAGAAACTGTAGAAACATTCAATTTTAAGCTAGCACATTCACAACCGAAGAAGGAAAAAAGAACTTAAAAGGGTTATCCCAGTGTTCATCAAAACTTCTCATATCATTAAGGAATGACAACAAAACCCTCCTTGTGTTTTACGAAATGTCGCATTCTACAGTATGTTTTCAGGAATGCTGTAACTACCCCTTACATTTTACAAATTGTGTTAAAACTATCCGCTACGTTTTATAAATCGCGTTAAAAAACCGCCACGAAAATAGTTTAAAATTACAGATCCCTATCATTAACAACCCACGCCAGTTCAAAAAGTAAGCCAAACTAGAAAACATCAAACATAGATGTAAAGTTCAAACATAGATGTAAAACCACAGGAATCTTATGAGCATGCACAAAACATAAACAGCTAAGTAATCAGCACAAGAAAAAAGGTTCAAGATACAAATTTTTCACGATAATCATCAGTTTATTTCCAATAAATGTCAGAAAAAGACCCAAAAGCCAGACCAATTCCACAAACCAAAATTCTGATTTAATTGAATTCAATCAGGAGAAATGTTGTGTCAAAGAAAACTCCAAGTAGAAGCGATTAAAATGAGCTTACCAGCCGGGTCGAGACTGTGCTGTGGTCGTCCGAAGAGCCAGGAAACACGGTCTCCACGACCATGGCGGGCATTCCCGACTCGATATGCTCGTCGGCGGCCTGGCCTCCGTCGGCGGCGGCCGCAGTCAGAGCCTGCTGGAAATCGACGGCTCCGACCAGAGTGAGCCGAGCCGAGTCGTTCTCGTAAATCCTCACGCAAGGCAGGCTCTTCTCGTCGGAATCCGCCACCGCCTGGAGGACCTCTTGCTCTGTGCCGGGGACGGCATTCCGAGAAGAACGGACGAGGACGGGGATGGGGATGGGGATGGAAATTCGGAGGTTTCGGAGGGGTAAAATGGAAAAGAATGCACGGTGTTTGGCGGAGAGGACGCAGCGAGGTCGGAAGGGAAGGAGAGGCGTGTGGAGGGAGAGAGAGAAAGGGACCGCCATTGTTGGGGCGGGGCAAGGGTTTCGAGCTCTGGAACTGGAATTAAAAGTTTTTCTTTTTGCGAACGGAGGTCCCCAAAACTTATACTATTAACACTTAGATCCTCATTTTGCAATCTTTCTGTCTTATTCCCCAAACTTGTATTATATTTTCATTTACACTTGAGATTGGAATTTCCCTCATTCTTTCTTAATAAATTGATCCCCATCTTTGTATTCATAGATTTTTCATTTTCTTTCCTAATTTGATGTGTTTTTTTTTTTAATTTTTATTGAGGATGTTGTTGTATTTTTTCTTGGAAGTGAATGGAAATTTTTTCTTAGATGGTGGCAAGGTGCACTTATATCTTGAATTTTTTTCATTCACTTCAAAGAAAAAGTACAACAAATTTTCATAATAATAATAATAAATAAATAAATAAATAGTAATAATAATCAAATAGACACTAAACACATTGAAAGAAACCCTAAACGCATTTTGTTTTTCTCTCTCTCCCCTTCTCCCTCGATACTCTCTCTCTCTTTGTCGCTCTCTTTCTCTCCTCTCCTCTCTGCTCTATCTCTCTCCCTCTCTCTTTTATATGTCCGCTCCTATCACTCTCTCTCTTTTCCTCTTATCTCTCTCTCTTCTTTTTGCCCCTCTTTTCTGTTGAAAATCAAAAGTATTATAGTTGATTATCAAAAATAATATATCAGAATAGTCACCAACGACCTTTAGTCGGAGATGGAAAATCATTTTGTGTTGTGAACAAAAAATAACATGTTAAACTATAAAAAGTAATTTACTCAAATACTCTTCAGCGACTGAAGACTGTCGATGATCAATGTTGATTCCATATTTGACTGACCGGAAGTAATTTCGACAAGATATGTTATATTGATCTTTGATTTATATAATTGGAGGTTAAAAAATTAAGGGGGAGTTTGGTATTTTAACTTAAACTCAAATTTTTCAACTCAGTTTTTGTCTTTTTCTGAAAAAGTTTTTTGTCTTTCCTACAAAAGTTTTTTATCTTTTCTAAAAATTCAAAAAAAGTTATTATTTAAACTTAAAAATTTCAACTCAAACTCATTCATCAAACACCCTCTAAAGCTATTAATAACTGAGGCATTATTACATAGGCGTGCTTTTTTTTTTTTTTTTTTTCGGGGTTGATCTAATGTTGGGGGCCGTCATCTCTAATGAAATTGGGCCGTCCATCTGAGATTTTTTTTTTTTTTTCCTTTTTAATTTTCTTTTCCGACATGCCATCGTTATCTTCCACAAGGCTGTTGGACGTATTAAAGCTGTGACCTTCTCGAGTCTACGGTTTCAATCTCTCCGAATCTCCCGAGTGAATTCTCTCTCTCTCTCTTTCTGTTCGCGTGAATTCTAGGGTTTCAATTTTTCCATTTTCACCGTCGGCAAGGTAAGCTTCTTCTCGATCAATTTCGTTGCAATCTTTACTTTTCTTTCAGTTTCTGAATTTGTCTGTATCAGGGCTTAATTGATTTCTTATTCTTTTCTTTTTCTTTTTTTTCTGTTTGATCGCCGAGAAACCAAGAGAAAAGCGAAATCGTCATTTCTTTGTTTCTGTTCTAAATAGGAAACGGCTTTTGAAGATTGATCAGGTTATATTAACTTAATTTTTTGCTAAAGAAAAAAAAAAATTGCTAAATAGTTGTGGAATCAAAATGAAACCTTCAGAAAATTGGAAATACAACATTGCGGAATTTTTTTTTTATTGTACTTTATATTGAACTATTTTTTTCCGTTGGACTTTTCAATTTTGTTATTTCGTTTGTGGATAGGCAATCTTGAAAATCGGGTTTGCTTTCTCAAGTATAAAGTGAGTAACTTTTAGGGTTATCTTGATGTGAATCAACATCTCATGATTCTAATTTTAGGGCTTTTACCAGGTTCTTGTTGTTATCATCAAATCACGATTGAAATTATTTATTTTTATCCAATTCATACTCGAAAATATGCATTCCTTCTTTTTTTTTTTTTTTTTTTTTTTTTTTTTTAAAGAATAGTGTTTATTCCGTTCTTTCTGACTGGATTCCATATTGTGAATTTTTTAGCTTGAGGGTCTGTAGATTTCGCGAAATAATGTTGCTTATACTTTTATTTTTTTTGGTTATGAAGGACTGACATTGAAGAAAGGATTTGAACAAATGGGTAAGAGGAAGTCCAGAGCAAAGCCACCTCCAAAGAAGAGGATGGACAAGCTGGACACCGTCTTCAGCTGTCCCTTCTGCAACCATGGCACTAGTGTTGAGTGTCGCATGTAAGAACTGATCCCTATAGCATATTTTTTCCATTAAGATTAGGACCCTATGTTATGGCCAACTAAGGAACTATTGGGAAATGGGACGTTTAAAGTAGATCATTTTTTGTAGTTTTTGATTGAATTAGCCTCTTTTCTCTCCCTCAAATATGTTAATATTTTTTCTCATCTTGAGGTGAATATGCTGTGTATGATGTTGAATTATAACGGTGTAGAATGTGTCATTGCTTGCAGTTTGTATGATTTTTATCTAACCCTTCACATTAATCCGATTGCAGTGATATGAAAAATTTGATTGGGGAAGCTGCGTGCAGGATTTGCCAAGAGAGCTTTAGTACTACTATCACAGGTTTGTCTCAAGCTAGTCTCTTGGCAGATTAAGTGTGTCTATGAAGCATATAAGAATTTTGACGATTTTTTTTGGTGTTGGGAAATTGTATTGTACGTTCCAGTAGTGCCAACTTTAATAATTTTTCGTAAAATATCTGGTCCTGGCGCTGCTGGTTTTGGCCACGCAGCTGCCGGACTTGACAATCTGTTTGAGGCTGAAGACGCAAAGGCCCTTTGGTCAGTGGTTTTAAAACTGGCACTGGGGTTTGGGGTACACTGTCTTAAATATGATGTGATTGAATTTAGAATATTATTCTTCTGAATCTTACTTTTTCTCTTGTATTTGCAGCTTTAACCGAGCCGATAGACGTGTAAGTTTAATTCTCTATGTCTCTCTGTCTCACGCGCACTTGCTTGTTCACTCCCATATTTACAGAGAGTTTTCATTTTGCAGATACAGTGAATGGATTGACGAGTGCGAACGGGTTAACAACCCTGAAGATGATGGTGCCTAAGAGGAAAAGAACCCAGTCCTTGGATATGAAGTTGTGGTGTTCAAATAGCTTCTACTCTGAAGCCTGTAAATATGTTTGTTATCGGTGCAAGCGGTAGTTTCAAACTATTTCTGGATGGAATCAGAGCTTAGTAGTTTGTAATTTGCTTGTTAGTCTAAGAAACTCGAGGGTTATTGCGCCTATCTTAGGTAACAATGGTGAACTGTTGAATGCTGTGTCTGTATTCTGCAGTACACAAGTTTTATATATAGCAGTAATAAGTAACGTTGTGTGATGTATCTGGTTTACCATTTAGATGTTTCTTTCTTTGTCTTGCTTGTTTTACAAATGAGAGATATTTCTCTCTCGTGTCTGTTTCTTACCAAATCCGTTTAGTTTTGTCTTAACAAGTGCCCGATGGTCTACGACTCTTCGCATTGGGAACGTGCACGTAGTCATTAAATTTTGCAAAATTTGGTAAGTTTATATTAACTAATTAGAAAAAAAAGATCCTTAGAGTTTGAAATGCGAAATAAGCGTGATTTAAATTGACAATTAACAGGTTCTATGCATGCCAATCTGCAATCAGCACGTTTAAGTACGAGTTATTACCGAGTCAATTTTAAGTTTCCAGGTTAGCCTGAAACTAAACGAGTTTAGTTAATCATGTTAATCGTGTCAATTAAATTTGATCGAATCCTACTTATGCTAAACTCAAACCCATTAACTCTGAACTGATTTCAAGTCGTGTTATCGTAAAACGAGTTTAGTTAATCATGTCATCATGTCATCTAAATTTGAATGAATCCTACTTATGAGTTTAGTTAATCATGTTATTCATGTCATCTAAATTTGAATGAATCCTACTTATGCTAAACTCGAACCCATTAACTCTGACGATTTCAAGTCTGTTATCGTAAAGCGATTTGTATTGTTTAGGTCAACGATATTGTTGTTGTTAACGGATGATGCAGAAGCTATCTCGGATCTTAAAATTCATGGGAAAATTCCAAGAGAAAAATGGGAAAATGAAAGAGGGGGCAAAAAAAAAAAAAAAAAAAAAAAAGTTGTTATTGGCACAACCCAAAGAAAAGAAAAAAGTGCCAGTCTGATATTCATTTATTCAAGCCATTTATTGATTGACTCAGCAGAGGCTAGCAGTAGTCAGGCAAACTAAAAGAGGAAAAACCAAACAAAGCAAAATAGGGAGAAAAGGGCAAAAAGGAGTACTTCCACAACCTGCTAAGAACACGATATCTTATGCATGTATATATCAAATAGTCAGACAGTTGATATTTTAGAATTCAGATAGTGTGTTTAATGGACTGCAAACTTGCCCACATCACTAGTACAACAGATATTGAAGCTCCCCAAAATAGTTGGGAATAATTGTTACAGCAATGTGAATCATTCCTATCCAGTTATGGTGACACTGATGGCTTGAGGTGTTCACCATTTTCAGAAGTTTTTATACCCGTGTCCCAAAAGTTAGGAGTATTTGAGAACAAGCTATTCACAATATCTTCGCAGAGTGCCAAAAAAATGAGCTTGACTTTGGTTATATATCAAGGGAAAGAAAACCTGAATGACTGGAAGAGTTAAAGAGAGATAACACGACCCCGCCACTGCCTAAAGTATACCACGACCCACCCTAACAACATGAAGCTCATTCCATACTCTAGCAAGAATCTTCATTTATGTCAGGTAATACTCGTTCATATTATCAACTAGATAATCATATGGTGCACCTAGACCATACCCAAATGCCCCATTTGTTGACGCCACTCGGTTTGCCGTGGTGTAAACATTTCCGCCGACACCAACCTTTGCGTTGATTTTGGCTCTTCCCTTGACAGCACGCTTGCTGTCGGGAGAGGGGAACTCGGCAGAAAGTCTCCCCATCTGCTTTTGCAGATCAGCAACTGAATCGTTTGTTAGTTTCCCCTTGGAGCTTTTCTTCCCATCAACGAGCTTCAGCTCCAACCTATATAGTGCACAAGCATCACACTTGTTGATCTCGTACTCGTACAGGTGCCATTCAATATTGTTCAAGGGTTGCGGATCCATATAGTAGGATCTCTTCAGTCCTCCAAACTCATTCATTACTTGCTTCCTCGACTCATGCCAACCACGTCCGCTGTAATCCGGTAACGACCTCTGCTTTCTGTTACCACTCTCAAAATGCTCTACGAGGCTTGTCAAAAAAGAGCCACTCTCTAATTGTTTCACCTTCCAGAACCGAGAGATCAAAGAGTTCTGCATCATATAGGATGACAAATAAACCAACTGAATCCCATAGGCAAAAAATATCAACATATACGACCAAAAAAAAAAAATCCCGAATCAAATTACCAGGTGCGTTCCATGGAGATTTTGCAGTTGCAGCACCTTCACACTCCGGGATACCTACATCTTTTCCTTGTGCCTTTGCGCTAAGAGCAGCAAAAAGCAGTCCATCCTTCAATCCGATGCCCCCAGGTCGAAGAACAGGACCCATACCAGGTGGTCCTTCATTCAATGCAAGAGCGGCGTGAAAGCTACTGCAATAGTCTTGACACCAGTCCAGCCCCTGAGCAGGCCTCGGACAATCCCAAAGCGCACATTTTGGGCCCAAGAAAGCAGAAGGTGGAGGGCATATACTTGGTAGATAGCTGGAAATATGCGGCAGTGTTTCCTCTCCAGACAAACCGGTACCATTAAAGCCAGTGTAGAAGTTGTGGTCAAAGTCTTGATGTAACTCATACTGATGATAGTCTAAATGAGTGTCTCCCTCCAAATTGTTAACTGAGACGTTGCAAACTCTAGATGTGGAGTTTTTGCAATCAACCAAAGGGAAGCCAAGTTCCTGATGCACCTGGTTCATGCCAAACCCCTGAAAAATTAGTTACAGTCACCATTAAGTGCTCATTTTCGCATATAAAACTATCAGGTATAAGTGTGTGTGTGTGTGTGTGTGTGTGTAGAGAGAGAGAGCATATGACTCCAAATAACCAAGATTTTTAAAAATTGCACAAGGACGCACAAAACATTTTAGCATTCTTGGCCACAAGACACAATTTATAGATGTAAATATTGGAAGGTTGTCAAATTTCAGAACATTTGCAAGCGCCTATTTCTTCAAGGCCCTCCAATATGTGCCTGTATTCGGAGGGAAAAACAAGTGATCAAACCTTGAATATGTTACATATCTCGCACACTCATGTAACTGCTCTTCATGCTCAACGGCCTACACTTATGTTTTAATTGTCCACATGAAACAATAGGAATCACTCCAAAAGAGCAGTTCCTCGACCAATCAACGGGTCACCAGCAAGCCATGCCTGTTAAAGAATTGTTTTCTACAGTACACATATTTTCCGCATTGCAGTCTTCTTCACTACAACGATTATTCCTACAATTTTCATCTAAATTCTTATGGAACATTCAATAGGTTAAATGGACTTCACTTTATCTTGTAGAAGAAGAAGAAGAAGAAGAAGAAGATGAACAAACTTAATTGACGTTTTAGGTAAGATAGAAACTCAATGGACGTTGTAGGTAAGCCTAGATACCAGCGGAACAGGTCTTGGAGACACATACGCATGCTTCTGACTATGAATCCATAATTGAGAACTAACCCAAAGAAGTTTGTCAAAACTCATAATGGCGTTTGCTCTTTCCCACATTAATAACAAACTAGAAAGGGTCCTGAGTATACAAGTGAGTTCAAGAAGGGTCAGTTGATACAGTAGATTCTTAATTGAAGATAATCAAGGAAATCGTGAGATGTGCATTATCTTTTCATATTGTCAACAACAGAAGATAATCACTATAGAGAATCGAACTTTTCGTTCAATATCTTCAACAACAAAAGATTTAACTGTAGAGAATCAAATTGCTACACAAGTTATATTCCGTTGGGATATCATTAAAAACTGAAATAGAATAAGCATGAGTAAGCTCATATTAACCCACGAGACATTTGTAACAGAAAAATTAAGGAACGAAACCCCACCTCATGAAAAACCACAGTTTCTCCAACTTGAAAGCCTTGATCAGTAGGCTCAGGCTTCGGGGCAGCTAATGGACTGGTGGCATCATCTTCTTCCTCGCACAGCTGCAATAGCCGGCAAATGTCCGAGGAGAACGATCCAGGACTACCACCCTGCACCAATACATAAAGACCACAAGTCACAACCCGAAACTCCACACTCTAACCTAACTCTCAATCTACATGTTTTAAGGGCAATTCTCATACCACCTATCACATACATCGGAGTATAAATTCATTTACACATGCAGATCAAGATATGTACTCAAAATGGCAATTAACATTTTTTTTATACGATGATCCTAACTTGTTGCAAAGAAGAAGCCGGGGAGGGCTCGTTGAGCTCGGCTTTCCATTCACGGAGCATCTGATGGACTTGTTCCTCAAGGACCGCCATGTCGATGGTGCGGCTCTCCTTCCTCGCGTATTGCAGGTCCATGAACACGGCCTGCAGGTCATCCACCCGGTTTTTTGCCTTGTCCTTAAACAGCTTGTGCGTCACTGACTTGCATTTGTTCTTCGAACCCTTCTCCATTCTAAACCTCACCTTTCAATCCTGTTATAAACCCTGAATTCCACATACAAAACCAAACCCATTTCAGATCATCAAATACCCATTAAACTTTTTTTTTAATTTAAAAAAAAAATTCCCAACAAGCCAGGCTAAGATTTCCCAACAACCAGATAAAACCCAATTCATGAATCAGAGTATGGTAAACAAAACAAACACGAAATCACCAAAACTATACTAAAATTCAACAGAAATGAAATAAATCAATAAATAAATAAACAAGCAGATAGCTCACAGAAAAAAAAAACAAGTTTATGTGCAGATCGTAAGGAGTAATCTCAAACAAGCTTAAAAAGGAAAAAGAGCAAATACCCAGGAGGCTAAATCGAGAGAAGAGTATAGGTGGGATCGAAAATCCAAGTCAGGAATTGAGGAGAGCTTAATAATCGAGAGAGAAAGTGGTGAGAAACTGAGAGGAAGAAAGTGAAAATATTCGATCGAAAAAGGAGAGAGATGCCTACCCCTCAAAGTGTTTGATGCCCAATTTTCCAAAACCTTTTATTCTCTTTTCTTATTTATTTTTTTTATTTTCTCTCTTTTTTTCTTTTTGGTTTTCAGTGTGAGTGAGGAAGAGAGAAGAGTAGAGGTTTCTCTCTCTACTTTCTCTCTCTACTTTCTCTCTCTTAAGTCTCTCAGCTCCACCCACAAGGGCCAACAACAGTGGTGGCTAGCTCGGCCTCTGCGTGTGAAAGCAACGTCGACGCGCCAAAAAGCTAATAAAAGGGATATAAAGGAATTTTAAGGGAAATTTTGGTCTTTCCAAATTACAGATTTGTCCTTAAAGTTGAAGCTATTTACTGTCGTAGAACCTTGGATTTTCCAGCGACACGAATTCGCGGTTACTCGTTTTGTAGGGGCTAGTTCGGAAATTTTGGACTTCTTTCACTTTCGTTTACTCTGCCCTTAAAACTTGTTTAAATTTACCATTTAGGTGCTTCTCCGCTTGGGTAAATTATTCCTTGGATACCTAATTTTTTTATTAAATTGTGATATGATCCTTTTTTTAGTTAAAAACTTTTTAAATTCTTTAAATGGTATAAAATGATCTTTTTTACTAATAGATATTAAATTGAATGGAATAAATCATGTGTATAATATATATAAATAGAATCATGTAAATATTTTTTTTACAATTATTCTTAAATAATAAATCATGTCTGCACTTTTTTTTTTTTTTTTTTGCTAAACTTTTAATATTTACTAAAAGAATTGATCAATTTGCGAATTTAGAGAGTTTTTAATTTAGAAAAAATTAAAAATAAAATTACAAATTCGTAAAAATATCAGGGATCAAACAAATAATTTATTCTTTTTTTTTCATTTTTCTTTTCTTTAAAAGCATATCTATTAATTCCTTCAAAAAAATAAAACCTAATTAAAAAAATCTATTAAAAATGGACTAAATCTTTATTTTAATTCAAGATTGATTTTTATTTTAATTAATTTGATTTGGTCGATTTACATATCTCTTTATTAATTAAATATTTTTACTTTTTACATTCACCTTTTACCCTTCGCATTTTTTAAAATATTTTTTTATCATCTTTTTAATTTAAAATTAAAAATGATTCAAACTCTATATCTTATAATTAAAAAATAATATTTTATTATATTATACTTACAATTACTAATCTGTAATACTTATAAATATTTAATATTTTTCTATGTTTTTATGACAAAAGGTTCAACAAAAGATAATAGTTAATTTTACACCATTGTGTTCATAAATATATAATTTTGGATAAAAAGCTCAAAATAATTATAGATGGATCAATTTGGGTTGGTTTCCTTTCAAAATCTCAAAGGGACCAAACTATCAAAAAGTAAATTATCAATATTTGTTTGGTTAGTAGAGTTTATTTCAAAACCAACCCTTAAATTGATTAATTGTCATGGTTTTCAGCTATATTTTAGCATGGTCTACTTTTTAAAAAAATAAAAATAAAAGAATATATTGTTAGTTATTTTCAGAATTTAAACATGAAATTTCCTTTTTTAATCCACCCACCTTCATTAGGCTAACATCAGTTGGCGCATGAATTCTTTTTTATCATCTTTCTTTCTACACTTTATATTATTTTAGAGCCTTCTCCTAGAGTTAGGTACTCTCGTAAATTTATTAAAAGGACTTATGTAAGACTCATCTTCAAAAATCAGCTTAAGAGAAAAGAGGAAACCCGGCTCACATATAAACATCACAACAGCTCCAAACTTAACGAAGTGGGATAAATTTGCAATCTAACACCCTCTCTCACACCTTTCATATCATGCAAAATAAGTCAATGTCCAAATTCACTATCGCCTGTAAAATTTGATTATGATACCATGTTAAAAGGACTTGGGTAGAAATAAGTAGCTGAGTTAACCTAGCCTACCCTCCTAGTTGCTACTGCGACCCGGAGTGGACTTTAAGGGAATGGAAGAGCCTCGCCTTGCAGTAGGAATGTGTTCATCTTTCGGTTTCATTGACAGCAGAAAAGCCTTACTCTATCTCTGTTTGTGCCCTTTTTTCCAGAATGATCCCATGATGCCAATAATAAAGGGGATAAAAAAATGCGATTATAGGGATTTGAACACACGACCTCCTAATCATGTTAAAAGGGCTTAGGTAGAACTCATCCCATGATGGCAATAATAAATGTGATAAAGAGTAAAATTACAGAGGTTCAAACTTATGTTTTCTACTCTGACACTATGTTAAAAGGGCTTGGATAGAACTCAAATACAAAGACTAGTTCAAGGAGAGGTGAAACCTGATCCACATACAAAGACCATAATATCCTAATGAGCAATGATACATATCATGAATATCATGGATTATTAAGTGTCCAAATTCTGTAGATTCTGTAAAACTGGAATGACTACTTTGTCTCAATTTTTTTACCCTCTAACAAGTTAGTTTTTAGTTTCATGAAACACCATGAAACTTTTATTTCATTATATAAATCATTTTCCTATCCTAATATCTTAGTGTTATGAGACAAACTCATGATCTAACACTTTCCATTTCCGTGGTCTTTCCCAACACGTTATCAAAAGCCCTTTTGATTGTCATCTTAAATATTAGTGAAAACGTGGTAAAGAAATAGAAGACTTGCGCGAGTCTGAGGTAAATAGTGAATGGTGGAGAAAAGCAAAAGGTGGTCTCACTAAGAAGTGGAAAGCTACAAGAGCAAATACTCATTTTTGTTGAGAGGTGAAAGATGAGATGGGTAAGGAAGGTATAAAGAGCATTTCCCACTAACATCTACTAGATTCCCAACCTGATGCTTCCCCCTTTGAGTTGGAAGACAATTAAAAGTTTGTGGTAGGACACAGTGTTGGAGATTATCAGCATCTTATGTCTCTAAATTTGGGCTTCCAAACCGTGGTTTTAATTTTTTTTTTTTTTTTTTTTTTTTTTTTTTTTTTGTGCATTCCTCCTATGCCACTAATTTATTATTAATTTTTTACACTAATAAATGATCGAACATTGGACTTATGACTTCAAAAGTCTCAAATACCCCCCTTTCCTCATCAATTGGGCAAGCCCCAATGGCTTTACCGAGGTATTAATTTGATGCATAACAAATATCTCTCATTAAGTTTTAGTTATTTTTTCAATATAAAGGTAACATAGCCTATTCATTCTAAGTGGGGAAATCATAAAGGTTAATACATGTAGTGTTTTTTTTTTTCTTCCTGAAAGTGACATTATTAAAGATCCAGAATTTATTATTATTTTTCTTTCTTTCACGTGGGTAATGAGAAATACATCAGAATTTTGGCCAAGCAGATTTTGGAAGCTATTCTACTTTTGTTGTTATTTTTTGAATTTCTTAAAAAATGTATCTTCAATGATTTTTGTCCCATTATATAGTAGGTAATTAAAAATCTACAACAATATCAAATTATGATACTAACAAAAATCTCCCTAGAAATTAATCGAAATGCAGAATCTCATATCAAAAAGTATATATATTGAGATTATCCTTTGTGTTTTTCTAACAACACAAGTCCACCTATGTATTTTCTTCAACGTAAAAAAGTCCACTAATGGAGTCAGATTTTAATCAGAATTACTATGTGAAAATATTTTTTTGGCTCAGCATAAAAGAAATGATCCATTTAATTTGAAGACGACAACTTCCTCCAATGAATTAAAAAAGAAATGTTCTTTTAATGAAAAAAATTTAAAGTTAAATAGTTCTCATATGTCAAAAAAGTTGATTAAAGTTGGTGCCTTTGTAATTTCTCTCTCGGACAAACATTATTTCTTTTTTATGAATTTTGATCGTCTTTTCACATAATTAATTTTTATATATCAAGGAATATATTTTATCTAATTAGAAAAATACTACCGACAATGTTTAGCACTTTTATAAATAAAATAATTAAAGATGGATTCTTATTATTTCATTGAAAGATAAGAAAGTTTTTGATACTATCTCCTATCAAATTATCACATTTGTTTTAAAAAAAAATAAAAAAAAAATAAAATAAAGTAAAAATTGCTGGATACGTGGTGAGTTGTAAGTCAAAAGGTCTTTTTTAAAATGTCAAGGAAATCTTAGCTCACAAGGATCCAAGTGGAGCATCATAGCACGGTTAAACATATTCTCTGGTAGATAAAAATAATGTTATCCAATCAAACACAGAGAATCACTCCCATTTTGATTTGGCAAATCCATTCAGCACAACCACTCAAACAATCTTAACGACTAAGATAAATAAGCCCTAGTATATCTCTGATAATAATTTCACATTTGATTCTATCATAAAAAAAATGTAGAATTTAAATTCGCTATCTCAAATTCAAAAAAAAAATTTAATAATAATAATAACTCCATACCTGATCCTACTCTCTGTTTGGTGTTACGGTTGGAATTGAAAATTTTAAATTGGAGTCGATTGACTTTTAAAAACTAGTTATAATTTTTATTGACTTTTCAAAAAAAGACAAAACTGAAATGAGAATTTTAAGTTTGAGTTGGTTTACCAAACGTAGCAGTAGAGTTCAAATCCCCCACTCAAATGAAAAAAAAAAAAAAAGTAGGATGACAAAAGAACTTTGTTGATCAACATCAGCACTTTATGCCAGACAAATCAAGATCAATATGGCCATTTTAATCCAATTCCCAGTCTCCCAACCAAATGAGTCAGCATAGATATGCTTTTGGCCACATATGAAACCATTGAAGCTAGCCCTTTTTTTTTAAGGACGTGTAAAATGTGACTTGTATGGTAATTTTAGCATATAGAAAGTAGATTATGACTGGCAGGCCACTGGGAACCACAATTGAATTGACCTTTGTCGACATTGTCGCTCGCATTCTTTTTACTTTTCCAGCGATCCAAACAGAACGCTGATCTTGATTTTATTCATCTACATGTGGGGTGGGAAGAAATAGGATGAACTCAATCTGAATGATGACTCTAGGTCAAAAAAATGGCATGAGAAAAAAATTGCATAGCATGGAGGGAAATATTGGATTAAGACAACAAAAATTTGTCGGTGTCTTTGATTTGTTTCAAGAATCTTGTAAGTAGATCAGGCTGGTTCTGGTGATTTTGCAGCTTCTGTAGTGGCATGCTTGAAATTAAAAACAGCACCGAGACCTCTTTTCTTTGAGAGCTCTTCGATTTCTTCAAGTTTGCGCCTAAGGCTCTCCAATTCTCTTGACAACTCCTCGTCTCTTTGCTTCATTGTCTAAATCAAGTGAACAGAAGCTGTGCATTAGGCACAAGAGAAAAGAAAGTCGATAGCTGCTGTTGTAAACACAGATATGCAATAGTTGGTTGGTGCAGTGTACTATTAATCAATCTCATCGGCCTTTCACCACCAAAAACAAGTTAACGTAAAGAAGTTTCGATAATTGAGACTATCCCTTGGCAAATTATTACGTTATGTGCGGTAATCTATCTTAATTTTCCAATATGATGCCTGCCCTCACGATCTTTCTTTTATTCACCAGTGATCATAATACAATAGATACAATAGTCATTAGTGCTTCAGGCCACCAAAAAAGATATAAACAAAAGAAAAAAAGAGAGAAATTTTTTTTTAAAAGATAGATAGATAATATCAATGATTATAATAAGATATAAAAAACGGCCGATCTAGGCAATGCTTGTATCAATGCAGGAATGAACTCAATGCAAACACCCCTATTCTTTGACCATTAAGCGTTGCTCATCAACATCAGCTTTCTTAAAAGAAATGGACAGGTTAAACCTAATAATCACTACAAACACTATTTGCTCGGTCAATTTGTTGAAAAGCCTTTCTATTCTAGCCAGTGTGAAATATTCCAAGATATTATATTGTCTGAAAATTATAATCAAGTTATAATCAAAATTGAAGCCTTCCTAGTTTTATAACATTTTTTGTACTCAACAGTCTCACAACATAGGAATTGAAATATGCAATGACATCAAGGATAATGATTAATGCCGCTCATTCAAGGACAAAGGAACACAATGATTCAGTGTAACGGAACAAAAATGAAACGGTGCATAGTTATATTACCTCCAATTCTTGCCTGCGTATTTCCTCCTTTCTGGCTTCTGATCTAGAACTTCTATGCACTTCAAATATCAGAGCAATTCCTGCAACCTATCAAGTAGAAATTTGATCACGCAAACACGAGTTAGAATAATAACAAAGAAAGAAAGCCACATCTAATGTACTTCGAAACAATTTCTAACCATACAAGCATGTTCAGTCGTTAAAAATCCATGTTAACCTCAGCTTGGGGACTAGGCATATTGCGAACTCAGACATATAGACCGAAGAAGCAATATAGCTTAAAGAAGCTCTGCAAAGACATAGCTCGGATACTATTACTTACGGAGAAAACAAAGAATTCACCGATAAGGTCTACAGCAGCCTGTACAGCTTTCTCCTCATTCAAGGGACGGATTTCGACATCAGTTGCGTGGCCATAGATGCGCCTTTGCATTTGCGTTGTGATTTTGTGGTTTCTCTGATTCAAATAATCCCCATTAGAAAGAACACATTTGTTAGTCTAATGTGAAAAATGAGACATTTAAAAACAACAATTATAACACCAAAAAAAAAAAACTTCAAAGCAATATTACAATTACAACATAGACGAACACACTTATGAGATTAACTTGAGAAATGAAACATCCATAAATAACAATTATAACAAAAAGAAAATTACAATGCTGCAAAATCAACAACAAACCAGACTAATTGATCCGTGAGGAGGCTCAGAAATTAAATTAACAATAAAAAAGGGGAATGCCCATTTTCTAGAATAATTCCAAAAAGAAAAAAGAAAATTAAGGATATTTCTTAACAAAATCACAATTAAGAATTCACATTAAAAAAACCCAGATGATAAAATGCGATAAAAAGATAGAAAATGAAGTACCTGAGCGATGTCGACGATAAACTGGCGGAACCTGGGATGCAAACCCGCTTGTTGCTTGAGCCTACTGGCGACTGGTTTGCTCATAGTCTTCAAGACCAATGTCCCAAGCTTCACGAACGGCAGTACCATGTTTTTAAGCTCAGATCTGGCAACGGGTTTCCTTTTTCTCGGTCAGTAAAAGATTTCTTGGTATCGAATACGAGAATAACGAAGATAAAAAAGATTCGGATGTTTGGTTCCTTAGAAAGTTCCAATGAGGCAAATATCCGAGAAATTGTTTGGGTTTTGACTAGTACATGGGTCAGAGGGTGAATGAGTTTCTTGGCGAAGAAGACAGAAACGCGTGGAGACGCAGCGGGGCGGGACAGAGGAAGGAGAAGGCCATGTTTGGTTTGATAAGATATTCTTTAATTTTGATTTAATTATGGGATTAAGATAATTAATTAGAATATTCTACAGGAAGCGTGGGGAAGGCGCATAATTGGTTGGTTGCTGTCAAGGTCAAAGTGGCTTTTGGTTGACTCGATCTTGGTGTTCTCTCCATCAGTTTGGGTTTCGGACGGTTGGAATTAGGGGAGGTAATACGGATCGCGATACGATGACATGATTCGAAAACGACACGAATTTCATAAGTTCGGGTTGGGAAAAATATGGACGGGTCGTGTTCGGATTGGGAAAAATTGACACGAAAAAAAAAAAAAAAAAAAAGGCCATGTTCGGGTTGGACCCGTTTTTTTCGTATCACTTTTCGTGTCATTTTCGGGTCAAGTTCATGTCGCGTGTCAATTTCGGGTCAAATTTCGTGTCAAACTCGGGTCAATTTCGTATCAATTTCGTGTTGCGGGTCAATTTCGTGTCGCGGGTCAATTTCAGTTCATGTCGTATCAACCCGTAACGGGTTCGTGTCGCGGTTTCGTTTCGTGTTCGGGTTGCGGGTCGTGTTCAGGTCGGAGAAGAAAAAAATCGACACGGCTCTAACACGACACGAACCCGACACGTGACACGAATTGCCACCCCTAGTTGGAATACTTGGGCCTGTTTCACATAAAGTGCTTTGAAGGGTGCTTTTAGGGGGTGTTTGACATATTATTTTCATTCAAACTAAATTGTACTTTTTCATCTCAATTTTTATCTTTTTCTGAAAGGTCAACAAAATTTAAAACTACTTTTTAAAAAGTTAATACTATTTAAATTTAAAAATTTCAACTCAACTCATTCACTAAACACTCTCTTAGATTATTAAAAAATTTAAAGTGGATTATAAATGTTTGATAAATCTTATTTTTATTTAGTAGATTCTAAAAATTACTACAGTCTAGCAGAATTTGAGAAACAGATCAAGAGTTTCTCATACACAAATGTTTTTGCTTCCATTTTATAAATTTATTAAAATATTCTTAACAATAAATAATAATTTCAATCTACCTACCATATTTATCTCTATACCAAATCATAAAACTATTTATTTATAATTTATATATTTATTTTCCTTTTCAAAATAATTTTCAAATTGTAAATTATAATTTATACCTCTATTTTATTAGTTTTTATAACCCAAAAAAATTGTTATAGTTTATACTTAATTTTTACATTGATGTACAATAAATATAATTTTTTAGACTTATTTTAGATTATAAAATAAAATTTGTGTATTTTTAAAATTTGGCGTAAAAGTTTAAAATGTCAGACAATAAATATGTATATTAGAGTATTTATTAAACAAAAATATGGTATGTCCTTTTTTAGTTATTATATACGCAAACTCTTATCCGACATATGAACTTTAGTTGTTATGAATGTGAATTTCAGTTACTAAGAGCCCGTTTGGGGGATATTTGGAGATGATATTTTGAAGATTAAGTAAGTGTATTTGGGAGGAAAACTTAAAAAAAAATATGTAATATAAAAAATTTGTAAAAATTTGAAATGTGTTTGGGAAAAAAAAATATGCAAAATAGATATTGTCTTATTCGTCTTGTCGTTATGAATATTTTGACATAAAAATCATCTCATTACGATTTGAAATGTGAAAGTTATGGACTTTCAAAGTTTAAGTTTTTTTGAAAATGGAAGAAAGAGAAAATTTGATGTAAAGTTAGGATTTTAAAATCCAGATGGTGAAACATTATCTCCAGTTGGCACCCCAAACGGAATGTGAATTTATGCAGAAGAAAATGTAGCTAAAGTGAATGTGAATTTCCCTCATTTTTTTATTTTCTTCTGCATAAATTCACATTCCTAATAACTGAAATTTCACATTTGTCGGATACAATCTTGTACTAGATAGGAGACCAACCCTTATAATATATTTGCACAGTAACTTTACTTATGGTTTACCAAACACCTATAATTCTTCTTCTGGTATTCACAACAACTTTGAAAAAAAAAAAAATTTCAAAGCCTATCTGCTTTTAGCCACAGTAACTTTGGACGTACAACACATTTACAGTAAAATGCTTCACATACAAGAATGCCAAATTGGCCCTTAACTTGCCTTTGGTGTACCAATATATGGAATGAATTTTTTATGTTGAAATTAATTTATTTTTTAAAAACTAGTTATAATTTTATCGACTTTTTAGGAAAAAAAAATTAAGATGAAAACTTTATGTTCAAAATAGAAAGTCAAACAAAAGCTAAGGATCAATATATATTTTTTTTCTTTTGTGCAGACAACTGTTGAATTTCTTGAATTTGATAATTTAGAAACTTAACTTTTTTCTTGAAAACTAGCGCCGTAAACTTATAGGCCATTTGGTTGGTCCACTTGGGTTGGAGTTTTTTGAATTATTTTGATTTGAGTTGAGTTGAGTTGAGTTTTAGACTATTGCATTAGTTGAAAATGAATTGTTTGAAGTTAAAAAAAATGTGTTTGATAAAAATATCATTATGAATCTTATTTTGTTTTTTCGAAATTCTATTTAACTTTTATAAAAAAGTATTTCATTTCAGCTTGAGACATCAAAGTTATGGATTTTTAAAATTTGACTTTTTTAAATAAGAGTTGTAAATGTAAATAGTAAACTGAGCTCATTTTTAAAGAAAAAAGAAAAAAAATAATTTGAATTATTTGGTTAGAGTGAATGTGTCAAACACCCCTATAATTCCTGACACCGTTGATCCTTTTGCTCGTGTTTGTTAATTTTTGAATGGTTTTTCACTAGCACGGACTTATATATGATAGTTCAAGAATGACATTGTTGATTATTATTATTTTTAATTTCAACATAAAGTTATTTTAAAACTTGAACTTAACTAGTTATAATATAAACTCTAACACAAATCTTCAAACTTCAAATATTCAATTTAATGAAAAGTTAATCAAATAAAACACGTTACAATAATTTATAAATTTAAAGAGCAAAATTGTCAAAATTATAAATTTAAATAAGTAAGTTGTTCAAGAATGACAAATTTAAAGAGGCAACGATGCTAATATATGTTATTTATATTGACCTATTGTGTCCACCTACAAGTCACTATATATTGGCACATGCCCTTGTGCACCTCCTTTGTTAATATACACTAGTACTACTTATCTGTATTAGGGTCGACTCGTTTAGGAGGACTTTTAGATACGGAGTTTTAAATGTGTGTTTATGAGAAGATTTTTTGAAAGGAACCGTGAGGAACCGTGATATAGAAAAAATACAAAATTTTAAAATGCGTACGGAAAAAAAAAATACAAAATGGATCTTATTTTTTTCATTTCATCATTGTAAGCATTTTGATATAAAAATCATCTCATTTCAATTTGAAATAAGAAAGTAATGGATTTTTAACGTTTAAGTTTTTCGAAAACGGAAGAGAGATAAAATGAGCTATAACGTTGGGAGTTTTGAATTATACGGTAAAACTCTGTCTAGAAAAATTCCTCCAAATGTACCTTAGCCTATACAAATAATCAATAGTCACTATTTTATTGTTTCCAGCTAATTTTTATGGATTGACATCTCCTGTTTAATTCTTGTGTCTCAAATAATGTCTAACCAATTATATTTTGATACATCATCAAAAGAAGTTAGATTTTAAGAAATAAAAAATCAGTTATAAATCATTTTTAACTTTTTCAGATGACGTGATATAATATTATTTGTTAGACATCATTTGGGAAACCAAGAATTTCACAGAGGATGTGGATCCAATTTTTATACGGTATTCTTGCAAAAAGCTAATTTATATGGTAATTCTTTCAGATATCTCAATGTGTCTCCATACTTGTCTTTATATTTATTTTAATGTGGTCTAGATTAAGTTAATTACTCTTTTATCATTGGTTTCCTTCTTAAAAAAACTTTCACGCCTTAAACAACATAGTATAATCTTGAATACTTTATTTTCTTTTTTCTTTTTTTATTTTTTCATAAATCCAGCAACCATAATAGCTTTTCGTAATCATCCTTTTTTTCTTAATTTTATCATGATAAGTCTAACATCTACGATTTTTATTATCGGAATGAAGTATCATTTTTAAAGTTAAAAAAAAAAAATCAAAGCAACATAGCAATTGTTAGATTCCTTTCTTCTTCTGATATAGTTTTGATGTTCATTTGTATTTTATCTAGTTCATATCCTGATTTTAGATAATAAAATATTTTTTAATCCTATTAAAATAAAATCCTGATTCCCTCACAATACATTTGACAACTCTACTCCCCCCCATTCCATGACCATCTCTGCGCACAAATTTGAAATTTCTCTCTTTGTGGAACGACATGCCGCTAAAACTTTGCTCTTTCAGCAACACGTCTATTTGTGTTCTTTTCTTTAAACTGCGTGTCGTTTTCCACAAGAAGTCTAGTTCTGTACTTCAATTGATGTGTGAAAAATGACATGTTGGTTGTAATTTGTTGTCGTTTATGACTGACATCCTTTTTTTACTTCTTGTAAAATATAAAAAAATAAAAAATTCTTCGAATTTCAAAACCCCCGCCAAAAAGCGAAAACCACAAAAAAAAAAAAAAAAAACCATTTTCGAATTTCCCTTCCCCGCCAGGTCATCGATCCGCACCAAGCTCACAAGATCAACGGCCGATATTAAGCAACTGCGAAATCTCTAACGGTCACGATTATTCTCTTCCCCGCCCCGAATTTCAAGCTCGCGCCCACACAAAAACAAAAATAACCGACACGTCATCGATCCGCGATCCGCAAAAAGTTAAACTCATTCATAGCCGTCGATTGATCCAAACGAATCGACGGTCCACAATCATTGTCCCCCTCGCGCCCCCATTTTCAAAAACTTTATAAATTCCCTCCTCATTTCGTCACTCCATCACTGCTCACCAGAAATCCTCTAGTCTCTGCATCAAACCCTAGCCTTCGTCTTCCTCAAATCCACAGTTCTCAGATCCTTCAATGGCCCGTACCAAGCAGACTGCTCGCAAGTCCACCGGCGGCAAGGCCCCGAGGAAGCAGCTGGCGACGAAGGCCGCTCGGAAGTCTGCTCCGGCCACCGGCGGAGTGAAGAAGCCCCACAGGTTCAGGCCCGGAACCGTGGCGCTCCGTGAAATCAGGAAGTACCAGAAGAGCACCGAGCTTCTGATCAGGAAGCTTCCTTTCCAGCGTCTGGTCCGTGAGATCGCGCAGGACTTCAAGACCGATCTCCGATTCCAGAGCTCCGCCGTCGCCGCCCTCCAGGAGGCCGCCGAGGCCTATTTGGTCGGTCTTTTTGAGGACACTAACCTCTGCGCCATTCACGCCAAGAGAGTCACTATCATGCCCAAGGACATTCAGCTCGCGAGGCGTATCAGAGGTGAACGTGCTTGAGTTTAGGGCTTTCTCTGTATAGAAGCTTTTGGGAATGGTGTTGATTTACGAACAGTAGACTCTATGTTGATTGTCAATTGCTGCTTTCTGTTTCCCTAATCAGTGGCGATTTACTGCTTTTTAAGGTTTTAGATTAGACTAAGTTGAGATTTCAATGTAATCAGTAACTACTTTGTCAATGAAAATTGATAGTTTCTTCAATGTCTAGATCCGAGTTTATCCTCTTGATTTGGTAATATTAGAGTAGATCCTGATTTATGTTTACTGTCGAATCTCTTTCTTTGGTCATGTTTTTCCTGATATTTCTATGAACCAGACGGGAATATTTGCCAAAATGATTTAACAGGAAAGTGAGGTTGAGGATATGACATTCTTAATTTTTTTTTATTAAAAAAATACTGACTGTATTACTGATGAATATTTAATTTAAAAAAAAAAACAGTAAATTAAAATCTTATGGGTGAGTGGATGAAACAATGACCATGTCTTACTCTTTGGTTGAGTTCTTTCTAGCCCTCTTCATTTCTAGAGCCCTCTTCATTTCTTCTAGAGTTACCATACATCCCTAATTCTGTCAAGTACTCCGTTGTTAATGGTCGGCGACCTTTTATGTTCTTCATTCATAACATTTAAAAGAGCTCGCTAAAACAATACATAAGAGCTTATGTTGGAGTCGTTCTTTCTGTCATTGTTGCTATCGCCCCCTTTGCTATTGCCACTAAAATTTAGGAAATTATTATTTAGTCGTTCTTTCTAAATAATATATTTTCTTGTTTTTTTAAATAAAAATTAATGAAAATAATACCTATTTGAAATAATTAAGTGTTATTTAGTATGAATTTATCTTAAATAACAAACGAGTAATATTTTATCTCGAAATTAACATCACTTTAACTTCCACTAATAATATCTCACTAATATTAATGATTAAGTTATATGTTCTTACACTAGGTTAAGTTAAAAGTTGGTATTTTTATGACATTTATTGTTGTTAGGAGTCTAAAACATTATGAATTTTAATGTCCGAGTACAAAAGCCTTGAATTGACCAAAAAAAAAGAAAGGAGGAACGACTATTAAAATTATGGAAATAACCATTTGATTGTTCCTTTGAAATATTTAATTTACTTTTTTTTTTATTTAAAATTAAGAACAAAAATAACCTAATAAGGGCCTTTCTTTAGGTATGATTTGGCTTAAAAATCTCGGAACAACCACAAAAGAAAATGAATGATTTACGGAACAACAAATCGATCGTTCCTTGTAAATCTTGACTTCAATTTTCTTAATAAATGAAAAACAAAATTAATCAAAAGATGGTCTTTCTTCATATATGATTTGGTTTAAAAAGCTTTGAACAACCATAAAAATGAAAGAATGACCGTGGAAAATTTTAGAACAACCATCTAGTTGTTCCTTTCAATTAGTTACTTTTCTTCAATTTTTTAAAAGAAAAACAAAATTAAGGAATTTTAAACCATTTTAAATTAAATAACTGTCATATAACATGAACTTACTTGAAATAACAAACAGTGATATATTAAATCATGAAATTAACATTACTTCATTGTGACTAGTATAATCTCATTATATTGATGACTAAGTTACAAGATCATACATTATTAAATATGGTTAAGTTAAAAGTCAGTCTTTTTCATAACATTATTGTTGTTGTAAGACCACAATGTTATAAATTTGAATTAATACGTGCAAAATGGAAGAACAACCACAAAAAATGGAAAGAACGACTATAAAATGGTAATGGAACGATCATCTAGTTGTTCCTTCTAGATCATGTATTCTCTCATTTTTTTTAATAAAAGAAAAACAAAATTAACTAAATGAGATTCTTTATTCATGAATGATTTAGTTGAAAAAAACCTCTAACAATCACAAAAATAAAAAGAAACGCCATAACATTGAATTACATTTTAACACCATACAATAGTGGGTTTTTTTTCCATGAGATTATTACCTAAAAAAGTACATCATTAATGTCATAAATATGAAATACTTTAATTAAAAACCCATAAATGATCGTAAAAAATAGAGGAATAATTATAAAAAGTTATGGAATGCACGATCGGTCCCTCATTCCTATTTAAAAATAAAAATAATAATGGAAAAATTACGAACAACCATTGTAATTCCACATAGTTGTTTGGAACTTACGATGGTTGTTCCATTTGAATCATCTGCAACCTTTGTCTAACAATAATATCAACCCCTAAATCTATTTATTTTTTCCACAAAATTTGATTTTTAGGCTAAATATACATATACGCTTCCAAACAAGCCTCTAAACTACCTTACAAATAATTTTTAAAGTGATTATAAATCTTCAAAACGTTTTTTAAAATATGATTTTTCTCCTCTTTTTCATCCTTCAGAGCCCATGTTCATAGAATGATGAGAGGATTTTCATTTCTTTGGACTTCGATCTTTGGGAGGGTGGTGGTTACCGGAAAAAGTGTGGAGGGATTTTTGGAGTGGTAATGGAGGCTCTTTGATTTCTTCTTTCTCCTTCTCATTGGTTGTCGTTCTCCTCCTCTGTTGGTGGCCATCCTATTTGATTTTTTTTTTTTTCACCTAATTAAAATAGTCTTAATTTTTTAATCTAATTATATTATATTTTTATTTTTTTTAAAGATGAAAGTCATTTTGCTAATTAAAATTTTTGGAAAGTCATTTTACAAACAAAAAAAAAAAAAAAAGTGCATAGGTTATTTTGCTATTTCACTCAAACAGACGATTCCAATATTTGCAACAAAAGTCAATGCAGTGGATAATCTGAACCAGTGATTTTTTTTTATTCGTTGTTCATATTATGGATTGGCGCTTTGCAATTTAATATTCCAGCGAAAAGCAGAAAAAAGAAAGCTTGGCATTTTGATAAAGACTTAGTTGACTGAGTAAGTTCCATGGGAAGTGGGTGGAGTCTTCCTAATTATAATAGGGCTGCTCTACATTATTTCTAACCAATTTCGTAGGACTTGTCCAACGGTGTCATGGTTTACAACATTAATAATGTGTGTGTATATGCATCTATAGCTTCTATTTGTATTGTTCCAATCTTGAATCAGCTTTATTACATTTGTTTTGCTCCAAGCTTGAATCAGCTTTCCATGTAGGCTATGGGTGACATGATATTATAATTCTTCTTTGTGTGTCTATCTTCACACACACACATAAATACAAACATATATGTATATATAAACTTGACTAGGAAAATCAGAGGAAGCTTCCTCTGATTCCTTGAAACCGTGTCCTTACCTAACCTGCGAAAGAACCTATTTTTGTTGCAGCTACAAATATTAGCTCTCAACTCAAAAAACCTTTTTCCTGAGTCAATAGCTTCCTGCAATTGGCAAAATGACTCGTTCTTTGTTGCCCATTCTTTGGTCCGATTGTTATTTGTCCAGCGGACATCGTTTTCGTTTCTCTAATCGCCCACACAAACTCTTAACGGCTACAACATTGAACCATTTTCTTACCATCATTGGACTATTGGCAGCTGTTGCTGGCATGATCTGCTTGTTCTCTGGTTCCTTTTCGGAGAATCAATTTAAGGATGCCGTGAAGTTGAAAGTCGTGGTCTTTACCATTTTTCCTCTGTTGGTCCTAGTCTTCTTGTGGAAGGCTACGAAGTGCATCGAAGTCATCGAAAAGGTATGCCATAAGCACGTTCACATCAAAACCGTGGTTAAGATTGTTTTGTTAGGCTGTGCTACTATGGTAAATCTTTTGATTAAGTTTCCTAGATTTAATGTTCATTATTCAAAATACCAAAAATGCTCTATCGGGGAACAGGGAAAGCATTCCCAAGGAAGTCGATTTAATTTATATTGTGCTGGATCATTCTCTGCTTTTGCCTTGGTTATATCATCCAAAGGGGAGAAAGCTATGGAGCTTGGTATTTTCGACTTTCTACTCGGGTTGACCATGGACGCTTCAATGGAAATCCCGGGAAATGACGGAGTAAATCTTCTGTATATGCTGGGTGCTTTTGTGTATTGTGCTTCGCTAATTTTCATTAGGAGTTACCTAGAATCTTTTATGATAAGCAGAGGTATTTCTGGTGCTCGGCAAGGAAACATCCCAGACGGTTCGACGGGTCGGATAGAAGGTGCTAGAGAAGACGCCGCCAACGAAACTGTTAACTCTGGTATTTATGATCTAGCCACTGAAGACTATGGAGAAACAATTGGACTTCTCCATATCACCATGCCGGAGTTGATGGGTTTGAATATGCTAGGTGTTTTTGTGTATTGTGCATCGCTAATTTTCATTAGGAGTTACCAAGAATCTTTTATGTTAAGCAGAGATATTTCTGGTGCTCAGCAAGAAAACATCCCAGACGGTTCGACGGATCAGATCGAAGGTGCTAGAGAAGACGCCGCCGACGAAACTGTAAACCCTGTTACTTATGATCCAGCCACTGAAGACTCTGGAGACTCGGATCTACCTGATTTGGCCAGAAACGGAAGAGATGGCACTTCGTTACTGACTGAGGGCGCTCATCTCGGATGTCCACAGCCGTTGAAGTTTTTGTATCTACTATCGAAGATTTTCTCCTATCCACCTGATTTGGCCAGAAACGGATCGTTACTGAGCCGTCTAGTGGAAATTGACCTTAAGTTGTCAGAGTTTCTGCATCTTTTCGGAGATGTTGTAATAGATGGAGTAAAACCGGTGTCTGAACTCTTTTTTGAAGACTGGCAAAAGAATCGTGTCAGGACTGATGCAAGTGAATTTGAAATTGAAAGTCTATCACATGGGTTGAGGAGGAGGAGGAGTACGATGTCGGAACCTCATACTTATCACGGAGATGTTGTAAAAGGTTCTGGAATACTAGAGTCTGAGATCCCTTACGAAGGCTGGCGACAGAACGGTGGCTCCGTTAGCATAAGTGAGAGTAGCATACTTGAATCTAAACATGGAGTAGAGCAGAGGGATGAGATTGATGGAGCTTTCGTAGATGTCGGAAGCAGCGAAGACGCATATCTACCAGACGGGTTGAGGAAGAGGAGGAACTATAGGGGCATGAAGCTAGAGATCAGGAATGTGATTCCCGGCATTGTCAGAGATCGCTTTCCCAATTTGCAGGTTTTCAATATAACAGGAGACTGCTACTAGATGTAGGTTAAGACAAGTTGCTAAAAATCTGCTCTCTTTTTGAAATGAAATTCCCTTCTAGCGGTAGTGCTGCCAAAAGGAATTCTTTAGTGTATCTGTGTTTTTGAACACCAAAGTAATATTGTCTAACGATGGGATTTGAAATCAATAAACGAATTCTTTAGTGTTTCGACTAATGACTTCACTCTTTAGTTTTGCACACAACAAATAAATTCCTTCTCAGTTCTGAAGGCATGACTAGAATAAATTGTCAAAAGCGATGAGCGGTTCACGTGGGAGTCCAGAAGAGGAAGCTGTTGAGTTCGTCCGCCCCATGTTTGTGGGCTGGACAATAATTGGGCCAAAAGCCCAATAGCTTTTGATTAAAAAAGGACGCGGGGGGGGGGGGGGGGTGGTTTTAATGGCTTGTTGAACAAGCCTTGTGTGATCGGCAGAAAAAGAAAAAAAGTGGGGCAGCCGTGTGGGTGTGTGCGAAAAACAGAGAGCGTGAGGGAGAAAGGAGAGGGAGAGAAAATGTGGAGTTTTTAGGTTTGTATAGGACGATTGAGCGGTGAAATAGTATTTGTTATTGCTTAAATTTAACGTGGTGAATTCTTGTGACAAGCTTTTCTTATCTATCGGTTCTGATTTTCGAATTAGTGTCTCTAAGGTACTTTTCCCAGATATCTACTTGAGGCCTAAAACTAATTTTTTTTATGTTATGTATTGAAATCCATTTTATTGATGATGAACCTTGTTGTTTAGTCAATATTGTGTATTATCTTGATGATTGTGAGCCTCTAGTTGCATCTAGAGAGAACTTTATAATTCCATTATTGTTGATATAGTGGAAGTTGATATCGGACTACGGTCCTATAGTTTTTCCCTTCGCATTGGAGGTTTTCCACGTAAAAATTGGTGTCTCTTATATGGTTGATTATTTTTATTTTTTGTTACTTTAGTTGTTTTGTTGGCTTTATTGAAATTTACTTTTGGAGAACTCATTTCACACACAAAGAGGGAAAAGTTTAATTGGTGGTTTTCTCAACAGAAGCCGAATCTAAGGGGAGGATAGTTCATTGCTCTGTCTCAAGGATCGAGTCTAAACTTAATAACGGTAATTTTACTTCAACGGAGGGATTCATAAGTTAAAGAATTAGAGAAAAAGTGCATGCAGTGTTAGATTTGGTCTTGGTAGTAAATAATGAGTTGTTTTTTCTTATGTGCTGAAGCTAGTTTTTAATTTATAACTACTATTTTGTGAGGGTAGTTTGATTACTGAATTTTTGGAAAAGAAAAACAGGACTCTTGAACGGAAACCACAGTCTTATCTTACAAAGAAAGTGAGAGTGATATTCTAATCTACAAAGGACAGCCATTTGGATGGAGAGGTTATGCGAGAGCACAGGCACACGTGCATATCATCAACGAAAGTTGCATCTTCGATCTGATGAACTTTATCGAGGGCAGAGCTCCAATTTCTATTACGAGACTTGAAAAGCTCTTCAAGCAAATGACTGCAGTGTGGTTAAGGGTGAAGGTGGGACGCAATCCATTAGTTATCGTAAAACGAGCTTCACTAAGGTACCTAAAGTGTTTATCCCGAGTGGAAACTAGGGACTGTCCAATACGGTGTCTCTTTCCCCCCCTCCATCTAGTTATTAATTCTCTAGTAGGAATCCATTTCGAGTTGCTGGAGTTCATGAGACTTCTAATAAGTCTCCAAGGTCTGATGTCTGAAACTTTTGAAGTAGAAGATCCTCCATTTGTGTAAGCAAGAGTACTATAGTTAAAAGAAAACTTCGAAATAAATCCGTAGAGACGGGCTTAGATTTCATAAGAAAGTAGTATAAGAGATGAATTCACTAGCTGGTTTATATAACCAAATATTCAAACCGCTCCAGAGCTTTGAAAATATAACAGAAGCTGATTTGAAAATTCATGTATTCTAATAATGTCTGGTTATGAGTTTATGATTATGATTTTGTGATGTTTTGCAAATACGAATTTGCTAATCTAGGAAGTTTAGAAAAATCAATCTTAGACCGTGTAGCAATATAAGAAAATGCCATTTTATTATTACAAAATCCATAAAAAAAAAAAAAAAAAATCATTTTGGCCATTTGCATTTTTTTTTATCCTCCTCATATCTGTTTATTATGTTAATAACAAAAGATTGTCAACTCGAATGTGCTAAATTAGCCGAGGCCAAAATTACCAAAACTTCACATGACTTAGCTAGCGGGGAAATTCAAAAATGTTTGAGCTTACGTTTAGCCACAAAAAAGAGCGACGAGTCTTCCGACGAAAACAAAAGTGTGATCTATTTGAGCTCATTGCTGCTTTCTGTACTTAAGAGTATGAGTCTACGTTTATGTCAGTTGCTGCTTTCTATTTCCCTTCTTAGGTAATCATCGGTGATTTACTGCTTTTATTGGTTTCGATTAGATTTAGTTGAAGTTTGAATATATTCGGTAACTCAATTTAATCGATAGTTACTTCAATGTTTGGATCACGGTTTATGTTTTTGTCGATCGACAAAGATTACAAAAATTGAGCATCGGCATTGTTGCTGCGTACCAAACACCTTTTTCATTCTGAATCTTTATTTTATTTTTTATTTTTATTTTTTTAAGGGTCAACCATAATCTAATTACAGTATTAGTGAAATTTGTCATTAGAATGTGCATTTCTAATTCAATTGTCAATTCTCACAAAAGGGCATCCTTAATATGCATTTCTTACTCAATTGTCAATTTACAACTCAAATCGTTACAATTAGTACGTTATCTCACTTAGCATTCACACTGTGTAAAAGATTCCTCTTATAGGGTAGGGGCTCTTCCTATGCTATTGCTTACAATGCTTAACTTAGCTAGTAATTTAGGGCTACTTACTACACATTAATGATCAGATTTATTTTATTTTTATTTTTTATTTTTTTTAACAGGATAGTGTACTCGGATAATTCCAGAACATAAAAACTTATGCTCTTTATAGGAGATGGGCATGTTGCACATATTTCTCATGCATATGATCATTAAAGATCACTCATCACATGACAGAAAATGTTGCATGATCATGTCAGTAGGCATGGGCTTTCATAGCCTGTTCTCCTTGCTTTTGCCATAATGCCATGACTTTTCTGCAGCTCACATGGGTAAGTCACCATCTATATGTGTCAAATTTTGAGCCACATTTCCTAACGATAAAGATTAGGTTAAAAAAAATAAAAATGGTTGTGACAAATTTATTTATTTATTTTGCTCGGAATGCATGATCATGTCAGTGGTTGTAGGTATAGTCTAGTGGTAATAGCACACTTGACTCCACCTAAAGGTTCAGAGTTCAAATCGCCTGATCCCAAGCTCAAAAAAAAAAAAAAAAAAAAATGTACATATATATAACTCTGTTGAAAAATCAAAGTATATCGTAACCCAAGGGAAAGTCACAACTTGTTTGTTCAAGGCCTCGGGTCCATTTGGCTAAAGAAATCTCGAAGTCTTTCAGACTCTCGGGCCAGAAAATAAATACTGTGTTAGGCAAAAAAAGAAGATGTACCTTTCCTTGGTCTATCTTCTTCAGTATTTTGTGCTTTAACTAATTGCACAAGCTGGTTTGGTGTGTGAGGAGATTATGGATCCAATAATTCAAGGTCAAGGATCCAATGAGTTATTCCAAGCACAATCTCATTTGTACAAACATATTCTAGGCTTCATAAGTTCCATGTCCCTCAAATGCGCGGTTCAGTTAGGCATACCGGACATCATCAAGAACCATGGCCAACCCATCACTCTCTCCAAGTTGATCTCTGCACTTGATATTCACCCGACAAAAGCCGGCTTCATTCACCGTCTCATGCGCCTATTGGTACACAACGACTTCTTTGTTTCGACAACTGTTCGTCAAAATCAAGAAGAACAAGAACAAGAAGAAGAATATGATCTGACCCCTTCTTCTAGACTCCTCTTGAAAGATAAGATTCCTTCTTTGTCACCCTTTCTTGTGTCAATGCTTGATCCAGCTCTGGTAACTCCCTGGCATTCACTCGGAAATTGGTTCCGAGGAGAAGAGGAGATTACCCCTTTTGAGTCAGCTCATGGGATGAGCTTTTGGGCCTATGGGGACAAGAATTCTGACTTTGGCAATCTTTTCAATCAGGCAATGGCCAGTGACTCTGGGATGATGAACTTGGTGGTTAAAGATTGCAAGCCGGTTTTCGAGGGGCTGAGTTCGTTGGTCGATGTAGGAGGCGGTACAGGAACAATCTGCAAGATCATCACCGAGGCATTCCCTCACCTGAAATGCACAGTGCTTGATTTACCTCATGTGGTTGCTAATTTGCCAGAGACTGAAAACTTGAAGTTTATTGGAGGTGATATGTTTCAAGATATCCCTTCAGCAGATGCAATTCTACTCAAGGTGCACATTTTCTCTCCTCGTCACTCACTATATTTTGAACAACAGTCACAAAAAGCAAGATGTAAAAAAATTCTTAGCTTACCACCGGTGGTGGTAAGATGGTTGTAAGGAAGTCCTGCCAATATAAACTTCACTTCTATCAGCTTACAGGTTCGAGTTTTGGTGGTACACAATGTCTGTCCTTTGACAGAAAAGACTATGTGCAACTGGCTCTTAAAGCCTGTGGCTACTAGCTGTCCAAAAACTACAATGGTGTTGGGAGGCATGAGGACATTACTGATCCCCTTTTTTATATATTTGCCAAAAAAAAAAAAAAACAAAAGAGGAAAGAATTCCTAGGTTAGCCTGTATTGATGCATAAAAGTGAATGATTGACTTTCTGTGCAGTTGATGATACACGCTTGGAGCGATGGGGAATGCTTGAAAGTGTTGAAGAAATGCAGGGGAGCAATTCCAAGCAATGGTAGAGGAAAGGTCATTATAATAGACATAGTGATAAACAAGCACAAAGATGAGCATGAATTGAGTGAAGCAAAGCTATACTTTGACCTGTTGATGATGGTTGTGGTTACCGGAAGAGAAAGAAGTGAAAAGGATTTGGAAAAGCTCTTCTTGGAGGCTGGTTTCACTCACTACAAGATAACACCCTTGTTTGGTTTAAGGTCACTCATTGAGGTTTTTCCTTAGAAACAAACATCTATTTGTAACATTATTCATGTGGCTGTTGAATGAATTATGTATTTGAGGTTTTTCTTTTTTGGTGGTGAAAGTTATGTTTTTGTATCTGATGAACTCGATTCAATACCATGGTAGATCAGAACAAAATTGTTAGTTTTTCGTTTAGATTTTTGATCATGGATTAGTTGAGGACCTTCCAAGTGTAACTCGACAACATTGGTTATAATCTTTGGGGCTGGCAGTACCAAAAAAAAAAAAAAAAAAGAAGAAGAAAAATAAAGGTAAGGTAAAAGTTATATGCTTGAACCACAAAAACTTACTCAAGAGATTAGGCTTTCGTTCACATAAATAAACTACCAGCACATTCTACAACCGATTTTTGTATTTCTCTCTAATTGGGCTAAGACTTGCATGTTGGCTAACTAGGCTCAAATAATACAAGTGTTGGGGCATATATATTGGGCATGCTCAACTTCAAAAACAAACTAATTTAAGAGATGGAGTTTTCACTTACACTTATAAACTGATCACTTATATAATCGATATGGGATTACCTCAACAATTTTGAATAAAAAATGACACGAGCTATTTATGTGAGTCTATTTTCAAAAGTCGTCACTAGTGAAACTCGTGGTCTCCACTCAAGGATTACATTGCAATTATGCCTAATAGATATTGCTTCCCAAAAAAGGGATACGTTACGATGACTGTTGGTATACTATTGGGATCACAAGGAAGCACTTGTCAAGTTTCAATAAGTCTCCCTGAGGAAAAGAAGTAAACGTACTACAAAAAAGACATGAGGACCTTTCAAACCACACAAGACCCATCAAACATTGAAGATCAACAAACAATAATGATACACAGAAATGTTTTATCTTTCGATTTTTTTTTTTCGATATAAACACTCATGTCCACACCAAATTAAAGAATTGTGAATGAATTACATCTCCTTAAGTGGGATTTAAACTTACGACCAGATACTTAAATTGGTAGAAGCACACTTCTACATTCACACGCAGGTACTTGGTTAAATGTTTAAGAGGAAAATGACAAATGATATGATTCAGAGGGTGAAATTGATATTTAAGCAGAAAATATTTGAAAATGGACTGGAGTACTGTTTTATATTCAACTTTACCATGAGCTGGTACACGTAGTGAAGTTGGTGAAAAGAGACATAACTTAATCAGAATGTTACCTTGTTTTCTTATCAACCTTGTATTTTGTAAAAGATTGCCAACCTTGTGTCTTGTCCAACCTAACATTCTACGAGAGATTGCCCAACCTTGTAATTATAAAGAAATTGCGCTTTCTCCTTGGCCTGTAAATAGCCATCTTGCCACAATTTCACGACATCACAACTCCAATTCACAATATGTTTTCAATCTACAAATATCCAGTCGTTACATTCTTGACAGTCATGCTTACCAATATCACTAATACAAATACTATTTACCATTTGAAAACACACATTCAAATGTACACCTTTGCTTAAACATATTTTATTTTTACACGCATTTAATATATTTCAAATTTGACAGCCAAACGCACACTATATTATAATATATGCACTTAAATGTACAAGTGTGATATCCAAACTCATATTAAAATACGTGTATTGGACTCGAATCAAATACCAAATATAATAGGTGATCCAAACGAAGTATTATACTACTTTAATTATATAACAGCCAGGTCATTTCTGAATTGCTCATGATTTTTGACTTGTAGCAGAAAACCCAATAAAAACAAAGTGTCATAATATCACTATTATCTCCAATATATCAACCACAACCACTAAAAGAAAAGGGCTCATTTTGGCAATATGCAACACGTGCAAGATTACTCTTACCTACAAACATTTCTAAATTTGGTAAGCTAGCTACCTTCGTTTGTAGTGCATATCTATTTCATCTGGGGCCGATTTGGGATAAGGTATTGAAGATGAAGTTTTAGAAACTGAATTAGAGATGAGTTCAGTTTTGGAAATATACGTTTGATTAAAAAAAAAAATTATTTAAAGTGAAAAAAATGTAAAATCTTAAAATTTGTTAAAAAAAAAAGGAAAAATTTTGAAAATTCCCCATGAATTTTAAAAAGTGCCTGTTGTGCTCCCTTCTTTTCAAAAAAATAAAATAAAAAAGAGAAGAATTCGTAGAAGTACTTTTATCAATGGGATAAAATGTGGCAGTGGCGCCCATGGCCTTCTGCAAAAATCAGCGAGCGCAACTCTATATGTGCATCTTCACGTGGTGCTGGGCCTAATGCTGGACAATTGATACATTAATTTAACACTTTATTAAAGATGCTATGTATGAATTACGTCACAAATTCTAAAAGAATTATTACAGTAGGACTTTTTATATTGTATCATTAGAAGGATCTGCTATTTTTTAGATGTTAAATTAATTTTTAAATTATCTAATCTATGATTGGAGCAGTTATTTATTGTGTGTTGTAATTTTTTAACGTGAACACTCATGGATAGGCTAAAGAAATTAATCATGTTCCTATAAACGATGCAAAATTAATCCAATAATTGAAAAACCATTCCTATCAATAATGTAAAATATGAGATCCTATCATAAAATATCCTAGTTTGTGAACTGCGTGATAAATTTAACATTGAATAGTGAGAAAGCGATTTTCCCCCCCTAAGAAAAAGTTGGGTAAGTTAGTAGATGATTCACTTTTTGGCCTGGTAGATTAGATGCCAGCTTATTTCAGTTCTTTCCATTGAAAAAAAAATGAATTTGAATTTATTCTAAATTCTTTTAAAAATTGTGATGCTTTTAAGAGAGTATCTATTGTAGGAAGTGATCTTATTTTGGTATATTGGTTTGAACTCTTATTTTAGTCATTTGCTTAAATTTTTAATGGGTTGATCTATAACTAGTGTAATACTTGTATTGAAAACTTTTAATATATGAACACTTACAGAAAATATGGTTAAGAAATTAATTCAACAGTACTTAATTAGAAGTTTCTATTCATAATAGAACCTCCCATAATTTTAATTATATTATTTTGCTAATTAATTTTTTTAAACATAATTTAATAGTAAGAGGCAACAACTAATTTGAATGGAAATAAGGTTGGATTTCGTTAATTAGTTACATACGATGTATATTGTCGCTGCTAAGATCTTTTTGCTGACAATTCAACACATATTTCTTGTGTTCAATTTTTTCTAAATAAAAAAGAGGATAAATAGTATCTTCACAACTTCAGTCAAAATCTTAGTAGAAAAATCTACCGGAACTGCATGTAAAATTAAAACGATTAGGACTCTCGTGGTTATTTGCAAGCTCTGTAATTGTATATTCACATTTCCGATATATATATATATATATAAAAAGTTGTATATGTTTATTTATCTAAGTCATGCACGACGGCCAACAAGGCATTGTCTCTTTAATTTTTGATTTTTAATTGAAAATTTGACCACTTTGTCTTGTTCATTATTATCTGTCGTTCAAAAGCAGCCAGCGCTGACGATTATCAGCTATACGCAATTCTCAGGATTGGATAAACTGACATGTGATTTGTCCCTTTCTTCTATTGGGAATGCAAAAATAAAAGGACCGTAGAATATCTTCTTCACACGTGGAGGGCCAAAAAATTAGTCAAGTTCAGAATTTATTCCATAGGGTACGTCTACAGTACTTCCATTAAACTTTTGGAGGACCATTCCAAGTTTTCAATTTGGACCGCTGATCGAAGTCAACGGTCCGAGAGGGGTAGTGAGGTGGACTCAACAACCCATCCTGTTAATGATGTTCTATCAGTTACAATAGTTTCTTACGATTCTATTTAGTCAAAATGTTTTTGTGTGACTAAATATCACTTTTAAATATACGGTTAGCTGTACAATATTTTTCGCCTGTTGTCATTTTTCACTGAAAAAAAGTTGTCACAACAAAAATTTGTTTCCGCGTCTAAAATTGTTAAAACTAAATGTTTTAGTTATTTTCACTGATTAAGTACATATTAGTCACAAGGTTAATACTAAAAGTGTCATTTTAATTACGTAAAAATGTTGCGATTTTTTTACAAATATTGTGAAATTAATTAATTAATTGATTATTTTTTTTGTAGTGATATAGAGAGAGACTATTGCGGTATATATGCATCTAGCGCAAATGCAACAAAGTATATGCATATTTTATATATTTATGAAAAATCCAAACAAAAGTATTAGGGCATGTTTGACACTGTAGACTGTACTTTTTTTTTTTTTGTCTTTTTCTGATAAAGTTTTTTGTCTTTTTTGAAAAAGTTTTTTGTCTTTTCTGAAAAGTCAACAAAAATTACTATTGAAACTTAAAAATCTTAACTCAAACTAAAACACCAAACATCCCCTTAATAACAATAAGAAAACATATATTAACATCCCGTTTAGTGATTTAACTCAAACTTAATTTTTTCATCTCAGTTTTATTATTATTTTTTTGAAAAATAACAAAAATTATAACTAGTTTTTAAAAAGTCAATCAACTCCAACTTAAAAATTTGAACACCAACCAACTGTAACACCAATCGGAGGCTAACACTCCTAATCTTGAATTTAAACATAGGATGAAAAGTACGTAAAGAGAAATGTCTCTGGAACAGAGATTATTGAAACTCACTCACTAACAGCCACCCTTACGTTTTAAACAACTAATTATTTCGTCAAATACTATATATATATATATATATATTTTATATGCAACTTTCTTCAAATCAAAACATAGAAAAGCCTTATTTCTTTGCGAAATCAATGGTAAGCTTTCCATCGTGGGCCTTTTTGTAGAAGTGCTTGACATAATCTGAGTACAGAACTGGTTTGTAGATCGGTTCCTCGCCGGTAGTAGCAAGCACTTCAGGCAAGGGAGAGATGATATCGGTTGGCCTTGGATTGACAAATATGGGAACTGAGATCCTGTCACTCACTCCGTTAGCTGCCACTCTGTGTTCAATGCTTCTGTATCGTCCGTTACTGAAGATTTGCAGTGCATCACCTATGTTGATAACAAGTGAACCTTTCACTGGCGGAACATGGACCCAACTGTCTCGAGCCTCAACTCGCACGTAAAGCCCGCCGATATCATCTTGAAGAAGAACGGTAAATGTGGAGACATCGGAGTGGCGACCGACTCCCACTGTGAGCTCCGGACTCGGACATTTAGGGTAGTAATTCAGGTTAATCCTTCTTGAACCTGACAGAAGCTTTTCTTTTTCACTATCTATTTCCGTCACATTTAGCCCATCCATTAGCACACGTAGCAATTGGTTGACAACTTTTTCGCTCTGATTCATGTATTCCAAAACTTGATCCCTGAAAAAGGTAAATACGATATAAATATGTATTATGAATATGCATCACATAAATGTAGAAAGATGATCTATGGGCATATATAAACTTTTCTTTACTTGCAAGCTGAAGGCCACAGCCTATTGGCCTCATCCTCAGAAACATAAAAGAGGCTGAGGTAATCTTTCCATTCTAAAGCCTTCTCCACTTCAGGAATAAAGCTCGTGGTGTATCGGACATTGTTGGACACCGTATTCTCTTTGGAATACTTGTTCTTCTCCTCAGCAGGCAAGTCGAAGAAGCGACATGTCCCTTCTTTGACGTTGTCAAGCACTTCGATGGGCACGCCATGGTTGATGATCTGAAAGAAACCCCATTTCTCCGCAGCGTCCCAAATCGCCGATTTCACTTTGGGGTCGTCCCATTTAGAGACGTCGATGATCGGAATAGACTCTCCGACCATGACCTTGTTCATTGTTCTCTCTTCAATTGGCTGGATGTACTGCTTGGGAATGGTTTTGATGCCAGTTTCGGAGAGACCTTTTGCACCGTTGCCTTTGTTTATGACAAAGTCGGTGACATGATCGGTGGTGTAACCGATTTTGGAAGGCGCCATTGATAGGATTGAAAGACCTTAAACTTGATAAAGAATATGTTTTAAGAGTTTGTAGGTTAAGAAGAAGATGAAGAGGGAAGCTTGTGGTTGTTGTGCTTGACAAGCCATGTGCAAGAAGGGTCTTTTATACGGTTTGCAGATTGCTAAAAGCCTTTTTAAGTTCATAATCGAAATAATAGAAAAAGGGGGGGAAAAAAACGTGCAATAAATGTTTACCTAACTAATTAGAAACCGGTGGGATGCTCTAGGGTTGTATAAAAAATTACAACGTACACAGGGGAGAGTAGAGTAGATCAATGAACAGAAAAATTCCTACTGCTATAAATCACGTTTTTCTTTTCCTTGGGGGTAGGTTGCTAATGCGCGTACGTTAATCACAATATTACAATATCCACTATGTTTAGATCACATATCCAATTTCCGAAATTTTCATATACTTTGACTCATAGTCCACAGGAACATACTACTATTTACGTTAAACTAACGTCAATAATTTCAATTTTCAAGACTTCGTTTAGGAGAAATTTTTGTTGTTGGTCTTACTTGACCAAAACAGTTAAATTTCAACCGTTTAGATTTTTTTTAATTATTATTTATTTTTTACTTTCATTAAAGTACACGGTACAACAAAGTAAAAATACCGGTGCCTATCATCATCTTCATTTCTTATCTATGATGATATTTTTATAAAAATGAAAATATGATGAAGATGTTAATGAAGTGTTGATCTAATCGGAATATTACTTATTTCTATCTTCATTAACTATACTACTCTTTAAAAAAGTCAATGACTTTTTCAATTGTGTCTTTTTTGCTTATTACGTGATCGTCATGTGAAATTTTTTTTTTTTGCTTTATTTGTCTATATTCCAAATGCACAAATTGAGTGTTATACAACTAGTTTATTAAAAAATATTAAAAATAAAAATTCTGGAGGTTTAAGCTTGAATGAATGAATGGGAGTAGCCATGGGGATTCAGAATATCGAACAATTGGGGCCCACCATTAATCATCCTGACTGATTGGAATGAAGCCAAAGAAAGATAGACTTTGCAATTCATATTTGGCACCTCTTCTCAATACAAATTTTCCCAAAACACATATAATATTTGATAGCCAACACTACTTAAGTGTGAAGAGACTTCACCAACCTCTTTATTTTTTTTTTAATTTTATATTTTCATGTAGCCAAAGATTTGACATAACATAAAATATAAATCTCAACCATCACCTTCTCTGCCGCCACTGGCCGGCTGCTGGGGAAACGCAGCTCGGTTCCTCTTTCGGGAGGATAATTTGGTTGCTTTATTTTTAATTATATGCCCAAATACTCTATTCTTCCATTGTTTCGATAGATCCCGGGGGGATTGGTGGAGGTATGTGAATAATTATTTGAGGTGATGTTTGCACATGGTGTAATGCACAAATCATGAACCACCCGTGATGGCAGCATGATGACAAAAGACATCAACCTCAAAACCTTTGTTTTTAACAGGTCAAAAATTGGAGTCATGTATCATGCACCAGCTAGATTTGATATGTATTTGTTGATCCTTTTTAGTCCTTGGCCTATTTGTTGATGAAGGTCCATGGACATCTATCTCATCGGTGGTCCAACCATATACTTTTTCACTAGTTAGAGGAATATGTGAAGATTAATTAAACTGATCTTTTTTTTTTAATTACAAGAAAAAAAAAATACAAACCATGAAAATGAGTTCTAGTGGTGTTTGGTATTGATTTGAAAACATTCTACATGTTTTGATAAAGCTGGTTTTGAAAATAACTATATAATGACGTTTCTTTTGTACAAAAACATAATTGAAAATAAAAAATTGTTTTCATATTTTGTTAAAAAAAAATGAGAAAATAGAATAAATTTGTTTTCTCATTTTCGTTATTATTTTCTAAGATGTATACACTCAATAAATATTTTCAGAAACATATTTAAATGCAATTTTTTCCTATGCTCACATCAACTCTCTAAAAAACATCCAAACACAGTTTCAAGAAATATCTCAATACCATTACCAAATTTTTTTTTTCCTTTAAATTTTTTATGCAAAACAAAACCATTTTCAACAAGCTCATTGTAGCTAAAAGTCTACTTTACACAAATAAAGTAAATATATGTTACCTTTTCCGATAAAGAAATAGTACGTTCCCACTCGATCCAATTAAATTGCCTTCCGACTTTCACTAGAATTTCTTGTTAAGCATTTAGCTTTCTTTTCCCTTTAACGGTTGTTTATTTTCTCTTTTTGTTAAACTTTTTTGTAATTTTCTTTTTTATTGATAATATTTAATTTCATGGAAAAAATAAAAAGGATTATAAAAATGTGTCAATCCAATGAGGATATCTTGGCACACCTGCTAAATTTTATCACATAATTAATTAAAAGCAAAAAGCATTTAAAATTAATGTTTTTGTGCACATGTGCATTTATATAAGTCCATATAATGACATATATCTAGCTTATTTTTTTTTTCTCAATAAAAAGGGGAATCAGGTGGTGCCCATCTTATTCCCACGCCCCTTCGGCTAGATAGCAATCTCGGGAACACCAATCAGAAGTAATTAGGGTCTATATCTAGTCTCATCAAGCTTTCAACTGAGGGCCACTACTGCTTGCTCCTGGCCCTAATGCTTCAATAGTCAAAGTTGGAGCAGGGATTTAACTTGCAGGCTATAGAATTTGAACCTTGCTAGAAAGAATGGAGAGACCTTGGACAAAGCCTTCAACCACTACACCACAATCTTCGATGGTTATATCTAGATAAATTTTTATAAAAAGGATGTATGCTTTTATTAAAATAGTCCAAAACATCAATACTAAATCAATCACAAAAAATTTAAAGACTCCCCATCTTGTATATATTCACTAACGGCTTACATCTTCATTGGGTTTACTTCATATAACCTTACAAGTAAATCTTGTGGATACTTATATAATTTTCATCAAATAAGACCATCATCTTAACAGATGCAAGTTTATTCAAATCAAAACATAGAACTTTATTTCTTTGCGAAATCAATGGTAAATGTGGAGACATCAGAGTGGCGACCGACTCCAACGGTGAGCTCCAGATTTGGGCATTTAGGATAGTAATTCAGGTTAATCCTTCTTGAACCCAACAGAAGTTTTCTTTTTCACTATCTATTTCTGTCACATTTCATTAGCAGACGTAGCAATTGGTTTGTAACCTTCTCGCTCTGATTCATGTATTCCATGACCTGATCGCTGTAGAAGGTTATTACAACATGAAAAAAGTTATATATTGGTATTATATCCATATGTTATGGACTTGTACACATGTGTTGGGGAAAATTTTGGTTCAAAATATAATATTGTGTGAATATGCCATCATCAACTAAATAGAATTAATCACTACTAATTAGTGTGCATTCGTAGATTTCAACTCATTTTCTTACTTGCAAGCTGAAGGCCACAGCCTATTGGCAACATCCTCAGAAACATAAAAGAGACCGAGGTATTCTTTCCATTCCGAAGCCTTCTCCGCTTTAGGAATAAAGCTCGTGGCCTATCGGACATAGTTGGACACCATATTCTTTTTGGAATACTTGTTCTTCTCCTCGACAGGCAAGTCGAAGAAGCAAAATGTCGCCTCTTTGACGTTGTCAAGCACTTCGATGGGCACACCATGGTTGATGATCTGAAAGAAACCCCATTTCTCCGCAGCATCCTAAATGGCTGATTGCACTTTGGGGTCGTCCCATTTAAAGACATTGATGATCGGAATAGACTCCCCGACTATAACCTTGTTCATGGTCCTCTCTTCAGAGGCTGGATATACTGTTCCGGGATGGTTTTGATGCCAGTTTCGGAGAGACCCTTTGTCGCATTGCCTTTGTTTATGACAAAGTAAGTGACAAGATCAGTGGTGTAGCCGATTTTGGTAGGTGCCATCGATAGGATTGAAAGAGCCTAAACTTGAGACAGAATAATTAAGGTGAAGAGTTTGTAGTTTAACGAGAAGATGAATAGAGAAGCTTATTATGTGTGTAGTGCTTTACAAGCCATGCGCTAGAGGAGTCTTTTATACAGTTTGCAGATGGCTAAAACTGCCATCTTCTGATGAAAATATATATATATATATATATATATAAATTATAGAAACAGAGGGAAAATCAATGTGCATGAACATGTGTACAGTGTACGTACTAAGAAACAGCAAGAATATCCTAGTCATCGGTTGTATAACTTTTTTTTTTTGTTTAGAACTTTTTTGATAAATGATAAATAAGCTTTGCATTAAAAGCAAGAAAGATAAAGACAAAAACAGAAAATCCAGCACAAGAAGTTAAGCGTCGTAGTTTAACGTTGAATGGTTGTAGTGTGCTTTATTTTGAGGGCTCCTAGCCAACAAGAGAATCAAAATCGAGAGCTGCAGAACAGGCGTAGCTTCAATGGAGACTTTTTTAATAGTAAATTATTTTTTTGTAACAGATTTTTTCATGTATACATACATACATACATATACATATTTTTCATTATATGATGCAATGCGATTCCAAAAATTAAATAATGCAATGAGATTGTGATTAAGGTTTTTCTACCAGGCTACCCAAGAAGTAAAAACAAAATAAAAAAAAAAAACTTGTTTTTTTGGCAACCTACCACAAGAAACGTGCTCTCTAGCAGTAGAAAATGCTGAACACTCTTGATCTACTTTATGATCACATTCATGGATCAATTCAACAATTGCCTACTTTATTTTGCTTTGCCTTAAAATGTGTATGATTCTATACGACTCAGAGATATGCTCAAATGTGCATTATTAATTAATTTGTTATGATGGTGTTTAATCAAGAATAGTATTTAATTTGATCTCATACTTGTAATTTCGGTAGTTATAGTTCTTTTCTATAGCAATGAGGTGTCATCGTTACAGTTTATTGTTAATTAGAGAAAAGCAAAGAAAGTGAATGTATGTGTTTTCTCTTGCGAACTTCCTTTTCATCACAGTAAATAAATGCAATGATTGAAAAATAACGGAAATCTCATGTTAAAGTGAACCTCTACAAATTTTGTATGTTCTTTTCTATGTTTATTTGCTTTTGCTTTTGCTTTTGTTTTTGTTTTTGTTTGTTTTGTTATTGCTTTGTTTTGTTTTTTTCACTGCTCTCAGTATTATAGAATTAAGGCGCTTGGTTTTTAACATTAATAACATAAGTTACCTAATAATGATAATATCAAATAAACAGTGCGGGAATCTCACGTTTTATGCGGACCAATTAATATTGCTGAATTTCAAAATTATTACTATCATTATTTATCATGATATTGGAGCATAGACTATGCCCTAAGTAGCACCTAAGGTGTAAGAGACCCGATTAAGTTAGAGCTACAAGCTTATTTTGGAGGAAAACAAAGAAGATGATTATTAGTAAGAATTGATGACGCCTTTCAATTTTCAGATGTGGAATGAGCTATTAGATTTTTATAGGACTTCTTGATAATTATGCTACATGTAGTATTTAAGGCCACCTCATTTTAGGTAGCTAGTAAATAGCTTTGTTGATGTTATTCTTTATGGGACATGTCATGCTTGAGTTATAGGAGGATGTGACAACTGGCTTGCTTGTATGGTTGCCATCCAAGTGCTTGCCGTCAACTTGTGATCCTGTATATATATATGTTGAACCCAATTTTAAGTATGCATCAGAATAAGAAAAAGTGTGAAGAAGAAATGAAAAGGGGAAAAAATAGAGAGAGATGGAAATGTTAGAGGCAGAGAGAGAGAGGGGAAAAAAAAGTTTCTACTATCTAACAAGTAGCTAATTGATGTAAATATATTTTCTACTGCATCACTTAAATAATATTATGTTTTGAAATATGTTTTCAGTTATGCTATTTATTATTGTTTTTTATGATTAATTCAAAGAGATTCAAAGAATTTATTTTTATGTATGGTGTGAAATCTCATGTTTATTAAAACCAACTCAGATAAAGATAAAATGACCAAATTCTTGAGGAAAAGAGTTCTAAAAAAGGAGGTCATACAGAAAATAAATGGTTCTAATGAATATCTTTAGGGCCAGTTTGGGGGACATCTGGAGATGACGTTTTGAATGTTGGGTTGAAAATGTGTGTTTGAGAAGAAAAATTTGAAAAATTTTGTAACATAGAAAATTATGCAAAAATTTGGAATGTGTTTGGAAAAAAAAAATGCAAATAATGGATATTGCATTGTTCGTTTCGTTATTACGAGCATTTTGACATAAAAATCATCTCATTCCGATTTAAAATGAGAAGTTATGAATTTTTAAAGTTTGAGTTTTTTGAAAATAAAACAGAGGAAAAATTTGATGTAAAGTTGAGATCTTAAAATTCAGATGATGAAATATCATCTCTAGATAGCGCTCCAAACGGACCATAAATTTTGTGAACTAAATTTTTTCTCATCACCACCCCTCCCTCTCCTTCGACGCTTTTCATACTCATTGGAAAAAAAAAAAAAAAAAAAATTACAACTCACACAAGAGAAAGTTCTAGACTCATCAAGAAGGCTTATCGAGATGAAAAGACGACCAAGGTGTCAGGAATCTATTGACAGGAGCGAGTCGAAATATCCCAGCATGATTAATTTTGATTAGTATGTCGTTATCCTTAGTAAAATGATGTTGTCATATGTTGATTATAAGTTTTGTTTTTGTTTTTGTAATTTTTTTTTTCACTCCGTCTTGATTTTGAAGCTGACTTTATTTGCTTCATATGTCTGCTTTATAATGGTGTTTCTGCCACAAGATTTTGACCTTAATATTTCTTTGTTTCACTTTGATAAACACGCTATCATTTTGACCTCAAGCATTTCGTCATCATTATTTGATCATATTATTAAAAAGGCCTTCCGAAGTATTGTACTTAGGACTTATTCATTATTACAATCCAAACCCTATAATTACAATCCAATTTTTGTTTTTTTCTCTCAATTTTACTATTCACATAGTTTTGTAACTCAAACTTTAAAAGTTCATAATTTTGCATAAACAAGTTCTAATGAAATGATTTTTTTTTCTTTTAAATTTCATAAAATTTCAAAACGAACGAAATAAACTCTATATAAATTTTTTTTTTCCAAACACATTTCAAGTTTTTAGATTTTTTAATTCCAGTAATTTAAACACATTGCTAAACGCATAATCAATTTAAATCCAAATTATACAATTTAAACCTTATCACCAAACGCATGCTTATAAGGGGTAGGAGATGTTCTTATTAGAGCATAGACTATGCCCTAACAAGCACATGCAGACCGAAGATATCGAAATCATTACTTATCGTTATTGATAATGACAACATAATTTTGAAATTCTTAAAGTAACTACCACATACTATTTATAATAAATATATTAAAAAATAAAAACAATAAAGTGAAGAGAACAAAAAGGTTTAATGTGGTTCCTAAAGTGAAAAAGATTTGTTAGAAGGAGGTTAATGAATTAGACTTCGGATAGGAGTTCCATTTTTAAACTATATAATAGAAGGAATCAATATTGACAAGCATAATGATTTAGGAAAGAGAGATTTATCATCAAGTCTGCAAGGGCGCAATGAGGGCCAACGTCATACATGGACTGAAAATAAAGAGAAGATCTAGTTGTTAAAAAGAACTATAAATGAGGATTTATATAAATATAAATTACAATATAGTAGAATTTGAAAAGTTATTCAAAGCGCCTTCACTACTAGTTCTGTTTGAACTAAGCCTAATAGATATCTCTGAAACCTTGTCTCTTTATAAGCGATTTAGAAGGCAGGGCTCCTAGAAGCTCATACCCTTCGAAAGGGAAATGATCTTTAGGTAAGAGAGGGGCCTTTCTTCACTAAGCTAAGCGAGAAAGAGAGAGACAAATCTTTTAAAATCAAGAGATATCCTAAATTTAGAAACATAAAGAAATTTAAAATTCATATAGTAAAGATGATTATATTCAAAATAATAAACTTTCTCTAATCTCTTTATGGTTTGCGCTTTAGCAACCTCTTGGACATGGAAATACCAAATGAGCTCAGAAAAATTTAGGGAAATGACACATAAGGAAAAAAAAACATAATGGAAAATAACAATGAATGATCAAGCTAGCTCATGGTCCAAATAGACCAAACTAAGATCATTTGATAATATAAACTTTGTGAATATGATACTTGGACAAAGGTATCAGTACATGAAACCTGCAGAAGTGAAAAAAAAAAATGAATAAAAAGAAGATCACATGCGAGATGTCTCTAAGAGGGAAATGGGAATTTGAAAATCAGTTTTAAAACAAGACAATTAAATTCATAAATTATGGTTATCAAATTTGATAAAATAGTAATAATAAGAGAAATGAGAAAACTCTCCTTTTGTTACCTACATATTACCTTATTTTCTCAAATTTTTAAAGGTTCTTTTCTTGACATACTAAATACAAATATTTTTGTTAGAGACCTCTCACCGAAAAGACCGTAGAAAAATCTTCTACTTTGAAACCTTGTCCAGTTTTACAGTGGTTCCAAGTAGCCAGCACAGACATAATTCGTTTATGAGCATTTCTATTTTATCTCCATGGAGTTTTAGGATAAAAGCACTTGTTTTCAACTATCTTTTAAAAAAAATGGATATTATTCAGTAATGTAAACTTCAATTACTATGAATGTGAATTTCAGTTACTAAAAATGTGAATTTATGTAAAATGAAATGTAAAATAAGGGGAATTCACATTCACTTTAACTACATTTCTTTTTGCATAAATTCACACTTTTAGTAACTGAAGTTTACATTTATAGTAATTAAAGTTCACATTATCAGATATCATATGATACCAGATACAAGACTTTATGTGTGTGTATATATAGAGAGCATTTTCATCAGTTATATAACAATAATCAGTATTGGGTGAGTTGGCCATCTGCAGACTACGGACGACAAGGTATTATCTTTTTGTAATTTGAAATTTTGTCCTGTTTTACTGTCGTCCAAACCTTTTTTTTTTTTTTTTTTGATAAAATATAAAAAAAAAACCTATCTGTTGGCGTGCAGATGTTCCTGTCAATGTTTCTCTGGCCTAGTATATATGCAAAAAAACAATGGGACATCTATATAGGAGTCTTATCTTTAAGTGGTGGGCTAAAGATTAGTCAAGTATGGAAGTCTTCGATTTATTTACAAAATTAATTGTTGCTTGACTATCGGTTGGTGGAAGGGAAGTTGTTGGTAGTATTTTTGACTGTAAAAGTCATGTTTGGATGGCATATCCAATTTCCAAAATTGGAAATTTTTTTGTAAAATAGTGTTTTTTTAAAATTTTTTCATCATTTTTTCATTTTGAAAAAAAAAATCTTATTTTTAAACTTATATATTATACAGTATATTCTTTTAGAAAAAGAAAATAAATTTTTTAAAAATCTTCTCACACTACATATTTCCAATGTCATTTTTTCTCATTCCAAAAAACTTTTTGTTTTCAAAAACAAAATTTTTTACACATTCAAATATCATCTTATGCTCAAAATGAAAAAACTCTCACTTAAAACAAGAAAAATTTTCTTATAAAAAATGAACAAATGATCGAAACAGAGACTAACAAGAACGAGTACATACAATACTATTGTTAGTGTGTAAGATTTTTTATTGATGTATATTCTATTTACAGCAACAAGTAATCAAGTACTCTATATATATATATATATATATATTATGTTATAAGGTTTATCGTTCTTACTTAATTAAGATAAATAAAAACAATCTCAAATTTGAAAATTAATCGGAGCTCAATCTCAAACTACTCCCCTACCCAGTGCCCACCCATTAAGCTAGTGGCAATGGAATTCAAATAATGTATTTTTTAGTTATAGTTATATAAAGTTATATGTAAATCAACTAATTATTATCATGAATTTAAAAAATTATATTTGTTGGATTGCTATAGTTGTCGAACCGAAGACTACTCCAAAATATATGTAGATGTACACTACTACAGAATAGAGATTCGACGATGATTAAAAACCGTCGTGGTAATACTTAAACGACGGTTTTCTAACCGTCGTGAAATCCACGGTCGTGGTATATATTTGGATTTCACGACGGTTTCCGCTACCTCGACGGTCGAGTAACCGTCGTGATAGGTTACAACGAAAAAAAAAAATTACGAATTTCCACTAAATCAACACTTTTTTCCGGAACACATTTAAATCACAAAATCAACACTTTTTTTTCGGAAATTTCCCAAATCCGTGCCTTACCCAACCAATTTAATTCAATCTAAAACACAACCACAATAAACAATCACTGAAAATGTAGGGGACGGATTTTGACCATTTCGGACGGAATATTCCCAACTCAACAATCTACAAAATCAACATTTTGGACGGAACATTTTATCAACAACCACAATCAACAAAATCAACATTTTGGACCAAAAATTGTCAAATCTGTGCATTACCCAAGCAATATACATTACAACTGTAACGCCCCGACTTCCTACGTCGGGTCATCACCTTACTTACATACTTAACTTAAACTTGTGGAAAATTTGGGAGAAATTTTTTTTTTCTTTTAAACTTTAATTTAAAACTTTGAACTTGAACTTCATTCTCAAACTCATACTTACTGATAGGTACTTACTCGAGTACCGAACTTTCAAACCCTCCTTGAAGGCCATCATAATCAAATTGGAGACCAAACCCGACTTAATGCGAATTGGTACCACAAGAGGCAACTTGCTTGCCATACATACATAAACTTTGTCATTCATACTTAAAACATCATGAAAATGTGAAAACCCTTTTTCATTACAACATATTTTATAGAGTATATATATATATATATATATATATTTTTTTTTTTTTTCAAAATCCGTGGCAGTGTCCATCCCACATTTCACAGTCCGCAGCACCAGCCTTCCACAGTATTGTATCAGAGATTGCTGGCAGGTTGCTTACCTACAGCATAGACGTAAGACGTGAGCTTTCGCTCAGCAAGTACAACTGTTACATCCGCGACGCAAAACACATATCATTATGCATGAACCGATTATGACCTCTTATAAATCAAATATGAATTTATAATTTAGCTTAGTTCTATCCCTTTACTTAACATGTGTGCTCATACCGTGGTACATAGCCAAGGAATGGTTGAAGGCGGCAGTCCGTTTTAACTCAAACCATGAAACACAAAGTTTAACATGGAGTAGCTTATGTAGCCATCCAATCCAACTCAAACCATTAACCATACCATTTAAACCCGCCTTTGTGGCAAGTCGGTACAACACAACATCTTACTTGTCTTGTTCTTACCAGGTGGTTTAACATTAGTGAACATGCTTCATGATGTCACAATATTACAACATATAACATAACATAACCTCATTCATAACATGCCATAACATTACATGCCATAACATATCATCACATGTCATAACATACCATTACATTAGGCAAGTAACAACAAAGGGCCTATGCTGTAGGCGGAGTTGTACTTACCTCTCTTGCTATGTCCTGCGTAGTGCTGCTCCTTTTCTGAGTACAGCTGCAGGTTCCCTCCTGCTTGTTGAATGACATAGGTGAGGTTCTAATTAGTATTGTGGAATGTTGGTGATCTAACCAACATGCCTACATAATCCTAGTTGTATGTCCCCGATACTAGATGTCTTACTGGGTTACCAATAGTAACCCTATTATTTGAAAAACAACCAAATATGGATTAATCTTTAAGAGGTTACGTTGGATACCCTCATGTGCTAAAGCTTTATTCATACCATTAGGGTTAGGTTACCTTCCTAACCTCGGGCTTTATTCTTGTTCATAATTATTGAGTTACCTCAATTAACCTCATATCTTAGCCCAATTTATTAATCTTGGTATTTTTTAGGGTTATCTTGACTAACCCTTAAGGTTAATTGTAGTCCAACTCTTGGTCAACCAAAGTCAATTTTTTTGGTCAACTAAGGCTAACCCTATATGGGTCAAACTTGGGCTTTGGGCTTGGCCCAGTAACTCGGGTATCCTTCCCGGTTACCATCCGTTATCATTGTTTTACCAAACTTTGGCTTTCCTTTGTCTTGGAAAATTTGATAAGTTTAGATCCAAAAATCTAACTTATAAAATTCATAGTTCTTAAGTGGGGCTTTATAAAAATCATTAAAGGCTGAAAACTGCCTTTGAAACAGTTTTTATAGTCAAAACAGTGGTGTTGGTGCAAAAATACAGTTTTTCTACATTGTTTTAGAAAATCCTGTGCAAGAATTTCTCGCTCTATGCACAGTTTTTATAGTTCAGGTTGTATTTAAAAATCCAGATTGAATTTGAAAAACTTGTCTTCACGAAAGTTCTTGCTCTTGTAAAATTCTAAAACTTTCGTGTTTAAGAAAAAACCCAGTTCTGCTTGGATTCTTGTCAGTTTTAATTTGAAACTTACTGGACGTGTAGACTAGGTCTGGGCAGATCAGCCTCGGATTTTTGTAAAAACGGAGGCCATTGGAGCCTCATTTTGCAAATCCGTTTGCATTGTCCCCTAGGAAAAACTGTTCCAAGAAACTTTTGTGTTTTAAGTTTTTCCAAATTCGGCCTCTAAAGGCCTCAAAATCGGCTTGCCGTAAAACTGGTCAGGATCCACCCGAACCTGGCAGTTTTTCGGTTTAGAGTTCGTTTTACGTCCTAGACGTGGAATCTAGCTCAACCAGCCACCGCGGGAGCTCTAATACACACATGCAGCGGTTTTCTAGTGTAAATCATTCATCCATTCAAGGCAAAACCCTTAGGTGTTCTTGCACCAAACTAGGTTTTGCAAAACATTTGATTTGCATCACCATTCATCAATCAAGCTTCTAATCTAGCTCAAACATAAACATGCATGACCTATAACTTCTTAGGCATATTGGGGACATATATCAAACACCTTATGTGCATGCATGAAACCCTAATAATCATGCAAGCATAATTAGCAATTCATGCACCATAACCATAATTGAGACCTTAGCACCCTAATCAAGCACATAATCAAGCATAAAACTTATTGCATGGCATAAGAAAATGAGCTTATGTTCTTACATCCCAAACATGGAAATACACTTAAATTTCCCAAATTTATGCTCAAATTAAAAAGGTTTAGGACCTAGGGTTTACCTCTAGAGCTTGGATGTTGGTTCATAAGCTTGGATTCCAACTTTTTCCTCACTCCCCCTTGGCTGTCATTGCAGCCGATTCTCCTCTCCCAAATGGGTTCCAATTTTCGGCCATTCCTCATGAAAAACAACCACATAAATATCTTGTTCTAAACTTAAATGAAAAACTTAGAGGTTAGAGGGTTTACTAATTACTTATACCTTGATCAATTCAAAGGCTTGCTAGCTTGATTCCAACAATTTTTCTCTCCCTTTTCCTTGGCTCCACACAACCGGCCTCCCCTCCAATTAGGGTTCCAAAAATTTTGGCCAATTAAATTAAGCCCTCTCAAGGTCCGGCCATCACCCCCCAAATCTGGCCACCCAAGAAATCCGGCCACCATTTTTTTTTTCTCCCCCCCTAGGTTCGGTTTTGGTCAAAAAAGGGTGAGGAAAGATTTTGCAAGAGTTTGGCTAGATTTTGTTATTTTTCTCCCTCAAAAATCCGCCCCTTTGCTGCTATTTATAGGGGTTTTGAACTTTTCAAAATTGCTAAAAATCCTTGAATTTGGATTTAATTACTTTTCCAAAATTGCACTTTAGTCCTTGAAGCAAAATATTTGCACTTTGACCCCTACAAGTGTTGGCCGGTCATTGGCTTGCTTGGTGCCCAAGTTTTGCTTACCTCATCATGATGACATCATGTGCTTACCTCATGCTTACATCATCATATTTTTCAAAATTACACTTTTTGCTCATAAAGACAAAATCTTTGCAAATTGATCCCTCTTAGGTGGCCGGCCCTTGTTCACTCCTTGGAGACCAAGTTTCCTTGCTTACCTCATCATGATGACATCATCTTGATGACATCATTTGCTTACATCACTATTTTCTAAAAATTATACTTTTGCCCCAAAAAGGCAAAATTTTTACACTTTAGTCCTCCACATGGCCGGCCATCATTGTGCAAGGTGGCAACAAATTTTTATTTCTTTCCACCATTTTTCTTTCTCCAAAATGATGTCATAATTCCAAAATAGGGTGACATCATCATAAGGCCTTGTTTGGCTTTTTCCTTAAAATATAGTCTATTTTCTTGCTAAAACAGATATTTCCAATACTGTGTTTACTAATACACAGTATAATTCAGTACTGTTATACTTGACTGCAGTCCAAAATTTATCTGCGTAAAAATGGACTGAAAAAAATTTTCTTCTTATTTCTGAAAGCCATCTGACCCTTGATATCCAACTTAGTGTGCTTGATTTTCCTAGGGTGGTCTCATAGCTTATTCTTGTTATTTTGTCCAAAAAGACAATTTTAGCAGTATATTTGCCATACTGCTTATCATATTGCTGTACAGTCATACCTTTGACTGTTCTTGGTCAACCCTTTGACTTTCTTGGTCAAACTTTGACCAACATGAAATCATGAAATTTCATCACGTCATTTTCCTTAAAGTGCCTTATACTAGGCTAAGTAATCCATCGTTGAGTCTCGTAGCTAATTAACCGAGAACTCAAACTTATACTTCTATTCCAAACATTATCTAGACTTAAGTTTTCCTCATTCAAAGGAAATCTAGAGTCATAAAAATTCGAGTTATTACAACAACTTACCGGCTTGTCGAGCGTCGGCATGGGCGGAGTGCGGCGAGAGAGAGGGGGAAAGCCGCGTGAGTTCCTTGGTGGACCCGTCGGAGAATGGAGGAGGCCGCGTGAGTGGTGGAGGAGGCCATTGGAGAATGGAGCCAAGAGAAAAATTTGAGAGGTGAGATAGAGAGAGGAGGCGCGGTGAGATAGAGTGAGTTTTTGGAGATTTTAAATAGGGAGGGAGCGGCGAGAGAGAGAAATAGAGGGAGGAAATTGGGTGGCTTTGGGTATGGAGTTAGACAGTGAAAAATGCTCGGAATGTAATGGGATGGGAAAGATGATATTTTTTTGGGTTTTAATACACACTCCAAAAAATTGAATTTAATTTAAAAATTTTCAAAATTCCCGCCTTAGTACTTACTACGACGGTTTTTTGGGAAAGCCGTCGTGGTATGTAACATACCACGACGGTTTTCCCCAAAAACCGTCGTGGGTAGAGTCCAAAAATTAAAAAAAAATTTGAAAAAAGACTCTTCCACGACCGTTTTTTAAAAAACCGTCGTGGAAAATGCAACAAAAACACGGAGCGGAACAGAGTTTCCGAAAACTGTCATGGAAGTTGAAGCTTCCACGATGGTTATAAAAAACCGTCGTGGAAGAGCATGCTTCCACAACGGTTTTTAATAACCGTCGCGGAAGCTTGCACAAAAAAAAATTGCAAAAAAAAAAAAAAAAATTTAGCTTCCAGGACGGTTTTATAACCATCGTGGAAGCTTCGACTTCCACGACGGTTTCGAAAACTCTGTTTCCATCTATGTTTTTGCCATATTTTCCACGACGGTTTTTTTAAAAAACGGTCGTGGAAGTTCCGTTATGGAATCCACATTTTGTAATAGTGGTAAGTATAAAATTTCTTCCACGATCATTTATAAGAATGGTCTTTTGTCCGGCACTATTGTAGTTGTCGGATCTAGCCATCATATGTAACAATTGAAGTCAGTATATGACCACACAAAAAATGTTGCACCCTTTATGTAACACTAATACGTACAGTTACATGTTGTTTTATTGTTCATAAAGTTATATTGGAAACAACTTAAATTTAAATTAACTTGTGAAAAAAAAGTTAAAAATTCCGTTTCACAAGTATGCTGGATCTGATGTTATGCCTATATAACTTCTCACCAAACGGGTGTTAAAAATTTTGCCCTTATTTTTGGGTTAAGTTCTCATTTACCAAAAGCACGTTTACATATTATTTTTTTCCAACATTTCTCTAAAATAGCTTGATCGGAAACCATTTTAAGATATAGCTAGCCGTTAAAAATGTTTCGAATACTTCTTTTAGAACATGAAAACAGGAAAAATAGATTTTCAATTTTAGAACTGACGAAGATTAATGTTTTTACATATGTGTATATAAATATATAGATATAAAAGTGTATATATTAGTTTTTATAAAATAAATAAAATATGTATAAGCAGTGACAGATTCAATATTTGATTTCAGTGGGGGTACAAATAAGGAGAAAATTTCTGAGAGGTGAAAGAAAAAAAATAGAGAGAATTAAGAAGATGAGAAAGAATTAAAAAGAAACAAAGAAACAAAGCTAATACGTAAAGGCTGATAACTTGATATTTTTTGAACTAAGGTTAGATTCTGAAAACAAATAAATAAATAAATAAATAAGATTGAAAAAAAATCTTCAGAAAAAAAGAAAAAGGGGTGATATATTTTCTTCATATATAGAGTGAATGCCGTTTTTGATTTGACCAAAAAAAAAAAAAAAGATTAATACATTTAGAGGGAGAGAGAGAGAGAGAGATGACCGGGTTTGTGGAATGGGACTATGGAAGTAAATGGGAGCACATCAGTAATGGGGGCACCGCTTAAAGGCACACAGGTTATTAGTTAAAAAAAAAAAAAAGAGAGGGCAAAGAAGTGAAGAATTGATGTAAAATTAAGAAGAAACAAATATTCAGTGGGGGCATGTCCCCTCACAAACATATGCGTGCATCTGTATTTGTGTATAAGTATAAATTAAAGAGTCTAAACAGCAGTATTACATATCAATTAACATATTAAGAGCCGATATATTAAGCAAGGAAATATATATATATATATATCTATATAATTAAGACACAATCTTGAATTAATAAAACGTAAGATGAAAGTACAAAATCACAAGGGGTATTAGAAATGTCTCAGGATCAGAGATGATTACAATTTATTCACTAACCTTACATGCTTATCTATCGCATTTATTTCATTTCATTGAACGACTCACAATATCTCTGGACACTAACAAATCATCAAGTAACATATTATATCCTCTACGGAAGCAAGTTTGTTCTAATCAGTTCAACATAAAAAAGCCTTATTTCTTGGCGAAATCAATGGTAAGCTTGCCATCGTGAGCCTTCCTGTAGAAGTGCTTGACGTAATCCGAATACAGAACCGGTTTATAGATCGGCTCGTCTCCAGTAGTAGCGATTACTTCAGGCAAGGGAGAGATGATATCGGTTGGCCTTGGGTTGACAAATATTGGAACTGAGATCCTGTCACTCACTCCATTAGCTGCCACTCTGTGTTCAATGCTTCTGTATCGTCCGTTACTGAAGATTTGCAGTGCATCACCTATGTTGATGACAAGAGATCCTTTCACTGGCGGGACATGGACCCAGCTATCTCTAGCCTCAACTCGCACGTAAAGCCCGCCGATGTCATCTTGAAGGAGAACAGTAAATGTGGAGACATCAGAGTGGCGACCGACTCCCACGGTGAGTTCCGGACTCGGGCATTTAGGATAGTAATTCAGATTAATCCTTCTTGAACCCGACAGAAGCTTTTCTTTCTCACTATCTATTTCTGTCACATTTAGACCCTTCATTAGCACACGTAGTAATTGGTTTATGACCTTCTCGCTCTGATTCATGTATTCCATGACCTGATCCCTGTAGAATGTAATACAGCATTAAAAAGTTATATACTGGTATCAGGGGCGGAGTCAAAAACATATTCCAGTGGGAGCATACACCGAAATTTCTTTTTCAAGATAAAATAAGTTTAAGTAGAGGCTATGTGAGGATTTTTAATTTTAATGGAGGCAAAGTAGTAAAATTGTTCACATAGAATTAATTTGAATAGGGATTGTGTGAGAATTATTTATTTGTAGTGGGGGACGAAGTATAAACTACATGAGAATTTTTTATTTTTAGTCGAAGCAAATTGTATAAATTATAAAATTTTTGGGTAAATATAAAAGAAAAAAAAAATTCAGTATATTAATTAATCATAAGTGATTAGAATGCATCTGCGTTTTAGTTTTAAAAAGCAAAAAAAGAAAAAAATGCATCTGAATAAGTTCACAAACTTAGATTTCAAATTTTCTTACTTGCAAGCTGAAGGCCACAGCCTAGTGGCCTCATCCTCAGAAACATAAAAGAGACTGAGGTAATCTTTCCATTCCAAAGCCTTCTCCACTTCAGGAATAAAGCTGGTGGTGTATCGGACATTGTTGGACACCGTATTCTCTTTGGAATACTTGTTCTTCTCCTCAGCAGGCAAGTCGAAGAAGCGACATGTCCCCTCTTTGACGTTGTCAAGCACTTCGATGGGCACACCATGGTTGATGATCTGAAAGAAACCCCATTTCTCCGCAGCGTCCCAGATGGCCGACTGCACTTTGGGGTCGTCCCAATTAGAGACGTCGATGATCGGAATAGACTCTCCGACCATGACCTTGTTCATGGTCCTCTCTTCAAGAGGCTGGATATACTGTTTCGGGATGGTTTTGATGCCGGTTTCGGAGAGACCCTTTGCACCATTGCCTTTGTTTATGACAAATTCGGTGACGTGGTCAGTGGTGTAACCGATTTTGGTAGCGGGTGCCATTGGTTATGGATTGAAAGAGCCGAACTTGAGACAGAATAATTAAGGTGAAGAGTTTGTAGTTTAAGGAGAAGATGAATAGAGAAGCTTTTTATGTGTTACAAGCCATGCGCTAGAGTGGTCTTTATACTATTATGGTTAAAACTACTGTGTTCTTTTGAAATAAATTAAAAAAATAAAACATTTGGAAAAAAATAAAACGTGCAAATATATGTGGACCGTACCTACTAAGAAACTGGTAGAATATTCTAGTCACGAGTTGTATAACTTGTATTTATTTTTTGTTTGATAAATAAAATTGCATTAAGAACAAGAAAGTTAAAGACACAAGCAGAATCCACCACAGAGGAAGCCAGCCAAAACAAAGACACCACAAAAGAGTCAAGCGTCGTTGTTTAACTTTGAATAGTTGTAGTATGCCTTTGTGGGCTCTGAGCCAACCAGAGGATGAAAATCGAGGGCTGCAGAACAGCGTATAGCTTCAGTGGAGACTTTTTTTAATAATATTTTCCCGATGGCACATGAGATTGAAAATATGCAACTTTTTTTTTTTCAAATATACAAATATATATATATACACACACACATGTCAGCCAAACTAAGTTTGCACATAATTGACCTGTTGACCACATACAATATGATGCTATATGATTCCCAAAAGAAAAATGCTTTAAAGCATCAATAATGTTTAGAAAAATGCTTTAGAAAATCAGTTATGTTCAACATCACATTAATAGAGTAGTGGATCCTACTGATGGGTTTCATATTATGGGATTCATTCTCTATTAGTGAGTGATGTTAAACATCACTGATGTTCTCTAGTATTGTTCTAATGTTTAACATTACTAGTAAAGAGGTGGATACCATTAATGAGTCTTATAACATGAGACTCATCTCTATATTAGTAAGTAATATTTAGCATCACTGATATTTTCTATTATTTTTTTTATTCCCAAAATGAAATAATGTTCCTTCAAAAGATTGACATGTTGATCAAGTATAATATGAATGCCATTCCCAAAATGAAATAATGTACCTTCAAAAATAAAAGAAAAGAAAAGAAAAGAAATAATTGTGTTAAGGTTTTTTCTCGCACCTACCCGGAAGTGGGGAAAACGTGTGTTTTTTTTTTTTAATTATTTTTTTTATAATTTTTATTTTTTGGGCAACCTACCAAAGGAAACGTGCTGTCTAGCAGTAGAAATGCTGAACGCTTATGACAAACGCCATGATCATGATTCACGGATCAAGTCACACATTTGTCTATTATATTTGGCTGTGTTTTAAAATGTGTTGGTTTCTATACAATCTCAGAGATATATTCAAATGTGTAGATGTAATGACTGTTGAATCAATTTTATTAAGAATGGTTTTGAGATTTTATATCTGTAATTTTAGTTGCCTTAGTTTTTTTTTTTTTTTTAATTTTTTTTTTTAACTACGGGATGCTGTCATTCGAGTTTATCATTAGAGAGGTTAGAGAAAATGATAGAAGATTTGAGTGGATATAGTCTTACATTGCGGTACTGATCTTGTAATCCTTACGTACTCTTATGCATTTATTAGCTTTAGTGATTTTCATTGCTCTCAATACTATAGAGTTATGGCATTTAGTTTTTTAATAACGAGACAAGTTACGCAATGATATTAAATTTGGAAACAAAGTGGTAGTAATGTCACGTTTTATATGGACTAATTAGTTGCTGAATATCTTTAGGGCTCGTTTGGGGGATATTTGGAGATGACGTTTTAAATGTTAGGTTGAAAATGTGTGTTTGAGAGGAAAATTTTTAAAAAATTTTGTGATATAGAAAATTATGCAAAAATTTTAAATGTGTTTGGAAAAAACAATGCAGAATGGATATTGTCTTGTTTGTTTCGTTGTTACGAACATTTTCACATAAAAATCATCTCATTCTGATTTGAAATAAGAAAGTTATGGACTTTTAAAGTTTGAGTTTTTTGAAAATGGAAGAGAAGAAAAATTTAATGTAAAATTGAGATTTTAAAATTCAGATGATAAAACACCATCTCTAGATAGTGCCCCAAACAGATCATTAATTTTGTGCACTGAATTTTTTCTCTTCACCACCCCTCGCTCTCCTTCAACGCTTTTCATACTCATTGAAAAAAAAAAAAAAAAAAAACTCACACAAGAGAAAGTTATAGAAAACCGAGAAAGTTCTAGACTCATCAAGAAGGCTTATCGAGATGAACAGACGACCAAGGTCTCAGAGATCCATTGACAGGAGCGAGTCGAAATATCCCAGCATGATTAATTTTGATAAGTGTGTCGTTATCCTTAGTAAAATGATGTTGTCGTATGTTGATTATAAGTTTTGTTTTTGTATTTTTTTTTTTTTTTTAACTCCGTCTTGCTTTTGAAGCTGACTTTATTTGCTTCATATGTCTGCTTCAAAATAGTGTTTCTGCATCAAGATTTTGACCTTAATATTTCTTTGTTTCACTTTGATAATCACGCTATCATTTTGACCTCAAGCATTTGGTCATCATTATTTGATCATATTATTAAAGAGGCCTTCTGAAGTATTGGACTTAGGGTTTGTGTCACAATCCAAACCTTATATTTACAATTTAATTTTTGTTTTTTTCTCTCAGTTTTACTATTCACATTGTTTTATTATTCAAACTTTAAAAGTTCATAATTTTGCATAGACAAGTCTAAATGAGATGATTTTTTTCTTTTAAATTGCATAGAATTTCAAGACGAACGAAATAAGCTCCATATTGATTTTTTTTTCCAAACACATTTCAAGTTTTTAGATTTGTTAACTCTAGTAATTTAAATGCATCGCTAAACTCAAAATCAATTCAAATCTAAATTCTACAATTCAAACCTTAGCACCAAACACATGCTTATAAGGGGTAGGTGATGTTCTTATTGGAGCATAGACTATGACCTAAGTAGCACATGCAGCCCGAAGATATTCGAAATCATTACTTATCGTTTTGATAATGACGACATAATTTTGAAATTCTTAAAGTAACTACCACACATGCTATTTATAATAATAATAAAAAAAAAAACAATAAAGTGAAGAGAACAAAAAGGTTTAATGTGGTTCCTAAAGTGAAAAGATTTATTGGTAAGGAGGATAATGAATTAGACTTAGTCAATATATACCCTGTATGATGGAGCTCTGATAGGAGTTTTATTCTTAAACTATATATATAATAGAAGGAATCAATATTGACAGGCATAATGATTTAGGAAAGAGAGATCTATCATCAAGTATGCAAGGGTGCAATGAGGTGCAACGTCATTCATGAATGGGGAATAAAGAGAAGATTCACTAGTTGTTAAGAAGAACTATAAATGAGGATTCATATACATACAAATTACAATAGTAGAATTTGAAAAGTTACTCAAAGCGACTCACTATTAGTTCTGTTTGAACTAAGCCTAATCGATATCTCTGAAACCTTGTATCTTTATAAGCGATGTTGGAGGCAGGGCTCCTCGAAGCTCATACTCGTCGAAAGGGAAATAATCTTTAGGTAAGAGAGGGGCCTTTCTTCACTAAGTTAAGCCAGAAAGAGAGACAAATATTCTAAAATCAAGAGATATCCTAAATTTTAGAAACATAAAAAAAATTCAAAATTCAAATAGTAAAGATGATTATATTCAAAATAATAAACTTTCTCTAATGTCTTTTTGGTTTGCGCTTTAGCAACCTCTTGGACATGGAAATACCAAAAAGCTCAGAAAAATTTAGGGAAATGACATATAAGAAAAAAAAACATAATGGAAATAAAAATGAATGATCAAGCTAGCTAGCTCATGGTCCAACTAGACCAAACTAAGATCATTTGATAATATAAACTTTGTGAATATGATACTTGCACAAAGGTATTGGTACATGAAACCTGCAGAAATGAAGGGGGGAGGGGGGGAAAAAAAAGATCACGTGCGTGATGTCTCTAAGAGGGAAATTGGAATTTGAAAATCAGTTTTAAAACAAGACAATTAAATTCATAAATATGGTTATCAAATTTGATAAAATAGTACTAATAAGTAAGAGATATGAGAAAACTCTCCTTTTGTTACCTACATATTACCTTATTTTCTCAAATTTTTAAAGGTTCTTTTCTTAACATACTAAATACAAATATTTTTGTTAGAGACCTCTCACTGAAAAGACCGTAGAAAAATCTTCTACTTTGAAACCTTGTCAAGTTTTACAGTGGTTCAAAGTAGCCAGCTCAGACATAATCCGTTTATGAGCATTTCTATTTTATCTCCATGGAGTTTTAGGTTAAAAGCACTTGTTTTCAACTCTTTAAAAAAAAAAAAAAAAACTGGGTGGCATCTTGTAATGTGAACTTCAATTACTGTAAATGTGAATTTTTGTTACTAGATCGTAAATTTATGTATAAGAAAATGTAAAATAAGGGGAATTCAAATTCACTTTAACTACATTTTCTTTTGCATGAATTCACATTCTTAGTAACTGAAATTCACATTCACAATAATTAAAGTTCATATTACCGGATATCATACGACACTAGATATATATATATATATATATTGGGTGAGTATATATATAGCATTTTTATCAGTTTTATAACAATAATCAGTATTGGGTGAGTTGGTCATCTGCAGGCTGCGGACGACAAGGTATTATCTTTTTGTTATTTGAAATTTTGTCCTGCTTTACTGTCGTTCAAACCTTTTTTTTTTTTTTTTGATAAAATATAAAAAAGCCTATCTGTTGGCGTGCAGACGTTCCTCTCAATGTTTCTCTGGCCTAGTATATATGTAAAAAAACAATGGGACATCTATATAGGAAGTCTTATCTTTAAGTGGTGGGCTAAAGATTAGTCAAGTATGGAAGTCTTCGATTTATTTACAAAATTAATTGTTACTTGACTATCGGTTGGTAGAAGGGAAGATGTTGGTGGTATTTTTGACTGTAGAAGTCATGTTTGGATGGCAGATCCAATTTCCAAAATTGGAATTTTTTTTGTAAAATAGTGTTTTTCTCAACTTTTTTCATCATTTTTTCATTTTGAAAAAGAAAAACTATCTTATTTTTAAACTTATATATCTTATACAGTATATCCTTTTAGAAAAAGAAAAGAATTTTTTAAAAAATCTTCTCACAATGCATATTCCCAATATCATTTCTTCTCATTCCAAACAACTTTTTGTTTTCAAATTTTTTTTTTTTTTTTTACACATCCAAATACCATCTTATGCTCAAAATGAAAAAACTCTCACTTAAAACAAGAGAATTTTTCTTATCGAAAATGAACATGTAATTGAAACAGAGACTAACACGAACGAGTACATACAATACTAGTATTGTTAGTGTGTAAGATTTTTTATTGATATATGTTCTATTTACAGCAACAAGTAATCAAGTACTCTATATTCGTGACATATACATATATTATGTTATAAGGTTTATCGTTCTTACTTAAAAAAGAGAAATAATTAAAAACAATCCCAAATTTGAAAATTAAGTAGAGCTCAATCTCAAACTACTCCCCTACCCAGTCCCCATCCACTAAGCTAGTGGCAATGGAATTCAAATGATGTATTTTTTAGTTACAATACATAAAGTTATATGTAAATCAACTAGCAGTTATCATGAATTTAAAAAATTATATTTGTTGGATTGCTATAGTCGTCGAACTGAAGACTACTCCAAAATATATGCATATGTAAGTACAAAATTTTTTCATGATCATTTATAAGAATGGTCTTTTGTCTGGCACTATTGTAGTTGTCGTATCTATTCATCATATGTAACAATTGAAGTCAGTATATGACCACACAAAAAATGTTGCATCCTTATATGTAACACTAATATGTGCAGTTACATGTTGTTTTATTGTTCATAAAGTTATATGGGAAACAACTTAAATTTAAATTAACTTGTGAAAAAAAGTTACAAATTCCGTTTCACAAGTATGCTGGATCTGATGTTATGCCTATATAACTTCTCACCAAACGGGTGTTAAAAATTTTGCCCTTATTTTTTTGGTTAAGTTCTCATTTACTAAAAGCACGTTTACATATTATTTTTTTCCAACATTTCTCTAAAATAGCTAGATCGGAAACCATTTTAAGATATATCTAGCCGTTAAAAATGTTTCGAATACTTCTTTTAGAACATGAAAACAGGAAAAATAGATTTTCATTTTTAGAACTGATGAGGATTAATGTTTTTGCATTTGTGCATATATATATATATATATATATATAAGTGTATAGATTAGTTTTTATAAAATAAATTAAATATGTATAAGCAGTGACAGATTCAATATTTGATTTCAGTGGGGGTGTAAATAAGGAGAAAATTTCTGAGAAGTGAAAGAAAAAAAATAGAGAGAATTAGGAAGATGAGAAAGAATTAAAAAGAAACAAAGAAACAAAGCTAATACGTAACGGCTGATAACTTGATATTTTTTGAACTAAGGTTAGATTCTGAAAACAAATAAATAAATAAATAAGTAAAAAAGGTTGAAAAAAAATCTTCAGAAAAAAAAAAATAATAAAAAGGGGTGAAATATTGTCTTCATATATAGAGTGAATGCCGTTATTGATTTGACCAAAAAAAAAAAAAGATTAATACATTTAGAGGGAGAGAGAGAGAGAGAGAGAGATGACCAAGTTTGTGGAATGTGGGACTAAGAAAGTAAATGGGAGCACATCAGTAATTGGGGTACCACTTAAAGGCACACAGGTTATCAGTTAAAAAAAAAAAAACGGGGGGGGGGGGGGGGGGGGGGGGGGGGTGTGGTGCGGCGGCAAAGAAGTGAAGAATTGATGTAAAATTAAGAAGAAACAAATATTCAGTGGGGGCATGTGCCCCCACAAAACATATACGTGCATCTGTGCTTGTGTATAAGTATATATTAAAGAGTCCAAACAGCAGTATTACATATCAATTAACATATTAAGAGGCCGATATATTAAGCAAGGAAAATATATATATATATGTCTATATAATTAAGACACAATCTTGAATTAATAAAACGTAAGATGAAAGTACAAAATCACAAGGGTATGAGAAATGTCTCTGGATCAGAGATGATTACGATTATTCACTAACCTTACATGCTTATCGCATTTATTTCATTTCATTGAACGACTCACAATATCTCTAGACACTAACAAATCATCAAGTAACATATTATATCCTCTACAGAAGCAAGTTTGTTCGAATCAGTTCAACGTAGAAAAGCCTTATTTCTTGGCGAAATCAATGGTAAGCTTGCCATCGTGAGCCTTCCTGTAGAAGTGCTTGACGTAATCCGAATACAGAACCGGTTTATAGATCGGCTCGTCTCCAGTAGTAGCAAGCACTTCAGGCAAGGGAGAGATGATATCAGTTGGCCTTGGGTTGACAAATATTGGAACTGAGATCCTGTCACTCACTCCATTAGCTGCCACTCTGTGTTCAATGCTTCTGTATCGTCCGTTACTGAAGATTTGCAGTGCATCACCTATGTTGATGACAAGAGATCCTTTCACTGGCGGGACATGGACCCAGCTATCTCTAGCCTCAACTCGCACGTAAAGCCCGCCGATGTCATCTTGAAGGAGAACAGTAAATGTGGAGACATCAGAGTGGCGACCGACTCCCACGGTGAGTTCCGGACTCGGGCATTTAGGATAGTAATTCAGATTAATCCTTCTTGAACCCGACAGAAGCTTTTCTTTCTCACTATCTATTTCTGTCACATTTAGACCCTTCATTAGCACACGTAGTAATTGGTTTATGACCTTCTCGCTCTGATTCATGTATTCCATGACCTGATCCCTGTAGAATGTAATACAACATTAAAAAGTTTTACACTAATATCAAGGGCGGAGGCAGAAACATATTCCAGTGGGAGCATACACCGAAATTTCTTTTTCAAGATAAAATAAGTTTAAGTGGAGGCTATGTGAGAATTTTTAATTTTAATAGGGGCAAAGCAGTAAAATTGTTCACATAGAATTAATTTAAATAGGGATTGTGTGAGAATTATTTATTTGTAGTGGGGGGCGAAGTATAAATTACATGAGAATTTTTTTTATTTTTAGTCGAGGCAAATTGTATAAATTATAAAATTTTTGGGTAAATATAAAAGAAAAAAAAATTTCAGTATGTTAATTAATCATAAGTGATTAGAATGCATCTGCGTTTTAGTTAAAAAAAATAAAAAAAGAAAAAAATGCATCTGAATAAGTTCACAAACTTAGATTTCAAATTTTCTTACTTGCAAGCTGAAGGCCACAGCCTAGTGGCCTCATCCTCAGAAACATAAAAGAGACTGAGGTAATCTTTCCATTCCAAAGCCTTCTCCACTTCAGGAATAAAGCTGGTGGTGTATCGGACATTGTTGGACACCGTATTCTCTTTGGAATACTTGTTCTTCTCCTCAGCAGGCAAGTCGAAGAAGCGACATGTCCCCTCTTTGACGTTGTCAAGCACTTCGATGGGCACACCATGGTTGATGATCTGAAAGAAACCCCATTTCTCCGCAGCGTCCCAGATGGCCGACTGCACTTTGGGGTCGTCCCAATTAGAGACGTCGATGATCGGAATAGACTCTCCGACCATGACCTTGTTCATGGTCCTCTCTTCAAGAGGCTGGATATACTGTTTCGGGATGGTTTTGATGCCGGTTTCGGAGAGACCCTTTGCACCATTGCCTTTGTTTATGACAAAGTCGGTGACGTGGTCAGTGGTGTAACCGATTTTGGTAGCGGGTGCCATTGGTTATGGATTGAAAGAGCGGAACTTGAGACAGAATAATTAAGGTGAAGAGTTTGTAGTTTAAGGAGAAGATGAATAGAGAAGCTTATTATGAGTGTTGTGCTTTACAAGCCATGAGCTAGAGGGGGTCTTTATACTGTTTTCAGACGCCGGACTGCTTAAACTACCACGTTCTTATGAAATTAAAATAATAATAATAATATATATAATTATAAAGGAGGAGAAGAAAAACGTGCATGAAGATAGGGCACCTACTCCAAGGGTGCATCTGGTGTAACGAATTGGTGTTGGTAGTTTAACCTGACTAATATTCAGGTGTGTGTTTGGCATGTATAAGTGATGCAGTATAAAAATAGGATAAATATTTAAAAATCAAAGAATTTTTTAAAAATCAACGAATTAGTGTGTTTTATCTCGCTTCCGCTCAATAGGGAGAGGTGAAGAGATTGAGATAGTGGGGTTGAGGTGTGGCTGAGGATTGGTCTTTCTTTGTTTTGATGCAACCGTCAGAAAGAATGAATTCTTTTTTCTTAAAAAAAAAAAAAAGAAAGGAAAACAGAGAGTGGGTGGAGCTAGGACTGAGAATCTCTTGGCCCCATGCACTAATAATTATGTTCCCACAGTGTGATTGATTGGGATGAAATTAGAAAGAAAGGGAAAAACTTTTGAACGTTGATTTTTTGGCATTAATTTTCAAAGCAAAATTTCCCATAAGATTCCTTGCTATTTCAATGTCTTTTAGATAACTCTATGAGCGTCAAAATATCCAAATCCAAAACCGTTGTAATTTCTAGGTACCTTGCTTTCCCTTTCCTTTTTCCCCCTTTATTTTGATGATAATGTATTTTTTGAACACATGAATCACTTTACAAATGCATTTTGTATTAACTTTTTAGGATGTCGATTGATTGAAGCAAAACAAATTAATTATATAATTAAAAAATAAAGGTTCACTGATAGATTTTTAAATATCATCATTAACATTTGACGTTGAATAGTCTCTTAATTTGTCATTTGACATTCAATGGCATCAAAGGTCTCTTAGATGATCTTTCTTCATGAAAATTAGCCGGTTTCTTCGAGGGTCAAGAATTTCATTTTTTTTTTTAAAAGTATTTATCTCTCTCTCTCTCTCTATCTAAATCTAAATCTATCTTATGTTCATAATAATTTCAAGTTGCCAAGCCTATAACTTCTTTTTTTTTTTTAAGAAAATAAAACCAAGCGTATAATTGAGTTTATATAATTAACTTATGAAAACTTACAGTGCATAGAGTAAACTATATAACAGTGCATGACTACATGTTGTTGATTTCTGGTTTATTTGGCATTCTAAATTTGAAATATTTAAGACTAGATCTTATAACTATTTTAGAAAAATGAATAAATAAAAAAAATCAAAAGATGAATTAAAGAGAGAGAGAAAGAGAGAAAAAAAAAAAAAAAAAGAGTCTATATATATTCGGATTGAAGTCTAAAGGAGCCACCTTGTGCATTTACATAATTAGTGTGATTTTTTTAGAGAATTTTTAAAGAATGTCACTAAAAGACTTTGCTTTTAGATTTCAGTCTGCGGACTTTGAAACTTAAGATCTCTTCCACACAAATGCACTTGATTAGACCTATAAGACCTATAAGAACCATTTAAGTTTAAGATTTAAACTCCACACCTCTGTTATGCATGTATGTACTGTAAAATCATGTTAGATTATGTCAGTAATCATTATTTTTATTTTTTTAAGTGTATATATATGTAGAGTGTGATTTTTTTTTTTTTTTCTAAAATTGCTGCATTAACTGTACCGTTTCTTACTTAAATATTGTGTAAATTAAGCACATCAACTTGGACTTATTAAGTCCGCTGGACTAATATAATTCAAGCTACGTTTCGGAATTGGACTGTAATTGAATTTTCTGTTCGTTGAACGTAAGGATAATAATTTAAGCTTTGCTTTTGTGGACTCTGGGGATGAACACTGAGGCCTGAAGAGCAGCGTAGATTCATGGGAGACTTTAAAATAATATTTTTGGAGATGGCGTATTTGATATTGCCAAGGCAAGTTCCACAAAATTGACCTGTTGAGTCATTTATATATAATAATTTAATGTAATGGGATTCACCAAATAGAATATATAGATATATAAAAAAGAATACGTAATTATGAGATTGAACTTTTTTCTACCAACCAACTATATATATATATAAATATTGAAAACGTGCTTATTGTAGAAAATGCTCAGTAGAACTCTTCATCTACTTCATAACACGTACACACACATTGGGGGGGGGGGGGGGGGGGCGGCGGGGGGAATGTACAGATACTACCAATTATGATGACATAATTGGGGGGAAAAAAATAGTATAAAGGAATCTAACGTTTTATGGAACTAATTAGTTACAGATTATTCCGTTAATATACTTGAATAATGACAGTAACCACCCGAACGAGAATGAGAAACGAAAACGAGAAAAGTACTTTTTTTTTTTTTTTTTTCTCGCCACCTAAAGGCTAAAACCTCTCTTTTTCTTTCCCAGATCTCCGCCGACGTTGCATCCATGGGAAGAAAAGCAATCGCCATAACAAAAGAAAGCTCGAGGAAAACGATCAATCTAGCATTCTTAGACACCTCCCCGACATTGAGAAAGATAAGAGTCATATAGGGGGCTTATTGAGATCGATGACCAAATGACTAATGACTTATGACTCAGATTCACTGACGGGAGGCGAAAATATTTCGTTTTGACAATTGTGCTATAGTTAGTATAATGATTTTGTTTTATTTTGATAGTTTTTTTTTTTTTTTTCCAACACCGTCTTGTTTTCGAAGCATACCATCTGAGATTGAAAAAAAAAAATCTAATAAATGCTATAAATATTATTGAAAAAAATAAAAGAAGAATAACAGTGAGTGATCAAACACGAAGTCCAAAAAGACAAGCCGAACAAAGCCCAAAAAAAAAAAGTGTTAGATTGCTCTAAGAGGGAAATTGTAATTGGAAATCATTTTTCAAAACAAGACAGCTAACTTCGATAAAATAATGGGGTTTTAAACTTGCATAAATAATTATTAACTACTAAACACGGTTAAGAAGGAAAACTCAAACAACAAAATGGAAAACAAAAATTCAAACCTGTAAAAAAAAATTTACAATGGAAAAGACAGTCAATCTTGAACTCTCTGTGGTTAATTAATATGAAATTTTAAAAAATCAAATATTTTAAGTAGGGTAGCTATTATATGTGTAATTACTTCATCAAGTGAGTTATTTAATGCCCAATTTTATTTGAACTATATGAATCATAAGCAGATCATCATGTTCATCCTTTACTTGTTTATTGTAAGTAAGATGAGGAAGAATTAATTCTGGATTGGTGAGGAATATTTGAAGATTTTAATTAAAGAAATGCAAAGGAGCTATACTCCAAGAAATGGTAAAGAGAATTCTTTAAAAAAAAAAAATAGATATAGTAGAATTCGTTAAGAATTAGCCGTCTAATTTAATCTCACCGAGAGTAATAAACAATTGTTTAAAAGAAAAACAATCACAAAACATATAAATTTAATGCATGTTTATTTCAATATAAGATTACACTATGTTTCAATCGTTATAACAATTTAAAAAAAAATCAACAAATTTATAAAAGAATAATACATTTAAACTTTCTGTATTGTTTTTATATAGGGTATTAATTAGACTTTATAATTTAATAATATTAGACGACCGTGAAGATGGGCATGAACTAACTGAAGCAAAACTCTTTTTTTTTCCCCCTCTCTCTACTGATTCGTGGCAACTTTCTTCCTTGCAAATCTTCTAAGCTGTAAGTCTGTAACCAATAAGTTTTCTCAATGAAATACCCCCAAGATACTGAAAACAACAACAAAAAAAAAAAAAAAGGAAATTCCAAGTGATTAAACCACACAAAAGATCTTCAAGCTATTCCAAAAATTTGGAAATGGAAGTTTTTTTTTTTTTTTAATCGATGCAAATCCCCATCAAAGAAGAAAGAACAACGGGAAAGTGGACTGGACCGAAGCAATAATAGACAACAAATGGTCCGTTTGGTTCGCAAGTTTGAGTTGATATTTTGAAGTTAAAATAATAAATTTTGTTGACTTTTCAGAAAAGATAAAAAAATTTTTGGAAAAAAGACAAAGACTTTTGAGGAAAAAGATAAAATTTGAGTTGAAAAGTTGAAATTGAACTGGTGAATCAAACGGACCACAAAAAAAAACGTGGTCCTCAAAATAGCAGAAGGAAAGGTAATAATTACCCCAAAAACTTTTAGCAGTGTCTCACGTGCCTCCAAATTAATTCCATTTGTATCCTTTGGCTGGTGTGAAAATTGAAAGGACATATGGAGCACTTTTTTCTTTCTTTTTTTCCCTCTAAAATTAAAGGGGCATATAGATAAACTTTATGTCCCTTCAATTTTAAAATTAAAAAAAAAAAAAAAAGTACCATGTCCTTATGTCCCTTCAATTTTCCGCCCGCAGGATAGTCACAGAAACCAGTATCTGGAAATGGTACTTGTCGTCCACTTGGGTGGTCCCAGTGGATTTTGTTTTTCGTTCTTTTTTTTTTATTTTTTTATTTTGTGAATAAAAAAATCTAAGAATAATCTTATTATTTTTAAGTTTTCAAATTTTATAAATAAAAATAATTTTTCTTAAATATAACAAAAATAGATCTTTATATTAGTTTCTCTCAATCGTTCATCTAAGACATATTTTATCATTATCAAATCATGCTTTAACAGTTAAAAATGAAATGAAATTTTAAAAAAATAATAAAAATTGAATCCGAATGAATGAAAGACTTCCCACTCTTTTATCAACTCATCCCGACCGGGTGTTCCCCTTTTATTCTAATTATTATTATTATTATTATTGCTGACGTTAATTGTGATATTCCAAAGACCTTGGGTGGTGAGATTATTTGTGGGTGTTGGGCTAACGACGGGTTCGTGGAAGATGCTTTTTTTTTTGGAGAAACTAGTGCTCATTTGGTTTAGGCGTTGTAACTAAATTTTTTCAGCGTATATTTGTTTTTTTGCCTTAAAAAATCAACAAAAATTTTAACTTGTTTTTAAGAAGTTAAATAAGCTTAAACCCAAAAAATCTTAAATTTAACTAGTAAATCAAACGCAAGTTTATGCTCTATTTATTTCAATTAACTATTTAAAAATATTATTTCATTTCATTTGGATTAGTTATTCAATTAAGCTTTTGGAGTAAAATGTTTGGAATGTTATTTAAATGATGTGAAAAGGTCAATTTGACAATTTTATTTAAAAGAAATGAATTTGAGCTCCCCTAAATTTGACTCTATTTGAGTATATATGCAAACAATGGAACTTGAGTTCTCTTTAATTGAAACTTATTTTCTCTTTCAACTATCTAAATTTCAAAAGCCCTCAATTTTACGCTTTAAATCCGATTGAGTCGTTTTCTTTTCTATGTGTTCAGGGCAAAAAATGAACGAAACTCCATCTATGTACTCTATTTTAATTTATCAAACATTGAGGTTTTAAAAAATTAGTTAGAACTGTTTAAAATATCTATTCAAACACATATTCAAATAATATGTTCATATTACAAACATATCCCAACACCATTTCAAATGATAATTTGTACGTTCTACTCATAGATTTTCATTAAAATGTTTTATATCCAAAATATTATCATTTGAATGATTGAATCAAATGGAGCCTTAATAATTATTATTTGTCAATAAATTTTGTATGTCACAAAACTACGTAATGTTTACTATAATGGTAAAATATTTTAATCCTTTAGCTAGATTTCAATATCAATTAATAAGATTATACATGATAATGTTATATATATGTCTAAACTTCCCCTTTTCTTTTTGTCTCTAAATTAATATTGACAGAAATTAGGTAATATACTTCTTATTCACTCTCTTTGTAGTCTTGTATGTCTCTAGTTTTTCTCTCTTTAGAATTGTGCTTTTATATTTTAGTTATATTTGAACGACAGAGAAAAAGATGAATAAAAGCGTGTAAAAATGAACTTCTCTTAATGCCCTTTACTAGAAGGGCATTTCGCTAGTTCTCTTAGGGCCTGTGGGAGAGATTTTGGAGATATTGTTTTGAATTAGGAATGAGATGTAGTTTTAGTAATATACTTTTGAGTGAAAAGAACTGGTTGGAGTGAAAGTGTAAAATTTTAAACTATATATGTTCGGGAAAAAAAAAAAAAGCAATACAAATATTGTTTTATTTTTTTCAAAATTCTATGTAATAAAAAAAATAAAACATCTCATTTGAAATTAAAATTCCAAATTTATGAACTTTTAAAGTTTGAATTTACCGTAGACATTTAGATATTTGAATAGTGAATAGTTTTGAATATTAAAGAAAAAGATTTTAAACAAAAAATTAAAAACCAAATGTCAAATACGTTCTCAAATGGGCTCTGAGCTTTCTTTTTCCTCTTAGGTTTAAACCTAAGTTTTTCATCTCAATTTTTATCTTTTTTGAAAAGCCAACATAAATTATAACTAGTTTTTGAAAAGTTAGCCAACTTCAACAAAAAAAAAAAATTCATTTCAAACCCGTATTTCAAACAAAAGCTTTGTAATTAAATACTCGAAGAAATCATAGATGCAAATAAGTTGTGAGAAGGTAAAGATTATAATGATCCATTTGTTTTTAGCCTCCATGCATTTAGTCGACTTCTCTCTCTCTCTAGATTAGGTTGCAAGTAATCAAACACAAGGTTGGATCATAACGAGGGCTACAATATTTTTCCTTTTTTTTTTTTGCTCGCAAAGGGCATTAATATATACATGTAGTGCATCAATACAAAGATGAATAACAGTTAACATTAACCAGTTCTACGTCTGTCTGATCAGTTGGGCTACTAATAAAAGAATTTTATGTTTTAATTCTATTGTCATTTTTTGAGGGGAAAGGTTATTACAATATCATTATCATTGTAGGAAAACATCACACTCAATTCACACCTTAACAGAGATTTCCTCTCCTCACCCTCTAGTTTTGATATCCGTGCATGCACTACTTGATCTCGTCGGCTCAGATGACCAATCGACCAAATATTGGTCGTCTCCGGCGAACCGTCATATCGGTGTGGCAAAACCATGCCTGCCCTTTTGCCTGTCACATAAAAGTAAACTGGATGGACAACAAAACATCCTACATGCAGTTACAAAATCCAAATATTTCAAAACTACTCTCATACTAGATACGCAAGTAAAAATGTGAATGCATGCATTACGATCTCTTGTAATACTTTTACCTAATGATGTGTTTGGAGCAACAATTCAAATATAAAAAATTTAATTCATTTTTGTCTTGATCTGAAAAATCAATGAAAATTTTAACTATTTAAAAAAAGTTAAATAATTCCGATCCAAAAAACTCAACTCAAACCTTTTATCAAACGCATACTAAGTCATAATATTCGGTTTCCAACAAATAGTTAAAAAATAATACATTATGAGTCTATGACGTCATGTTACAATCGTGATGTACCAACCCAACTGTTGAATAATCACTAATGCAACTACAAAATTTCCTTAAGGTAAATTGTTAGGTTTGTCATTGAAGTTTCAACTTAATACAACTTTGCTTCGTGAACATTTTTTTTGCAACTAGAATGTTCTTATACTATTAAAATATTACTATAATAGTACTTTATGTTAGTTTTTGAACATAATCCATTAGTTAATACCGTTTTTTTGACCAAATTATTAGTAGATTTATCTAAAAATTAACGAAAAGAACTATTATAGTAATATTTTAAAAATTTAGGGGCATTTTAACTTTGAAAAAAAGTTTATGGATCAAAATTATATAAGATTAAAAATTTAAAAACTAAATGACCAATTTTTATAAAACATGGACTTACCCCTTAACTAGGTGCGTTACCACGTCATTTTCCTTTATACTGAATCATTAAGAACGACTCTTTAGATAGATTAAGGTACAACTATAACGTAATGACATCATTGTTCTAGGCTTCTAGCCAACATTCTAGGTAGACAAAAAAAGCATTTTTATTTTTTATTTTTAAAATAGCCCTTTAAGACCACAACCACAAACTTGCCACCACACCCCACACCACACCCACACAACCCCCACACCCCACACACACCACACCTCCCCACCCCGCGCCCCCCCCCCCCCCCCCTAATAATAATAATGGGCATTTTGGGTTATGTCTGTGGTAAAGGTTTTGTAAAATTTTTTAATTTCAAACTTTATACGTCCTTTTTTTTTTTTTGTACCGTCTTCACAGTAATGCCTGCCGTAGATTCATGGTTTGGATTGATTTATACCATTAAAAAAACTGCAGAAATTACCATACTATGTCATATCATTACACTCCATATTATATTATTTTTTTAATTATTAGATATAACTTTAGTTATCAATTGGCAACCGTTGACATGCCGGCTGATAACTATTATAGGTGGTTATTGTTGATACCCATTTTTGTGCAAGACCCATTCTTATGAGGCCCAGGTTTACTCCATATAGTAGACCCCATCTATGGACCCAAGTCATGCTTGGAGAACTTCATGGGCCGTGGTCTGGTGAGATATGAGAAGATAGGAAGAACCGTTTATGTATTGACCCAAATTAAGCTGACTCCGACTTGGGGTTTCCAAGGGTATTTTGATCATAAATAAGTGAGTGATAGAGAAATTATCACAAAATAACCTTCCTCGTGCTTAGCATTTAAAAGCCCAAAATTATTAATTTGAAGTTCACGTATTCTAGAAAGTAAGTCATTAGCCTATCTTTAGTAACCCAATATGCTAAACCCAAGTCCAAAAAGCCTAAATAGAAGCCCACTCTCCTTAGGAGGACTGGATCCCACAGGTTAAACACAAGATTCCATGATGTCATTGTGTAATTCCAGTGTCCTGAGGAAACGTTGCCTGGCCATAGGAAGGTGCTTCTTCCTCCTGCAGTAGTTTGAAAGATACTTCTAGACGCATGTTAGACTTCCATACAAAAATATAATACCATTATCACCCTCTAGAGACTTCAAGCCCTTAAATAGAAACTTGAGAAGATGAGCACCTTCCAGAACCTTCTATGCTCATAGGGAACTTGCTTCGGCCAGACTGAAAGGACTAGATGCTCAGCTTGTCATACCACTTTAGGTATCCCTCAGCCACCAAAATGGGATGTCAATCTCATATTTAACTAAAAATAACATGAAATATAGCAGCATCCCTCGCCAGAGCATGGGGCGATATGCTCTAATGCCGTTCCTGTAGATACCTCTTACCTCACGCATGTCTTTCCTCTAGATGTCATTCCCACCTAAGCAACAACACTTCTCTCACCTTATAATCGTTCTGCCAAAATCTCCATAGAAACATCATAGAACCTAGAAATTCATCCTAGAATAATCATTTGAATCACACTCATTCCAGACACCATCACTAGAACGCTGCCAGAGCACATTCTGAGCTACGGCTAGGACATACCCTATTAGTTTCCCTTTTCCATCACTATTTCTCTGCTCCACCCAAAACCCACCTTTCTCACGTCGACTTGTGGGTTTTTTTTTTTTTTTTTTTTCTTGTTATGGTTTTCCATCATTTTACAGGTTCAAGAACGTGCCTTGGTGGTCTACACAAGCGAAGGGGTCCCTAGGAATCACTTTCCTCCGGGTTTCTTTCTGTCTAGCCAACCTCATCTTCACGTTGGAACCCTAGCCAGTGCACCACGTCACCCTCTGTACAGTAGCGCCTCTGGATGCATCATCACCCCCATCACCGCTGGTTACTAACTAGTAATCGTGTGGTACTGACCTGTAAGCAGTTGGGTACCGACAGGTAACCAGTTGTAGCTTTCGATATTATCGAAATATAATCTCAGTGGAGTTTCAGACTTTCAGGTATTGGAGTATCACGTATAATTTCCTAAAGATATATACCATCGCAGTTGCCTTTTGTAGAATATAATTGCCTTTGCTTGCCCTTTTCTTAGTGGAAATTATTTCTGCCGTTTTAGTATAAAAACATATTAAAAAAACGTTAAATTTGAAAAAAATACTACTGAAATATTAATATGCTTTATTACGCTAAGAAAAGGAAGTTTTTCTTATCTCTTTCTCTTTTCCCCTTTTTCCATTTTTCCCCCCATTTTAAGGTACATTTCCAATATTTGTCGATTGATTATATTACCATTATTTCACACGTCTATGTCGTTTATTTATTTTATTGCCGTTTCCTCGAGGATTTTTACGCCTTCGTTCTTCTGTTCTTGTCGTCGCTCGTATCTTTGTTTTTGTTTTGTCTTGAAAAAATTGTATCGTTTTGGATTGTCGTTTCTGCTTTATTTATTCTACTATGCTATAATGAAGAAGATTTCATACCGTAAGCATCCGTTCGTTTAATTTGAGCTGTTAGATGTTGAAAGCGTTTGATACGGACGGTTTGGATGTGTTGTTTGAAGTCAAGGGGTAGTCAGATGAAAATCTGACTTTGACGGAGAATAGGCTGAGAAAAAAGCATCATTCAGACTGAAAAAAAAAAAAAAAAAAAAAAAAACATGTAGTTATTGCTACAGAGAGTTCTCGGACTGGGATTCGGATACTTTGCACAGTTGCTATATCTGTATATTGTTTGCACTAACTAATTTTAATAACGCTGAAACGACACTCGTTTATACGTCAAATTTGACTTCTCTTTGCTTTCGATTGCTGCGTTCAACTACGTTTTCTAAAACTAGTTTGAACCATCCCAGATAAAAATTACTGCTCCATTAATGTCCTCAACAGCAACTGACCTTCATCCATAACAAATTTACATTTTCGGGGGCAGTTACTTTTTATGGAAATTCTTCCTTCACATTATAAAAAATTAAAAACCAACGCTAACTTTACCATGTTGGTTAATATCATTCGCAGGAAACATCACTAAATCTCAGTATGTACTAAGATGTACAAATTTACTAACCTATTGCAACCAATAATAGGCCATTGTTTACGAAATCAAAATTGGAGTTGTTATTCTACCACTACTTGTGACCTATATGAATCAAATCATTTATTTGCACAATGGCTTTTCTTTGTACTGAATAATAAATTTTTTTAACAATTGTAAGCCTATCAAAACTGGTATAACATCAACCAAGTCTTTCTAATTCTCAATAATAATACCAATAATAAATTCATCATTCTTAATATCAATTACATTTAACTGAATATTTTTAACATGTATCACGTGCAGCGAACTATGGCACACTACACTTGATTTCCATGTTTAATTACTTTATCAAATTCAGACCCTTTTTTTTTTAACTCGTACCCGCTTCTATACTGCACGAAAAATGTCTTGTTTACTAGTACTACATTCTCAACCAAAGAAGCAGCTCAGGCCTCCAACATGTGCCACTGGAATTACTTCTATGACCTTCTGATTTTATTTATTTTTTCTGTTTCTCCAACTACTCCCTTGACATATTTCTTCCATAAAGTCTCGCCCATTTTCAATGACGTGGGACCTACGGTACAGCTCCATTTCGCCCTCCTTTTCTTTTCTATGTAGTCCCGACAACCCTATACGCCATGTCATCACCGTACTCTATCCGTCATCGGATAGAAGCCTGGCCCCATATATACATGCTTTTTTTTTTTTTTTTTTTCCTAGCATTTGCCTCCTAAACTATTTGATAACTTGCACTCCGACCTTACAATTTGAAAATTTCCAAATTTTTTTAAGTTGTTGCAACGTACTCAATTTTGCTTAACTTATTACTTTTCATTAAAGCCCATATTGCACCTCTTGAGAACAACAAAATCCATATATATATATTCAACCAAAAATAATTCAGACTTAATTCAAATTCCAAAAACCCAAGGACTAACGTAATTTGGAGCCACACGTAGTGCTAAGGTTATTTACTTCTGTTTAACTAATCATATAACAAATAGGAAATCGTCGTTTCCGTTCCATGATCTCCTTCAGAAGATACAAAAAACTGATAATTATTAAGTGAGTGTCACGTTATTCTCATAGTAATAAAGATTTACAAAAATGGTTAATCAAGATTTTAAATTAAAAGTGATCTAATAAACCACTGCCCTTTGATCTTGTTCTTCCTTAATTAATATTTTAATCATATGCAACCTTGAGATTGAAGTTGGTACGTTAAGTTGATAATTCCAAATTTCTTCGTCAACCAAGCCGCCAAGCTAGGAAATTTCATGTTAACAAAAAAAGAGAAAAAAAGCAAAGAGAGAGTGAGAGAGAGAGAGAATCTTATACATGAGAAATTATTAATATAACCGGGTGTACCATGTCATCATACTTATGTAGTACACCCGTCTAATTAAAATTTAATATTTGAATACTTTATCCATTTCATCTTTTTGTTTTAGGTTTCTTTTTCCTAATAAGTATTAAGTTAATTATTAAATTTGAAATACAACAAGAAGATATATATTTCAACACCTATCAATATGGAAATTGAAAAGAGCATCTTTTAACATCTATTGAGGTTTTTTTTTTTTTTTTTTTTTTTTAAAGGTTTCTTTTCTTTTATTTAAGAAAGAAGGTTTTTATTAGTTGTTTTCAATAAAAATAAAATAAAACTTTTGAGCAATTCGGTTAAGATCCTCTCGTGTTTTCATGAATTAATGAAGTTTTTTTTTTTTTTTCCCTTGATTTTTTGTTTATTTGTATGAGGAAATGTCCCCATTTTAAGCAACGAAGTTTTCGTTCGAAGTTTATTTGTACGAGGAAATGCCTCGTTTCAAGCAATAAAGTTTTCGTTTGAAAACAACGAATAGTTCAAGGAGGTTTCTTATGTAACATAAACAAAAACAACTGAAAAGAAAAAAGTTTCATTTATATAAATGAAAACAACTAAGGGGAAAAAAAAACATCACAAGTTTTTTTTTTAGGTAATCGCAAGTTTTTTTTTCTTTTTTTAATTTACAAGGTTGTTTCAATCTTAAAGAAATTTAAATATATAAAAATAATTTTTGAAAATAAGATATGAAATTTATTTGAAGTCAATTGATTATTATAAAGGATTTTTTTTAGAAAATATTACTATAAAGAATTTAAATGAGATATTTATGGTGACTTTTTAAATGAGATATTTACGGTGATTTTGACTCAATAATTAAGGCAATATTTATTAGGAAAGAGAAACCTAAAATAAAAAGATAACATTGATAAAATACTCAAATATCAAATTTTAAATAGACAGGTGTATCACGTAAACATGATAACGTGGTACGTCTGGTTTACTGAATAATTTCTTGACAAAGTCTTTTTAGCAACAAATAAGATTAAATACTATTGTAAAATTCATAGTCTATTAAATACAGCCCAAGGGAAAGCCATGACAAGTTGTCTGTGGTAGGTCGCCGGTCCATTTGGCTAAAATTTATTGTGATTTGGACTTTTGAAATGCATCCCAGGTCAAAAATTTGCATATCTTTTTTTTTTTTTTTTCCCCTTCCTTCTCTGCTTCAATACTTTGTTCTTTTAACTAGTCACACCATCTGGTTTGGTCTCGGAAGAGATTATGGATCCAATAATTCAAGGCCAAGGATCCAATGAGTTATTCCAAGCACAATCTCATTTGTACAAGCATATTTTAGGCTTCATAAGTCCCATGTCTCTCAAATGCGCGGTTCAGTTAGGCATACCGGACATCATCAACAACCATGGCAAACCCATCACTCTCTCCGAGTTGATCTCTGCACTTGATATTCACCCGACAAAAGCCGGCTTCATCCACCGTCTCATGCGCCTATTGGTACACAACGGCTTCTTTGTTTCGACTAATTATGTTTGTCAAAATCAAGAAGAACAAGAAGAAGAAGAAGAAGAAGAAGAAGAAGAAGCATATGATCTGAACCCTTCTTCTAGACTCCTCTTGAAAGATAAGATTCCTTGTTTGTCACCCTTTCTTGTGTCGATGCTTGATCCAGCTCTCATTACTCCCTGGCATTCGCTCGGAAATTGGTTTCGGAGAGAAGAGGAGATTACCCCTTTTGAGTCAGCTCATGGGATGAGCTTTTGGGGCTATGGGGACAATAATTCTGACTTCGGCAAACTTTTCAATCAGGCAATGGCCAGTGACTCCGGGATGATGAACTTGGTGGTTAAAGATTGCAAGCCGGTTTTCGAGGGGCTGAGTTCGTTGGTCGATGTAGGCGGCGGTACGGGAACAATCTGCAAGATCATCACTGAGGCATTCCCTCATCTGAAATGCACAGTGCTTGATCAACCCCATGTGGTTGCTAATTTGCCAGAAACCGAAAACTTGAAGTTTATTGGAGGTGATATGTTTCAAGATATCCCTTCAGCAGATTCAATTTTACTTAAGGTACACGTTTTCTCTTTTGGTCACTCATATGAATACTTTGTTACATGAAGCTAGATGTATAAGCATTTTTGCCTAAAATACATGCATATATATAGGCATCCTCTTTTATCTGGCAGCGTTATAAAATGGTTCTTGTAACTTTTTTTTTTTTTTTTTTTAATTTGTTATTGTAACACCCATTTGAGTAATCAATTGTAATATTCATTTACATTATAGTTCTAAATAGGCCATGTTATAAGATCCGTCGAACCTGTCCGGCTGTCGAATATGAGACATTTCATACATATATATATATATATATATATATGATTGACATTACTTTTTGCAGTGGATGTTACATGCTTGGAGCGATGAGGATTGCGTGAAGGTGTTGAAGAAATGCAGAGGAGCTATTCCATGCAATGGTAGAGGGAAGGTCATAATAATTGACATAGTTATAAACAAAGAAAAAGATGAGCATGAATTGAGTGAAGGGAAGCTATACTTTGACCTGTTGATGATGGTTGCGGTTACTGGAAGAGAGAGGACTGAGAAAGATTGGGAAAAGCTCTTCTTGGAGGCTGGTTTCACTCACTACAAGATAGCACCCCTGTTTGGTTTGAAATCATTAATTGAGGTTTTTCCTTAGAAGCAAACATCTATTTGTAACATTCATGTGGCTGTTGAATGAATCATAGCATGTTTGGTTGGTTGTATTATATTATATTTGGTATCGACATTTAAGATCGTGTTTTTTTACTTGTATTTTGTTGTACGATATGTAATATATATATATATATATTGTCAGATCATTTTAAAGAAGCTAATAATCTAATGGCATGTTTGGTGTATCAATTGCATTGTGTTGTTCAATATTATTTATTCTTGGGTAGTTCAAAATTTAATTTTTTTGTCCCCCTTCACACTTCAAAGTTCAAGAGCAAAGTAGAGGTCAAGGTTGTGGGATCAGCCGAGGCTAGGGTCTTTGTCAGGTTGAGGACTAAGGCAAGGCCCGATGCTGTGGTTAAGGTTCTGGCAATATGGGACCAAGTTGGGCCAACACAAGGGTCATGGTCGAGTTACGGCCAACGCAAGGTCTAGTGTAGGGTCGTGGCCAACACAAGGTCGAGAAGAGACCGAGTTTGTGATCTGGACCGGGGTCGGATTGGGATCCTGTGAGGGCCAAGAGAAGAAATTGTTCCAAATAGCAAATCACCACAAATTCAAGGGGAGATAAGTGACTCCATGGCTTGAAAAGATCTCCACTTTTTTTTTTTTTTTTTTTTTTTTTGTGGATAAATAAATATCTCCATTTGTGTAGTTAGTCATATAAAGAAAATTTAACTTGGTCAACAGAGAACTCAGTAATTAATGGCCTGACAATAACTCCACATAGCCATAGCTCGATCGCAAGGGGCAAAGCCAACTTGGCTCGGAAGGAGTTGTTCTCCTCTATCCAAGTGGCTCCATTATTATTATTATTATTTTTCACATTCATTATTTGTGTCCTTTTTTTCCCTTATATCTCCTTCTAATTTTTTTTTTTTTTTTTTTTTTTCACTTTTTATACAGAATATTTTTGAATGTTTCATAATACCTCATTATTCAAGTCCTGGCTTCTACCTACCACTAGTGCATTAGTAATACCTTAAAAGAACAGTATTTAACTTTTTTAACAGTTTAACTATCATATGCATGTATATAAGAATAGTAACAAGCATCTTTAATAGTTTTAGGAAAATAAAAAAAAAATCTAATTTATTAGTCTAGTATAAAATTTTCATAGTCTTATTTAGCAATTTTTATTAAAAAAAAATCACATTTAAAATTTTTCAAATTCAATCTAACAGAGTGTTTGTGGTATCAGTTACAAACACTAGTTAGGTAGATAAAAGTGACATATGAGAGTTTCCTACTCTTGAGGATCTTAAACGTGAAGGCTTATTAAGCCTAGTACTCGACGATAGTCTTTGGGACCACACCACCACCACTCCACGTATCCATACCGTTAGCACATTCGGTGGGGTGTCAACATTTGAGGAGCCTGTTTGGTAATACTCATAGGGGTATGCTAACATTGATCACCCCTTTTCCAACTTCCAAGGAAAAAAAATCACGCTTACCCTACATATATAATAATTTCACACATGTACACTTGCTTCTAACATGCATGTTAAGCTTGTGACTCACCCAATTTCATTCACACACATAAACCGAAGCTTCCCAGCTCAGAACTTACCTGAACCTGATCATAGGTAAGTCATGAGTTAACTTCCTTAGAAACTTGACAAAACCTGTCTGAACCCCGTAGGTAAAACCAAGGATACATATGTCCACGACATCGTTGACATTTCTACGACATTTTCCGTATTTTGAAGTCTCGACAAGGATCACAGGATGAACGATACTTCTTCATGAAGTATCCGTCAAATGTGCATAATGTCCAAAAATATCCACAATATCTGTGAATATCCGTAAATTTTCAGGATATTTTTGGATATTTCCACAAAATATCCAAAAACTCGAGGAATTTTGTTTTCAAAAATTTCAATTTTTACACACATTTCATTTTTTAATATAAATAAAATATGATAACATGCTACACAAGATAAAGATCAAGGCTATAAGATAGCAAGTGAGGGTATTGGACAATTGAAAAATAACATATAAGAAGGCGTGGCGTGACTCAAGTGAGTTAAACTGATGAAGATTCACCCATTATGAAATATATTAAATATTACGGTCAGGTCTTCATGTAGTTGGGGGAGCCAATTATGAAGATTTCTAATACGTAAGCTACCAAAATTGACATACACTAGTGTCTTCTAATAGGGGGGAACGGCTAGTGGTACATTTATTAAAGTTTTATATTGTTTGAAGTATTTATTTAATTTTTCAAACAAAAATGTGTCTACAAAGGCGGTAAGAAAGTCTAAATTTTTGTTTTTTGATATCCATAAAATATGCACCTACTAGAACATGATTTGTCATCGCCAGCAATTGTTTTCCGTGAAAAATTAAATATTATCACCATTCATAATTGTTCCTTTTATACCAACAATTTAATAGAAATCATCACGAGCCAAAACCACATAAAACTATTAGGAATAATAAGCACAAAATTCTCTAAAATTGCCAAAGATAATTCCAAGCCAAAGGTCTACCGTGAACACAAGTGAACTGAAAATCCGAACAGCCCACGCTCTTATCAACAATTGAAGTCTCAAGACGTTACAATTTCGAAGGATTACGTGTAGACACCGAGAATCAAACCTCTGATGGATGGGCGAGTGAGTCATGGAACGAATATCCTTTGATACAATATTGATAGTCTGAGTATAGGAAGCATTTGGAACACCTACTGAAACTTTACCAAATTTTTTTTTCAAAATTCGTTTGTTTCACTATTTCATTTCAAACCCACAACTCTTTTTTCTCTCTTTTATTTTTTATTTTCAAAACTAAACTTTAAAAGTTTATAACTTTCTTATTTAAAGCTGAAATTAGATTAATCTTGTGTCTAAATGTCCACCATGACAAGAGGAACGAAACAAATCGATGTGTGTGTGTGTGTGTGTGTATGTGTGTATAATTTTTTTCCCTAAAACATTTAAGGTTTTTACAAAATTTAAATATCGTAGAGCATTTTCAATCTACATTTTAACCAAACATATATTTCCAAACATTCACTTATTTTCAATAAAGAAAACTACAAATTTCGAACTTCAATTGGTGTTCCAAGCAAGCATTAAGTTTTTTAATAGTATTAGGAATATCAACCCTTATTCCAACTTTTAAATATCAACTGACATAGCATTGAATTGTCATCTTTTTATTTATTGGTAAATGCAATCCACTAATTTGAAAATTTTTTAAACAAGTACTAAAAAAAATGACATCTTACATGTCATACAAAAATATAAATCAAGCCCAACCAATATTTTATTATAGTGGACCTTTTGGTGTATTCTGGTTTGGTATGGCTCATGTTGATTGGAAAAAGAGGACATGCAAGTTGCTATATATTCTAATCCAATAGGTACATGTCAAAGTTTCATTTTAAAAGATATATATCATAGGACAATGGCTGCCTCTAATACAAAATTCTCCAACCTAACCCAATAAAACTCCTCTCTTTCTTATTGGACTCGTACTAGAACACCAAAAAAATAGCTGAAAAAAGCAAAAACAAAAAGAAACCAAACATGAGTTTCAAAAAACAGGATTTAGATTTGGTGTTGGTCCCAAGTGGATTGCTCGTCATGCTCGTTTACCATCTCTTCCTCCTCTTCAGATGCATCAACCGCCCTCACACCACCGTCATCGGCTTCGAAAACAACGACAAGAAAGCTTGGGTCGCAAGAATCATGCAGGTCAAAATTCTCCCCCCAAAAAAAAAAAAAACAACAAAAACCTCCCTTGTGTTTTATCAAGAATATAAAAATATACCTTCTCTTTTTCCTCAAAATCCTCTAAAACTTGTTCGCTTTTTTTTTTTTTTTTTTTTTTTTTTTTCATAAGGTTGACTATAAGGATGTCGGAACAGCTCTAACCGTGATAAACTCCAACACATCGGCGGCGACTTACTTGTGCTCGGTATCATTGACACTGAGCTCCCTCATCGGAGCATGGCTAGGTAGCTCGTCAACAAGCGTTTTCCAGAGCGATTTGATCTACGGAGACACCAGACCTCGGACCATCTCGATCAAGTACATTTGTCTCTTGTCTTGTTTCCTTCTCTCGTTCTTCTTCTTCGTCCAATCCACTCGGCATTTCGTCCACGCCAATTATCTGATAAGCACGCCGCTGACCGACGTTCCGGTCGAGTACGTTGAGGTAGCCGTTATTAGGGGAAGCAATTTCTGGTCACTTGGGCTAAGAGCTCTGTATTTTGCTCTGAATCTGTTGCTATGGTTCTTCGGTCCCATTCCCATGTTTGTTTCGTCTCTTGTCATGGTCACCATTCTGCATTACTTGGATTCCAATTCCAGGCCTCTGCATAAGCACCAGTATCCCTCCTCTCGCAATCATAATAGTCACACTGATCAAGGGCTCAAAAGGGTTGGTGACCTGATTTCCGAGGTGGGTTTGACGGCTCAAATTCGTGGAAGGAGATTGCCTGATCAGGTTGGGGTCTGAAAAAGGTCTCTAAAATTTTGTCCCAAGAGTTAACAGTTACTCATGTTAGCAATCGTTAAAAAAAAAAAGTATAGTTTTTTCATAGTGAATATGTACAAGTTATAGTTTTAATGTTTTAAACCATAAGATGAGTTTTTTCGAATCCAAACTAAGTAGCATGAATTGCTTCTTTTTTTTTTTCTTTTTTTTTTTTTAATTTGAAAATAAAGATAATTGGTATCATTTCATCTCTATTCCATTAGTTTGTAGTAGAAATTCGGTCCCACCACCACAAACCGAACTCTGGTCAATGGGACAAAAACCTTAGAATTAATGGTGTCCATGAATTGCTTCATTTATTTTGCATGGTTATGGATAATTCGTTAATGAGATTGAGAAGGTGATCTTTTGCTTTTGAGATCCATCTCATGCGGAAAAAACATATAGAACGTTGTTAATAAAATTAGTTTCTGAATTACAAATATTGTCTCACTTTGGTCATTAGAGTCCTGATCTTTAATATTTTATTTAGTAGTCCCGACACTGAAATTGACCAAGTAATTCTAAAATTTAATATAGAAGTAATCATGTATCTATCACGTGGTGTAACTTGCAATTTTATAGCAATAATTGCATTAACTGCAAAACATTCTTTTAATTGTTGTTTAAAACTATTAACATTTTAGTTTTTACCATTAATGTAATTATTTTTGCGAAATTTTCAGTTAATCTACGATCGAGATGTGATTATTCTGTAAAATTTTAGAAACCTCTTGCCCATTTTGGTGTCAATGATTAAAATTGTCAAAAACAATCAAGGTTAATGAAGTAATTTACTATAAAAAAAAAACAGAGAAAAAAATTCAGAGATTAAAATGAGATAATATTAATAGTTTAAGGACTGACAATGCCAATAAATTAAAACCAATAGAGGTTTTGTACTTGGTAAAAAAATAGCGGTACGATGAATAGGACTTGGTAATCTGCTTATGGCATGTGACATTCAACAAATTTCTTAAAATGACGATTGCTTGTAATATATTCTTCAAAACTATATTATTATTGTATTGCGGATTAGGTTGCAACTTGTCATTCACGCTTAAACTTTGGACATGCCAAAGGAAAACAAAAAACTAGAAAACAAAAACAAAAAACAAAAAAACAAAAAAGAACAAGCAACTCATGGTTTCATTTGGTAGCATTTATTAAATATGATTAGGATTGAATTGAAAGTTTATAAAAATATTGTTTCATAAGTACTACGATACATGATGATCTGCATCTATTCAAAGTTCCAATGATATGGAAGAACAACCCTCTTATAGCACCCAAAAAAAAAAAAAAAAAGATAAATATTTGTTCAAAATTGAAGGCTGCCTCATATAAATGGATATATTCAGAAGTGGAGTCATCAATGATCGAGTGAGGGCTTCCGTCCCTAATAAATTTTTATTAATTTTTTCAATTTCACTTTTAAAAGTTTTATGTTTTTCTTTTTTTTTTTTTTCCCACTAAAAATTAATTATCCTTATCTAAGTCCTTTAAAAACTTTATCTTTTAACTAATGCCTCCATTGAAAAAATAAGTTGACTCCGTCGTGGGCATATTGTTACCAATTGCATCTGCATGGTGATGGTGGTTTCTGTTTAAGTCGCATCATATTTAAAAAAAAAAATGTTTATCTTTCTTCTTTAAAAATATGAAGTAAATGTTATGTGCCAAACTTTTTGTAGGTCCCTATAATTGATGTCCATTATTTAAGACGATTTATTAGAGGCCTGAATAAACCGACCAGCATGTGTTAGGTAGAGGTTAGAAGCTTTAGTACTTTTAATTTAAAAAAAAAAAAATTTAAGACCCATATTAATTGAACTGAACTACTATTTGTAATATCAAAATGACCTTGGAGCAAACGTTGTCGCTTTGGCCGAGTGGTTAAGGCGTGTGCCTGCTAAGTACATGGGGTTTCCCCGCGAGAGTTCGAATCTCTCAGGCGACGTAATTATTTTTCCCAAATTTTTTTTCTCATTAAAAAAAAAAAAAAAAACAAAGAAAATAGACGATAGGAGACAAAAGTTTGGTTAGGCCTGGTAATACTTAATAAGTAAACATGCTCATCTTTCTTCTTTGTTGTGGTATTTTTTAAATTATAATTTACAATTCGTTTTTAAAACCTACATTTAATTAAGTAATTTAAAAACAAGAAAATTTCACGTAATCCCCTCTCTCTCTCTCTCTCTCTCTCTCCCCATTTTCATGAAGTTATTCAAGGGACACTGCCCAATTGCCCATATCAAATAATAATTTCAGTAGTTACTCAGCAAATAATATTAATAATTGATTTCAGTAGTTAGGACAGTGAAGGCCAGCTGTAGCTCCCCAAAGGGAACGCACATGTACATGATTAGCTTTTGAATCTCCATATTTTTGAATCTTGCTTTAGAGATAATTAAGCACTTTCCTGCTTTATTTTTTTCCTATTGGATTTTATGCTTATTACAGCTTATTCCATCCGAGTAGCCATTAAAAAAAAATAAAAAAATAAAAAAGTCAAAGTTTTCCTCTCTACACTAGTTATATTTAAAACCTTATTACAAGAAGAAAAACTAGGATTTTAAAGCACCCCTTAAAACTCCTTAATTTTGCCATTTACAATATCCCTAAACCCCGAAAAAAAAAAAAAAAAAAAAAAAAAAAGAAAGAAAGGAAGATGTTTATAGCTTTTCAAAAGGATTACTTGGATGTGGTTTTGGTCCCGGGTGGGCTTTCGATAGTGTTTCTTTACCACCTTGTCTTCCTCTACAAATACCTTAATCACCCTCTCACCACAGCCATGGGCAATGAGAACCAAGACAAGAAAGTTTGGGTTGACAAAGTTGTAGAGGCAAGTATATATAAATTTACATCCTCTGTAAATATTTATCAAAGTATTTTTTTTTTTTTTTCTTTCTTTCGTTTTGTACCATTATTTAGGAACTCCTTGTTATTAATTGCAGTGTCAAAAAAGTGACGATATCAAAAACGCGCTAACCGTGATCACATCCAGCATAAGCGCGGCGACTTACTTGTCGACGATCTCGCTGACGCTATGCTCTCTCCTCGGAGCTTGGATCGCGAACTCGAACACGAACAAGTTTGTCAGAAGTGAAATCATCTATGGCAACACAAAGCCTGCCATAGTTTCCATAAAGTACATATGTCTCATAAGTTCCTTCCTAATTGCCTTCTCGTTCTTTGTTCAATCGGCTAGGCACTTTGTCCACGCAAACTTCCTAATCAGCACGCCGAAACCGGTCGCCGCGAACACGAGAAGTAAGGTCGAATTTGATGTCATAAGAGGAGGTGTTTTCTGGTCGCTAGGGCTTCGAGCTTTGTACTTGGCTCTAAGTTTTCTGCTATGGTTTTTTGGACCGATTCCCATGTTTGCTTCTTCTGTTTCTACGGTTATAATCTTGTGTTACCATGATTATGATACAAAGAAGTTTGAAAATCATAAGGATGGCTACGATTAAATGTGAATTGTATACGCTAATTTTATAGACTTTGTTTGGAACACCGGTTGAAACTCTGCGTGGGATCAAAATTTTTCAATTTATCATTTTTGTATTTTTCTGAAAAATCAATAAAAATTTTAACTAGTTTTTGAAAAGTCAAATAATTTGCTTATTGTGTTTCAACAACTTGCATGACCATATATATATGTATATGTATATGCGCTTCTACTTTGGATATATTTTAACTGGTCAACATGCCAATATGTGTGTATTTTAGCTATATTTTATTTTTACTTTTCGCCTTGCCCGCTAATTAATTTATTACTTTGATTTCATTGGTTGCTGACTTCTCTGCTCTTACCATTTTCATGGTTTTGTTTTCTAACGAGAAGATTCCCTTATTAACTTAAACCAATTGATAAGAAAATAATGCCAAAAAACCAACCATGCATTATTGATTCAGTTATTTAAAAAAAAAAAAAAAAAAACCTAGTTATCATACTTATACATATAGCTTGTTTTAATCGAATATAGATATATAGTGATATATTTTCAATGAGTGGGGTATAGTTTTTCTTGTTAAACAGAACAAAACTAAATATTTCGATAAATTACGAGTATAATTATAATTTTTCTTGTAAATTAAGACACAACTATATTCGTTTTTTTAAAAAAGTGATGAAAATTTAAAAGCTGAGCAGTGAGGGTGTATATGGCACTCGCTCACTACCTTATAGCTTCGTCATTGATTTAGTCTATTTTATCACGTGGTAACTTCATTTTTTACTGCCCTAATTTTTTTTTCCTCTTCTTCCCTTATGGTGTTCGGTTAAGGTTTTTTTTTTTTTTTTTTCCATTCATGTTCTTCTAAATAAAGAATGTTTGATTAAGTTGGTAGAATTCATTTTTTCACCATTATGATCAGTTTGACTTTATGGATCAAAGCGTTTCCTTAAGCCTCAAGTTACATTCTATCAATGACTTGTACCTCAAGTTACATTCTATCAATGACTTGTATTATGTACATCAAGACAACTCAAATTTTTGTATTTTGTAAGTAAGGATCAACACGAAACCCAAAAATTCAATTTATTTTTGTCTTTTTCTGAAAATGATCAACATCAATTTTACTATTCACAATTTTTGTAACTCAATCTTTAAAAGTTCATAACTTTGTATATATAAGTCCAAATGAGATATATTTTTTTAATTACATAGAATTTCAAGATAAACGAAACAAACTTAATAGTGATATTTGTTTCGGAACATATTTTAAATTTTTACATTTTTTAGCTCTAACAGTTAAAACATCTCACCAAACGCGCATTTAATTCATTTCAATTCCAATCCAAAAAACTCAATTCCAACCCTTACACCAAACACATTATAAGATAAAAGTGTGGAAAAAGCCATTTAAAGAGACATGATGTATATGTTTTTACTCTTTTTTAATCTTAATTTAAATTTTTTATCAACTTGGAGTTAAAATAAACTGAAATTATTATATCTAGGGTTAAAATACGTATATGTGCTTTACGTGGGACAATCCTCAAATCACTCAAATCTTAAAGAATTAATCGTTGTTATAAAAATTAGATAAAATGGTGTTTTTTAAACGAGATTATGGTATGAGATAAACATATGGCTTATCTGATGTCAGGAGGTTATTCTTTCCCAAAGCTATAAGCCGGGTCAACAATATGAATTGCATCCCTCAGAAAGATATAAATAAATAAATGACAATTTGAATTGCATGCTTTCTTTTCTTTTCTTAATTTTTAATTTTTTTAATTTATCCTTTGGATTAGACCTTTGGACTTCTAAAGAAATAACAAGTATTCAAGACCATATATATATATATATATATATATATATCAAGACCATAACAATGCATGTACATGATAACGAAAACTAAAATAAGCATGGCATGCATAAAAATATATTCCATAATGGAATATGCCAAGCTGGAATACAGATCCGAATCATGCCTTTGAGAGTTTGATTCTGTGTCAACTATCTATATATATATATATATATATATATATATTTTTTCTAATTCACGATTCAACCAAACATATATTTTTAAATCAACCTCTAAAACTCCGACTCTAATTCTCATCCTCCTAAATAAAAACGTCAACTTTGGAAGAGTACTATATAAATTGTTCGTCATCCTGTTTTCTAGAGACTAGAAATCTAGGAAAATTCATTTTACTTCAAGGATTCATTTTCCCCGTTCACATTGAAATTGTTTTCTTAACTGTTCCGGTCGTTTTCCCTTTCTCCTTTTTCTTTTGTCGTTTCTTCTTGCAATTTCGTTCCAAATATGGTTTTTCTTCTCAATTTTTATGCAGTTTACTGATACTTTTGTCGTTTTAAATGTTCATTTTCTTTATTAGTTCGTTGTCGTTTTCAAACTGTTGCCGTTTTCCCTAATCTTAGTCGTCAGTTTTCTCATTTCGTCAATCCTTTTTGCTGTTTTTGCTCTTCATGTTCTCAACTCTTTCTTGTCGTGTATCTTAGTGACGTTGTTTTTTATGTCGTTTTCTGATATACTTTATTGCGGAAAATTGTAAGTGCACAGTATCGTAAACAAGTAATAAAGTGATAAGTTAAGTATCGTTTTCATAAGAACTGTTGTTACTAATTACTAAAAGTATATTAACTTTAACTTTATTTGAATAACCGAAAAGAGATTTTTAAATAAAAATAGCAAAATAAATAAAAGGACAAAATACTTAAAATATTAAAAATCTAGGGGTTTCCGATTTTACCGGATTTATCATATTTAAATTTTCTAAATCCAATCAATCAACGTCTATTCCCTATATTGCCAACAAATCTCTCTAATTTAACCATTAATCATTCTCAAGCATTAACAATTTATCTCACAATAAGCCTGTCATCACCTCTCGATCTCAAACTCTAAGCTTACCACAATTCATTAAGAACAGGAAATTCATAGTACTGCACAAGTTTCATAACTATCTCTGACTTACGACAATCTCATAGTAAATTAAACAAAGGTTTATTCAATTATCACTTCTCAGTTTCAAATCAAATACCAATTCATGCAAATGGTGATCAGGCATTCACAAGCATTAAGCACAAATTAATTACTTAAACATAGAACTGCAACAGAACATCAATTAATTAAAAATAAAAAAACTCAAACAATTATAATCCGACTGGATCGTATCCCTAGAAAATAAAATTATTTCATAAATAAAAATATAAATCTACAAAATAAATGTTCAATCATTTTTAAATTATAAAAATAAAAAGATAAGAAAATAAGGTAGAAAATCCCAATTTGGAGATGTCACAAGTCTCCAAAACCTTCTCCTAAATTTCCTTTTGCATCTCCTTTGATGATTCAAGACAATCTCTCTCTAATTTTGTAAAAAACTAAACCTAAAACTTTTTTTTTTCCCTTCTTTTTCTTCTTTGGTTTTCGACTTCTCCCGCAGCCAAAGACACTAGGCACGAAGTCCTAAGCTTCTATTTAAAGACTCTAAGCCGCCGATTTTAGTTCCTAGGTTTATCCCTTTTTATTATTTTTTTTTTCTTTTCTTTTTGGGAAAAGTACCTAAACGACACAAATTTGAAGATCATTGCATAAAAAAGCAACATTAGACCAATATAACACAAAATTAAACTAAAGTAAACTATAGTTTATGTCATGTTAGTCAAGATATGAGAATTGTATCATGTTGATTAATAGATGGAAAAAAAATAATAAAAAAAAAGTGGTTATTTGGGTAAATTTCTCTTTCTTTCTTTGCCTATAGTTTTTTTTTTTTTTTTTTTTTTTTTTTTTGCAACAAGTCTGACGCCAATCAACCCTAGGGCCCCATGGAGACAGGTGGCGAAAACTGGTTGGAGATGTGCTGGGACTGGGACGCATGGCAATCTCGAACTTGCTAGAGCACGCAGCGCACGGGGGAGCATTGGAACGTGTCACACCGGATCCGCAGCTGCTATTTTGTGCTGACACGCGCGCTCTGGACACGCATAGCTGGGCAAGTTTTGCAAACTTGCGATATGGGCCTCCTCCTCTCGTTAATCTGATGGCTGGAATGGCACGTTGCAAGTGTAAAAGAGTCGCGCTCGTGGTGGAAGCTAGTGCTGAGTTTCCAATTCACATTTTTATCATATTTTTACTCCAAATTACTATTTTTAACCTTGCTAACACAATTAACCTACACACTTGGGAGAACATAACAAATTTGGGGGAAAATTTTAAGTAAATTACTAAGATTATAACAAAAATAAAAGCTGAAGAATGCTAAAATAACTCTATTTTACAGAGTTATCATACTTCGTTGTTAATGTTTATATCGTTTATCATCCTGCTATTCGTTTCCCTTCTTCATGTCGTTTTTAGTAGCTCTTGTCGTTTGTTTCTTTTGTAATTTACACTTTTAATGTTGTTTCTATGTTTATCACATACTCTATCTTGCAATTTTATCTTTTGTTGTTTATCTGTGATGTCGTTTCCCAGATCGTCGTCGTCGTTCTTGATTATTGGTATTATTATTTTTTAAAATGTTTGTTGTTTATACCTTTTCTCACTCTATTGTTTAGAATGCTATTCTCTTCTTTTCTGTTAATGACTTCGTATCTTTTGTCGAGTCATTTGTTCGTGTAGTTTCCTCTGTTGTTGGTTGTTTGATTGTCGTTGTTTTTAACTCTAAATGTCGCTTTGTTTATGCAATGGTGGTTTATTTTTAATGTTTGCTTTTTAAATGATACTGCTGGTTTCCCAAAGACTTGCCTGTCTGATCCAATTCATTTACATATAATAAATTTTTAAGATGTTTGTTGTTTGTCGTTGATTTCCTCGGTGTTAATTATTGTATCTTTTCTCACTCTGTTGTTTAGAATGTTATTCTCTTCTTTTCTGTTAACGACTTAATATCTTTTATTTAGTCAGTTTGTTCGTGTAGTTTCCTCTGTTGTCTTTTTTATTTCGTCGTTTATCCTTCGATGTTTATTTCGTTGTTCATTTGTTAAACTCTCTCTCCGCGTTCTTTTCTTTTATAGTTTAACCTTTGAGATGTTGTTTTCAAGATCGTTGTCGTTTCAGATTTTTTTTTTGTTGTTTAAATCTTCACGTGTTTTTTTTTTCTTTTCATTTTCTAGTGAAGTATGATTTTATTGAGGAAACTCATTGAGCATAGACTCTACCACAGTTGGGGTAGCAATCCCAGGAGCGATGAAAAAAAAAATAAAAAAATAAAAAAAATAAAACTTGTGTTTGAAATCCCAAGAGAGATGATACTTGTGTTTTCATGGCGGTTGTTTGCTTGTCGTTGTTTTTTACTCTATCTATGTGTCGCTTGTTTACGCAATGGTGGTTTTATTTTTAATGTCTGCTTTTTAAATGTTACATGCTGTTTTCCCAAAGACTTGCATGTCTGATCCAATTCATTTATGCATACTAATTGCATTTAATCACTGTTGGAATTAAACTTTTGGGTTGAAATTATTTTACTTTTCAAAAACTATTTAAATTTTATTAATTTTTCATTAAAAAAAAACAAAAATAAGTTGAAAAAATTTAATTCCAATTGGTAAACCAAAAAGGACACTAACTGTCCCGATAATAAAGTTATTAAGCAACGTTTTAAAAACCAACCCCCCTAAAAAAATTCTTGGCTTCATCACAATCCAAACACATAAGTGATCATTTTCTGAAAAGAATCAATATTTGTTGTCCTAAATTTTCTGTCTCATTAGTTGTTTCTGCAATAGTGTCATGTTATATCATCCGAATTTTAGAATTTAACCTCATTAAAAATGTTAATTATTAAAATTTATTAAATAAATTAATGAGTTGTCAAAAATATGTTGAGGAGATAGCCTTCAAGACAGGAAAATGAAATGGTAGATTAACACTTTTTCCAGACAAGATAAGTGATTCAGTGGACCAAATTACCTTCAGTTATTTACTTATTTTTCTTTAAATTTAAAAACAAAAACAAAATTGTCATGGTTCTATTCAAAATGGGCCTTACGTGAATTTTCGGCCTGTCCTTCATGATGCAAAAAGCCCTTTTTGAAGGACAAAATCTTTTGTCCTGAACCGGGGAAAAATATCAACCGGAGGCACCGGCTAAGAAGAACAGTCCAGATTTTCCCTTTCTTCTCGTTTCGGATTCTTGTTTTCCTTTCCCTTATAAATAATATAAGATAAAGAAAGTTTTTTTTTTTTTTTTTTTCCAATTTTCATTATCTCTATGATAAAAGTTTTTTTTTTTTTTCCTTTCTATCAAGTGTCTGCTTGGAGCGTTAGTTAGAGTTCAAATTTTTAAGTTAGAGTTGATTGACCTTTTAAAAACTAATTATAATTTTTATTGATTATTCAAAAAAGATAAAAATCCAACCAAAAAGTATAATTTAGTTAGAGTTAAACTAATGTGTCAAACAAAGCCTAATTTACTGTAGAAACTCTTTTGAAGCAAATAAAGCCAATAACTTGAACAAAAGGGAAATACCAAAAAAGGCTAAATATACTACCCCCAAAAATAGTTCATCTATTCATACAATTGACATGAAAATATAATTACCCATAAAGTTGCATTACAATCAATTAACAAAAGAAAAGACTAAACCGACCTTTTTTTTTTTCCTCTTCGTTGCACATGTTCATTTTTTGGAAAGAGAGTATAAAACAAAAAACAAAAAACAAAAAAAAACGTATTTCTCAATTTTTTCTATCATTTTTTTCATTTAAAAAAAATATCTAATTTTTAAATTTATTTTATATATAAACTTTTTAAAATCTTCTTCAAATATTCACTTAATACATTATTCTCAACATCATCTCTTCTCGTTCTATTTTGTTTTCAATAAAAAAAAAAAAAAATTTATCCATCTAAATATCATCTAATCCTCAAAAATAAAAGAACTTTCTTGTGTTAAACAAGAAAATTTTCTTTCAAAAACGAACGTGTGATCCAGAGAGGGCAGACCTAGATATAGATAGAACCTATGAGGTCAAAAGATCCCATGAGATAAAACAGTGTACTCTACCATATACGAACATGACTGGAGTTAGGCATAGGCTAGAGAGAGAGAGAGCCAGTCTCTGACGCTTAAATTCAGTTTGAGCTGTTCCTGACCGTACGATCTCCCAACTCTGGAATGTAAACTTATACGTAGCCGACAAACGCCCTGTTGCGACAAAGACCGGTCTAGTTCTTTTTGGCAACTCTTCAACTGGGCCCTACTATCCACTCACATCTCGCCACATGTCCTCCAAATCTAGGGACCAGAGTTAACTCAACCCAACACCGAGAGAGAGAGAGTGTATGTCTGTATAGTGTGGTGTGCGCGACTTTCGAGGTCCTGAACGATTCATACCTGCACTCAATGGAACACATCAAGATGAAATTACCAAAATACCCCTCCATCAGAATCCAGATCGGACGGTGCTCAGACCACCCAGAGAAAGAGAAAGTACTGATAATAATAACCTTATTATTTTTATTAAAATTATTATTTTAAAAGGAGAGTACGTACAAAAAATCACTTAGGGGCGCGTGAAGATGATTGACGTGACTAAAGTACGATGAAAGGCTGATCGAGAGGGCAGTCTCTCAGACGACAGCACCCGCGTAAAAGTCGAGGGCTCTCCATATTGTTTAGACAGCGCCACGCTCCTCTGTGGGAGTGTGATAGACGCGCCTGAGCTGTCGTTATGACAGTGCGCCATGTGGGGAGCGTGGGTGGGACGAGAGCAGTCGGGGAAAGTGAGGAAGAAGAAGTGAATAACGGGGGAGGGGAAATGGTGAAGGGTCGGTGGGGAAAGCCTATGAAGAGATGGTTCAGAGAGAAATTGTGGGGGGTGGGATTTTTTCATTGCTAGCATTTGAATCTTTTGATCACATAATTGAATTTGGCCTGACTCACCATGTGGGGGTGGGAAGTGGAAGTGGAAGTGGAAGTGGAAGTAAGTTTGGAATGGCAATTGGGGTTTTATTATGGCTTGGAATTTCGACTTTTTATATGCTTTTCGTTCGAAAATGTAAAATGTCACGTAATCTCATTCCTTTTTATGGGTTTGTTTATGGGAGGTATTCGAAATGTATTTTGAATTGAAAATGATGTGTAGTTTTATTTCTCTTGAAATTATATATAATTTAAAAAAAATATCATCTTATTTGAACTTAAAATAATAAAATTATTGACTTTTAAAATTTGAGTTTACTGTAATCATTAGACGGAGTAAATAGTAAAAAGTAGTTTTGAGTTGAAAAAAAAAAAGAAACCTGATGTCAAATCTTTCCCTCAAACGGACCCTAAAACTTAAAGACTTGTTTTGATTAGTTATTGAAATAACATCATTTAATTGGCCAATTATTGGAGCGGAATTATTTTAAAGTTTTATCATATCACAATAATTCAATTCAAATCCAAATATAAAGTTTCACTTTTAAAAAATCTATATTACACTTATATTTTTTATTTTTACACTATTCAAAATATTGTCTTTATCAAAAATTATTTAAATATACATTTTATTTGAATGCACAATTCTTATTTTATATTTGAATGCAAATATTCAGTTTAAATAAACATTTAAATACAATTTAGTATCTAAACATACCATAACTTTTCCTTATTAAAAAATTGAAAAATAAGTATGTTTAATTTATAAAATTTTAACACATCAAAATGAGTTTTATAACTCGAATTTTTTTTTAATGAGTTTTACGGTAAAGTATAAAAAATATCATATCGTTAATAGGTACTTGGATAGTTTAGAATCATTATACATTTAAGAATCAAGCTTCTTTACTATGTGTTAAAAGAAAATAACTATGAATTGGTGAGGCGCACAAAAATTGAGTAGACCTCATAATAATATCTAAATATATAGGATATCTCGTTTATACATAATGATGACCATCTTTTGTACTATCGATGAAGACAAAAACAAAGCTCACGAATTTCATCAAGAATTAGGTCCTCCGATCGACCTAGCTACTTTACATTATGCATACGATTCAATCATCATCATACCGATAATATATATATATATATATATATATATATATATATAACTGCATCTTCTGCTATCAATATTGATATCGTTGACGGTGAAAATTTACCTACAAAGTATATGGTACCGAAATTCTTGAAAAGCAATCGTGAACATAAGCAATCACAGAGATGTCCAAAAGCCAGTGCAATAAGAAGAATTTATTTAAGTTTACTATCTAAAAAATGACTACGTCCTCTCTGGGGTTTAACTAGAGCAATAAATATGGTTTTAAATTGTTATTATCAAAAGTGATTTAAAAGTTTTAAAAGGCTTAATTACTTATAAATAAGCTCCTACGAGATAATCCTTTTATAATATTTGAATTCGCTACAATACATTTGAATAAACTATGAGCATTATGCTGCATGTGCATATCCCGAGAGCCTTAATTTGTACTTATCGTTTAGAATCAATATCTTTGAACTTCATACTTGCACGTGATTTTCCGTATTATGAATATTCAAACTCACAATGGCCATCCGGTTCATTGATATATTTTTGTTTACTTTTCAATCACTCGTATCGCTCGCTCTCTCTCTCTCTTTGAGAAAATATCCCCGTTTTTATGATATGATAATCACAAAACATTGAAAAATGATTTTGCCAATGTATTGTGGTGTTGAGAATTCATATTTCTTCGAGGTTGTTTGGAACACGGATTTGAGATGTAAAGTTGATTGACTTTTCAAAAACAAGTTATAATTTTTATTGATTTTTCAAAAAAAAATACAAAAATTGATATGAAAAACTTAGATTTGAACGTGTAATCCAAACCTATGCTTAATTGAGATGAGACTTCAATGCACTATATACAATGTATCAGAACTATATGTGTGTGTGTGTAGTATTAGCTGAAAGCTGTTTTAAAGTGCTACCACCTTTGAAATTGCTTGGCACTTGATGAAATCAGGATTATTACTGTAGTCAGTGGCCGCATGTGGTACTGCCTTTATCAATATGCTATAGATATTCATTTAACTTGAAGAAGGAAAAAAAAAACTATGCGGATTTCAAATTCCATATTATTGTCAATGACAAAATTTTGTTGTATGATGGGACGTTGTACATAAAATTTATGGTGATATATCTAGCTACTAGCTAGGAAGTATTTTCTTTATAAAAAGAGAATTGTATGATTGCGTAAAAAAAAAAAAAAAGGAAAAAAAAAAAAAAAGAATGTATGGTCTATTATGTGCCAACCATTTCATGTTTTCAAAGCAAAAAAGGGAAAGAAAGATACATATTCTACTTGATAGGATAAGTCGGATAATCTTTGTGCCAATACTGTTATACAATCTAACATATATTTCAACAGGAAAATTGTCCCTTTTCGGTCTCTTTTGATCTTTAATAATAGAGTGCTCTGTCGATATATAGTGTATGTTCAAAGAAACGTTAGATATGATAAAAATCATATTAAAATTAATATATATCTAACTGATAATTTTTTATGCAAATCCGACCACATGAACTTTTTTAATAAAGTACCCTACACTAAAAATTGCACTCGGTTTTTTTTTTGTTTTATAGGCTAAACATGAAAAGGGAGAGGATCATCATGATTGTTAGCTACCCGTGGTGTTATCATTTTGCAGCGTGTTGCATCATTAATAAAGAGGATTACTCTCCACTTCTCGTTTAAAAGCTAATTAGCAAAAACACATCTGTTTTGTCCTTTGTTGGGATTATCAAAAGCAAACTTATGAAAAAGATTTTGTCCCTAAGATCACTGAGAATCAAATTCAACTGTTTTGCTAGATTCTTAAACAGTACTCCCCACTACGATTTTTGGCAAGTTAGTACGCTTAGAAAGTAATTTATTTGGCAAATAATGCCAAGTCCAACTTCGTACACAAACTACAATATAATAACCTAATCGCAGAGTATGAATATGCTTTTTCTTTCTTCATAATTTGATTAACTGCTTGATAATTCTTAACAAAAAATGAAACATGCTCATAATATTCTTTAGTTCTCCATTACATAGTATTAGTTTCTCATGATAAAAATATCTGACTTCGTCACCAACCGTTTGATCAATTATTATGTGTAATATAGGAGATAAACATATATATAATTGATACGATAATATTATATGAAAATGTGTTTTATTTCTTTCATTCTTTTTTTTTTTCCCTTTGTTTTTTAAGTATACTATTTTAGGATTACACGTATATTTTTACTGTTTTGCTTGAATATTCTTTTGTTAGTTGGTAAAGGGGTTTGATAGGTTTTTCGGGCAGGAGCTAGGGGGATTCATGACAGGAGGGTAAAATTTCCAGTGTTGGAATTCGATATAATTGAGGCTACGAAAGTGCATGGCCTAAGAAAAGAAAGATGCTCTAATTGTTGGGCCACATTGCTGCTCTTCTTTTGGCTAATTTCAACAAAGCATAAGTACACTTTAATCTTATGTCATCGACAAATTATATAATGAAGAATAAATAAAAGAAAATATATTGGTTCTATTTTCTATATATTTCTTTTCCACCCCAAAACAACTTTAAGATACTTTTCATCACCATATTTGGAACAATACTTACTTTCAACCTTCATTTATACATAGTAATATTTTCCCTTTTTCATACAAATATATATATTTTTTACTATTATCGTATGAATAGTACTCAGGACACATACTTTAATCCTATTTTTTTAATATCAATTGTCAATGTTTCACTAACTGCGTACATGATAATATTTTAAAACATACTAAAAAAAATAAAAAAAGGAAGACTCATTTATATCATATATATATATATATATATGTTAAAAAGTTAGGATTTAAATAAATATATCTCAAGAGAGAGATTTGATCTTTTCTTTCTCCATCTTCTGATAGATTAAAATGAAAGAAATTAAAGAGAGAGAAAAAAGATTATCAACTACTAAAGACATGTAATTATCACCATAAGCAGCAAAGGAACCGACATTCATAGGAATTAGTCAAAAGAGGCCGTAATAAGGATTGGTTTTAAGGTAAGAATTATTAGGAATGATTAAGAAAAACAACATGATATCACTAGCATTATCAATATAATCTTATCCTAATTGTCCTGTAACCCTATAGCTATATGGTGCACGTGGGAATTTTGAAATCATTTCATTCATCGCTCGTGGATTCTAAAAAGGGTTCACTTTTCAAATGCTGCGAGGATTATTTACCTGTAGTTATACGAGTTAAAGAATACTGATGCTGTTAAATATTATTCACTAATATAAGATGAATTGATATATAATCAGATACTTTCTGTTAAAGGTGATGTTCAGTATTGGTTGTGTCTCCAATTATTTTTCTAGCTATAAGTTACTGTTTCAAATCGTTAATCTTATTAAATTCTGTTATTTTTCTTTTGTTTTGTAATTTTGATTAACTATTGATCGTATGTAATCCCTACCAGGCTACCATATAAAGTTCTAAATAACGAAAACATTATTAAAAAGAAAACTTAGTCATGGAAGGTTTTCATTGCAAAATTAAATTTTTTTTAAATAAGAACAAATATTTCTCGGTAGTTTATGGAACAAATGTGAATGCCTGATCGGTAACGGTGGCCGGTACATTCTCATGCGCAATGATTTAAGGATATGCTTTTTATTTTTACTTATTTCTCCATAAAACTTTTCAATTTATGATGACTTGATCTATAAATTTCTAAATTTGATAATTATCTTTCAAACTTTTTTAAATTATTACAATATATATTATTTTACTTAACTTCTCGTTAAAATGATATTGGAATGTGCTTCTATGGAAAATCTCGTGCAAGAAATTTTGAAATCCAATTCAAATCCTAATATCATCTTCAATATATTTATCTATATCAATACTATATTTGTTATAAAATAACATGAAAATAATAATATCTTATTTTATACTTTGATATGTAATAAATTTTTAATGTTATATCTACTTTTTTACCATCATCATCATGTTTTGAACTCGTAAAAATGAGTTTGTGGTATTTAATAATTTGAAAATAAAAATAGTGTAATGATTACATGAAAATATGAAAACTCCAACCAATAAAAATTTAATGTTAAAATTTTGTATCAGCTATATATTATGAAAAATTTATCACAAAGTACAAATTAAGTTTAGTATATGATAAATTTAACATAAAAAATAACACTTTATTTGAAAGTAATTTTCTAACTCAAATACCAAAAATTATCACTTACAGAATAATTTAACATTATTTTGGAGATATTCTAACGCAAGTTAACAAGATAGTGTAAATTGTGAATATTTAAAAAGCTCATCTAGATTAAAAAGAAAATAACTTATCAAAAGTTTAAAAGTTTGCATACTGCCAAAAACCATTTAATGATAGACATAAGCAACAATTTGTTTATGACTTTTTCCTAAAATAATTGAGGGCCATGACTGACCTCCATTTAATGACATATTTATTAAAGATGACTGGAAAATAGCAATAGCGAAGAAAGCTGTATAGTTAAGCATGCAGGTTACACTTTACAGGAAAAAAAAAAAAAAAAAGGAACACGTATTATTTTTATTATTTACGTGGTTTCCCAACTTGGTAACTTTTTATTTCTTTCTTTTTTTTTAAAATTTAACCTCCCAACTCGGTAACGTAGAAGTTGTTGCTGACCTATGAAAGATTAAATGGTAAATCTAGGACCAATGAAAAACCAAGATAGATTAACTTTAGCCTTTAAAAACAAAAAAACAAAAAAAACAAAAAACAAAAGGAAAAAATGAACAAAACAAAACAAAAGAGATAAAAATAAAATTAAAACAAAGCCGAAAAGAGCTCCTGAGTTCTAGATAATAAAGGTGACTGTCTTTAAGCATGACTACTTATGACTACTTTAATTTCCTAATTGCAATTAACTTTAATAGATGCAGACACATTTTTAGCTCTTAATTATCTCTTCTTTTTTATACAGCACTTAAAAACAACGTGTTAGTATCAAATGTTACAATTTGATCAGAAATATCGTTCTCCAAAATAATACTATTCTTAGTATTGAATTTGACATAAGTGAAAAATTTAACACTAAGTATAAATTATTCTGAACTTTAAAATTTAACTTACATATTGTGATTTAAAAATAAAAAAAAAATAAGATGTATCTTTTTGAGATCAAATATAGCGTTTACATTAATTTCTCTATTGAAAAATGATCTTATGAGAGTTATGTTGTTACACAAAGTTTATGAAAATAATATAAATAACATTGGTTTTTATTTTTTGATCGTTAGTACCGTTTTTTTTGTTCTCTTTGATGATTGGCATGTTATTTCCGTTCTTCTAAAAGTAAAATACTAAACATTAAGGCTTTAATTAATGAGCATAATACACTTTGAATTCGATTAGCCACAAAAAAAAAATTTAATGAGCTATCATAAATAAATATATGATCTGCCATGAATTGCCGAAAGCAAGTTGGCGTCCAAACAAAGAACAAGAGTGCTGACTCAATTGATCATTGTCATAAAGATATAGCTTATTAAAAAAAAAATTTTTGTAATAAAGACACAAAAGAGGGAGCTTGGGAAAAAGAAGAAGAAAATGAAAAAGAGGGAAAAGGGATTATTAGTGCGGTGGGTGGGACTGACGCAAAACGGCAAAAGGATAAAGCGAGTCCAAAAGAAAAAGAAATAATACTAGATCCCCATTCCCACGCTCGGGGAATGGTACGTGTAAAATACACGCGTGCAATCACTACTAACTACTCATTTCGTGCACCATTTCGAAACTAAAATTTTCTTGTCAATTTTCTTTTTTTTTTTTTCCCTTAAAAATTAAGGGGTGTTTAGTGCTTCAGTTTAGATCATAATCTATAATTCAATTTTTATCATTTACTGAAAAGTCAACATTAGTTTTACTATTTACACAGTTTTATAACTCAAACTTTAAAAGTCCATAAATTTATATATACAAGTATAAATAAGATTATTTTTTTAAAGATAATATAAAATTTCGAGACGGACGAAACAAGTTACATTTTGATTTTTTTTAACACATTTCAAGTTTTTTCACTTTTAACTTTAGCAATTCAAATACCTCACTAAACGCACAATTCAATTTAAAATCAAATACTACAATCCAAACTTTAGCACCAAATGCATGTTAGCAAAATTGGTAACTAGTCTTTTAAAAGTCAATCAACTACAAAATAAAAGTTTTACTTCCTAACCGATACAACAAACGCACCCTAAGAAATAAACTATAAATTAAAAAATTTGAAAATTTAGGTAAATTAATAGTTTTCAAACATAGTTTTCAAACGTTTATTTAACTTAAGTGGAGGAAATTTATCAGTGACTAATCATGATTAATTAATAATTGATGATAATTAATTAGTAATAAATCATAATTAATCAACGATTGATCATATTCAGTCAATGTGAAATAAAATTTAACATTAATCGATTACTGATTAACCATGACTAATAGTCAATCATCATATTTTTAAAAGATCGTTTCTTTGAACTTATTAAATTTTGATTATTTATTAAAATAAACTTCTTTAAAAAATGTCATTATCCAGATATCTTATAAAAATATTTTTTCTTTTAATCTTTTTAGAAATAAATAGGGAATTAAAATAAATCAAAGGAATAGATGGTCAATTATGAAGTTGTTTTATTCATTTGAAGCGGACATTGATTAGATTTAGGACCTTAAAATGATTTGCAGTTGTCAAATTTACAAGACAACTTGTAGAGGGAAAAAAAAACATTTAAAATAAAATAAAGAATGACATATCTTGACTAAATTTTTTTTGTTATTTTCCTCCAATTTTACTATTCATATTTTCAAATATTTTTTAAAAAACTTAAAATTTAAAAGTCTATAATTTTATCATTTTAAATAAAAATTAGATTATTTTTTGTAAATTGCACGTAATTTCGAGAGGAATAAAACCAGATCCATATTGTTAATTTCTTTGCCAACACATTTCAAGTTTTTGCACCTTTTCACTCAAAACAATTCATTTTCACTAAATGTTTATTTCAATGACTCAAACAATCTCCAACATCTAAAACAACTTATCCAAAAGTGACCCCAAATGGGTCATAATTAAACATTTGCGTCTTAATATTTTACCAAAATTTGACAAAATAGAATGTCATTACGTCTCTTTTGTATTTTCTTTTAGTTTGTTAATATTAGAAAGTATAAATTTTTATATATAATTTGGTTTGTAATTTTTGATCACCTAAAAAATAAAGAATAATAGTAAATAAAAGACTTATAGGAAGAGCTAGGCTTGACTAGTTAGATACTGGTCGTGGTAGAGCATGACATAGCCCAATTATGTACACCACTTGCAATCCTTCGACATTTCAGCGTTCGACTAGCTCTATAATAATTGAACGAATTTAAAGATGTATTTTTATTGATAACATGAATATCAACTATAACGACAGACAAACAATCCGAAACCACTTTATATTAGCGAACCGTCAATTTAATTCTCTTATGTAGAGTTTGACTCTCTTCCACTTATTGATGTTGAAATCCGACTACAAAGACAATCAACATTCAATTTTGACATTCTATAAATACTTAAAACATGCTAGATTATCAAGTTACTCAAACTTTTATACTACCAACAAACTCTACTTAATCACTCTATATTTTTTTCCTCACTCTTCATATCCATGTACAGCCGAAGAGTTAAAGCATATAAGATTCATTTTCTTTCTAGAGTTCCAAGTTTTCATGATTGTTGGCGTGCTAAGGCTTTTGGTGTTTGGTAAGAAAGAAAATTTGTCCAAGTATCCAACCTACCTTATACAATTATATAGCACTTTAAATTCTTCTCCCTGAAAGCCCTTGTGATTGATATAACTCGGGAGATTGTATGTGTTTTTGTTTGTGTGAGTACGAAAAAAATGAAAGTCAGTATATCGAGTCCCATATTAACGGGAAGTGAGGACTTTGAATAGCATATACAAGTTCTCTTCTAATTCCTACTTTTGAAAGATTTTGTTGTCGATCCATCTTGTGTGATTGCGTTTTTGCTTGCTTGAACGCTCTAGTGAGGCGCGTGGAGAGTGGGAATCCGGTTTCCATAAAGAAATAGAACCGTGGAGAGAGTCGTTGCCAATCGGGCATTGAGTTGTAACCCGTTTTGTCCGGGCTATTGGCCTATCTCATGCCCACACCACCCCTATTCATCCCCCATAGCCCTGTCCCCGCTTGTGCCTTTTTGATTCCTCGCAATTGATGGCTCTGATAAAGACCTACTCCTTTCCCCATTCCTGTTTCTTTTTTGTCCCGACTTTACTCCTTTCCCATTTTTACCTTTCTACCCTTTTCCCTCCCTATTTATTTGACCCTTTTTTTTTTTTTTTTAACCTTTTTTTGACCACTCCAATTTCCTAATTAACAATTTTTATCTCTTCATTATCTACACATACATTACTGATATGGGGAAAGGACCCAAATTTTGATAAGAAATTTTAACGATCTTGTTAATGTTAAAATTAGTAGTGTATGTTGCTAATAACATTGTTTTACATGTATATTACTAATATGAAGTACTATCGTAACTGGACCCAAATTTTAAAAAGAAATTTTGATGAGCTTGCTAATGATAAAATTAGTAGTGCATGTTACTCATAACATTGTTCTAATTATAATCAAAATTTAATGTAGAATACAAAATTATGCAATTTAATATAAATCTTAATTTTTAGGACCCAAATTTTAAAAAGAAAGTTTGACAAGCCTATAAATGATAAAATTAGTAGTGTATGTTACTTATAAAATCATTCTAATTATAATCAAAGTTTAATATAGTATATAAAATTAACACAATTTAATATAAATCTTAATTGTTTGGAATTTATCTCAAATACAATCCATAGTGGCATTGTCATTTATATATCCACAAACATATATATTTATACACACACAACACACACACATGTTAGCCTTTTTTTAGTCCTGCCTAGTGGCTAAAAGTGATTTTCACTTTCCCTATTTCTGCGACAAGTATGCTATTTATGGCTTCAAATATTTATGGAGTTCAACGGTATATTTATGACTCTGACGTTGTAATTTTGATTTCATTTAATTATTGAATTGTCGTTGCCTTTATTTTCTTTTACTTTATTTTTTTTTTCTTGTACGAATATTAAATGAGAACTACGCCAATTTTTTTTATATTTTAATTTCAACTTAAATTTTTCACATTAATTTTTATTATTATTTTTAAATAATAAAATTATAATTAATTTTTAAAAAAATCAACTAATTTCAACTTAAAAATTTTAACTTCAACCCTCAGACATTACAACCAATGAATATGATACAATTCCACTTTTACCATACCATTGGCCTAAAGAAAGTTGTATTGGCCTAGCTACCTACGTAACTCCTATTCATGATCTCTTTTAGTGATGCCAATTTGAATTAATGTGGTTTCAATTATTTTGAAAAAAAAAAAAGGGAGAAAAATCCTAAAGAAAATTGTTTCAATTTCATACCTAATTTTCTTCGTCTCATAATATAATGCATTAATCTGTCGTTTCGTCAGATATAACATGCATTTGGTATTAATGTTTGGATTATAGAATTTGGATTTTGATTGATTATATATTTATCGAGACGTTTGAATTTTTAGAGTAAAAAAGTACAAAAACTTGAAATGTGTTTAGAAAAAAAATATTAATATAAAACTTGTTTCGTTTGTCTTAAAATTCTATGAAATTTATAAATAAAAAATATTTCATTTAGACTTATTTATGTAAAGTTATGAATTTTTAAAGTTTGAGTTATAAAATTATGTGAATAGTGAAGCTGAGAAAAAAGACAAAAATTAAATTGTAATTCTAAGATTTTATTGTGCTTGCAAACACATACATAGTATGCAGTGTATGTATATGTGGGTGTTGCATGACTTTAGAGCTACAAAATAGGTTTATGTTGGATTAATTAATTCTTTTTCATATGGTAAAAAAGTGATACTCAAAAATATATAACGAATTAATATGATCTACAATAAATATATGAGTCATTAGTAGATAATAAAATATTTCTATAAGTTTGCAAATTACCAATTTCAATCTGAAAATAAATTATCTTTTAGCTAGTAAACACGTAAATTGTGCACGAAGAAATGGTTGAAGTTATATAAAGGAACAAACAAAGACAATAAAAGTATCGTTGACTTCAACTGCTAACCTAGTTCGACAATGAAGCTATATATTTAATAAATGACCTTTTCTTATGCTTGGAATTTTCAAACAAATCTACATCGAAATAAATTCTATATAGAATGTATTAAAAAATTTTTTTGATACCTATCGCCTACACAAATTTTCTTGTTTCCAACGATAATATCGCAGCTAGCTAGGCGGCTGTGAAAAGTGATTTATTATTATTATTATTTATATTCACTGTTTAATCTTGAGGTTCAAACATATATATATGTATATGTGTGTATGTATATATTACACAATGAGTGACCTCATGACTAGATTTAAAACAAAAGCAAAGCATATAGATGTTCCCCAATGGGTCGGGCAAAATGGCTTTCATTTGTTCTTGCTTTTGCCCTAAGAATGCTTTTCTCATAATTATGAGAAACAAGAAACAACGTGCATATATATATATATATATATATTATATATATATATATATATTATATATATATATATATATATATAAAACTTTAGCAAACACAGTATTTGGAGTTATTGATAGAAACATAGAAGATTGTCGCAAAGCAGCATTATAATTTTTGTGACTCATTGGACTTTAGGCTTTCAACTTGGCAAGTTGGCAATTGAATGAAGGCCTTCCTTATTATTATTACCATGCTGAAATAGAGGTCATAATAATAGATTTGGCAATTAAAAGGATGAGAAATATAACATTAATAAACAATTAACGAATATTTACAACTTCCAACCTTATTCTAGAGCACAAGAGTAGTGAATTTGAGAACAAAAACAAGAATATTACGAACAATGTCCCCTTATTTTTATTGGCAAAATAATTAATAATGTGAACTCTTATAGAATACATGTCTGGAATCAAAAATTAAGATCTTATCGTAATCAAAATTAAATTCAGCTCATTACAAAAATTAATAATCAATGAGTATTTACAAATTCAACTCTTATAATAGCCTTGTAAATTTGAGAACGAAAACAAGAATTTTACCGTCCATGTTGCCACATTTTTTTTTATGAACAATTGATTAGTGCAACCTTATATAAATTACACATAATTAAAAATTCAGATAGAATATAATTAAAAAATAAAAAGAGCACGTATGTTCGAAGCAAAGTAGTTTTCCTGTAGGGAAAAAAAAAAAAGTTTTTTGGGGGATGGGAATAAAAAATAACTCTAGGAAGTAAGTTACTTTCATTAGATGGCAAAATTTTCTAATGAAAACCAAAGGTAAGAGGAAAATGTAGAAAGAATCTTCACCAGAAAAGGGTCTAAGCAAACAACTCCCGTGATGATTGCTGCAGAGGCAGATGGAAGTGACGAATCGTGTTTTCAGGAAAAAAAAAAGAAAAAAAAAAAAACAAAGTGGAGAGAAAAAGAAAAGCAAAAAGGAAAAAAGGAAAAGGAAAGGAAATGAAAAAAAAAAAAAAAAAAGCACAGGAGGAAAAAAAAAAAAAAAAAAGCACAGGAGAAAAAAAAAAAAAAAAGCATACAAACTAAAGCCCACCAAATTTACAAAAATTCCCCCACATAAATAATAGTTTTGGTGTCACAACTCACGACACAACAAAATAATAATAATAATAAAAACAAAATAATAATATTAAAATAAAAGTATAAAATAATGTAAAAAAAATAATAATTGAAGAAGATTAATAAGGCAAGTAAGAGATAGGGGATACGAGTGAGATTTGCGGGAGTAGAAGGGGACAGAATAGACATCCGCCCGGAAATACAGGGCGCTTCGTACAGGAGGACCAAACCCCATTTTCACTCTCTCTCTCTCTCTCTCTCTCTCTCTCTCTCTCCTATGTCGTTGTGTTTGTCTGATGATATTATCCACGCATACTCTATTTATAGCAGTTAATTGATTTTTAATGATTTTTTTAATTATTTATCTTTTCTACTCACAGTTACTAAATGATATTATATTTTTAAAATTTTATATAAAACAATAGATAAGTCAATTAAGGACATGTTTAGAATTATTTGGAGTTGAAGTTTTCTAAATTAGAATTAAAATGTGCTTTTTTTTAATTGAAATATGAATTAAAATAAATTAAGATATTAAAAATAATATAAGAATTTAAAATGTATTTAGAAAAAATATATAAAAATGAATCTTATTTTTTCTCTCGTTATTCTATTTTGTAATTAAACAAATATTTTATTTCAAATTAAATTACATAAAAAATTACAAATTTTTTAAAGTTGAATTTTTTGAACATAAAAGAAATAGAAAGCGAGACATAAACTTGAAAATTTTGGAGTTAAGTTGTAAAATTGTATATGAAAATATTATTCCAAACTACTCTTATATATGACATTAGACAATTTTTATATAAATAATATTATATTTACTATTATCTTTTTTGCTAAAGATATTATTTATATATTGTTTGGTAAGTAAGATATATAATTTATAATTATTTAACTAACAAAAGCAACTATACATACAGTGTATACAGTTTACACAAAACACACTCTCTCTCTAGTCTCTGAATAGTCTTATTCTTTATTTTAATATAGATATAGATTTTTTTATTCTCTCTCTCTATCTCTATCTGTCTTTCTTTTTCTCTGCCACACATCACACCCAGCCCAGCAGTTGCAGCAGAGGCTGCAGCACTGCATTGCTGCTGCTGCTCAGCGTGAAAAAGGCAAACCCCCCCCCCCCCCCCCCCCAACTAATATATATATATATATCTTTATCTATATCTATAAAGTGAGAGGGAGATAAAGAAAAGAAAAAGTGAATCGAAAGATTAAAGAGAGAAAAGACAGAGAGAGAAATTAATTTCAGAGCCTGTTTGAGTACACTTCTGTCTTTCTTTTTTTTTTCTCTTCTTTTTGTTTTTGTTTTTGGGATTTTGATTTTTACTTTAATTTAATATATAAAAAAAAAACCTCACAAAATGTCATCAAAAGCATTGATTTGATTTCTCTCTGGTTTCTCACGGAAAGGAGAAAAAAGAGGAGAAAATATTTTTGAGAGAGAGAGAGAGAAAAGAGAAGCAAGGTTGTGCCTTTTTTATTAAGAGAGAGAGAGAGAGAGAGAGAGAGGTGTGTTTCTTTTTAGTTAAAAAAAAAATAAAATGCAAAAGGCGCAATTAAAATGCAGGCAATGAGCTCTCTCTCTTCTTCTACACTTCTATATCCATATATATCAATATTTGTGTATATATAGATACATGTAATATATATACAGATATATATATATAGATATACTATCTCTACTTACTATTACAATCTCACTCCTACTGTTGTTTTTCATTTTCGTTTTTCACTTAATAACTCCTCCGCAATAACCGCTTAATCGAACTCTTCTTCTTCTTCTTCTTCATCTTTATATAAAGCAGAAGCTGAAGAAGCCGCTTCTACATTTCTCTCTGGAATCTCAGCAACAGCCACCGCTGTTTTCGAGCTAAAGCTAGGGTTTTTATTCCGAATTCCATGGCGGGCCTCATCGATCTCAACACCACCGAGGACGACGAAGCGCCGTCGTCCTATTCCTCAGCCTCCACGTCCTCCGCCTCGGCTGCGGTAGGTTTGGATTCGTCGCCTTCGCCGTCGCCGCCATCGTCGTCGACGACTTCGGTGTGCTTGGAGCTGTGGCACGCGTGCGCGGGTCCACTGATTTCGCTGCCGAAGAAAGGAAGCGTGGTGGTGTACTTGCCTCAGGGACACTTGGAGCACGTCTCTGAATTCCTGCTTCCTCTCTCTTTGATCTCCCTCCTCACCTCTTCTGTCGCGTTGCTGATGTCAAGCTCCATGTAAGCTCCCCTTGAATTTTCTTGTGTTTGGTTTCCTAGAAAATTGGGACAAAAGCCAAAAATTGGTTTTTATTTTCATTAATTTTTTGGGGGACTGGTTTAGGCGGAGGAAGGCTCGGACGAGGTTTACGCACAGGTCTCACTTGTTCCTGAGAACGAGGTGAGTGAGTGTTTTGAATTATTATTAAATTTGTGTTCTGTTTTCCACTTTCTGTTTGTTTGCCGAGAAAAATGCGGGAAAAGTAAACCATCATGATAATCTAAAAACTTGTATTTGTCATTCTTAGCACTGAAATAGGCGAGTTTTGTATTAAGCTTAGTTGAGGTTTGTGTGCGTTGATAGCAATTTGAGCAGAAATTGCGGGAAGGGGAAATTGATGCTGATGGTGAAGAGGAGGACATTGAAGCTGCTGTGAAGTCAACAACACCCCACATGTTCTGCAAGACCCTGACCGCTTCGGACACTAGCACTCATGGTGGTTCTTCTCCGTCCCTCGTCGCGCCGCTGAGGACTGCTTCCCTCCTCTGGTAATGGTCGTTCTAGTTCGTTGATTGTGTTGTTGCTCAATGTATTTTATTTGACCGGTGTTGCGGTTCTGTTTGGTGAAAACGTAAACTTCGACTAGTGTATGCTGATTGTGGGGTGTTAACTACAAATTTCTTTTGTTTCATATTGATTGATTGATTATCTTTAGGATTACAATCAACAAAGGCCTTCTCAAGAGCTTGTGGCGAAAGATCTGCATGGCCTGGAGTGGAGGTTCCGACATATCTACAGAGGTACAACTGAAGCCATGCCTTTTTACTGTGATTTATCTTTCCCCATAATTCGTCATTCTAATAGAATTTGTGAATTTGTGTTGTGTAAAAAAGTTTGAATCTTTACCTTTTGGTTCGAACAGGGCAACCGCGAAGGCATTTGCTCACCACGGGATGGAGTGCTTTCGTGAATAAGAAGAAGCTCGTCTCTGGCGATGCCGTGCTCTTTCTTAGGTATTGAATCATTACCTTCGAGAAACTTTGCAGGATCTCTTTTACGGTTCTCATGTTGTATCCATTATAGGGGTGAAGATGGAGAACTGAGGCTAGGAATCCGAAGGGCAGCCCAAGTTAAAGGTTGTGCTACTTTTCCAACTCTGTATGGGCAGCAGTTGAATTTTAGCTCTCTCAAAGATGTAGTTAATTCTATATCTACGAGAAGTGCCTTCAACCTCTTCTACAATCCAAGGTACCATGCGATGCCATTCATCTAGTGTTTTCTTCAACTTGATGTTAATGTATAGCCTCATCGTTATATGCTAAGTTGTATTGCCGTATGTCTATTTCGGCACATAGAATGTCGTATTTGGTTGTTGCAGTGGCTTTACTTGTTTGACCTTTTTCACTGTTTAAGAACGATGATGTTAGAAAATCAATGGATGATCTAAGTTAGTACCTGTAGGCACAATAATCTAGACAAACGTGTCTACAAACTGATTGTCATAGCGTTCTGATACTAGCTCTACACAATCTCCATGGCGTGCTGTCCTTTTTATGATGCTATTCATGCACTATAATAATGCATATGATGTTTCATCACCTTGTTGTATTTGTGAGTATTAAGGTCTTCGTGAGATGTCGAGGATATAGTTGATGTTCATGTACGATAGTATACTGTAGAGTTCTATCTGCTTGCTAGAGTCATTTTCTAATGGTTAGCTTGTTGCATGTTTTACAATTTTTCACTAGAATCCAGTGTGGAGAGATTTGTTTCGTAAATCCTTTTCTTTTCTTTTTTTCTGCTGACAAGAATGTTCCATGTCTATCTTGTAGAGCAAGCTCGTCGGCATTTATCATTCCTCTCCGGAAATTCTTGAAAAGCCTGGACCACCCGTTTTCCGTTGGCATGAGGTTTAAAATGCGTTTTGAAACAGAAGATGCAGCAGAGCGAAGGTTTGACTCGCACGAGTGTCATGTACTTTAGTCAATACAATGGGAAGTTGCGATTAATTTTTTCTTTTGGCAGGTACACAGGGCTAATAACTGGGATCAATGACATGGATCCTGTTAGATGGCCCGGTTCAAAGTGGCGATGTCTAGTGGTATGTACATGCTATGAAGTTGCTTATTTGCCTTGAGCATTTTGGTTTAAATTGTAAATAATTGAAACGTTTACTTATGAGCTCTTAGCTACGGAAATTCTTACATGCTTTGGGTTATGATATGCATTTTCGTTTTATAAACATTCGCTTTGATGATTAAATTGTACATGCATCCTTAGGCCCTAAAGGTTTTGGATCTTCGTGTGCGATACATATGTTGTGTCTGTGAATAAAGATTATCAATACATGTTTTCAACCTTCTTCGTGGGCTACATATCATAGTGAAAACAAGTTGGGTAAAATTTTGTAGGTAAGATGGGATGATATAGATTCCAACAGGCATGGTAGAGTTTCTCCTTGGGAAATTGTACCGTCTGGTTCTGTTTCAAGTTCCACTAGCATTATGGCACCTGGTTTAAAGAGGACCAGGATTGGATTGACTTCAACCAGAACAGAATTTCCAGTACCTAGTATGGGCGCATAAACTCTCTCTCTCTCCAAAAGTCATAATCACTTCTTTTGCAACATATTTACTGTTCTTACACTTCTTCTAACAGGCGGAATTGGTGCATCAGACTTTGGGGAATCTCTAAGGTTCCAGAAGGTCTTGCAAGGTCAAGAAATTTCGGGTTTTGAAACTCCTTTTGATGGTATAGGCATTCAAAGTCAGCATCCATCTGAAAAAAGGAGGGGCTTTCCTGGTTCGAATTGTTCTGGGATTGCTGCAATGGGGAATAGTGTCAGAAACCTGCACGTGAATTCTGACAATATTACCTCTAATGGCATAGGCTTTGGTGAATCATTCAGATTCCATAAGGTCTTGCAAGGTCAAGAAATTCATCCAAGTTCACCGCGTGGAAGGGTCCTGTCCTCTAATGAGGGTAACGGATATGGTGGCCTAGGAATCTTTGATCATCGCGTTCAGGTGCCAAGCTCTAGAACCGGGTGGTCTACTGTGATGCAGAGCAACACACCACATGTTAGCACATCTGTCCAATCCATACAAGTATCATCGCCGTCGTCCGTGTTGATGTTCCAGCAAGCAAATGCCATTTCGAAGTTCAATTCAATGCAGAACAATCGTAATCAGGAGGAACGGAGAACAACAAAGCGTAGTTCGTATGTATCTGAGTCAAACGACGGAAAGTTCATGCCATTCTCATTCCCTGATCGTGGCATCGGATATGAAGATCATGAAGGCATCAAGTCCCTATATTTGTCGACCGACCGTAATCAACATGGCATGTCATGTCCTCTTACAGCTCGTCCAGCATTTAGGAGCAGTCAAGATGTAGTTTCCTCTTGCAAAAGTAGCTGTAGACTTTTTGGTTTCTCATTGACCGAGGAAAAGCGTGTTCCAAGCAAGGAGATAAGCTCAACTCAAGTTGCATCTTCATTGAATCCTGGAGTTTCGTTGTTTCCTAACGGAGGGCATTTTCATACAAAACCTCCTTTGATGACAAAGCCAGTTGGAAGCAATTGTACCAAAGTAAGCGACTTCTATGCAGTAAAAGATGTACTTTTTGATATTGCATTGTAGTAGAAAACTTTCGTCTGATAAGAACTGCAGGTTTAGGGGCAGAGGATTGTTATAGAGAGAGTATGATTCATCTAATTTGCAAGTTGGGGGTGATTGTATATGATAGGAAATGGCTTTTGACTGGACTGGAGATAGGATGGAGTATTGTTTGCGAGGATAGTGAGGCGATACGGTGCTCACCGGAAAGGATCGATGGCAGTAAGTCCCGATCTGTTTTAACTTCGATTATTTCGGATGTTTTTCTTGTTTGTATCAAAGAAGTTTAGGTTCTTGAGTAGTTGAGCCCTTGTTAGGAACCAGCTTAAAACCGTTGAACATTGTTTTGCAGGGACTAAAGTGGTGCCGTCGAGAACTGTGTTACAGTGAAGATGTTTATCTAGGCACCCGAGGCGGTGAAGACGACACCGATGCCTTGGGGATTGTCTGTAGTTGCTCGGAACATGTGTGTACTTCATTTTAACTTTAGGTTTTGAAAAAGGAAATGTAATTATACTTTTAAGTGACTTGACAATATCCTTTTTTAACTTATTAGCTATGAAAAGTACAGTTCGTATGTAATGTGAGGTCCCTCTTGGTTGTCCTTGTTTGGAAGAGGGCCTCTTTTCAAACTTATCCCACTTCTCTCTTGTTGAAATTGCTCGTGGCAATTAGCAGACAGTGGTAAAAATCAAATTCGTCTCCTATGCATGTTTCTTTCCTTTTTATTTTTTGGAAGAAAAGGGATCAATGTGTCTTCATTCTCTCTTTCCGGCGTCATTAGAAGAGTCTGATCACAGATAAAGTGAAGAGGATCTTGGCTCCCGACTCTTGAGAGCTTTTGATGTAGGTAGCATGTACTCCAAAAATCTAGGAGGTAGTGGTCACCCATATCAGTCACTCTCACTCAGAAACCTGATGTGTCGACGAGTAGAATTGAGAACCGACGGGGAAAAATAGCCCCGCCATATTGGATGAAGCAGGCCTAATGGGTTGAACTCCAAATGCGGGGGAGAGAACCGAGTCAATTTCTTACTCTGGTACCAAATGATGTTGGTAGCTTACACCCAAAAACCTAGGTTGATAGGAGGTACCCACATATAAGGTTCAGGTTCAAATAGTTAAGAATCAATGTAGGACATCATCCCTACATTAGTTTCCCAGCGCAGTCTATATAAAGGGATAGACATTAGTGCGTAGAATAACTCGAACCTTTGGATAGATAGAAATAAAAGCCCCAAGTAAGTTGTCCTCGGCTCCATCCATCATCACCAGTGGTACCCTATGCATGAATTTGCTTTTCTAAAATATTGTGCTTTTTTTATCACAAAGTCCCACACTTTTAAAAGCTGAAAAAAGAAAAGAAAAAAAAAAACCAGTGCTCCATCTTTGAGGGATTTGATATAAGGTATGATTAGAGAAAAAAAAAGAAAAAAAAAACAAAGACAGGCAATTTTATGAGAATGAATCACCTAATACCATTTGTCGTTGGTGGTCCTTGGAATCAACCGGACTATGTGACCATATGAGGAGAAAACATTGTTAAAGCTTCAAATTTCAACAAATTGTAACCAAAGTTCTGACTCTGTGATTCGCAGAGAAGAATATTTGTACCGGGTATATTTTCTCCTTGTAACACGCATCTATGAATGGGACATACAAGCCTTCATAACACTGACCTACTGAATAATTGTTGTCCCGAACATTACTTCTCAGTTGAGCCAAAATCTTCTTTCCCAAGTCCAATTTCATATTTAATTTGGAGGAGCAGAGAGTGGGGGAATTTTTTATTATTATTATTTTTTTCAAGTCATTTTCTTGTGTAGGCGTTAAGTGGGTTTCAAACTTTCCAGGCCAACACTGACCCAATTAATTGCAAAATGGATGGTGAAAGAGAAATCCAATGGACTGGTTTTTTTGTTGTTTTTTTCTGTGGAAAATTAATGCTCGGCGTGGCTATTACTGCAACATATGCATTTTTCGCTTGAAACCAATTAATGTGATTGATTTCTTTCTCCAAAATTGCAATTATTTCAGGCTCGTACCTCGTTTTCTTGAACCAATCAACCAAAATAATAATAATAATAATAATAATAATAATAATGATAAAATAATACTCACGTGATTTACTGAGAAAAGCCGCGTATAAGGAGCAAAAGATATTGATGGCAAAGTTGAACTTGTGTGGATGTCTCAGTCCCTAAATCCTTTGTCACATTCATGGGGTTTTAAAGGCCATGGTCCATTAATAATGTTTATCCCCATTTCCTAAACGGATGCAACTAATCCTTCCAAAATTTAGAGATGCGATCTAATCTTATCAATCACTCCGGAGGCCCATCTTTGTGTTCAAATGAGTCGTGTGCTCCTGTTTCTTCGGTGTTCGGGACCACATAATCCTACTCTTGTGTTCAAGTGATGTCGGTTTTTTTTTTTTTTTTTGGGTGATTTGTAGGATTATTCTTTAAAAAACACGTCTTTGGATTACTGCTTTAGCTAGGAAAGTGTTCAAGGGTTAAAGGGTTAAAGGGTTAAAAAACAAAAACATGTCTATATGAGGGTTGTTTCACATTTCTCTCTCGCTCTCTCTCTCTTTTTTTTTTTTTTTTTTTTATTCTTTCTCTACTCGTTAATCGTGGTCATTAAATGTTAAATTGAGAAGTACTCTAAGAAAAATGGACTGAAAGGTAAAGGGTTAAACTGCATAATTACTGGCCTAAGCACATCTTTAGTTATCTTCGTTTATGAAGCTCATGAGGCTCCTTTAGTAAGAGTCAATTGCAGAGGTCGTCGTATTGGGTGAATATTGTTTTGAGGCGGGTGTCTGTTTCCTGTTACTAAAAAAAAAAAAAAAAAGTAGAAGAAGAGGAAGAAGAAGAAGAAGCTTATATAATTACTTAAATAAATAAAAAATGTGTTACCCTTTAACGTTAGAGACATGATGTACAAAATAGTGTTGGTGATGATTTAAAAGGGTTACTCTTATTTTATCTTTTAAATTTTAAAAACTTTCATTTTACCTTATGATTTTTGAATTTGATCATATTTTACTTCTTTTTATTAGATTTTCACTTAAAAACAAACAAAAAAAATAGTGAAATTAGTCTTATTAAGTCCATTCTATTTGGATTTATGTTAAAAATAAATAGAAAAAGACCTCATAATTGTACTTAACTCATTTTTTTCCCTGATTATGTTGACGGAAATTCTAATAGAATGGATAAAGTGAGATTAAATTCAAAATTCAAGTAGCAAAATGAGGGTTTTTTAAGTTTAGAGGAGAAAGTAAGAGTGATTTTAAAATTCAAGAATATAGATAATAATAAAATCTAAAATATTAAATCACGGATAGGTACAGATAAAATCTAATATTCATTTTATATTTAATTTTATTAAAAGATATAATGATCGAAACCCCGTTCTTAATTTCAGATTTTGTCTATATTATAGACGACACACAAAAAAAAAAAAAAAAAAAAAAAAAAAGAAAAGAACCCCTCAACCATATGCACCGCGTAGACACCCCCGTGTCTATTGACGCCGCCCGAACTTTCCTTTTCTTGCACACGGAATTCCCACAAACAAATTGAAATGGTGGGCCCAGATTTTTTCTGATGTCCTTTTGCAACCCTATCTGGATAGACACACCTCCTGTGGCTTATGAGTGGCTTATGCTGACGAGAATATTCTAACTGTAAATTACCATTGTATCCTTTATAATTTTTTTTATTTTTTTTTTTCATTTTTTGGGGAAAATGACCCTTTTGCCTCTCATTAATGGAGCCTATACCCTTTAGAGTTATTCTTCTTGTTATTATTGCTATTTTGATAAATATAGAGAGTGAGCAACGAACATTAACATAAATTAGGACATCTAAATCCCACGCGCCAAAAAAAAAAAAAAAAAAAAAGCATATTGAATGGATAACGGAAAAAAAAAAAAAACATAATAATGAAGAGAACTTGGAAATTAAGAAGCTAGGGATCTGTTGATCTTCTAAAGTTGCCTTGTTAAAAACCATAATTATTGGTAAATCCAAAGGGAAATACTCAATTAAGGAAAAAAGTGCGTATGTATGTGATCCTAAATTGCCAAACCATATCTATCAATATTACCGTTGCTAACATGATTGATCAACACCATTGCAACAATAAACCAAGATGTGGGAAACCATAAAATTCAAGTTAGTGCGTCTCCCGAGGTACTTGACCAATTCCAATAAGTTTTAACCTTCAAGGAGCCATTTTCTTTTTACTTCTTGAAAAGAACCTATGTTAAGTTGTGAGATCTAAATAACGTTTTATCCAGAGAGTACATGAATTAACCTTTACGATAAAATCATTATGGGGTTAAAAGAAGGGCAGGAAGTCCTTGATCTCTTGGAACTCCTGAAAGGTCTACAGATTAGTTGTCTCATAAGAGTATTATTAAGGATTTCACATTTGTAATTTCAGTTATCCTTTATTTTGTTTATAATTAAGGGATACCGTCATTAGGGTTTTTATTGTAATAAAGGTTAGACCAAAAAAAAAAAAAGTTGGAAAGCGTGTGAGTTTTTCTTATAAACTTTTTGACTATCGTAAGAAATCATTGTAGTGACTAAAAAATGATATAGTCTCACATTAAGATGAACCTTTATAAATCTTGTGTGTTCATACTTGTTTATTTTCTTGTACAATTTTTTTACTCTGAATAATATAGAATTAGTCCTTGTTCTTAACTATTCCTTATAGTACATGACAAGAGAAGCATTTTAACTTACAATAAAATATTGTAGGAGTCTACATTTCCAAAAAAGGGTCAAAGGAAATGTTCATAAAAAATTAAAAAATATATCTCACTCAAAAAAAAAAAAAAAAAAACCAGTCTGAGATTTTAACAATAATTTAATATGTATCATGACAAACCTGTTAATAATAAATAAATAAATGAATAAAATAAAACAGAAATATAAGATGGCAGCATGCATTCAAAGAAGTCCACAACGTACGTTTACCGTTTTACAGAAAGAAGTCTTGGGTTGTCTTCTATAGTAACATGAATATGTTGAAATATTGATGGGCTATATATAAATATATAAAAGATATATGTGCTTTTGTTGGATCCGATTTGACATTGATGGATCTGATTCTAAGAAGCTGCGTCATGATTAGTTGAATCCCTCCGTTTGTTCATATATTTGCCTCTTTCAAACGTAACTTTATTATTATTATTATTAAATAAGGTCACAGAATGGTCAAAAATGGCACACTCAATAATTTTCAAAAGAAACAACTCCAAATGTCGGCTCCACATATATTTGTGTGTGTGTGTGTATATATATATAGCTAGGTCGTCCATATTTATATATGTTCCTCTATTTCCTTCCACATATACAGCTTAAAGTATCAGAGAAGAGATTTTGAGGATAAATATAAGAATCTGCATATATGGCTGGGGAATACGAAATAACACTTGAAACAACACCAACATGGGCTGTGGCAACTGTTTGCTTCTTCTTGATTTTTGTCTCTATTCTCATTGAGCATCTTCTTCATCTCATAGCCAAGGTAATATATTTTCACCATTATATATAACACACACACTCATATATATATATATATGTATATACATAAAACAAGGATAATTTTTTCTCTCTCTCTCTCTCATTCTTTGTATGTGGATGCAGTATTTCACTAAGAAAAGAAGGAAGGCTCTCCTTCAAGCTCTTGACAAGATCAAATCCGGTGAGTTTACCAAGTCTATTTATTTATTTATAAAAAAAAAAAAGAAAGAAAGAAAGAAAGAAAAATTAAGTTCTGGGGTAGTTAATTTATGATCTTTATTTGTCTCTCATGAATGCAGAATTGATGCTTTTGGGTTTCATCTCATTGTTTCTTACTGTGAGCCAAAAGTGGATCGCAGAGATTTGCATCCCGAAAAGTGTGGGAGAAACTTTTCTTCCTTGTGGCAGCTTGACCTTAGATGAGGAAGAAGAGGAAACCAAGTGCGCTGAACAGGTAATTAAATTAAATCAGTGATTACTAATTCTTATCACCATCATTTATATATTAAAAGAATAGTAATTAGAGCTTAATTCGATTACTGGATTCTAATTATTTGCTAATTTTTATCATTAATTAAATAGGACAAGGTTTCATTGATGTCAAGGAAGGGTGTTGAGCAGCTACAATACTTAATATTTGTGTTGGCAGTCTTCCATGTCTTCTCCTCCGTCCTCACTTTTGGTCTTGGCATGGCCAAGGTACTATTTTTGTCATTAAACTTGACTTTTCGGGGGTACTTGTGCAATTTTATTTTTTGGGTTGAAAATTGATGTGACTTTTTTTTGTCTGTTTTTGTTGGGATATTTTCTTTTTATATATCTATATGAGCTAATTCCACGGTGTTTATTAATTTTGAACACTTGTGATTTAGGTTTTTTCCTGAACATGGGGAAGTTGGATTTGGGCATTGAAAAAATTGGCTTTTTGGACTTGAGGGGAAAAGAAAACAAGAGGACAATTTGGCTTTTGTTTTGATATACACACGTACACATATTCATAAACGTGTGTATATACATATAAATGATATTTTTATATCCTGCTGAAAGTACTAGATTAGCAGGTAGTAACTATGTTTGAAACTTAAAAAATATTTGTTTTTCTCTTTAATAAGTAAAACTTATAAATCTCATACGGCTATTAAAAAAAAAAAAAAAAAGTGACAATACTTTTATTTTAAATTTGCAGATGAGAAGGTGGGAATCTTGGGAAGCAGAAACCAAAACATTGGAGTATCAATTTTCTAATGGTAAGCATTGAGGGCTAAGAATCTGGTCTAGTCTTTGATTGCAAGTACATTTTGTAAGAGCCTCCTCTTAATTATTTTAATTTAACTTTTGATGAAGAAAGCATAGAGATGGTATGAATGTGTTGAGGGACCTACATGTAAAGTTGATTTGCTACGAAAATAGACAATTGATTTGCCATGCTACCTAAAAATTCATCGCTGGTCAAAATGGTCCTTACCTAGCCCATAATTATTAATTGTTGGCTGGCGACTTGGCGTACCTTTCACTGTAGAAAATAAATAAATAAAAATAAAAAGGAGGGTCAAGCTTCTACAAGCTTCGAAAAAGAATATTTGGGTCATGAGTGGTTCCTTTATTAGGTATATTCCCTTCGTTTATCAAGATTCGAGTCTCATTACCTTTGTTTAGGCCCCCGTTACAATTTCAGCTGTTGATGTTTGAGTTGGTGATGGCAGGGTATATCCTTGATAGACGACTAAGAAAAAAATAGCAAGAAGGACTTGACTCTGTCATACCTAGAGAATTATTCTTATCTATGGAGTTGAAAAACTTGAAAGGATGGGACCACCATTAGATACTTTCCTTTATTTATATATTAAAGAAAATAATATTTGGGAAAGTATAATGCAAATAAAATTAGTTGAATTTTTTGGTTGGGAGTGATTACATGTATAATCTAACAATAATTCTATTACAAAATGTAAAGTTTGAATCCTCCCATCTCAATTAAAAAAAAAAATCCTTTAGAAAATGAATTTTTTTTTTCATGCTTAATTTAATTGTATCATTTTCATACGGTTGTTTTGTTTAACTACATGCACATTTTATTTACATTTTTAGAAGGATAAAATAAAAATAACCCGATATACTGTACTTTCCCTTTTCATCTAAAACTAACTATTAAGATAATATCAACAAATGATTCTTTATTTCTCTTCGTTTAGTACTGGTGAATTTTCTTCTCTTCAAATTTAATTAGATCTGTAAGTACTAATCCAGCTAATTATATGTATATCCGCACTAATTTACATCAGATCCACGAAGGTTTAAGCTCATGCATCAAACTTCATTTGGAAAGCGGCATTTGAAATGCTGGAGTGATCTTCCAATTCTCCTATGGCTGGTAATTATCAAAGTTTAACGACGAAAAAAATACTATTACCTACTTCTAAAGTACGTTTATTTTAGCCTAAGAAATTGTTTAATAATATTGTTTTCGGCTCTGAGAATTGCTATATATGTCCATTTCAGGTCAGTTTTCTTCGACAATTCTACAACTCTGTCTCCAAAGTGGACTATTTGATTCTCAGGCATGGATTCATAACGGTACTGTTTATCAATTGCCACAACTTTATAAGTTCTCTTCTACCTAAACCATACACATATACATATATATATTTTGTATATGAAGATTATTGTTAAACCTATATATTTTCTTAATTTAATATTGTTTCACTCTCTTTTAGGCCCATTTATCAGAAGGAAGCGACTTTGATTTCCAAAAATATATAAAGAGGGCCTTGGAGAAGGATTTTGGTGTGGTTGTGGGGATAAGGTTAGCATGCCATATATATATACAAATACACACACACATATGTAAAATGTACCATTCTATAAACTTGGAACAAAAAAAAAAATTTATTTAATTGAGAAACTTCCTTTTTTATGATTATCTTTTTCTTGCAGTTGGTGGATCTGGATCTTCGCAATGCTGTTTTTATTTTTCAATGCACAGGGTAATTAACACTGAATATTCCACAGATTTCCAACATAAAAAAAAAAAAGGTCTAACTCAGTAGTTTTCTATCTATCTTTACTGATGACATCAATATTTGGCCAAATGTTGCAGGATTTCACAATTATCTATGGCTTCCCTTCATCCCATTAGTGGTAAGAAAACCGATTTTTGATATATCTTTGATTTTGAACATGCGGTTTGACGGGTTGAAGACGTGACACACAAAATGACGGAACAAAACGGGGCGGTTTGGCGGTTTTTATAATGTTTTGGTTTTGCAGATGCTTTTGGTGGTTGGGACGAAGTTACAAGGCATCATAACAAATATGAGCTTAGACAGCCATGACAAATCTCAGGTTGTTAGAGGAACTTTCCTAGTGAGGCCTAGTGACCACTATTTCTGGTTCGGGAGGCCCGAATTACTCCTCCATCTTATGCACTTCACATTGTTTCAGGTAATTCCTTAATCTTTTGTTTCTCAAGCAAGAAAATTAAAGAAAATTTTGACTAATATTTAATAAGTGAGCTCCTAATTAGAACCGTTCCTAAAGAACAGAACTAGCTAGAGGGCATCACGAGCTCCCAGTTCCGCACAGAAATAGATGGGGCTCACCACCGCCTCTTATATGCTACAATCAAAATACAACAATTAATTACTACCAATTTGGTTACAAAATTGATCATATTCTAATGGGTAAAAATTTGTAATATTGGTTTTTGCAGAATTCTTTTCAACTGGCATTCTTCACATGGACTTGGGTAAGAACTAATTCATTCTCAAAAGTCCCTTTTAGTAATTAAATAATATCAAATTTTCACTACCAAATAAACTATATATTATTTACTAACTCATGAGTCTCTGAAATTTAAAAAAAAAAAAAAAAACAGTTCAAATTTGGATTTAAATCATGCTTCCATGACGAAACACATCACAACGTCGTTAGGCTGACCGTGGGTGTAATCATCCAATTTCTCTGTGGCTACGTGACACTCCCTCTCTATGCTCTTGTCACACAGGTACTATACTCCTCAACTACAAAAACATATTATCATTTAAAATTAATTAATTTGCTTTACTATCCTACTTGATTTTACAGTAATTGCAGTACATAGAATTTTTTCGAAAAATAATTAAAATAATTTGTTATTTACTGTTATTTACTCCAAATATTCTAGAGCCTGCTACTTACTTCTTTCTTCTTTGATTTTGTATAGGTTAAATGTTTGCATGTGCCTGTGGTTTTTTTTTTTTTTTTTTCGTTTTTGAAAAACTACCCTTTTATTTCTTCTGATTTAAAATATAGTTTCTCAATTTTTGAACTACATACAATAATCCAAGTTGTGTAATAACACAATACAATTATGACATGTTGTGCACCTACACATATATGTATATAAATGTACAAACAAGTTCAGCATATAATTGTTTTTGTCAATTTTATAGTGTATTATATCATGAGTAAATAAAATAAATGAATAACAAATGAGATGTGTTATATAATTATTTGTTGCATTGAAATTGCTTCCAACATGCAGATGGGAACATCAATGAGGAGAGCAGTGTTCACGGAGGGAGTTGTGCAAGGGTTGAAGAAATGGAGACGAAAAGCCAGGAAGAATGTGGCTTCTAGGAACACCAACTGGCCAGAAGGACGACGACGTCCCTCATTTGATGCCCCCTCGTTTGATGCTTCCCTCGAAACTAATTCCCTCGGAACTACGCCGTCTTTCGGTACTCTCGACGCCTCTTTCTCCATCGACGCTGACGATTCGGTTGCGGTTGAGATTATGGAGGAAGATGATGATCACAGCATTAGAGAAATAATTGAAGAGTCATCCGAAGAGCGCCCTCAGAAGATCAGCTCGTTTGATGGTTTTCGCTTGAGCAATTGATATAGTTATAGCGATTAATTCTTTAATTTTTTGTTTTGTTTTTTCTTTAAATTAAAATAATAATAATAATAATAATGGTAGAGGCTGTACAGTTTTGCGATTGGTTATTTTTTAAGTCTTGTGTATTGTTTGTACGTATGATATTTGCATAGAGGAAGTAGATATATATGATTTTGTACTCTAAGTGAATATTTGCAACTTAAATTTGTTGATTGCAACTTTTATTTTATGAATAATATTCTTTGAGTGATTTTTTTTGATATCCAATTTTGTCATATTTAGTTACTGTTAAGAAAAACCAAAAGAAAACCAACCGTACAAGAGACACCGGTTTTTAACGTGAAAAACCCTTCAATGCGAAGGAAAAAACCACGGGACCGTAATCCGATATCAATTTCCACTATATCAACAATAATGGGATTACAAAGTTCTCTCTAGATACAACTAGAGGCTCACAATCATCAAGATAAAATACAATCTTGGCTAAACGACAAGGTTCATCATCAACAAGATGGATTTCAACACAAAGCATAAAAGAAATCAGTTTTAGCTCTCAAGTGGGTATTTGGGAAAAGCACCTTCGAGACAACCAATTCGAAAATCAGAATCGGTAGATGAGAAGAGCTCGTCACAAGGATTCACCACGTCAGATTTGAGCACCAACGGACACCGTTTCACCGCTCAATCGTCTTGTACAAACCCAAAAAAGGTCTACCCCCCTCTCTCTTTGCTTTCTCTCTGCCTTTTCGTCGCACACCCATAGCAGCCCCCCACTTTTTTTATTTTTTCTGCTGCCTTAACACACGGCTTGTTCAACAAGCTTAATACCTTTTTTTTTTTTTTTTTTTTTTTTTTTTTTTAAACAAAAGCTATTGGGCTTTTAGCCCATTAATGTCCAGCCCACAACATGGGCGGACAACCCAACAATTCTCCCCCTCCGCGTCATGTAGTGGGCTCGACCAAGCCCGCTCTGTGTGCACGCTTCAAGTTTCTCCTTAGGCAAAGATTTTGTCAACATATCCGATCCATTCTCACTTGTATGAACTTTCTCCAAGTGCATTTGCTTTGTTTCGAGTACATCACGAATCCAGTGATACCTAAAATCAATATGCTTGGATCTTGAATGGAATGTTGAATTTTTGGAGAGGTGGATGACACTCTGACTGTCCCTGTAGACAATGTACTTCTCTTATTGCAGACCCAATTCTTCAAGAAACTTTTTCATCCACAAAGCTTCTTTGCAGACTTCACTAATTGCAATGTACTTAGCTTCTGTACTGAATAAAGCAACACATTTCTGTAACTTAGACTGCCAAGAGACTGCTCCCCCTGCAAAGGTCATCAAGAACCCCGAAGTGGACTTCCTGGAATCAACATCACCTGCCATGTCTGAATCTGTGTACCCTTTTAAAATAGGCTCACCACTGCCAAAGCATAAACACACCCTAGAAGTACCTCGCAGATATCTCAATAACCATTTCACCCGCTGCCCAATGTTCTTTTCTAGGATGAGAAAGAAATCGGCAGACAACCCCAACAGCATGAGCAATATCTGGTCTTGTGCAAACCATGGCATACATCAAACTGCCAACTGCAGACGCCTAGGGAACTTTACTCATTTCTTCTTTTTCTTTCTCACTTGTTGGACATTGCTTAGAAGTAAGCTTAAAGTGCCCTGTAAGTGGAGAACAAACTGCTTTTGCCTTGCTCATATTGAACCTTTCAAGAACTTTTTCAATATAAACCTTCTTGAGATAGCCAAAGTTTCCCATTCTTCCTATCACGGGAGATTTTCATGCTGAGTGTTTGTTTTGCCGATCCCAAGTCTTTCATTGCAAAAGACTTACTTAACTCCTTTTTAAGCTTCTCAATCTTGCTAGTATCATGGCCAATAATCAGCATATCATCAACATATAGCAGGAGGATAATGAAGTCATCACTGGAGTGTTTCTTTATAAACACACAATGATCAGATGAAGTTTTAGAGTATCCATGACTCACCATAAAAGAATCAAACTTCTTGTACCACTGTTTTGGTGCTTGTTTGAGCCCATACAAACTCTTTCGAAGCTTGCACACATGATTCTCCTTTCCCTTGACTTTGAACCCTTCTGGCTGCTCCATATAAATTTCTTCTTCTAAATCACCGTGAAGAAATGCAGTTTTCGCATCAAGTTGCTCTATCTCTAAATTCAAGCGGCCAGCTAGACTAAGAACAACTCTAATGGATGACATCTTTACTACCGGAGAAAATATCTCTTCAAAGTCAACACCTTTCTTCTAACCAAATCCTTTCACAACCAACCGAGCTTTATACCTTAGTTGTGAGCTATTGTTTTCAGCTTTCAACCTGTAAATCCATTTGTTCTTGAGCGCTTTCTTGCCTTTTGGTAACTTTACCAAGTCGTAGGTTTGGTTCTCACACAAGGATTTCATCTCTTCCTGCATGACATTAGACCACTCTTTCTTTTGCTCATGAGAAATGGCTTATTGGTAAGTTTCAGGCTCTCCACCATCTGTAAGCATCACATACTCACTTGAACTGTATCTTGAAGGAGGTTGGCGCTCTCTAGTAGATCTTCTCAATGGAGGCTCATCTGGTGGTGGTGGCGGTGATTGCTCAACTTGTTCAACTAGAGGGACAACGTCATCAACTGGAGGGACAACATCATCAACTGGAGGGGCCTCATCATCAACAATATCTCCACCATCTTCTCGCATGTCTCCCCCGTGATCAGTATTCACTACAGGTGGAGGAACTGGATTCAAATTGACAGGAATCTCAACAAACGAACTGGTCTTTTCAACTTTATCAGCATCAACACCAAGTTGATCTTCAAGGAACATAACATCTCTGCTTCTGACAATCTTCATGTTCACTGGATCCCATAATCTGTACCCAAACTCTTTATGACCATATCCCAAGAAAATACACGATTTTGCCTTATCGTCAAGCTTTGACCTCTCATCTTTAGGAACATGAACAAATGCCCTGCAGCCAAAAACTCTCAAATAACCATAAGAGACATCTTTCCCTGTCCAAATTCTGTTAGGAACATCACCATTCAAGGCAGTTGCTGGGGAAAAATTAATCAAGTCGACTGCAGTCCTCATAGCCTCCCCCCAAAAAGACTTAAGAAGCTTAGCATGAGAAAGCATACATCTTATCCTTTCTTCAATGATCCTGTTCATTCTTTCTACCACACCATTTAGCTGAGGTGTCTTTGCTGGAGTTTTCTCAAGCCTGATTCCATGGGCTTTGCAATAGTTTTCAAATGGCCCGCTGTATTCACCACCATTATCAGCTCAAACTGACTTCAACTGCTTTCTTGTCTCTCTTTCAATCTTGGCATGAAATTCTTTAAAGACATCAAACACCTGGTCTTTAGTTTTCAAAGCAGTAGCCTAAACTTTTCTTGTGTGGTCATCAATAAAAGTCACAAAATAGAATGAACCTCCAAGAGTTTAGTTTGCATAGAGCAGACATCAGTATGAATCAAATCAAGAATATTTGATCTTCTAGATGAAGGGTGTGAATGAAATGCAACTCTATGTGTTTTTCCAACTAAACAATCAACACAAGTTTTAAGAGGCATACCTTGCAAACTGGGGAGCAATTACTTTCTAGCAAGAATTTGTAGTCCTTTCTCGCTAATGTGACCAAGCCTCTTGTGCTAGAGATTAATACTTGCATCCTTCTGAATCGCATTTATCTCTCCCTTTTTGAGCTTTGCTTGTATGACATAGAGCGTATTCATCTTCTTTCCTCTTGCAATCACTAGAAAACCTTTGGTGAGCTTCCATTTACTTTCAACCAAAATAATTAATGAAACCCTCATCGTCAAGTCTGCCTGTAGAGATCAAGTTGAGACGAATATCCGGTACATGTCTGACATCCTTGAGTATTAACTTGCTTCCAAGATTTGTCTCCAAGCAAATATCACCAATATCCACAATTTTAGAGGCATCACTGTTTCCCATTTTGACATTGCCAAAATCACCGGCAGAGTAAGAAGTGAAAAAATCACCGTGAGCAGTAACATGAAATGAAGCACCAGAATCAATTACCCAATCACTCTCCCTGGCATGCGAGGCTAACATAACTATCATCACAAACAATGACAACATCACCCTCAGTGGCTACTGTATTAGTCTCTTTCTCATCTTTCTTTCCTTCACCCTGCTCTCTTTTCCAAAGCCTGCACTCTTTCTTCATGTGACCTAGCTTGTTGCAGTGGTAACACTTTAAACTTTTTCTGTATTGGGATTTTCCTCTAGATGTATCCTTTTTGCCATGACCTTGAGGATGCCTGCTTTTGCTTCTTCCACGCCTTTCATGTTTTTCAGAAACAAGTACCTCAGAAGAAGATTCACCCTATTCCTTTCTTCTGGCTTCTTCGTTGAGCAAACTGTCCTTAACCATCTCCATGGTTAGCTTTCCTTCTAGCGTTGAAGTACTTAGTGACACCACCAGTGTTTCCCAGCTTTCAAGCAATGAGTTGAGAAGTAACAAAGCTTGTAGCTCATCTTCAAGTTTCATCTTCATAGTTGTCAACTGGTTCACCAAGTCTTGAAAATCGCTTGTATGTTCAGTCATACTCTTCCCATCTTTGTACTTCAAATTCACAAGCCTTCAAATGAGCGTGGCTTTATTTCTGAAAGTATTCTTTTCATACATCGCCGTTAACTTTTGCCAGAGAGCATCAGCTTTGGTTTTTTCAGCAATGTGATGGAATATATTGTGATCAACCCACTGTCTTATTGTAGCAGCAGCCTTCATATGCAATATCTCCCAGTCCTCATCACTCATTTTTTTGGCTTTTCCTTGCCTAGAACATGCATAAACAAATCTTTGCAATACAACATGTCTTGCATTTTCCTCTTCCAAATGGAATAATTCGACGGGGTTAATTGTACCATCCCAAACGAATTTTGTTCATCCATCTCAACACACAAGAATTTTTCTCTAGCCAACCAAAAGCTCTGATGCCACTTTGTTAAGAAAAACCAAAAGAAAACCAACCACACAAGAGACGCCGATTTTTTACGTGGAAAACCCTCCAATGCGAAGGGAAAAATCACGGGACCATAGTCCGATATCAACTTTCACTATATCAACAATAATGGGATTACAAAGTTCTCTCTAAATACAACTAGTGGCTCACAATCTTCAAGATAAAACACAATCTTGGTTAAACGACAAGGTTCATTATCAACAAGATGGATTTCAGCACAAAACATAAAAAGAAATCAGTTTTAGCTCTCAAGTGGGTATTTGGGAAAAGCACCTTCGAGACACCAATTCGAAAATCGGAATTGGTAGATGAGAAGAGCTCGTCACAAGGATTCACCACGTCAGATTTGAGCACCAACGGACACCGTTTCATCACCGCTCAATCGTCTTGTACAAACCCAAAAAAGGTCTACCCCCTCTCTTTTTGCTTTCTCTCTGCCTTTTCGTCGCACACCCACAGCAGCCCCCACTTTTTTTCTTTTTTCTGCTGCCTTAACACACGGCTTGTTCAACAAGCTTAATAACTCTTTTTTTTTTTTTTTTTTTAACAAAAGCTATTGGGCTTTTAGCCCATTAATGTCCAGCCCACAACATGGGCGAACAACCCAACAGTTGCTGACTTCTGCTAAACAATTCACTTTTTCCTTAGATATTGATCATTTGTGAAATAGAAGATATGCCAAGATCATGTACTTATAATGCGATCTAAACGTCTAAATAAATATCACAATATCACATGTATATATAACTTTTAGAAAGTTATAAAGTCTAATTAATATTCTATATAAAAATATCCTCCGTGACAGCATGTAGATCAACCTTTGCAGTAAGGTCGCCTAGGAGTTAGAAGGGGGAGGGAAGCGCATCTTTATATGAACTATCTTACATTAGGAGAATCTTCTACAAAAAAAGTTGATTTAAGGTAATCTTCAAATTAAGGTAGGAGCTAGAAATGTAGATCATTTTCCTTGTACAAGGTGAAGCCAATAATTTGTCGACCACGCATGCTTGACATGTAAACATATATATATATATATATATTTATATATTATCTTCAGTCATGTACTTAATATTTCTTGGTACCATAAAGGCAGGGACGAAGTTGGGGAATATATATTATCATAGGTTCCTTGATTAACTTATTGCCTATAATTAGCTGGAAAATGAGAACATGATAGTTAGTGTTTAGCATATATAGTGCTTAATTTTTCTTGCCAGTTGGTCTACTAGTATATTACATCCAGGTTTGCTCATGTGATCATCAAATTTTAGATACCTAGTAAAATATGGAAATTGACTTTTTAAAACTTATAAAAATATACACAGAAAATATTATGTTTGATAAGTTAGTTATGCATATCTTGCTTAATCAATTGGGTAAAAATATATATAATTATTATCGTATATAATTTGATATCTAAATTTGAGAAACAAATGGGTACCTTCGTATCCCGTTACGCGCTTTCAAGTAGTACGCCAATTGACAAAACGAATCCGCCGAGGATCCTATCTTTCTGCCTTTGTTAGTGTTGATTTTGAAGGAATGTGATCTTTATCTTCCTTAAGAAAGGAATATAATCAATTTTGGCTGCAAGCAGATGATAACACATACAAATTATGTCATTATTATTTAATATTGTTGGTTTCAAAATAATGAGGCCTAATTAAAAACCTTGATGTGATTCTCATGTTCAAGACCTTTTCCATTGATATCTATTTACAATATTTTTGCTTGTGAGGTCAAAGATTGCAGAGAGAAATTAAGCACTATTTTTCTGTGAAAATAAAGATCTTAAATTCTTAGTCTTCACGTTAGTGATTCAGAAGAAAACCATGACTTTTATACATGTGGTTTCATATTGGTTTACCGATTAGAGTTACTAGATCGAACACACAAATCGTGTGGTTTAAAATATATACGCTAATCTTCTAAATTAAAATCGTGAGAGCCTCTACGCGAGCCTTATTGAAAAGGCCCCTTACTCTAGAGCAAAGCAAGGCTCGATAGTGCTTTCTTTTTCAATAAAGACATTTAGGCTTTACTAATAACATAGAAAGAGCTTTTTTTCCTTATTTAGTTAAGTAGTACGAAAATTTGTTTCTTTTCTAGATTAAATAAGTACGTGGTTTCTCTTTTAGCCAAAAGCATATTATTAGGTAGAAGAAAGTCTCTTTTTTCACCTTTTTTTTTTTTTTTTTTTTTCATTGTCTTTGCAGCAGAAAGGATGAAGGAAAAAATGTACTCTTTCTTTTATCTTTTTTTTTTTTTTTTTTCATTTTTTTAGTGATATATGATTTTAGAAATACCCACTTTTATTAATTTGAAAGAAAACTATTTAAGTTTCGAATAATATGGGATCTGAAATCTCGAGCCCCTTTCTATCAACAGGTAAAAAAGATTAATTGCGTGATCATGATCATGAGTACTCGACTTTCTAGGGAGATTTCTTGGCCAATATGGCCAGCTAATAGTTGTGTTGTTTTAGATGATTGATTTTCTTTTCAAATAGGAACGTCACAATTGAAAAAGTATACTTGCTTGGAGATATATCTAAATATCATGTTAAGACTTCAATAAATGTATATTTGCTAATTAGCAAACGTAAACGTAAACGTAACTTGTTTATATGCATATATATATAATATGCATGGACCAATTAATGACCACCCAATTTGAATAGGGTAGGAATATAGAGAAGTAGCTATGGAACCGAAAGATCATAGTAAAACAAGGAAAAAGACTATCGAACCCTGTTCTCCCACGTTTCAGCAGAAGGAATTAAGCGATAAGGATTGACCGGTAGATTTAAGAGTCCGTTTGGTATTTGGGTTTGAGTTAAGTTTTTTAAGTTTAAATAGTAAATTTTGTTGACTTTTCAGAAAAGACAAAAACTTTTTTAGAAAAAGACAAAAACTTTTTCAGAAAAAGATAAAAATTGAGATGAAAAAGTACAGTTTAGTTTGAGTTAAACTTGATCACCAAACGGACCTTAAATATATCTTTTTCTTTTTTCTTTTTTTACTTGGAAATTCAAACCGCATATTTTATTTTAAAATCAAGTGTAACTTATTGTTAAACTATTTCTGCTTATACTTTTAACCACTTAATAATGCAACAATAATCGACTTCATGAAGAGGCCAATTTGTACAGATAACATTACTTAGGCATATCCTATGTTATATATAGACCCTTTTTAAATATAATACTAGTTGTTTACATTATTTGAATCTCGGAGCTCTTTCTTAATCCATCCCACAATATGTATATATCTATATATATATATATATATATTACATATTGTCCTTATCCATATACGTTATTTTCATTTAACACATCCTTATTCAATTAATATATTATTTTCCTTGATTAAAATACTCCTTATTTATATTTGTTTCATCTTGGTTTTTTAAGGACTTTCCTACAATCTTCATGCTTTCTATAAATTAGCCTTTTATTTCATTGGTATTTTAAAGAGTTTTGACTTCTGTGTTTGATTGAAAAGGGGCGGACGAGTAGCTAGACCAAATATAATTACATGGTTATTTATATATATATATATATATATTTGGCTAAAAAAGAAGTTTGGGAAGACGACAATCAACATTAATATATTTCTCTGTACATAATTAAATAAATTATTTTAGATATTGACAAAAATATTTACTAAAAATCCTATCAACGGGCTTTACGTATCCCTTATGTAGAGCAAATCTTTTTATTGAATGTACCACCAATAAAGATTCATACTCTCACGAACGCTAATTCAAGAATTTGATCTGCTAGCTAGGAAATAAGTTTTTATATTTAAAATCTTCATGATGATCATCTAACACTCAAACTTTATATCACAAATTAAGTCATTACAATCCTTTATCATGCCACCACACTAGTTTTAATTTTTGGTATATTTATTTCTCTCTGTGTGTATAATAAACATTTGGTATATTTAACGCGTGGAGAAATGAAAAATATATACACAAACGCGAGCATGAGCCAAAAAGGGGCTGCGTGCGGGTCCGAAAACTAACATTTTTTTTTTTTTTTTTTTTAACGAAAGATAACAAGTTGGACAAACTGTATGTCATCATCATGTCATGAATTAGCGGCCACTTTTTGCTAGTTTGGACCAGGCATTTTAACTTACCCGTGGGTTTGTTCCTCTCTATTATATTCGTAGGCATGGACTCTGGACAACCTTTTGAATGTCTTCATCGACTTGTTGTGGAAAAATCACATTTTAGCATGCCAAACACACACACACATATACATATATATATATATGCATAAATATATGTGTGTGCATATATACACGTATTCTTTGGCATGAAGCTTCTTTTTTGGTGCTATGAATTTAGTTTTTGCCTTGAAAACGACATTTTTTTTTTACATGGTGGACGGACCGACCACTTTTTTAGCAAGCAAATCTTGCACCGTTTCTTTTTATTGGTAATTTCTTCAACTAACACTTGTTCATGCTCAATCCTAACTTCTTGGTCCTCCTCTCTCAATTCAAACAGAACTTTTTTTATTTAACAAAAATATATTTAAAAAATTATCAATAGACATTCTATAGTGTAGTGTGTGATATTGAAAGTTGATTATAGGATTAGGATTTTTTATTGTACAAGATTACAAACCGATGAAATTAATACAATCAAAAATGTAAAAATAGGTAAAATAAAATCCTATTTGTAATTTTTTTTTTTACAGATATTATCGTAGAATTCTCAAATAAAATAATAAGAAAATTAAAACCCATCGTAGAATAATTCATAAAAATTTAATTATTTAAACATGAATATTTACCTATGGTGTGCAAAATCCAGGATCATTGATTTCAATTGAAAAAAGGCCAAAAAAAAAAAAAAAAAAAGTCAAGGTGAGTGGCCCCACGGATGAGATAAAACGTGTAATTGATTATCCACATTTGGATGAATATATCATATCATTGTAATTAAGCGGCCACGCGCCGAGCACCACAAGAATTTCTTTCCATATTCTTTGTTTTACTATATATATATATATATATATTTTTTACGTCTTTTTGACTACTTTTGTAGTGAGGAAAACGTGAGAGTTTTAATCAGGCCTTCCCCCACCACCACCTGCACGTCATGGATCGTCAGCGCGGGAAAACGACGGGATTTTGCAAACGTGGCTGAAAACGACAGCCTCGTAGGGTAAGGAACACGTGGCGGGGATGCTGAGGTAAGCAAGGAGCAAAAGTAGAGGTGAGACGACGTCACTCATCGATGTAAATGGGAGGAAGGTTACGTGTACAGGGGGCGCCGTCCCAGCTCCCGAGCGGAGCGCCCCTACTTCGGCACGACTCCACCACCACTCATTTTTGCATGACCCATGGCATCCTCTCCTTTATTTGATTTGTACATATTATATTATATATATATATAGATATAGATATTGTAAAAAGAGGACTATATTGTTAGATGTTGACATATTTAGATAATCTTGAAAAATGAATATTTTTCACGTGATATATGAATATCTCATTATATGAATGATCTCATATATTCCGATTAAAATAATAAAAGTGATTCAAATATAATCATTTTTAATGAAAAGAACGAGCGTTTTATCAATTCACTTAAAATATGTTTACTTTTTTTTTTCCCCTTAAATGAAAACTTCTTTTCCTGTTTTAAATGATTTTATTTTTAATATAAAGTTTTTTATAGCCTACAAAATTTAGACGGTGCCCAAAGGAATTTTCACGTCAATAAGACGTGTGGGTTTTTTTTTTTTTTTTTGGATAAATATAAGACGTGTTAGTGCTTGGAGATTTTATTAAGGGGGTATTTGGTGTGTAAGTTTGAGTTAAGATTTGTAAGTTTAAATAGTAAATTTTTTTGAATTTTCAGAAAAGACAAACATCTTTTTGGGAAAAAAGATAAAAAACATGATGAAAAAAGTACAGTTTAGTTTAAACAGAGTTTTTTGTCAAACAATGCCTAATTTCAAATGGCACTGTCATTTTTCTACCCAAAACAAAAACAAAAAATGGTACTGTCATTTTGTATCTCTCTCTCTCTCTAATGAAAGGGGGGTTAAAAGAGTTAATAAGGGGGTGTTTGGTGTGTAAGTTTGAGTTAAGATTTGTAAGTTTAAATAGTAAATTTTTTTGAATTTTTTTGAATTTTCAGAAAAGACAAACAACTTTTTGGGGAAAAAAACAAAAAACATGATGAAAAAAGTACAGTTTAGTTTAAACTAAACTCATGGTCAAACAAGGTCTAAATATATACAAAATATTAGTTCGATATTAATTTAGCGCTTTTAACCTTTATTCTATATTTAATTCGCCACTAATTTATCTCAAAAAAAAATATATATAAAGAAAATATTTAGATAATACTTGCACATGCGGGCAGAAAATAAATTAAAAATAGAAATAAAAATAAATTAGCTAACGTAGCTACCTAAACAGTAAACAAAAGCCAAAGTCATAGACTTGAAAAGACAATTCAGGCAACCTATTTCTTCTGAAAAATGGAAGAATGTCTCGTTAAAATCTTTAACTGGTAAAATTCAATCGAAAAAAACTCAAAAAAATACATCATTTTTATTTCATTTGATTAATTAGACAATTACAATAAGGCACTAACTTATGGAATTCTAATCTCAAAAAGAAATTTTATAATTATAAATTTAATATAACGATAACGTTATATCTAATTATATTATGAGGTGTAAAGATTGAATCCATCATCTTTAGTTTAAACAAATGGTGTTAGTTTGTACTTAAGCTAATATGGAGAAATTAGAGATGTAAATTTTTTTTTTTGGGGGGGTACGTTTAGCTAAGTTGGCCTCTCTTTTTAAGCTATTGGTGCGCCTTTGCTTTAGGAATTAGTGTCTGAATGATCAGTGGTAGTGATGCCATGTCCCACTCCATTTCTTCTGTTTTTCAGTTATAGATTTCCATTATGAAAGCTTTTTCTCTAAAAATATATGTACACGAAAATCTCTTTTACAAACAACTGTGGGCGGCCACTAGCTTTTTTGATCCTTTTCTTTTCTTTTCTTTTTATTTTTTTTATTTTAATAGAGTGGGTCTATGTATAAATTAATCTTGACATCCTTTAAATATTTTAGGGAGATTTTATTTACATCCATAGTATTGATAAATATCCTCACAAAGTCAACAAAGATTTTTAATGTATTTTTACCCTACAAGAAAATTACTTTAAAACCATTAAGAATGCTCATATCCCCACATATCTATAAATGAAATAATTTTTGTTATAAAATAATTAAAAAAACATACACCACATTAACCATAAATGGAAATAAATTTTTTAAAAAAATCATAAGAAATTATTCTAAATTGTTCTAAACTCTAAATTGCTCTTCATCAAAAAAAAAAAAAAAAAAAACTACATGAAAAATTTTAATGGAGGTTTCAAGTGAAATAAAAATAAAAGAAAGATGTCTCTTGAAAAGCCAACAATTATTAAAATATGTATTTTTTTTTATTTTTTTAATCATTAGTATTACACCTATTTTTCTTTTATTTTAGTATTTGAAAATGATTCTCTGTGGTTTTTTATCTGATTATTCTTTTTGTTTATTTTTTCTTCTTATGTTTGTTTACATGATTTTATACTTATGTATTTTTTAAATGCATTATGACATTTCTTGATTTTTGATTTAGACAGTACTTGAGTTTTTCTTCTTTACTATTTCCTCTCCTTTTTTTTTAGAGATACTTAATGTTTTATTTTTGAGAATAAAAATATATCTTTCTTCTCTTATTTAGATTTGATAATTTATTTTTAATAAAAAAATTAAATTAAAAATAAAAGTAGGTGTATGAGAGGATTAAGTGTGGTATTATATAAAAAGTATCTGTAAAAGGATAAATTTACTATGTTTATATTAGGAAACATTTATTAGATGAGAATATTTATTAATATTGTGGGTGCAAATAATATAACCACTCATATTTTATTGGGCAAATAATTTGGATTTTAAGAAATAAAATAGTTTATTAAAGGGAAATTGTAACAAATAATATATTTCATTTGTACATTTGAAATTGAGAGCATGTTTTTTAAAAGATGATAAATTATAGTATATATTTTTGAGAAAATCCAAGATTTTCGGGAAAATCCTTGGATTTCCTAGAAAATAACATATTTTTGGTTAATTTTTAATAACAAATTTATGTATATAGTTTCATATTAGAAAGAGAAAGAGAGAGGAGGAGTGAAAAAAAAAAAGTGTAGGAGGTTTTATTTCATATTATGTATGTCATAGATTTGATTTTGCTATTTTTTATCATGTTTAAAATTTTATGTTATAATTTACTATTACTCTATTTTTTTAAAAAAATGTGATTTTGCCCTTTCTCCCTTTATTAAAAATATAAACATTAGTGAGCCTAATATCTTTACTGAAATTTTTTTGACCCCCCTGTTAATAAATCTTGGCTCCGTCACTGATTAACTTATCATATTTGCCCATGAACATGCATATACTAGTTAGTGTTTACCAACATAAAACTTCTACACCCACGAGGATGGATGGGTTGGTAAAGGTGGGTGACTTTGCTTGCTTCTCCCCTTCGTCTACCTAGGTTCGACTCTCATTGCGTCCCTTTAGGTCTCGCTCAAGCGTCGATTATTGAAGTATTGGTTTGGTGATGGCAAGGTAAACCCCGGATGGTAGAAAGAACATGTCTCCCTGTCATATCTAGGAAAAAGGGTTTCTACTTGTGGGGTTGAAAACCTGAAAATGATGGAGTCACCCCCAGATCCTTCTTATTCAAAAAAAAAAAAACTATTGTTTTATTTAATTTATTTTTCAAATGTTTGGAGTCAAACCCACACTTAATTGCAATCCCTTTCTTTCTTTTAATTTGTTAATAATATTCAATTTTCTCCGATGCTTAATGTGCTTCCAGTTGTTACACTACCAGTGATCCGACAATCAAGAATATAAACTATGCAATTGAAGTCACTATAAACATTAAAATTCATATTTTGAGAATTCTGCACTAACAAAATTCTCTTTTTAAAAAAGAGTAATACACCATAAACCATGCCGTTTCATTGGAAAATCTTTCTCAGAATTTGACAATAATAATAATTTAAGTAGGGTTAGGTACACTAATTTAAAATATCTAGTAATTTTTGAATGTCAACTTATATCATAGTAAATTATTGTTATTTTTTTTAATTTATCACGTTTGTAAAAAAAAAAAATCATGTTTTTATAATAAAAATTACAATTGAAGATGTTATCTCTAATATTATTTTAATAATTTTACGAGGCCGCTTTTACAAAATATTCCAATTTCCACAAAGGCAAAAAACGACGAAGCGCAATATGGGGGTAACTTGAAATTTGTCTCCTCAAACGCGGGTGACGTAGAACTCGTCACCCCCTTAGTATCTGTGACGTACAAGAGTGCGTAACTATCGTTGACGTTAGGGTCTTCTCCTCCTTCCCTCAATATATTATCTTTCCCTCCATTCATTCTCTCCCCCCATCCTCCTCCTCCCATTCTTTCTCTCTCTCTCTCTCTCTCTACTTTCTCTCTCTAAAAAAAACCAATTCTCACTTCTTCCATTACCATGCAACATGCAATCCCGTACCAAACATGGGTCCCGGGCCGCCCCGCCGGCGAGCCGAGACCTCCGGCGAGTGACTTGGTGGCCGGCGCCGGCGCCGTGAGGGCGACGGTGTCGGAGAATGCGGTGGTGGTGTTCGGGCGCCCCGGCTGCTGCATGTGTCACGTCCTGAAGCGGCTGCTGCTCGGCCACGGCGTCAACCCGCCGGTCTTCGAGGTCGACGAGGACGGCGAGGCCGCCGTCGCCGAGGAGTTGTCGAAGATTAGTTGTAATAATAACAATAACAGTACTACTGACAAAAACGGCGGTGTCGTCGACGGCGAAAAGACCGGTGGTGAAGTTAGAGAGAGGAAGGTTCAGTTTCCGGTGGTGTTCGTCGGCGGGAAGGTTTTTGGTGGATTGGAAAGAGTGATGGCCACCCATATCTCCGGTGAATTGGTGCCCATACTCAAGGAAGCTGGAGCTTTATGGCTTTGATTGTTATCTCTATACTACTTGTTACAATAATATATATATTTTCTTTTTTATCTTCTTCTTTTTTTTTTTTTTCTTTTTTGATTTTCATTTTTTGTAATCTGAGCTCGTGTTCCTTTTCAAGAAATTTTTTTTTGAAACAGAGGAATGCAGTAAAATCCAAATTGTCCTTCGTTTTTACTAGTCATATTGCTTGTTTGGAATTCGAATTCAAACTCATAATTCAAGCAATAAATTAACTTTTATAAGAGAAAATGATGTAGAAAAAAAAAAATTGAAAAATACATTAAAACTAGATGCTGAATGAAAACTATATGGTGCATATAAAAAGAACATAGCCTATTTTTTAATTTGATTTTTCTATCTTAGGGTGTTTTTCTTTTGGGGGAATTAATTGATAATTATCAAGAAAACTGGTTTTTTAATAGAATAAATATTCCATCAACCATTTTCCCAAAAAAAAAAAAAAAAAAATTCCATAAACTATTATGCCGGCAGCCCTGTTGTTTTATTCATATATATGTTATATACATACACACATACATATTGGATGGACAAATCAAATTATTTGTATGCACTAGTAATTCATTAATGCGCTGTAACTGGATGGGGCCCGAAAGCATGTATATTGGCTTTCGTAAGCCAACTGTAGCTTTGGACCAAACAACATTAATGCTTATGACTTATGGGTTCCACGACCTTAAATCTGGATGATCCGTACCACCACTCAGAATTGGCTTTTCCTCAACTAAATTCTTGAGATCAATGCTCAGGATGCGTGTCGTGCTAAGAATGTCTCTCGTTATTCTTTTTTTAAGATATTTTCTGATTTGATATTCGATAATCTTCGTATAAAAAATCTTTTTCGGAAAATATGTTGAACAACATTAGATTTATAATGATTTATGTAAATGAATCTTCTATAAACTATAGGGGATGGCACCGAATAGCATCATTGATCAATTTCTTGATTGGATATTACTGTCTTGTTCTGACCTATAATTACAAGAGAATTTCAGAAAGAGAAAAGGAAAAAAAAAAAAAAAAAAAAAAGGAACTTACATGCTTTCTAGGGGAAGAAAAAACCCGCAGTTTTAAACATTAAAAATTTAATAAATATTAAAAATTACAGCCAAACTAAATTTCGTAAGGAAAAAAAGGTACACGTTCGTGCATATTAAAATTGACCATAAATGTATATACCTGTAATGTACTGCCGGCAAGTTTTCCAGGAATTAAAAGTTAAAAAAAAAAAGAGGAAGTTAACGCGGTTTTCAAAGCTTGAACAGAGTATAAAACTAATTAAGAATATAGATATCCGGTAGTTTTGCCATCCATACGACACAGTGTTCCTTGAAAACGTGTTGGTGGAATATCCACTAAAAATAACTCACACAAATATTATTTGACCGACAGACAAGTTATAATTAATCTTTGATTAGCTAAAAGAAGCTAAATTCTAAAATGTAAGAAGATAAGTTATTAAAACGAAATCTTAAGCGTACGGAAAGTCTAAAATAACCAGTTGGAAATGGTCGCACTCGCATCGCATGCATGGATTGACTCGATAGTACTTTTTTACAAACTGCAGAAATAAAATATATAAATATTGAGGTCACCTTTTATAGCTGGAGTACTTTTTTTTGGTTTTAAAATTTGGTTATTGAACAATAAATCTTAATAGAATCTATATAGGTGAATATATCGTTCGAATATACTATTTTCACCAGACACCAATACCTTTTACAGTTGAAGTACATTTTTTTTAATTTTAAAATTTGGTAACAATAAATCTTAACACAGTGAATTGACATGAAATGTCAATATGTTTTGCAATCACCGATGTCAATAATTTAGCTGGAAACATGATGGGTGTGTGTGTGTAATATATATACGTCAATATGACCAAAAGGTTACCTATTAAAAAATGCCCATATGGTATGTGTTTGGTTTTTTATTTTTATTTTTTATTTTTTTTCTAGACTCAAATATTGTGTGTTTTGGTCAGTAACATACATATGTGTCGAATTGATCATTCGGAAATAAAATAACACTAGGTGACCCTGTTGCTCTAACATGGCCAGCAAAGCACTAAATAGACAAACAGTTGTTCGCATCTCACGAAAGCTAAAGACCTCATAATATGATTTTATTTTTTTATTTTTTTTTTCTTTTCAAATTAATTTTCATTTTAGTCAAAAGATTTGAGTGTCGTCCTCGTCATTCATTGGATTATCTCTGAAGACTCCGAAAATGATGAGATCACGGGTTGGAGACCATGCAGATCCTAGCTAGCTAATTCCATATCCTAATAAGTCCCCACTCCAATATTATTATCATCAATAATTTGATGAGTCAATAACTAATCTCCCTTTCTTCCTCTTCACCAAAAGCCATTTTGGAAGCCTTCCATGACATTATGGAGCTACATCAATTCCTTAGAGGACTTGATAATGCCATATCCTCCACATTGTTGATAGTGACTTTTAATCATTTTGGTTTGTTTTGATAAAGATGCTTAGATCACCATTTACTGCAATGATTGAGGTCTATCCTAGCAAATTTTTTGTACATCCCAATAAGTAACGCTATCGTTATTTTTTTGAACTAATCAAAGAAATATCAATTATCACCGGTGACAGTAACATGACGGTAAGTGATGATTATTTTATATCTCTCTTATTCTATAGTGATTTGATCATTTATTTTCGTGCTTAGTTTTTTGAAATAGTGAGATTATGTGACTCACATATACGAACCTTTAAGATAGTTGATAGAAGTATATACTGGTTCCCTTTCTATTCTACATTATATGTATTGCTTAGTTAATTAAAGAAAGATTAGTTATCATCGGTGATAGTAGTGACATAGCGGTAAAAGTATGATTGTTTTATGTTTCCTTCTTTTTACCGGCAGTAGTTCGATTATTTGCTTCAACGCTTAATAATTTATTTATTTATTTATTTTTAATTATGAGATTGTGTGATTGATGTGCATGAATCTTTGAGATAGTTGATAAAAGCTGCATGACTGAATCCCTTTTCTATTCCATATATCCTATGTTATCCGGCCAATATCTCATTTCTTCTATAGATTGATCAAACAATGACAAAATTCGTTGTTGCCTTTTGGTCATTTTAGGGACACCATAAAAGCATAGTTACATTATTTTAATATTGCAAGTGATCGAGTTTAACCTAATCCTATGGATCATCTTACATATATATTAAATATAATTATTTTGCAGCCTTGTGAGTACAATTCCATTTTTTGCGTCCTTTGGATCACCAAGAGTGCTCCCAAGTCAAACCCATATAAGTGTCGTTTTCTTCATAAGTAAATGGCCGGCAAGGCTAGGTGAGACGATAAGAATATATATATATCTAGCCTCTCCTATCTGCACTTCTACATTCCACTATCTATATATAATCATCGGAAGATGGAAAAATCAGTTGGATAAATACGAAATTTCAGCTAAAAAGTTCGAGGTGATTAATTCACAACATCCCCAGATGTTAGTTTCCTAGTCGAGTGGGTGATCAGATAATACTAGAGGATAAGCATTTATTTATTTTTGTCAACAACAGATAACATAAATTATATATATATATATATTAGATCCATCTTTGATCGCTATATCTTACAATGTAATTAAATACAAATTCACTTATTCTAAACTAAAATTTTCCAATTTATTTTTGTTTTTTTTTTTTTTTCTGAAAAGTCAACAAAAATTTTAACTAATTTATAAATACCAAACAACTCAAATTAAAAAGTTTAATTCCGTAGATCAAATACAAACAAAATTACTATTAGATTATAACTACACTCTACATTATATATACGACAAATTGTTTACATATGAGAGAGATAAGAATCTACACTATTAGTTAATGAACATTTTTTTGGGAAGAGGATAAGGATGAGGTTGGTAAAGTTGACCAATCATATGTTCCATTCGCATCCCTATGTTGTCAGTCTAAGATAATTTGAGTACCAAAATATATTAAATTAAATATCTTGAAAACATCATCTGTATATAATATTCTATGCCACATATACATATAGTAGTACTATAGCCTTGTAAGAATTTAGTATTAAAATGTTGTTCGGTCGATCGGTTTTACATAATTTATATATTGGTTCATAAGTCACAGCTCAAACTACCGTAATTGTTTGGAACATTTTGTTGACTATATAATTATATTCATTAAATCCTATAGAGATCCTCTAGTCAATTTCCTGATTTGGAGACACAAATCAAAATTGAGAAGATGTCTAGCTATAAAAATATAGTAGTTTTTACTGCACATCCAAGTCTCCTCCTTGTGTCAATCTAATTTTTTTTTTTTTTTTTTTTTTTTTTGTCTATACTGCTTCTTTTTTCATTTTTACTCGATTTTGTTTAATTATTTTTTCTCTTTAAAATGTAAAATATATATCATTAATAATCTCTTTTTAACATATGCCATGTATAAATTAATGCTTTCGTTGAAAAAGTTTCGTCGGAGTTTTGTATCATATTTCGTGTGCGGTAAGTTTTTTCACCGGACGAGCTTCTTCTCTTTTCCCCCCTCCACCATCTTGTTCTTCAAAAAGATAAAAAGCCATAAATATTATGGAGGTTTTTATTTTTCTGATTGAAAATAGCTACAAAAACTGTTTGAGTTCTACTGATGGCGGTATCACTTTGGTGGATCGAGCTCAAAAGTCAAAGAACCTTAGAAAGTTTTGCTTAACTATCAAATCGTCATAATGTAGGAATTTCAGAGTCTGAGTTAGAAGTTGCGAGAATCAAATGAAGGAACAAGCAAATCTTTTTGAAATTAATGAAAAATTTGTTGAACTAAGCGCTGGTTAATGATCAGTTTTCGTTTACTTTGTGGGGAAACGGATCATGATCTTTACGTATATGTCCAACTATCAAGTATATATGAAGTGTTTTAATCAAAAAAAAAAGAAAAAAAAAAAGAGCATGTATGAAGTGTTGGCTCTGCTTGTTTCTTTTGTTAAATTCAAAATGTTTTTTCTTTTTTTCTTTTTTTTTTTTTGGCAAATTTCTAATTTTGAAATTTCATCGAATGTTTATTGCTCTGTTGAATAAGAACATGCAAATGTAGAACTTTTTTTTATTTTTAAATAAAAATTAGTGAAACATAAATATATATTTCAAAATACATGAAGAGAAGCTTTTGGCTACATCTTACGCTTCTCCTCATCTCTTTCTTCTTCTTCTATTATTGCTTGTGGTTGTTGTAAGGATGACAATGAAGTTTTTATGAGAAAAGACGAGAAATAGAATTCTGGGTGTCACTTGGTGAAATTGTGTGTAGAAAGAAAAACGACACGTATGTTATGTTTGGTAATAAAGTTTAACTCCAACTAAACTGTATTTTTTCATCTTAATTTTTGTCTTTTTTTGAAAAGTCAATAAAATTTATAATTACTTTTTAAAAAGTCAACTCAACTCAAACTTAAAATTTCAACTCAACTCAAACTCAACTCATTCACCAAACGGACCCGTAATATTCCACTACATACCTAACCACTCTACATCTCCTTCCAGGTTAATTTTTTCGACTCGACCCGCTGTTAGGTTGCAGAATTAACTCTAATTAAATTATATATATTTTATCTTAATTTTTATCTTTTCTTAAAAAAATTAATAAAATTTATAATTAATTTATAAAAAAATCAATCAACTTAAATTTAAAACACTAGTACAAAATATGGATACCACGACGGTTTTTAACCGTCGTGGTAATATTTCCACGATGGTTTTCTAACCGTCGTGGAATCCAGGGTCGTGGAATCTTTTCAGATTTCACGACGGTTTTTTACCCGTCGTGGAATAGGCAAAAAATATGGCCTAAATGTGGACATTTAGGAACATACCACGACGGTTTCACGTAAAAAACCGTCGGGATAGGCGGACCTACCACGACGGTTTTTCAAGAAAACCGTCGTGGTAGGTTCCGCCGAAAAAAAAAAAAAATTTTGAATTGATTTCATTTCCCACGGGTGGCAAATCCGGAAAATTTAACTCACAAAATCAACATTTTTTTCTGGAAAATTCCCAAATCCATGTCTTACCCAATCAATTTTAAAGCAATCTAAATCACAACGACAATTAACAATCACCGAAAGGACGGATTTTGGACAATTTTCTACTGAAAATTCTCAAATCAACAATCAACCAAATCAACATTTTGGAAGGAACATTGTGGATTTTTGACATTTTGGACGGAAATTTCACAAATCCGTGGCTTACCCAAGCAAGATACATTTTAACTTACCGGATTGTCGAGCGTGGGTACGGGTGGAGTGGTAGAGAATGTAGGGGATGGGGTAATGGCTGCGAGGGGAGAGGGAAAAAGACTCGGAGTTAGAGAGAGAGGGAGGAATGGCGGCTAGAGATAGAGGGAAAAAGGCTCGGGGTTAGAGAGAGAGAAAGGAATGGCGACGAGAATGTAGAGAGGGAGTGGAGAGCAATAAATGGAGGGAGGATATGGGCGGCTTTGGGTTTGGAGTTAGAGTCTGTATTAGAGAGTGAAAGAGGCTCGGAGTGTAATGGGGTGGGAAAGAGGGTATTTTTTTGGGTTTTAATATACGTTCCAAAAAGTTGAACAACTTCAAAAATTTTCAAAATTCCCGCATTCATACCTACCACGACGGTTTTTGGAAAAAACCATCGTGGTAGGTTGAAATTTTCAAAAAAAAAAAAATTGACCTGCTACTACGGTTTTTTCAAAAAACCGTCGTGGTAGGTCACTACCACGATGGTTTTTCCGAAAAACCGTCGTAGTAGGTAAAAATTTTTTTTTTGACCTACCACCACGGTTTTTTCGAAAAACCGTCGTGGTAGATCTACCACCACGGTTTTTCCAAAAAACCGTCGTGGTAGGTCAATTTTTTTTTTTTTTTTTTTTAAATTTTTTGAAATTTTTTTTTTGAGAAACCGTCGTGGAAGCCGTAGCTTCCACGACGGTTTTTAATAACCGTCGTGGAAGCGGCTAGGCTTCCACGACGGTTTTAAAAGACCGTCGTGGAAGCAAGCTTTTCCACAACGGTTTTCGTAAAAAATTTTCCGCTCCGTGTTTTTGCAAATTTTACACGACGGTTTTTTAAAAAACGGTGGTCGAAGTACCGTTGTGGAATCCCATATTTGTAGTAGTGAAAATTTTATCTTATCTTAAACTCAATCCAAACACCAAACTAATCCCGAATCTCAAATAAAATCTCCGGGACCCAAATTTCAAAGCCCATCAACTTTACAGCCAGGAGACCGAGCAAAGGGACTTGACCTTTCTTTAAATCCACCATAACTTCCGCTTCCACCCCAGCCTTCCTGTTCGACCTCAGCCTCCTCAGCCCCACTGCACCCCGCACGCCTCGTCCACCGCCAGCCCATTCACCACTTCCATTGACACCGGCGCCGGCTTCCTCCTCCGATCACCTCTGACGTCGCCATCGTGCTCCACCGACCGTGGAACAGCTACTTGTAGGGGTGGTAGACGGACAAGAGGACGAGGTTGGTGATGCCGGCGAGAGGAGTAAGACTGCCAAGCACGTGCAGATGGCGCCGCGGGCATCAGTGTTGGTTGGGGATTATTTGTCGTTTTTGGTCCTTTTGCCTAGATTGGGAAAGGAAAGCCAGCTAATTTATGTAATTCAGCGAAAAAAAACAAAGGACAAAACTGGAAAAGAAAGATCGACAAAAAGTTGGCTAAGCGCCTTAGGGGGTGTTTGGTGTGTAAGTTTGAGTTAAGATTTGTAAGTTTAAATAGTAAATTTTTTTGAATTTTTTTGAATTTTCAGGAAAGACAAACAACTTTTTGGGGAAAAAGACAAAAAACATGATGAAAAAAGTACAGTTTAGTTTAACCTAAACTCATGGCCAAACAAGGCCTTAGTAATATACAAGCTATGCTGGGCACGTGCAAAGCACGTTCATTCATGTCCAAGACATTTATTTATTTATTCAAAAAAAAAGTTAGTGTAGACTTATCAAATAACAATAACATAGAGTGTAATTTATTGAAAGCTTTATTACGGAAAAAAAAAAAAAGTTAATTAGAAGCATTAAAGGAATTAAAATGAAGACAAGTAGTTCAAATTTTCGTAGAGCATTCCTTGCTTATGACCAACTTTTTTTGTTGTATAAGTTGTTTCTGTTCGAATATGTACCACGCATTTATAACCATAAAACAATTATAACAGTATTTATGTAATAATCAGAAAACAATTTACATGATAGAAGACTGTGTTTTTATAGTAGCTAGTTTGGCTAATAATCTATAGCAAAACTATCATATAGCATACATGTATTGTTTTTTAGAAATGATTGATTAAACATAATCCATCAACTGTTATGTCTATAATACGGGTATAAATCAAGTAATGAAGACTTGTTATGATTAGTGAAAATATATGTTAGTGACTTTTTTATTTTTATTTTTCATTATCAATAACGTAAATCAAGACATGTCGTGATTGACAACTCTACATTGAGAGGAGTTAACCACCACTCTCATCCTTTAATGATTATATAATCAAGACTTGGTTGTTTTGTATAATACATACATATGTGTACATATATATATATATTTTTATATATGACAATGGTTACCATTCTCTTCCTTTTAACACTTATCCAAATAGAGAAAGATTGTGATTAGCTTAGAGGACACTATGACATTCTTTTATTTCAATCATATAATCTTCTATTTCTATTTTTGTAAATCTGGGAGCCAATTAGATTATTAAAATTTTATCCAAGTATTTTTTTTAGGCAGAGTAAGGAAATTGTTCTTCATTAGAAAGAAAGAGAAAGAGGAGGAAATGATGATGATTTATTAATTAAGCGTGCTATATATTAAGACTCATCCTTTCCCCTTTCTTTTTCCTTGAAGAAGCAAACTCCAAAAACAAGCTTTGGAAAAAGTCCCTAATTATGCAAGATATTCAAATGGTCCATGGACTATAATCTCATGTAGCGTCACCAATACACCTCAAAACACTCCTTCCACCTTTTTCCCTTTCTTCATATAAAATAAAGAAAAAAGTCAAGACAAGGAAGAATAAAGAAGCAGAGTTTAATGTCAAAATTACATACCCAGCCGGTGCAAGGTAAGCAAACAGGGGCAAAATGATAGTAATGATATTGGCTAGTGTAGTAGTGTATCTTCAGAACCAGATCAATTATTTATGTATACGTTAACATTTTGAGATTGGTTGGTGTGTGTGTGTATATATATATATATATATATATATATATAAAACCTAGACGAACAGAAAAATTGGGCATACTCCTCCATAATTTTAACACTTTTTTTTTTCTTTTTCTTTCGAAGGCACGTTATCATTTTTTACCTTTGATATGGTGACACGTAAAAACTTTTACAACAAGATGTACAAAACAATTGTAAAAAAAGAGGCACAGCCACCCAAAAAAAAAAAAAAAAAAAAAGAAGGTCGATACGTGTTGAGAATCTACACATGGTTTTGGATTTCCAACTATAACCCTTTTTTTTTTTGGTTGAGAAGAAATGAAAAAATAGATGGCTAATTAATGATGGAAATTTCAAAAAGAAAAGGGCAAAAGAAGGAAATAAAAAATTGACAAAAGCTGTAAAAGAGACTTAGTAGTATGTAATAGATAGAAATAAACATACATATATATATATATATATATAATAGTAGGAGTTATAGTATCGAAAAAACGCGAAGCAACACTTGTACTAAAAAAAATGTAGTGGAACAAACCCTTGGATCTTGTGGTACGTACTATTTTCTCCACCCGTTTTGTGCATCTCATTTGGAATATTATATAGATATTGTAGATATTTAATGAGCCTCAAAATTTGATCTCTGATGACTCTCAAAAGGCCTTGAACATTTCATACAGGCATTAATCTTCTCACAAGTCTTCTTTCCCAACCGCTCATTTCCCGAACCCTTAACTTAATACACTTTATGTCACGTTCTAATTTTTTCCCTCTTTTTGAATTTTAAAAATTAAGAATTGAAATTCTATATCTTATAATAAAATTAGATATGTATATTATAAATGTATTATGCATGTAATCACTTTTTCTCGTGATACAACATACTAGAAAAGTAAAATTCTTTTTTAATTTTCTGGAAAGTAAACATACACTTTACTAGTTTTAAGGGGAAAAAAAGTAATTTGCTCACGGAGTTTCAGTACCTAACAAATTAAATCAACTCCAAGTGGGGGGATGCTGATCATCGTCAATGCAAAAAGGCTTTTTTCCCAATTGTCTGCTTGCTACTGCGGTCAAGTATTAGTAGTACTTATGCAACGTACGTGTTTGGATACTACATGCCATGTTAACAATCTTTGAGTGCGAACATATACATACATATATATATATATATATATGAACATGTATGATCGGCAAAAATATATATTATATATTATATTGTTTATTATAGACATTTATTTGTTGGACCACAACTCCATTATATATCTGTACAATATATAAATATACACACACTAATTTGTCAATTATAAAGTTTAGTGCTTTGATATGTCCCTTTGCTTGATACCATGCACTCCTTGCCAATTCAAAGATTGTGGTGTGACATCATATAAATTCTCAGACGTGAACATGTATAACTCCCATTACCATATAAAATATTATTAGCGCTTGTTTTCACTAGGTTTGTACTTTCTTTCCCACATAAGCTATAACCTTGCATTTTGTGAGTGAGAAGTGAGAACTAGCTAGCCCACCCATTTATATAATATATATAAAATCTTAAATTCGGTACTTGATGTTATCCGGTAATATAAACTTCAGTTATTATGAATGTGAACTTCAACTACTAAAAATGTAAATTCATGCAGAAGGAAATGTAGCTAAAGTGAATGTGAATTTCCTTTATTTTATATTTTATTTTACATGAATTTACATTTCTAGTAACTGAAATTCACATGTCAAATACCATCAGGTACCGGATTTAAGATTTTGTGTATACATAAATTTTTGTTGCAAATATACACATCCATATTGGTGCATAGAGTACACACATTGATTTGGCTCCCAATATATATACCTAATTCTCTCTCTTATTGTTTTTAGGGATCTAAACTTGTCTTTGAAAGTGAGCAAATATTTTAGAATTATACGTACGTAAGCTATTACCTAATCGGGCTGCGGAACAGTTCTTCGGAAAAGGATGTGTGCATTATCTCATCTCGTATTAAATATATATATATATATATATATATTTTAAAAAAGAACTTTACATCATAATAACTCCTTTCAACCAACGGTTGGGCTGCACACAACTTGTAAATTATAGCATTGATCAATATATATACACATACTAGTTTTGCAGTATGTGCATTATACGTGCGTAATTAATCCATTGTATTTATAGATATGTTAATATACAATATACATTACTACAGAATGTGGATTTCATGAAAGAGCTTCTACGACTGTTTTTAAAAAACGATTTTCAGATTTCTGGTCGTCCTTCTAAAGCTCCCCATACAATTGAAGTTATTTGGCATCCTTCTTCTCCTAAATGGATTAAGGTTAATACGGATGGTGTAGCTTTTGGTGCTTCAGGACTTGCGGGTTGTGCAGGAGTTTTTCGAAATTGTAGAGGTTTCGTAAAGGTTTGTTTTGCTATATCCCTTGGCATTGGGTTTGCTTTTGAAGCAGAATTAGCTGCTATGATTCATGCGATTGAATATGCTTGGACTTTTAATTGGAGGAAATTGTGGTTGGAAAGTGATTCCACTTATATTGTGTCACTTCTTCATTCTAAATCTTGTAAAGTTCCTTGGCGTTGGAGACCGGCTTGACTTCGTTGTTTAAGTCATCTTTCTCAAATGGAGTTTGTAGTCTTATACATCTATCAGGAAGGAAATAGAGCTGCAGATTCTTTGGTGTCTCATGCTCCAAGTATCGTTTCTCCTACTTGGTGGTGGTCGGCCCCTGATTTTATCTCATCCTTTATTGCAGTGATATTAGTAGTAGACCACAATACATGTTTTCTTGAGGTTATTTCTTTTTTCCTATAGGGTTGTTACATAGCAAGTGTAGACACTCTTTTTCCCTTGCTAGGTTTTTCCCATTAGGTTTTACCAGCAAGGTTTTTAATGAGATCTATCATATATTCTAATTTTCAAAGGTGTAGTTTTGCCTATATATTCTGACATCAGGATCTGTTTTACTCTGTTTTCCATATGTATTTACTTTTTAGTTGCTTTTCCTTTTGTGAATGATTTATTCCATGTCGGATTGGAATTATTAATATTTTTCTTTATTTTTAATAAAATATTGGAGATAGATAAATGATGAGGGTGCTAAGAAGGTACCAACTTAGTTGGGATGTCTCGTTGTATCTATTGATTTTTGTCCCTAACAACCTTAAGGGGGAAAAAAAGGAGCTAAGGATTAAGGATTAAGAATTGAGGAAAAGAAGACGGTCTTGCACTTTTTTGATTAAAAGTACCATCAGACCTTTCAAATGGGTAACATTTAGTATTCAGCTAAAAAATGAGTAACCTTTAGCATAATAGGTGCTTAGAAATCTTTTGAACTGAGAAAATTTTCATCCCAATGAGAAACTTTGAATAACTTTAAGCACCTTAAAAAAATAAAAAATAAAAAATAAAAAAAGAAAAGAAAAAAGAAAAATAACATTCGTCTTGTGTGGCCCCCAAAATTTTTGGATTGTTTGCTTAGCTCATTGTTCTATAATTCTGTAGAAACTTGAAAGTTGAAGTTTGTATTTGGTTTACTGGTTCAAATTAAATTTTTTGAGTTGAAGTTGTTTGATTTTTAAAAAATTAGTAAAAATTTATGTTAATTTTCAGAAAAAAAATAAAAATGAATCAGAAAAATCTAGTTTGAAATGATGTTCAAGGCAAAAAGATTACGGGGCCAGAGTTCCTTTCTCATACCACTATTTAACTAGGTAATCTGGTCAAGTCTACGAGCGACATGTCCCAATGTTGGCTTGATGACCAAGGAGCCGCGAGTTCCAGCAACTTTTCATGCAAAAAGGACTTAACCAAATATTTCACATACCTTATTCTTATTATGACTTAATCAAATTTTTATTTATAACTTTAAAACGTGTTCCTGGTCTATTATTTAATCCCAAATTAGTCCCTCCGTTCATAAATCGTTTAGATTTTGATGAAACATGGACGTGAGTGCCATATAAGAGGTTGTTAATATACTAAGAGCATAATTACGACAATTAAATAAGTGTTAATTCAATTTCGGAAGCAAAACCGTAGATATTTGAAGGTGATGATATTGTCATTACTCTGACTGGTCACCTGACTACCACTAAGGGTTTATAATCTTCCCTGACGCTAATTGGAAGGTTATTATTACTTGTTATTTATAGTAATTTATAGTCTGTTTACACGTTACTCCGATATTGAGGTGTCTATTATTGGCTACTATTAGTAATTGACAAGCACTTGGTATTTTGCCGATATTTTCAAGTATATCAGTAAGAAATCAATGGTTTCACGATAGATTACTGTGAATTCCAATAGTTGTGTCAAATATTACACATTCATGACAAGGTAACATTCAGTATCACAGTGTATTACCTTTGTTATCATGATTGGATATCAGTTGCTAGAGATATTAGTGTTGTTGGTAGGCTGCCACGGGTATCCTGCTACAACACTATCAAGGACATTTTTAACATTCCAAATTTGTTAATATAGTAATTTTTTTTTGGTACGAATTTTGTTTTTGATAATTTAAAATCAATCCAAGTTAGGTTTGAAAGGGAAATTTTATCACTAAACTTAAATTTTTATGAGAGAAAATAATAGAAAATCAGGTAGAGAACCATGTTTTGAGTATTTTTTTTTTTATAATTTTACCATCTCTAAAATTAAAGTTAATAATTTTTCATAAAATTATAAGCTTTAATGTTATGGCTGACATAAATATAAGAATACGTCAAATTTATGACATTCTTGTATATAAATAACCCAGAAAATAATGTAGAAAACTTTTAAATAAAACTAAAAGCAGTCTCAAAACGGTGATCCAAACGAGCTAAATTTAACCGTAACATTTTATGTAAAGTGCGTGTTTTACGATGGCGTTTTGGTTAGCAGTTGGTTCCAAAAATCATAGAGCCCACCTCGGCCCACTTGTCATGGCCATGCCCACCAAGATGGGCCTGTTTTGACGAAGGTTATAGATCACTTCCCTTAGCAATTTGACCAACCAAAAGCCAACATTAGCTTTATAACCACGCCGTTGCAACGATGTAGAAAGAAGTCAGTGTACTCAAAATTACCATTCAACCCTTTTCTTAGCAGAGTTTCCCTCTCACGCCTCAGCAACAAAATGGTAATTTCAGGACTGTCCTTCCCTTCTCGGTTCAGTATAAAGTAGCGGCACTTTTTCCCTCCCCAATTTTAAACCCGCTTCTCTTCCTTCGTCTCTCCACTCTGTCCGAGAGCTGGAAAGGGGAAGAAACCGAAGAGAAAGAAATTTGGAGGTCAAGAAATAAATATTAAAAAAAAAAAAAAAAACCGGAACGAAGAAGACGAAGAAGAACTCGAAGTGGTGAAGAAAGATGATGAAATTCTTCCGAGGAAAGGACAATTTCTCCGATTCCTCGCCGCAATCGGTGTCTCCGACGTCCTCGTCGTCGTCTCCGTCGGCGACTCCGGCGACCGGGCCGGCGAGGCCGATTCGGCTGGTCTACTGCGACGAGAAGGGGAAGTTTCGGATGGATCCGGAGGCCGTCGCCACTCTCCAGCTCGTCAAGGGGCCGATCGGCGTGGTTTCCGTCTGCGGCCGCGCTCGCCAGGGCAAGAGCTTCATTCTCAATCAGGTCTGAATCTTTGCCTTTTTCTTTTGTGGCTAATGTTGACTGAATTTGGTGAGAAGTTCTTGTTTTTGTGCGCGTAATTTTTGTGTGGATTGATTTTTAGGGTTTGTGATTTTGGGAATTGCGATAAATTTGGTCTTTAGAGTGGCTTTTGTCATTTGAGTTGGCGATTCTTGTAATAGGTTTTAGAGAAATAGAAGTGGTTCTAGTGTGTGAGCTTTAGAGTTCTGTGTTGATTAGAAATGTGTTAAATGTGGGAGATCTCATAGCATAAGGGGGTACTGAGAACCAAAAATTTTGTAGCTTGTGGGACTTTGCGACTCTATAGGCACTAGCTGAAGCGTTTTGCCTAGTTAGTTAATATCATACAATTGTTAACGGCGAAAAGGGAGCGGTAAGGTGCCACGGATGACAAAGAACGTGGATAGGTGCAACTTCGGGGTTATCAAGTGGAAAGGAAATGAGAATTAAGAAAGCAGTCATGTTTTTAAACTACAGTTTCGTTTCGAGTTTTCTTACCGTTGGGACTCCTTGATAGCTAAACTGTTCTTGTTTTGGATGCTCTTTAGCGCCTACATTGTTAAGGTACATTGTTTATAACTTAGTGGCTTGAATAGAGAAGTTACCTATTAGATTTTTAGTAAAAAACAAAGTGTCAGCAGAAATGTGTGAACATTGCCTGAAAGCTTCCTGGAAGCGTGGGGAAGTTGTGAATTTATAAATCCATACGTGTCGTAGTAATTTATTTGTTCAATTTTAGGAGTATGATATGAGTAGAAACTAGAAAGGCTTTTGATTGTAATGTATGTTTGTATTTATTTGTTGCAGCTTCTTGGGAGGAGTAGTGGATTTCAAGTAGCATCAACCCATCGGCCTTGTACCAAGGGGCTTTGGTTGTGGAGTGCACCGTTGAAAAGAACCGCTCTTGATGGAACGGAGTACAATCTTTTACTATTAGATAGTGAAGGCATAGATGCTTACGATCAAACGGTTAGCCTTCACTTCTTTGCTAAATAACATATCAGTGCTACTGCTATTTGTGCGAGTCAAAAGTAACTGCCTAATAGGTTTTGAAGAAAATAGGATTTATTCATGTTTTATTTATTTTAATTTATTTTATTATTATTATTTTTTGCATACTATTTTTTCCCCTGTAATACTTGTAACGTTCTGTTTCATTTTGGTTTGATGCATAGTAACACCATATACCTGTGGTTCCTTTGAACTGTATGGTGTTTTCTTCTTTATATGTGGGATTCTTCCTTTTTTTTTTTTTTTCTTTTAAATTTTGGGTAAATAATTCTCCTGGTAGAGTGTCATTAAATTTAAAATTTTCGTTTTGGCAGGGAACATACAGCACTCAAATATTTTCCTTAGCTGTGCTCTTATCCAGCATGTTTATTTACAATCAGGTTAGTGAAACTTATCCTGACTGGCTTATATCCTTGGATTCCAAGGACTTTCGGGAAGGAGTTCTTTGATTGCTCCTCGTCTGTGGAAAAAGTAAACTTTTAGTCTAAAATAAGATTTTTCTTCTTCTGGGCAAGGAAACTATACTCGCTGAAACACTTGATAGATCTATTGTTGTTGTGTGTAATACTAGGCACTTAGGTTGCTAGGCCTAGGTCTTGGCTTGGGTGGTAAATTGTTCGAATGAGTTTGGTGAAATCAAGTTTGCAATTTGATTTAGTATCTGCTGTTGCACCTGAGCTTATCTGTATTAACTCATGATTCCATTTTCAATTAGATGGGTGGCATTGACGAAGCTGCATTGGATCGTCTCTCTCTTGTCACACAAATGACGAAACATATCCGCATTAAAGCCTCTGGAGGAAGAAGTTCAGCTTCCGAACTTGGGCAGTTTTCCCCTATATTTGTTTGGCTTCTGAGGGTAATTTGCTACATTACTGTGCATTGATGTACATCATTATCATACCAAACACTAATTTTCTTGCTAGTAAATTTTTCTTTTCTTTGTTCTTATGCTTGGAGGGTGACTTTTATTTTTTTAAAGCTAAGGTCTTCAATTAGTTGAATGTTTGCTTGGTTTCAGGACTTCTATTTGAATCTGGAAGAAGGTGATCAAAGGATAACTCCCCGTGACTATCTAGAGCTTGCTTTGAAGCCAGTTCAAGGTAGAGCCAAAGATATAGCAGCAAAAAATGAGGTAGTATTTAACTCTGTTTTTAGTTGTGAAATGATTCCGGCATGAAGATATTTAATCCCAAGAATTTTCCTTGACAAGTAATTCACATTTTCTTCAGCTGTTCACTCTTTCTATAGTCTATAGGCACATGGACATCTCGCATTCTAAGTGAAGTTCTTGTTGTGGAGGTTCTAATTTCATGTTACGAATGATCAACAGATTCGTGAGTCCATACAAGCTCTATTCCCAGAAAGAGAATGCTTCACCCTTGTGCGGCCTTTGAACAATGAAACTGATCTCCAGCGACTTGATCAAATATCAGTGAGTTTTCGGTGTTGTTCTTTATGCTTAGATTACTCTGTTGTATGTCTGTGTTTGTGTGTGTTTTTCCTGGGCTGAGATGTTACTTCTTTATGCAGTTGGACAAACTAAGGCCTGAATTCAGATCTGGTCTTGATGCATTGACGAGGTTCGTGTTTGAAAGAACAAGGCCTAAGCAAGTTGGTGCAACCATACTGACTGGTCCAATTCTTGTTGGTATCACAGAATCTTATCTTGATGCTCTCAATAGGGGTGCGGTGCCTACAATATCTTCTTCTTGGCAGGTTTAATCTTAAACTCTTTTAAGATAAAAAGAATTTTTAAGTATTGGATATTCTCTGTTTTCATGCATGGTTACATGATATACTCCCTATATGGAGCTTCAAGTGCATTTTTAGGTTATGACTACAAAAGGAGAGATTATTGAAGTCTTAGGACGGAAAGCAGGGCTATACATTAGTTGTTGACCCGTTTTTATGTCATGTGATTTTTGGCTTGTACTGAATGACAATTTAATATGCTTAGGTTAAAAGAACCATGCTTAAAAGAGCTAAGATTTAGAACAAAATATTTGGAATATCTATATTGTCAAATGAATTCAGCCCTGAAAGAACTCTTGAAGGATAATTTCTTCAGCATATGAAGGTTAGAGTTAATTTCTTGCATCATCTATTAATGAAACTCAAATATTTTACAGAATGTTGAAGAAACTGAGTGTCGAAGAGCTTATGATTCTGCAACTGAGATTTACATGTCTTCTTTTGACCGTTCTAAGCCTCCAGAAGAAGTAAGTGATGTATAATTATCTTACATTTGGATGATTTCTAATTTTCTGTTGGGTTCTAATCAAATATGTTTTTAGGCTGCATTAAGGGAAGCTCATGAAGAAGCTGTTCAGAAATCATTGGCTGCTTTTGATTCTGCTGCTGTGGGAGTTGGTCCAGCGAGAAAGAAATTTGAGGGCACTTTGCATAAGTTCTTCAAAAAGGCATTTGAGGTATCATACCAGCCTACCAGATGAATAAGTCTTGATTGCTTTCTTAGAGCTGGATGGTTAAAAGTATTTGTCTGTGCTATCTAGAGCTAAGAAAGTACAATAAGGAAACTAAAAATGGACATCTACAGTCAACCATGCAAATACGTTTAGAAAATTCTTGCACACATCTAGTGCCCATTGAATATGGACTTTCTAAATAGTGGGCACAGCACTAGTTTTTCTGTATACTTGCATATCCCTTTATCATTTTCCATGCACCATATTATCGATTTTTTAGTTTTTATTTATAATTTTTTGCTGGGCATATCGATTTACTTGTCATTTATGTTTTGCTGTATAGGATTATAAGAGGAATGCATATATGGAGGCTGAGTTGCATTGTTCCAATGCTACACAAGGCATGGAAAGGAAGCTGAGAACTGCTTGCCATGCCTCTGATGCTAACATGAACAATGTTGTGAAGGTAAGTATTTAACGTTAAGCGATGTTTTTTTTTCGTTGAAGATATTATGGGATTTCAATGTAACATAAGAATAGTTTTGTCCTTGATGATCTACATAATCTCTGTTAGGCGGATTTGTATAGTTCAGAGTAAGTACAAAAATACCAGATTTGTATCGTAATTTTGTACTTAGTTTCACCGTTCTTAAAGTATGAACTGCTGTAAATCTATTGTCAGACCCCTGATTTCACTAGTTTGTCAGTCACACAAACCACTGTGACAGATCGACCTTGTAGCTATGGTGAGTAGCTCAAAGTGGAGTGAATTATTAGCTGGCTTAACCTGCTTATCAATATGCGTTGGTCTTTTTTAATTTAAGAGTGACTATCAGGAGCATATGTATTGGAACTTCTATGGTTGCTATTTCTTTTAATTACGAAGCACCTACTTGTTGCATACCCTTCCATCTATTTTTGGGTTGTCTGTTTTCAAAATAACCTCAGTTTATACGTACACTGAAATCCCTTTTGTTAGATATGTGTAGGCATCACAATGTTTAGTCAATAGGAGGGCTGCCTAATTTTTGGCCGTGTAGCCTGTGCAATTTTGCCTTACCATGATAATTTCTTTAGCACAAATCACTACTCTTAGTCTTACAATCATAGTCAGATAACATAGCCCCCAAAAAGAATGCCGTAGCATAATTTCATTTGTTGATCTCTTACACATATAGCTGTTTTTCATCATTCGTTGTTGGTTGGCCTTTATTCACGTGATGTGCCAAAAAATCTAATCTTTTAAGTTGTGGTTTGAGACATGTGGTTTGTTTTGCAGGTCCTGGATGGTCTTATATCCGAGTATGAAGCATCATGTCATGGTCCAGGAAAATCTCAGAAACTGGTCATGTTCTTACAGAAGAGGTTTGCATCTGTCTACAGCCCCTTCTTTATATTTAAATCTTTATATAGGGTCGCCTGTAAAGTTTTTGAATTCAATGAAACCCCAGTTTGGAAGGTCCCATATTCGACCTCACCAAGAGATTAATTGATCAAGTTGGATCAGAGAAGAATGCGCTACTCTTAAAATGCCGATCAATTGAAGATAAGTTGGGGCTACTTAACAAGCAGCTGGAAGCTAGTGAGAAGTCCAAGTCTGAATATTTGAAACGTTACGAGGATGCTATTGGTGACAAGAAAACGCTAGCTGATGAATATATGAGCCGCATAACAAACTTACAGCGTAATTGCAGCTCACTGGGTGAGAGGTGTTCTAGCTTATTAAAGTCATTGGATTCCTCTAAGCAAGAGTCGCTAGACTGGAAAAGAAAGTACGAGCAGGTCCTGTCAAAGCAGAAAGCCGAGGAAGATCAAGCGAGTTCTGAAATTACAGTTCTCAAGTCCCGCAGCAGTGCAGCTGAAGCAAGGCTAGCTGCTGCTCGAGAGCAAGCTCAGTCTGCTCAAGAGGAGGCAGAGGAGTGGAAACGGAAGTATGACATTGCTTTTAGAGAGGCAAAAGCCGCATTAGAGAAGGCTGCAACTATTCAAGAACGAACAAGTAAGGAAACACAGAAGAGAGAAGACGCTCTCAGGGAAGAATTTGCAAGCAGTTTGGCTGAGAAGGTGTAGTCTCTTATCCTTTTCCTTTGGATAAACACTAAAAGACACGTAGACACTGTAATGCACACGCACTTGTTCTCTGGTTTGTATACTTTTATTCATCAGTAAACATCTAAAATAAAAAGAGCGGTTAATTCGGTTTCTTCATTAATGGATGTGCAGGAAGAAGAAATAAAGGATAAGGCAGCAAAGATTGAATATGCTGAGCAGTGCTTGACTACTCTAAAATTAGAGTTGAAGGTGAGTTTTTTGCACTCCTGGAGAGACACTGTAGAACGTCATCTCTATCTTGTAATAAACCCATTCCCTCTGGCTCTCTCTGCTTAATGCTAGTTCTACTCGTTCGATTATGATAAACTATTTGCAGGCTGCCAAGTCCAAGGTGGATAGTTATGATGCTGAAACGCAATCAATGAAGCTGGAAATCAAACAGCTAAGTGAAAAACTAGAAGCTGCAAATGCTAGGTCTCATTCATTTGAGAGAGAGAAAAAGATACTGGAGCAGGAGAAGATCCATTTGGAGCAAAAGTATTTATCCGAAAGTAGTAGGTTTGAGGAAGTCCAGGAGAGGTGTAAAATTGCAGAAAGAGAAGCTGCCAGGGCGACAGATATTGCTGATAAAGCACGAGCTCAATCAGATGCTGCTCAGAAGGAGAAGAGTGAGATGCAGAGGTTGGCGATGGAAAGATTGGCACAAATTGAGAGGGCTGGAAGGCATGTCGAGAGTTTGCAGAGGGAGAAAGTCGACTTGGGAGATGAATTAGAAAGAATTCGTGTATCCGAGATGGCAGCTCATTCGAAAATTGCTTTGCTGGAGGCAAGAGTTGAGGAAAGGGAGAAAGAAATAGAGTCGCTGTTGAAATCGAACAATGAACAGAGGGCCAGTACAGTTCAAGTCCTCCAAAATCTTCTGGACTCCGAACGTGCTGCACATGCAGATGCAAACAGTAGGGCAGAAGCCCTCTCACTTCAGCTACAAGCTGCGCAGGCAAAACTCGATTTGCTACAGCAAGAATTGACTTCTGTTCGTCTAAACGAAACGGCATTGGACAGTAAGCTCAAGACTGCTTCACATGGGAAGCGTCCAAGGGTGGATGACCACGAGATGGGTTTTGAATCTGTTCAAGACATGGACACAAGCGACAAAATCATAAGAGGAAATAAGCGGTCCAGAAGCACGACAAGCCCTCTAAAGCAGATGCAGCCGGAGGACGGAGGCTCCATATTCAGAGGAGACGAGGATAACCATAGTCAGCAAACCAACACGGAAGATTACACGAAGTTCACCATCCAGAAACTCAAGCAAGAACTCACCAAACATAACTTCGGAGCTGAGCTACTTCAGTTGAGGAATCCAAACAAAAAGGAGATCCTTGCTCTTTACGAGAGATGTATCCTCCAAAAGTCATGACCTTTTTAAAGCCAGCAGTTTACACAGGTGTACCCTACTGGGAGTCAACGTGGTTGATCGACTTGGGACAGAAAATGACCGTGTTTACATTTCGAGAAAGTACCCCCATCAGTTGTGCAAAAACTTTCGTCTTTTTGTATTATTGTTATTATTTTTTAAAAAATATATGGGCTTAATGAGTAAAGGGCTAAGAGGAACTACTGCTTGTTACTGACTTTTAGATCTCTATTGGTAGCATTAGGAGGTCCTTTTCCATGTAATTTATTTTGTTCTAGTGGTTTGTGGTTCTTGTGTGTGTAAAGCTTCCGAGTTGTTCGTTCTCGTCCGACAATGCGGATCATTTCGTTGTAGGACCTATGAGGGATGTGAGGAAACAATGCCAATTGAAAATTTGGACGAACGGTTTTTCTTAATTTTCATTTTGATTGAGAGTGGTTTATTTTGTGCATCCATTGTGTCTTTTTAAATGATGCTTCTGTCATATCTCCATGCAAATTGACAACCAGCTTCTGCTTCCAAATCTTGCTTTTTGTGGGTCATGAGAAAGAAATGAAGGGGTTTTTTTTTTTTTTTTTTTGAACACGTGCAAGTAATTACTGAAATTTTAATAATATAAAATATAAAATACAAATAATTTTTAGAAGAAAAAAAATTGTTAGAAGTTAAAAAAAAAACACTGATAATAGTCTGGTTGAAAAATACATCAGACAAATTTAATCATGAAAAAATTGAAACAAAACACATTGCAATTAAAACTTAGTCCCGATTACAAGTAAGGAAATTAAAATTTTCAGTGAGAAAATTGAGATTAGAAACATAAGGAAAAAATAGGACCATCTCTAATGTAAATGTCAATATAATACTTGTTAAAAATATTAGTGTAGTATATTTTGTATATTACGATGTTATATGTACATTTTGTTATAGTTATTGGACTATTTACATAAACAGCCAAATTAAATGCATACTTTTAAAGAATGTCTAAAAACAAATTTATTTGTAAAATTGAACAAAAGGAAAAACTAACCATATTGTGCTAACAAAAATACCCTTAAACCTATTTTAAAAAACAAAAAAAAAAACAAAAAAGATTTTGTCCCAAAGTGAGCCATATTAATTTTTTTATTATCTACTTTGTAGATCTAAAATTAGAAATTCAAAATTCCTAAAATAATTCCCCCTTTATAATCACATTTTTTTTTTACCCTCGTTATATTTTCAATGAACCTAGCATTTCCAGTTTCAACAATTCTCGTACTATGGCCAGGACAATAAAAACTATACCCTTTTGATCTCTCTAGATAATCAATGAAGAATCCACTGGTTGTTCTTGAGTCCAGTTTCTTTTCAGGTAAATTATAAATACTTACTTCAGCCAAGCAACCCCAAACATGTAGGTGCCTTAAACTTGGTTTCCTTCCCGTCGACAGTTCAAAAGGAGTCTTTGGGACTGCCTTACTAGGAACCCTGTTTAACAAATACATGGCGGTTTTCAGAGCATGCATCCACAATGAAAAGGGTAAAGAAGAATAACTTAACATACTCCTAACCATATCCATTAATGTACGATTATGTCTTTCTGCAACACCATTTTGTTGTGGTGTACCTGGCATTGTGTATTGCGCAAATATGCCGCGCTTTTCCAAGAATTTAGCAAATGGACCAGGGCATTGTCCAGATTCATCATACTTTCCTTATAATTCACCACCTCTATCAGACCTAACAATTTTCACCTTTATGTCCAGTTGCCTTTTAACCTCATTGATAAACATCGCTAAGGTGTCTACTGACTGAGATTTTTCATGCAACAAATAGACATAGCCATAATGTGAAAAATCATCAATAAAGGTGATAAAATACTATTCTCCACCAAAATATGGAACATCGAAAGGTTCACATGTATCTGTGTGTATAAGTTCCGGGAGCTGTGTGCTTCTTGCGGCTGCTTCTTAATTGTGTGTTTTGTGTGTTTTCCCTTAATGCAATCCACAGATATACCAAGATCAGTAAAATCTAAATCAAGAAGGATTCCATTCTTTACTAATCTTTGTATTATTTCTTTGGATATATGACCCAAATGTTTATGCCACAAGTAAGCTGAACTTTCATCAACCAAACCACATTTAGTTCCAACATTATGATGCAAGGTCAACAGAGTCTCAGCAAATAAATTACCAAGTTTCAACTTAGATAAACCATCACAAAGAATACCAGAACCAATAAAATAATTATGCTTAAACAAACTGAAACGTCCATTTCCAAACTTAAAAAGAATATCCAGCTGTATCAAGTTTCGATAAAGAAACTAAATTTCGATAGAAGAAACATAAAGAGTTTGAAAAAGATCTAAATGATGTCTAGTGTCTAAAATCAAACGATACGTCCCGACGCCTTCAACTGGAGCTTTGATTTGGTTTTCCATAAAGACAAACTTTTCATTTGGGTTTATGATTTGGATCGTAAGGAACCCCTGCATCGTATTTGAAACATGAGTGGTACAACCAGAATCAATCCGCCAAGTATTATAAGGAACTTCTGCTAAATTTGATTCAAAACATACGAAAGCAATAGGCTTACCTTTCTTTTCGAATCATGCCTCATGTTTCAGGCAATCTTTCTGATAGTGTCCACGTTTATTGCAGAAATGACATCTATCATTCTTGTATTCCTTCTTGTGGATTTGGACAGATGACTCGTTAATCTTTAGCGGTCCTTTATTGAGTGAATTCCTTGTTTCTTAAGCCTTGCTTCCTCTTGAATGAGCATGCTTTGCAATTCTATCACATTCCATTTATCTTTTATAGTGTTGTAATTTATTTGGAATGGACCATACTCAGGAGGCAAAGAGTTTATGATAAACTGCACAACGAAGCCTTCACTCACTTTCAATCCCATGGAATACACATACAAATAAGCCAAACTTTATATTCAAAAAACAAAAATAAGAAAAAGAAAAAAGTTTAGTTATGATTGTTTAACTAATTTGATGATGGTTCTTATAATGATCATGTCATTATGACATTTTGATGCAGGGGCAGTTTGATCTTTGGTTGCCTATGTTTCCTGATTATATGTCGTTTGTTGATTTCTTTATGCTGGTTGATATTGTTTCTTGTATTTGGCTGTCGTTTTTAGTTGTTTGCCGTTTCCTTTGTTTAGCTAATGTTTTGGTTGTCGTTTGGGTGGATTATATAGCCTTTGGTTTGTTTGTTTTCAAGGAGCTTTTACAGAATATTAAGAAAACCAGTTTTGAAATTTTATCTTCTTCGAATTTCTTCGCTCTTCTCTGGAATTGGGCAAAACCCATTCCATTTCTCTCGGATTTCACCCTTGCAGGTTATCTCCGACGGACTTCTACGTCAAATTGGTATCAGAGACTCAGATCCACCGCTGGGTTCACGATGGCCGACGGCTCCGACAGTCCACACCCCAACTCCGGTCCCACCCAAGATGTCTCCACTTTATGGGCAGCGATTCGAGCTTTGGAGGAGAAGTTTGAAGCTCGAAATGCAACCATCGCCACCGACATTCGGCTAATCCTTACCCAACTGGAGCATCTGACCGTGGCTGCCGCTCCCCACCAACACCCACCTCACTTCCGAGCTGGAGATGCCGCCATTCCACCTCCGCTCGTCTCACCCCACCACCCACTTCATCTCCAAACTAGCGACATCACCGACCCACCACCATTCCCTGCAACCCACCACCAATTTCCGCCTCCAAATAGATTTGGTGCTGCCCCTCCTCCACCGTTTCGCACCGTTCGCCGCCCACTTCGCGATCCTATTCGACCTGTGGAATTTCCTCCGAGATGCGAGCCTCACCGTGATTTTCCTCGCACCCCTCGAGCAGATTCCACGGATTCCTCTACTGATGACGAAGTGGACGCTTGGGCGCTACAACCGCCCAGGCACATGGGTAATTTTCTCCGCCCTCCTCACTTTCGTGAGCAATCTGACTATCGTTTGAAACTTGATATTCCTTCATTTGATGGTCATTTGCATATTGAGGACTTTTTGGATTGGCTGAAAACTGTTGAATCTTTTTTTGATTATATGGATGTACCGGCTGAGAAACAAGTCAAGCTTGTGGCCTACAAGCTCAAGGGTGGTGCCTCCGCTTGGTGGGACCAAGTACTCGTTAACCGGCGCCGGGAAGGAAAGGGTCCAATTAGGTCGTGGGCTCGAATGAGGAAGCTGTTGAAGTCTCGGTTTCTGCCCAGCGATTACCAACAGCAACTGTACCGTCAATATCAGCTTTGCCGTCAGCGGGATCGGTCCGTTCGTGACTATGCTGAGGAATTTTACAGACTCAATGCTCGGACCAATATTTATGAGACCGAAGATCAGCAAGTCGCTCGGTTCATTGGCGGGCTTCGAGATCCCATTCAAGATCAATTTTCTCTTCATCCAGTGTGGAAATTGTCTGAGGCAGTCAGTTTAGCTCATCGCGCTGAAGAACAGTTGTTGCGGACCTCTTCTAGGCAACTATTTTCACGTCGACATTCCACCCAATACTCTTTCGAGAAGAGCAAGTCATCACCGGCCCTTAATACAACTGCCAACACCTCCCCGCCTTCCCCTACTCCTCCACCGCCTCCCCATGACAGGGGCAAAGCCGTGGCAGCTCCTTCCCCACCACCGAATCCCTACACCAAGCCATTGCCGCCAAAATGCTTCCGTTGTGGCGTTCCGGGTCACCGCTCTAACGAATGTTCTCAACGCCGTCCCCTCGGCCTCCTTGGTGAGGGCAATTGTAGCAAAGAGGAACTTGACGAGTATGATGATGAATTCGCCGGGGCAGAGTTCGTCACCGGAGATGAGGGCGAGATGGTTGTGTGCATTTTACAGAAGCTTCTTTTTGCTCCAAAACAGGCCCAACTAACTCAACGGAACGCCATCTTCCGCACCCGTTGCACCATCAACTCCAAGGTGTGCAATGTCATCATTGATAGCGGAAGCTCGGAGAATGTGGTCTCCAAAGCTATGGTGCAGGCATTGGGATTGGAAATCGAGAAACACCCCTGCCCTTATAAGATTGGTTGGATAAAAAAGGGTGTCGCCACCAAAGTCCAAGAAATTTGCAGAGTGCCTTTCTCCATCGGGAAGTACTATGCGGACGAAGTCAAGTGTGATGTTGTGGATATGGATGCTTGTCACTTGCTCTTGGGACGTCCGTGGCAATTCGATGTGAACGCCACCCATCGGGGCAAAGAGAATAGTTACTACTTCGAGTGGAAAGGTCGCAAGATCGCCCTCCTTCCGACAACTCCTTTGGTTCCTCAACCCACCCCACCGCCGGCCACCCTTTTGGCCATCTCCGGAGCTGCCTTCAACCAAAGCATGAGAGAGGACCCGTTTGCTTTAGCTTTGGTGGTCAAGGAATCTACCTCGTTCACCACCCCATTGCCCGCTGCCTTCAACCAACTCCTTGATGAGTTTGCCGATCTTGCCCCAACCGAGTTGCCCAACACTTTACCCCCAATGCGTTCGATCCAACATCATATCGACCTTGTGCCAGGTGCTAGTCTCCCTAATTTGCCTCACTACCGGATGAGTCCTCGTGAGCACGAGATCCTTCAGGAAATAGTTGATGACCTCCTCATGAAGCAATTGATTCGCCCTAGCATGAGCCCATGCGCGGTTCCCGCCCTATTAGTTCCGAAGAAGGATGGGTCTTGGCACATGTGCATCGATAGCCGTGCTATGAACAAGATCACCGTGAAGTATCGTTTTCCTATTCCCCGCCTTGATGACATGTTGGACAAGCTAACCGGGGCTCGAATCTTCTCTAAATTGGACCTCAAGAGTGGCTATCACCAAATTCGGATCCGACCGGGTGACGAATGGAAAACGGCCTTCAAGACATGAGAGGGCCTCTATGAATGGCAAGTCATGCCATTCGGTTTGTGCAACGCCCCTAGTACTTTCATGCGATTGATGAACGAGGTTCTCAAGCCCTTTATTGGAAAATTTTTAGTCGTCTACTTCGATGACATCCTCATTTATAGCTCCGACCTTGATTCCCACCTTCTTCACTTACGCACGGTGTTAACCACTCTTCGCGAGCATAAATTCTACCTTAGCATTGGCAAATGTATCTTTGGTGAGAATGAATTGCCTTTCCTCGGATTCATTATTGGTTCCAATGGAATAGCCGTGGACAAAGCTAAGGTCCAAGCCATTCGGGAATGGCCATCGCCGCTTACCGTCCATGACGTCCGGAGTTTTCATGGCCTTGCCACCTTCTATCGCCGCTTCATCAAGGGATTTAGTACTCTTGCTGCGCCACTCACATATTGCATGAAACAAGGGCGCTTTACTTGGGGCCCCCAACAAGAAAAAAGCTTCCAATTACTCAAAGAGAAGCTCAGTGACGCTCCGGTCTTGGCATTGCCCGACTTTGATAAACCTTTTGAAGTAGAAACCGACGCTTCAATGATGGGCATAGGGGCTGTGTTGCTTCAAGAAGGACGCCCGATTGAGTTTTTTAGTGAAAAACTCAATGAAGTGCAACAAAAATGGTCCACATATGAGCAGGAACTTTTTGCCATCGTTCGAACTTTCAAGAAATGGGAGCACTTTCTACTTCAGCAAGAGTTCATTTTACACAGCGATCACCATGCTCTTAAGTTCCTCCAATCCCAAAAGACTATTAGTCGAATGCACGCCCGTTGGATTTTATTCCTTGAGAAGTTCTCTTTTGTGTTCAAGCATCGCTCGGGTACACAAAACAAGGTCGCCGACGCCCTTAGCCGCCGCCGTTGTCTCCTTTCCACCCTTCACTCCACCATCACAAGCTTCGATAACCTTCGTGACCATTACGCCAATGACGAAGACTTCTCCACTATTTGGTCCGCTTGTTCTAATCGGGTTGGACATGGTGAATTTTTCCTCTTGGACGGTTTTCTCTTTCGGGGCAACCAATTATGCATCCCAAAGTCCTCTCTTCGGGAATTTCTTATCCGCGAGCTACACGCCGGTGGTCTTGCTACTCACACCGGGCGTGATAAGACCATTGCTCTCTTGGAAACTCGATTTTATTGGCCTCACATGCGCCGCGACATCACCCGTTTCGTCCAACGTTGTGCCGTTTGTCAGCGCGCCAAAGGACATGCTCAAAACACGGGACTCTATACACCACTTCCTATTCCAACTCATATTTGGGAAGACGTTAGTATGGATTTTGTTTTGGGCCTTCCGAAGACAGCTCGGCATGTTGATTTCGTCATGGTGGTCGTTGACCGATTCTCTAAAATGGCACACTTTATTCCTTGCCGGAAAACTAGTGATGCTAAGCATGTGGCTGGGTTATTCTTCCGGGATATCGTGCGACTTCATGGGGTCCCTCGCTCCATCACCTCGGACAGAGACGTGAAATTCCTTAGCCATTTTTGGCGTGAGCTGTGGCGGCGCCTCGACACTACACTTAATTACAGCAGTGCCTATCATCCTCAAACGGATGGCCAAACGGAGGTGGTCAATCGTACGTTGGGAAACATGATCCGATGTCTCGTGGGTGATCATCCTAAACAGTGGCATACTGTTTTAGCTCAAGCAGAATTCACCTACAACGCCATGGTCAACCACTCCACCGGCCGAGCGCCGTTTGACATTGTGTACTCCAAACCGCCGAATTTCACTGTGGACCTTGTTCATTTGCCCCATTTTCGGAACAAAACAGCGGCTGATTTTGCAGATCAAGTGGTCCACACTCATCGGGAGGTTACTCGTAATCTGGAAGAAGCTAATGCTCGTTACAAGCTCACTGCCGATAAACACCGTCGGCCCAAATCCTTCTCCGTTGGCGACTTGGTTATGGTCCACCTCAGTAAGGATCGCCTTCCGGCGGGTCGCCATCCCAAGCTTTGTGACCGCAAGTATGGGCCTTTTCGTATCTCTGTGAAAATCAATGACAATGCATACAAAGTAGAGCTACCACCTGACTTGGCTCTTTCTTCTACTTTCAATGTGCGTGATCTATTCGAGTTCTTTCCTTCGGATGGTGCTCCAGTTGTTCTTGAAGATTCGGGGTCGAATCTTTCTTTAGCGGGGGACTCTGATGCAGGGGCAGTTTGATCTTTGGTTGCCTATGTTTCTTGATTATATGTCGTTTGTTGATTTCTTTATGCTGGTTGATATTGTTTCTTGTATTTGGCTGTCGTTTTTAGTTGTTTGCCGTTTCCTTTGTTTAGCTAATGTTTTGGTTGTCGTTTGGGTGGATTATATAACCTTTGGTTTGTTTGTTTTCAAGGAGCTTTTACAGAATATTAAGAAAACCAGTTTTGAGATTTTATCTTCTTCTTCGAATTTCTTCGTTCTTCTCTGGAATTGGGCAAAACCCATTCCATTTCTCTCGGATTTCACCCTTGCAAGTTATCTCCGACGGACTTCTACGTCACATTTCCACTACATAAATATTGTGCTTAACAAAGAACCATGTGTAAATTGATATGGTCATTTTCATAAAAATCAAGTATGTAAGTTGATTAATCCAACTTATACTAGATAATGACAAGTCATTATAGTGTTAGTTTATCAAATATTAAGTTTTAAAATGACATGGTCGTTATTATAAGGAAATCGGATAAATAATAACAAAAATAATTCAAATATTCATAGGAATTCTAGTTTTTTTTTGTTTTAATAAATGTTTTATATATAAGTAGTGTAATTTAAGTTTGAAAAAGTCAACTGCTAAAGGGTAAAAGTAGATTTGAGATAGTGAAGAAAAACGTTTATTCTTGCAAATAAAATATGTTTTGTTCAATTTTTAAAGTGACTCCTCAAAAATGGCCATTTTATGTAATTACTTCATAAGTATTAATGGTATGTTTTGAACAGTTTATTCATTCATTTTTTATATCTCCTTTTATCAATCACATCACATTCTTTCTCACCAACACATATTAGAATGACTCTTCAAATGTAAATAATTCAAACACAATTACATTTGAATGCAATATATAGAAGGGACATCCAAATACATATTGTTTTCCATCTATTACATTCGAACGTGATACAAAATGAATGTATCTTCCAAATGAACCATAAGTTTTTAAAATTAATAAAGTAATCTTTCATATTTAAATAAGTTAAAAAAATAATAATATTAAAAAGTCAAGACATTAACAAATAACAATCAAATATCATAATCTACAACTGAAAATCACAGTATATTGGGGAGTGATGTTCATAGCAAAATGTCAAATTTTGACTTTGATACATAAATTTTGCATTGTACTATAGATGGTCAAATGGATAGAAAATAAAGACAAATTAAGCCATGTGCCGTATGCATAGTAAATTCCCTCAAAATTAAAGAACAATTTAAGTTTTACCAGAAATTGCAACTAAATCAACAATTTAAGGATTGATTTGTTAAAATTGATAATGGATCAAACGGTCATCATCTAAGGATAAAATTAGAGAGTGATGTGCATATAGCCCAAAAGAAAAAGAAATCTTAAAAAAAAGAGTTCATAAAAAATGGTAAGCCTTATAAAAAAAAGAAAAATCTACAATTTACTATGTATTTAAGATTATGGTGTATCAAAAAACTTGAAAGAAGAAGAAGAACGTGAGAAATTGAGACATTTTTTAGTTAAAAATATTAGTCGGGATTTTTTAGATTTGAGATTGATGTAATTTCAATATTAAAAGGCTTCATTTTAACTCGATTATAAAGTGAATATAAATATGCATTCACCAAAAAAAAAAATGAATATCAAAATGCAAGTTGAATTTAAAAAAAAAAAAAAAATGCAGGTTGCTTTCCTATCAATATACCTGCAAAAACTGTTGTTGCTTTCCTGTTATTTCTAAAACAAAAGAAAGAAACTAACTAACTACTCTATTTTTTCTTTTTTTTTAGACGTTTTGCACCTCAAAAATAATAAATGTGTAAGTTACAAGATGGTAAGACTGTAATTTAAATTAAAATATTGGTCTTTTTTTAGTTTAAGTCTCAGAACTCTTGCAATAGAAAATTGGCAACACGTGGGAGGCAAAAAGCAAATGTTAACTGCCAATTGAGGCAGTGGTTGTGCGGGAGGAGAGAAAAAATGAAAAGAAAGAAAGAAAGAAAGAAAGAAAGAAAGAAGGAACCTAAACGGTTCGTTTTTTTTACAACCAAAGATGAATGGTGGATCTATATCCACTATTTTATTATAATTAAGCATTTGAATCTCTAATTCAAATTCTATTTTTACAATCTAGTTTTTGTCCTCTTACTTCAGTTTTACTATTCACATAGTTTTATAACTCAAACTTTAAAAGTTCATAATTTTACATAGATAAGTCCAAATGAGATGAATTTTTTTTTCTTCTAATTGCATAGAATTTTGAGATGAACGAAATAATCTCCATATTGAATTTTTTTCTGAACACATTTTAAGTTTTTATAATTTTTAACTCAAGCAATTCAAATGCCTCGATAAATGCATAATCAATTCAAATTCAAATTCTATAATCCAAACTTTATAGGACCAAACACATGTTAAGATTAATATTATTATTTTTGGGAGAACATTCCTACTTTAGCAACTGCTTACGAAGAAATACATGATGATTAATTAATTAAGGTGGGAGTACTTTTTATTAAAAATTTAATATCCAATTATATGTTTGATTCGACATTATTGAAGTCAAAGACATCCCGTTGTACTAGTCAACTCAGGATCACCGACCTTTGGACACAATTGCATGAGATTAATTAAAGACTTCTATCTTTCTAATGTTTTTCGAAGTAAAAGAAGTTAATTTGTCTCCTAGCTAGCTGTAATATCAGGCAATATTAAAAAGAAATTAAAATTAATAAATCTTTGGTTTGCTGAGGGAGCAGGTTCCCAAGAATAATTGTTAGATTAATTTATTTATTAATGTCTAGCCGCTGGGATACATTATGACGAGGAATGGACTTTCGTTTCTTGTGGAAGAAGTTGTTTTTTTCAAGCCTTGCAGAAGAAGTTTTGCAGTTTTTTGGGTTACGCTACTAGTTTTTGAGTCCACACAAAAAGAAGAAAGTGACCGCAACTTTTATCGGAGAATATGGACATCTAGGGTTTGTGGAGAAATGACAAGCCACAATTTATATTGATGGTAATAATAGGACGTACGTGTACACACAATTTACAAAAGATCCAAAAAAATAACAAAATTTCATATGTGCACAAATTATTCCTTATGATTAATAGAAATGATTAATAGAATTTAAAACTTAAGAATCATTTTTATATTATTATACCCCTCAAGACGGTTCTATTCTTGAAAGTCTTAATTGAAATATGTTAAAGATGAGTAGTTTTGGAGACATAAACTCTAATTCAAATTTTTGAAAATTAACTCACGTAACGGTGAATTGTCATATATTTTTAATGGTAGATGTAATCTGTTAGTTATAATGTGATAATTATCTAAAGGCTTACTAATAAAAAGAATTAATAATAACTCGCATATATCATGTAGATTGATATTCAAAAGTTTATATTAGAATTGATATATCTGATCGTGACAAAACTGCAAGTGTACGGTGTCAAGTTTTAATAGTAAAGTTATGAGTAAGAATGTCGTCCTCAGGGATTGCAATCAAATTTTTACTAAGTATTGTAATTAAAATAATTCTAACTTTATTTAGATAATTAATTCACAATATCTAAAATACTAGGTTGTATTATCCCTTAACAATATCTAAAATACTCTCTCCCGAGTGTCGAACTCTAGATATAAAATCATCCAATTCTGGGCTAGTATATTAGAAGCATTAAGAACGAGATAATACAAATAAACTAAATAAAAAACCTCATAAAATAAATTGACAATCAAAACATAGTATCAATCATTGACAACATCTCTCCTCTAGAATAATAAAATTAGTTCATAACAAAATTTGACGAAACACAAAATATGTTCTTAAACATCAAAAGAAAAGAAAAAGAACTAGAATGCGAAGTTGAGTAAAGCTTCTCTGTATTCGGAATCCGCTGTCTTCTTCTCCGTACATGCAATTCTCTCTCTAAGTTTTTCTTCTAAAAATCACTACCAAAAAAGTTCCTTTCTTCAGTTCCCAACACGTCTTTTTATAGGCCTTGTTAAAAAAAGGGGGGGGGGGGGGGGGGGGGGGGGGGGGTGGCGGCAACTTGGAGTACAAAGGATTTCCAAAAACTAGAAACTGGCCAATTGGCACTCTCATTTCTTTTTCTTCACTTTCCCACCTTGAAAGCTTCAATTTCCAATTTTTTCCAACAAAATAACAAAAGGAGAAACAAAAACACATAAAAAAAATCTAAAACTAGCAAGTTACTAAGTCAAACGCATTCAACAATTGAGTGCAAAACCAACTTGTTAATCTCTAGCATTATTTGCTCAAGACATTTTAGGGATATTATGGTTGTGTGAGTGAAAAGCTAAATAGACCGCAAAGGACACGTTACATACACAAGTTCACCATTTTTAACTTTTCATAAACGAATAAAAAAATTAATGGTGATGTGCTTCATGGGAGAGTAAAGAAACAATCTTAGAATATAATTACGTAGTTCCACCTTCAAATATTATCACAATATAGATAATTTGTTGAGTAGAAAACGCAGCATCAAGTTATTGAATCAATTAATGCCTCAAATCATGGTATCTACAAAACAAAAGCTCCTATATCTAGATAATACATGAATAATAATACAAAGCGTACAAGCATAGTATTACTTGTACCAAAAAAAAATAATAATAATAAAAAACAAAATATCCGCTAATCATAACCCTCTTCTAACGAAAAGGTCATAAACTTCAAGGGAGTCCTTTGAGTAGTTTCTCAAAATAACTTCACTTTTATTATTAAGTCAAAAATGTATCAAAAAGAACAAATTAAGTACACATAAACATAACGATGAATATTATCTAGCTAAAACCTACAAGACTAATTAAACATGAATATTATCACTTTAACTGTACACTCCTATAATAAATGCCCAATATTGTCTCACTTGCTCTCATAAAATATCCAATTAGAACACATTTTTAATAATATAGAAACTTGTTGCCAAATCTTCTACTTAACCTAACTTGGAAGCCAATATTATTCATCTTATTCCGAGTATGTTCCTTTCTTCTTTTCCTTACCAAAAAAAAAAAACCCCAAATGCATCTAATAACTTATTTGAGTGTCACATAGCAACAGCAGCAACAACAACTAGAACAGTCATTGTCATTTTGGTAACCCTACCACAAAAGCTCTTCCCGTCACTACATTTTCCTCTCAAGCTTTCCTTTGCTTGCATCCGCGGTTAATCGATGAATAAACGAAGACCCGTCACCTTGGACAACCAAATTTGGGATTAGCTGTGGTGGGCTTTCTCTATTATGGGACCCCTCAATGTCATAATTTATGAAAGAACTAGGATTATAATACTCCACATGATGATGTTGATGAAGAGCTGCTTTCTTTGCTAGAGGGCTAGGGTTACTATTAGGATCAATATGAAGTCCACTCCTTATGTTTATACTTGTGTCAAATGAAACATGGTCTTTGAGAGTAGTGCTAGAACCACATTGTCTCGGCTGTGTTTGGTAGAAAACTTTTGAAACCACTAGCTCTCCATCTTTTTCTTCCTCATTGTTTCCGAGATGGTATTGGTGCATAACCCAGTTAGTTTTCTCAGGCTTCCTTTGCCTGCCGTAGTTGGTGTAGAGGACTAAGATCTTCTTGAATCCCTTCACTCCGCCGTTGATGAAAACCGGCCTTGTTTTGCCTGTTTTGTGCCATCTTGTTTCGCTCCCATCTTCGTCGGTGTTTACCTTTCGCCGCTTCCTTGTGCCTGTGGTGTATGCCTTTGAAGGTCGATGGAAGAAGTGGCGGATTTGCCCGTCTTTGCTTACTCCTATGTGGTCAGAATTTTCAACAAGATGAAGAAGTGTTTTTACTTGTGGATTGGAGAAAACATAGACATATATTGAGAGGGTAATAGCATTAAAAAGAGTACTAGGTCAATCAAAGAGAATGATACGAACTAACTAACTACTAACGAGAGAAATAGATAGAGTACTGTAAAATGTTAGTTCCTATACAGTTACATATTTTATATATTGCTTTTAACAAAAGTAAAACTCGACCACCAACATGATATAAAAGTAGCAATAAAAATATAATCATGCACGATATTGATCCTGTTAATTAATCAAGTATTCTTGCTGATATAAAAATGTCAATAAAAATATATAATAGCACGATGTGTCGATCCTGTTAAAAATTGAGTAACTCAGCATATTTTAATATATCAAATATTTTTTTTTAAATTTTTTTGTTTCTTTATATTATAGTAAAAGGAATTACGATACCACATATTTACATGCACATATATGTGCATATATGTGAGGGTTCATTTTCAAGTTTATTAGTGGAAACAGTTGTATTTCAGAATCATGATTTTTATGTAGTTTAAGGCAGTTTGGGTTATATATTTGGAATATATTCCTTTTTTCAGAGACAAAAAAGGAAAGAAAAAGAAGGTGATACTTTTTTTTTTTTTTTTAAGAACTTATACATTTGTTTTTAATACTAATAATGTCCAACCATGAGAATCATATGTAATGAGCTTCATGATATTCAACTTTACAAGCCATCTAATTATTAGTTTTCAGGTCGATTAATGGGAAAGTAATGCGTGATGTTAAGCCATTTAAACATGAAAACAACTCTTCGAGGTTATCGAACGTTATAAATGGTATGAAGAAGAGTGGCTAAAACCAAGATGTTTTACTTTCTTACACTAACTTAGAAAATAAATCAGTGTCTATCATCAGTTTGTGGAAATTACATTAAGAGTCAGCTCCAATTGATCGTACATATACAATACACGCCTAAATAAATAATTAATTGGTTTTTATAAGTTTCTTTCATTTTGCCATCTACGGCAATGAGACATACGTATTTAATTAACTCCAATTAAATTTTAGATTAATTAATAAAATTCTAACCAAATTCTTTCGGTGCAAGGGTTTTTTTTTTTTTTTTTTTTTTTTTTTTTCAGGCAACAGAAATGAAAACAGGGAATTTGGATCTCTTAATAGAAAATCAAGAATTTAATATCACTCATTTGTCATTTGCAGGTAGTTAAATCTTTTTTAGGCTTTGAAATTGTGTGTAGGGAATGAACAAATATAATCAAAATAGTTATAGCGTGTATGATTTTATCATCCAAAGAAATGGAAATCGTCACTTTGGATTCTTTGGAGAAAAACTAACAGAGCTGGACATTTTGAGGGGGAAAAAAACAAATTGAACTATGAAGTGGGAAGGAAAAAAAACCTCTTACAAGCTTCAAACTCGGAGAAGGGTTTTAAATTGAGCACATCTTAACAATTTCTCGTTGTTTTTCCCCCCCTCTTGTTTGGTTTTGGTTATTCTTTGTTTTAATTTGTTTCTTCTTATTTCGGTTTTAGGTCGGGAAGATCTTTTTATTCCATTTTTTCTATTATTCTCTATATGATTTTTATATCATCCCAAAATCTTGGAGACCTAATTATGGAGATACGATAAACAAAACCCACTCCCCTTAAAAAAAAAAAAAATGAAAGAAAGAAGAAGAAGATTAAAAAACTAACCCGGTAGCTTTTCTGGATGAGTGTAGCAGATGCCATTCTCTCCCTCAAGAGTTTGTATGAATTCATCTATAAGTGGATGAAGCTTACGCGAATCGGAGAGTATTTTTGCCTCCAAGTGCTCTAGAATTTCTTGGTCAGTTGGATCAAACTTCACCCCAGCTGGCAGTCCTGGCAGATCATGTATTCCTGCCTGTTTTTCCACACAAATATTATTACACGCATTTATAACAACAAATTAAAAAAAAAAAGCCAAAAAATGTGAAAAATAACCGAAAAAAGTAAAAATTAGGAAACAAAAAGAGGACAAAAGAAGGAAAAAAAAAAAAAAAAAAAAAAAAAAAACCTGATCTTGAAGCTGAATATGGTGACCACAAGAAGGGCAAGTTATGGTCCTAAATTCGTCAGCAGAAGTAGTAGGAGTAGTCATGGTAACACTAAGGGAAGTGTTATGATCATGGTCATTAGAAATTAAGTGATGAATAGCCCTCTCGTCATCTGACTGATCATTGCACCATGTCATGATTTCTGCTGCCGATGATCTTGTTGTAATTTTAATATTTTTGCTTTGAGTTTCATCCCAAAGCTCCAATATTATTTTTTCACCTATTTCCTCCACTTCTCCCCCAACAAAAAATAAAATAAATAAATAATTAATTATTGTACAAAACAAAATATATCACTAAACTCTTTCAGAGACTATGTCCACAGAAATACTATAATTGGATAACTCCCAGAACTAAATAAAAAAAGGAGAAAAAAGAAAAAGAAAATGAAAGGAAAAACGTAAAGGAATCTAGTCACTTTTATAGCACGTTTTCCACGACGACTTAGTCTCTATTCCTGATCTTCTTCTTCTTCTACTTCTTGGTTGATGTCGGAGAAGGAAAGAATTTTATTCTTCCACACTTTATTATTTTTTTTATTAAAGAAAAAAATTCAGTACTCTTTCTCTTTGATGCGTGAGAGTTCTGTCTTGCTAGCTTATCGGAAAAAACTGTTTCCCTGGAGAGACAAGAGAGAGAGAGAGAGAGAGAAGAAAAGGTTAGCTAGAAGCAATAAAAGAAGGGGACGAATAGAATTTCCAGAAATAGAAAAGGTTGCTTGGACGTCAAGTTTGGTTATGCTTGTCTATGTACGCTTGTATTATTAAATAATGTAGTCTTCGGTTGTATTCTTCTCTTATTTATTTATTTTTTCTTGGTTTCTCACTTTATCTCCTTCTCTAACAAGATATTGAGCATCAATATGTATATTAAAAAAAAAAAAAAAACTTATTTAGGATTTTAACCAAAAAGAAATTAAAATTAGGAGAGAAACTATTTCCTTTCACTAGGTAGGAACTGCAGTTTTAGCTGTTAGATTAACTTTCTAACGGTCTAATCTATGAATCTAAGAAATTTATGTGCATGCGCTAAAAATTTTTAACGTGAATACTGATCAAGCGGTTGAAAAGTTAATCTAATGACTAAAACTGCAATTCATAGCGATAATGAAAAAGAACAATAATTTATGCTAAAGAAACTCCTTACAAGTTATTCAAAAAAATTAGCCATAAAACCAGGTGCTAGCTTTATGTGATAGGTCATCCCTAATCATGTTTGAATATTTGTAGACATTAAATTTAAATGAAATTACATCAAAATAATAAAAAAAGGAGTAATTGGTCAAATAGTCCCGGAACTCTTTCAAAGTGACAGTTTGGTTCTTTTTTTTTTTTTTACCGAGATAACCCTAAACTCTTATTTTTTGGTTATTTCAGTCTTTTCCGTCCAAAACTATTAAGTTTTCAACAGAATTAGTCATGTGCAATGCATATAATCTAATTTGTGAGGGTATTTTAATAATTTAATAATAATTAATTTAACAAAATAAAAATAAAATAATAATTTTCTCTATTCTCCCCCTCTATCCCTCTCTTTATTTCTGAAAACTCTATCCACAGGGGAGGCGGCTGCGACAGAGAAGAAGGTCGGGGGATCGCACTGGGGGGGTTTGAAACCTAGATTGCGGCGGCGCGGGGGGAGGGAGGGAGATGGCGACGTGTGTGTGTGTGGGGGGGGGGGGGGGGGGGTTGGGTGCAAAACTCAGATCACGCCAACCAGGGGGTCCGAAACCCAGATTGTGGCAGTCGCAGGGGGGGCAAAATCGCAACACCAGAAGGGGGGAACCCAGATCGTGCGGGGCGAGGGGGAAGGAGGGAGAGAGGGAGGAAGGGAGACGGCCTTCGGCTCTGGCTCCGGCATCGACGTCCAATCTAGAGGTGTGGGGGGTGGGAGGGAGGGAGGGAGGGGAGGAGAGAGAGAGGGGTGTCTCCTCTTGTTTTTTTTTTAAATATAAATAAATGTATTTTCATCTTTTAAGGGGTATAATTTCCTTCAAATAACATAAAACATGCTTCTCACGTGATCATTCCGTGAGTTTTCTAATGGAACCTGATGGAAAAGACTGGAATGGCGAAAAAATAAAAGTTCAGGGTTATCTCGGCAAACAAAAAAAGGAACAGAGACCAAACCGTCACCTTTGAAAGAGTTTATGGACTATTTAGATCAATTACTCTAAAAAAAAAATTATATAAAAACCAATAAAATTTGATATAGATCTAACGATCCAAAACGGAATCCTAATAATAAAGTAACTTTTTTATGTCATATTACAGAATTCTCAAAGTATGGTACGGTGAAGAAAAAAAAAAAAGTAGCTAATGAGAGCGTGGATAGAGAGCAACCTGATTCCTTTGGGACGTTTCACCTCTTTAGAAAGAGATACGAGGGTTGAGGTTGGAGGCTTTAGCTGCAGTGTCAATCTTTTAGAGTGTCCTTTAAGCTATATTGTAATATTCATAGCTAGAGACATATACCTACAAACTACAAACCAAGAAAATATATATATAACTAAAATCTTATACCAAACACATATGATATATACATACCTATACCAACATATACATATATATATATATATAGTATGTGTACACACACTACATATATACCAAACTTTACATTCCCACGTTAATCCGTTTCTTCACGTAGACTTCTAATGTGAAGCAAGGAATCGTCACCGTCTCTTTCCCTCATTACTCTCTCAAAATATAATATATAGATTCAAAAAAAGACGCATGGTGTGCTAGTAAGTTGTTGATATAATTCTCACAACATGCTCCGCGTAATTGCATTAATTAATTTGTTTAAAGACTGATATATATATATATATATGTGTGTGTGTGTATATATATATATATATATATATAATTCTCCGTTGAATATGATCATAATTTCAAACCCTGATCACCTTTTTACACATTTCGACGTAATCTTCACCAAAGTGAGAATAAATACTAACGACCAAATCAGATTAATGGTGCTTTAATTGGCTAATGACCCCTTAATAAAATTCTTTGCATTAGGACTATGTCATGCATATATTTTCTATATATATAAAGCCTTATAAAATAGGAACAGAATTTCACTACTTTGAATATATGTTAAGAAAGATAAAATCCATATGATAGAAGAGTTGAATATTATATTGTATAAATCAATCACATTTCAGAGTATGCTTAAATGTTAAGTGATCTAGCTACCAATTAAGCAAATTAAAAAAATATTCTCACCAAAATTTAATAAGAAAATCCTTTTCAAAGTGTATTTTCATTTGCCAACACTAATGGATATGTTCTCATGGCTAAAAAGTAAGAAAACGAGATATTTATTAATAGTTCTGATATCAAAACAGTGAACAAATATAATACATTATATAACACGATATAGATGAGTATGTGTCATTTTTAGCTTAAGAATGTCTTTTTTTTTTTTTTTGTTTAAAATACTTTTGTGATGTATTCATGTTCGATATACAGTAACCCGGATCAAAGATGTTGCTCGGTTATTGAGCTATGCAACATCATACATATATATCATACAAATGTAAGTGAAACTAAATGTACGACTCATTTTACAATAAAATTAGGTTAGGTTTTTTTTCCGTTTTATTGATAGGTTAAACAATTTATGGCAAAATTGATGCACGATGCTTAACATCATTAAATTGGCTACATCCAAAGAATATTGCCCCTAACAAATAGTCATAGGGATATCTTAGTAGCAAAACTATTTTTTTTTCTTTATTTCGTTACTTAGTTAAAATATGTTCAGATTTGATATTCGATAGCCCCAATTAGAACTATTACTCAGTTAATAAGCTATGCAACATCGTACTTGAGTGAAATTAAACACCTTATATTTTTAGTGAAATGATGTCGGACTCTTTATTATGATAAGAATGCGGTGGAATTAAAATAATTATATCTTCTTTTAGAGGAAAAAAAAATTGTCATAGGCTTCTAATTTACTATGCTAATTAACGTTGGCATTGTTGTCGTAGCTCTATTGGCGACAGGCTGGCGATTGCAAAGTTTAGAGAAGAACACGAGTGCAGAGGAAAAGAAACCGTGATCTCACCGTTAGAACATTTCTCTTGCACCAGCCGACATGACATGGGATTAAGCTTCTCCAAGAAGCCACGCAAAAGGAAGCTTACTCGTTAAGCTTCAATATATTTTTTCTTTTTTCTTTGCACTTGTTTTTCCACTTTTCTTTTTCTTTTCTTCTTTATTTTTCTTGAGCACTTTAACGTATTGGGGTCCCGGTTTTTTTGGACATAATACTATTTTATTTTTCAATGTTGTCAAGTTGTTTCCAGATACGACAACGTCTAAAGGAGGTCCCGTTTGTCGTTTTATAAAATTGCCTGTTTTGTAGTTTTGGCCTCATCTCTCCTTCTTCTTCCTTTTTTTTTTTTTTTTTTTTTTTTTTGGTGAAAAGCTTGAGGAATAATTCTTGTTTACAAATCACAAAACACAACAAACTAATCTTTTTTAAGAGGGTGTTTGGCGATTCTATTTCAACTAAAAGTTTTTCCATTTATTTCCAAATCATATTTGATGCATCAACTCATTTCCAAACACCAACTTCAAATGTCTATTGTAACACATCTCCTTTTTTTTTTTTTTTTTTTTCCTTTCTTTTCTTTCTTTCTTCTGTTCCATTTTCAAATCTCAAAATTTAAGCATCTGTTTGATAAGTTAGTTTAACTCCAACTAGATTATACTTTTTTATTTCAATTTTTATCTTTTTTTAAAAAGTCAACAAAATTTATTTATAACTAGTTTTTGAAAATTCAACCAACTCCAACTTAAAAATTTCCTCTCCAACTAACTTACCAAACGGAGGCTAAAATAATTCAAGTCAAAAAAAGATAAATCTTATGTCTAAAAATGCTCACAACAATGAAACGTACAAAACAAGATCCATATTGCTAGTTTTTCTAAACACATTTCGGATTTTTACCCTATTTAATATCACATTTTATTTTTAATCTACAATTCAACCAAACATATATTTTTAAATATTAACTCATTTTCAAAAAAAAAAAAAAAAACTCAAAAACTCCAACTATAGTTGGTATTCCAAATGCCTCTTAATTTTATATCTAATGAAAATCATATCAAAATAAATAAATATATATATACACAGACAATATCATCATAACTTAATAATATAAATCTTACAACTAAAACAAAGTTTTACCAATAAAGAATTCTCACAATGAAATTCTCCCTAATTTATATGAAATATCATAATAGTTTGACAGGAGAATTCTTTTTTTCTTTTTAATGGAAATTGATACGTCATACATCATACGTGGGGACTAGGGTTTTGATCATTTGTTTCCTTTCTATGCAGAAATGTATATGTTAATTGACGCGCGTTTGGAGCATAAACAACTGAATAAGAAAATCTTGAATAATAAGGTTATCCAAGTCACATATAACCCAAAAAAAAAAAAAGGAAAAGGAAAAGAAAACCCATCGTAAGGGTCAAAAAAGCTAATAATACGAAATTTGACAAACTTATGATAGAGTCTTGAGTGCAAAGGAGAAAATGTGTATATCTATGTACATGAAGATAAGAATTTAAATAGTTATGATATTTAGCAAAATACCAATTTCAGCTATAAAATAAATAAAGTTAGCAAAGTACCAAATCTTAAACAATGCGTGGGAATCAACGACTTTTGCCCGTCAATTACTTGTAGGAAACATTGGCAGTTGTTTTCACTTACCTTCGCTGAAAATGCGCTCATAATAAATATTAGTGACACCAATTCTAATATTAATTTTGAGCACTAATATATATGATATATGAGTTGTTGTTATTTTATTGGTAAGTATTTAAAGCAATGACATATTAATTAATTGCATCTATCAATTAAAATATAATACGTGAGTTGATATTTAAAAAATTGGGATTAAAATTAATATACCTATCGTTACTATATATGTATATATATTAAATATGTACATATATAGGGAAAAGGGCAATTCAATTGATTTAAGGTCCTTATTGATATCATTGTTTATATTTTGTCATCTTTATATGCTTTTTGTTATTTAACACCAATATCTCTTATAATAACTTAGTCAGGATGACTTTGAAAGATCAACGAGTCTTTGAATTTCCGTCAACATGATTTTGACTTTGCCCCCAATTACACTATATTTTCCTTCTTCTTGTGTGGAAATTTAGTTGAGGCCATAGAATCGTATAATTCCAAATATATGGGCGGCAGCATCTGGAATAGAACGAGTTTTCAGACGTAAAAGATTCGCCAACAAGAAAGACATGAAAAGGGACAAAAAAGAAATTGGTTTTGGTATCTTCTTTTGTTGTAGATTTATTTATGTTAAACCAATTCACTTATAAACATTATAACAATCTAAGGGTGAGGTCTAAATCTATTGTCGCTTACAAAACTCTAGTTTTAATTAATGCATTAAATGGGTTTGACTAGAAGTAATTTAGGACTAGCAATTCGTGTTCGCTAGTCGAGTTTGGGCCAGCCCAATTATAGTACAAACACGAATATGACACGATTAATAAACGGGCCATGAATCTAAACACGAACATGAACCGTTTAATAAATGGGTAGCATGACACGACATGCGAATACGGTTATTAAACGAGCCACAATGGGTTGGCACAAAAATAAACTCGTTTATAACATATTTAACACGAAAAAACCCGTTTACGGCCCATTTAACATGAAAACTGGTTTCTAATCCCTTTAACACAAAAATTTTGGATAAAAAATCACTTAAAATTCTGAATTCACTAATACAAGAAACTCATCATATTCATATAAAATATAAAACTAACAACTATAATTAAAAAAATATCCATAATGATTAAGACAAATATATCTTAGAATAAAACATAAACGGGTTATTAGGGTTAGGCTTTATATATTATTATTTTATGATTTTTTTAATAAAAATATAATGAGAAATTTTATATAGATTGGCTTTAAACGGATTGGCTCGTGTTAGTTCATTTATGACCTATTTAAATAAACGGGTTAAACGAGTTAATCATGTTAGTCCGTTTCTGGCCCATTTATTTTTTGGTTAAACGTCTCAACCAAATTTCGACCCAATTTTTAAACATGCGGTCGAAGCCCATTTATTTCGTGTCGTGTCACCGTGTCATGTCTGAAATTACCAGTCCTAAGAAGTACTTATCTTCAAAGGTTAAATCAAGAGAAAAGGGTACCTAATTCACATATAAGTATCATAATAGTCCAGTAACTAAGTAATCGGAAAAAGTTTAACTTGTAACACTTTAGATATTAAGTTATTTCTTTAATGTTAAGTTACGTGAGCTATACTATTACAAAGGGCCAGCTATTATTAGCCTTTTCCACTGATTGCATTACATTGCCTTGTCAATTATAAATGCTGGCTCTCTTTCATACGGAATTAATAGAGTAATTTCTGAAAGTGATGATTGGAAAAGAATTTATCATTTTGTTTTACCCTTTACTTATCCGTCGCTAATTCCTATTACTTATCCATCAAAGGATTAATGAGAAAGAGAGAGACGGAAACAATACATGCATCTTGAACTGCCATGATTAAATTATCTTTCCAGTTTTATTGGTTTCATTTATATATATATATATATATATATATATGTTGAGAATAAGTAAGGTACGCCCACGTTAAAAATATATACTATACGACATAAAAGTATTTCCACTTATAAACTGACTAGAGAAATAAATCCAGTAACTAAACAAATCTTCACTATAAATTAGGAGTCTACCCTATCATTAAAAAAAGAAAAAAAAAATCTCTCTTTTAACTAACTAGTAGAATATGCCGAGATACATATTCTTTTCCCCATAATGAGGGCAAAGAGACATATATAGATGCACCAACCTCCTTGAAGACGCAGCAAACCCTCCTTTTGTGAAGGACTGTACTATTAGCACTACAATCTATAGCACTAAATATATATATATATATATATATATATATATAAATGTGTGTGTGTGTGTGTGTGTCTTTATAATGATCTCACTGAGTCTTGGTTAGGCAATTGATATTATATTTGAGCATCATGAGACTGATATATGATTTGTTGTTCACGCTGTATATTAAGAGAAATTTCTAATTAAGAGTGTAAAATATATATATATATATATTTGGATAAATGAATTGTTCTGCTTACTATCAGATCTATTTAGTGTCAGTCTTAAATGCACAAAACGATATAGATTTCCTTTCTACTAGATAGAGTTGAAGGGTTCTTTTTATTTTGATGGAGGAAGAAAATTACCACAACAGAAAATCATTTATTAGAGACTAGGTTTGGTGTAAGACTACGCACTCTTATTTTGTACAAGTAAATTTGTCCAAGATCATTTGTCAAATCTTGGCCGCCTTGTCTTGTTTATTTTATTTTATTATTATTTTTTAAATGTTTTATTAAGATCGACACCCCCATGCCATTTTCAGTAACTCTTTTATGTACAATGAGGGGAAAAAAAAACTCTCCTTTTTGTTGGTAGGGGGTGGGATTTAGTTGTGTACTCTTTCGCTCTTATCAACAAAAGAAGTAGTCTATTTTGAAACCTAATTTTATCTTATCTCGTTAATGTCTTGTCGGTTATCTCGTTGTTATATGCTTATATGATTGGTTGCCTTAATAGTTGCCACGTATTGAATACTTGTGGCGTCCATTTGACGTTGTGAATTATCATTGCATATTTTGTGTTCGTAGCATGGCTTGCATCTTGGATTTGTTACCTTGTAGATAACTTTCTAAGCTAACTTTGCTAGCCTTAATGGTCAAGTAGGTGCCCCACGGCTCGTCTGCGAGAGACATGGTCGGTCTGTGGCACTTGGTCAGAGTTGTGCAATGGGTCTATTAATTTTTGGACCGCCAATTCGGTGTCATGTTAAAACTAAAATTAGTGATCTAAAAATCGAACCGCATTTTCAAATAATAATTTTGGTTCGGGTTTTTTTATTTTTAAATTGGTTGTGTTTTAACCAAACAGACCATGCCTTGGGATTTTGAAAATTCCTTTTTTGCACCCTAATGAGTTTTGAAAATTCCAATGACTTTCTATAGTTTTCCCCCAATAGCAAAATGTTTTACAACTTTATCACTTAGTTGCCCCTTTGAATTTTTTTTAATTACTATATTTTTTTAAATTTTTTTGCCAAAGCTTTCAATTTCACCTTACTTTTAAGTACTTTTATTTACATTTTAGAATCTTAAATAATAAATCAAAATCAACCATACTACTCTATTTTTTAAACTCTAAACTTTAAAATTAAATTAAACTCTTTATAAGCTTAGTTCATTTAGGAAACACCAAAAATATAAATAAATAAATGATGGTTAGTATTGTAATTTTAGTTCAAACTTTTGGTTTGATTCACAGCCTCCTAGAAAAAAAAAAATGTCTGGCTATGCCACTGAACGGAGTTGAATAATATAGGTCTGGTATGAATATTCTTCATGTCAAAATTTCGTTCGTTCCACCAAACCAACAGTTTGGTATTGAACTAGATAGTGAACAACCCTAGAATGGGCCTTAGATCGATTTTTTTCTTAGGGAAAAAAAACTTTTTCAGATTAAATGCGCTGTGAGAAAAATTTTACCCTTATGGTTTATAATTATATATTTTTATCTTCCCTCTTTCTCTTTCTCTTTCTCATCATTCTTCCCCCACCTTCTTCTAATTACCACAATAATCGATCCCTCACCGCAGGACTTCTCAATAAGATATCACCATAATACGGTAGGCTACCAACGGTAAAACAACCTTCAGTATCAGGTGAATTTAGATGCTACGTCTATATATAGATATGAGGTCTGCAATAGGTTATCTATAATAACCTAGTATGATAATCGTTTTCCGTAACAAACCGGCATGAGTTTTTCTTTTTTCTTTTTATTTTTATTTTTTTGAAGTTATCATAGAATTTTTTTTTTTTTTTTTTTTTTTTTTTTTTTTTTTTAAACATGCAGGATGGGATCGCATCTGCAAGGCTGCAACCTACCCAAAACCCCACCAACCAAATAACCTTATGCCTTTTTAGTGGTATTTCTGGTATCTTGAATAATTTATTTCTATACGATTAAAATCAACTTATAAAATTTGAATGTCCGATTGTGACAATTATTGCACAACACCTAATATAGCCAGTGCAATTTTCTTCTGAATTATAAGATATATCTAACACTAACAGAACCACCCACCCCCCCCCCCCCCCCCCCCCCCCCCCCCCAAAACCAAAAAAAAAAACATGGGCCTGGCAATCAGATTTTGCTTAGAGGACAGGCCACATGCTGATTGATCACTAAGGGAAAATCCCAGTTTTATTTTATTTATTTTGTATATTTTTCCAACCATGCCCGGTGATGCAGCGAGAGGGAAGAGAAAGAGTGGACTCTCCTTGATTTCAATGTATCATTGCTCAAATTCAGTCTCAGAAAAACGACGCTAACTATAAATTAAAGCTAACAAACGACAAGTAAAACAATAGTGAAAATGACGCCAAAACCAACCTTAAAGGAAAGGACAATAATAAGCTTCAATAATACTCAAAATTTAGGATGTGTCGGAACTAAAAATTTTCTTCACCCCACCCCACCTTCCCCACCCACCCCCCCCCCCCCCCCCCCCCCCCCCCCCCCCCCCCCCTCAAAATTCGATTGTTTTGCCACCTTATATCAAATCCACATATCTTGTTTTCTATCTTTCATTTTCACACAAAAAAAAAAAAAAAAAAAAAAACTCAGCTTTAAAAAGTCTATAAATTTCTTATTTCAAATTGAAATTAAGGCTTCGTTTGGTTTAACTTCAACTAAACTGTATTTTTTTATATCAGTTTTTGTCTTTTTCTAAAAAATCAACAAAAATTATAAATAGATTTTGAGAATTCAACCAATTAGAACTTAAAAATTTCATCTTCAACCGGCGAACCAAACGCAAGCAAAATGATTTTTGTGTCTAAATGATCAAAACGATGAGATAAATCAAATAAGGTTGATATTACTTTTTTTTTTTTTTCTGGAACACATAAGGTACGCTATATATCAAAATTCGTCTTTAATTTACATTTCAACTAAACACACATTTCCAACAAATAAATTAAAAAAAAACTACAGAACTCATACTCCAATTGGTGTTTCAAACAAACCCTAACTAGAATCAACCAAAAGGGTTTCCTCCTCATCACCCGGGAAGATATTTGATTGGATTTTCAATTTCCTTTTTTTTCCCTCGAGTGGAAAATAAAGATTAAACAAACTTAACACAGGGACCAAAAAAAATTACGATAATAAAAATCTTTGGATGACCAGATCAGCAAGTGAACCTATAAGTGGTGTTAAAAAAATCTTTGGATAACAAGAGCAAGTGAACCTATAAATAGAACACCCCTACCTACCACTCCGATCTGTACACCTACCGGAATATCTTCACCATTTTTCACGAGCATAAGTGGCAATTTATAGTTCTAGTGCTTGTATTATGGAAGGTTTATTTTTTATGTTGAATATCTTTTTTTGGTAAGTTAATCTTGAATCTCTAGTAACAGGTTAAGATACTCAGAAAAAGGGAAATATATAAAAATATATATATAGTTATGAGCTAGGGACTTGAAGAATATTGTAACAACGACTTTGTAAGCAATTAGCGTAAAATGACGTTATATTAATTAAAGTAAAGCAACATCCGAGATACACAAACTTTCTTCCGATTGGTATTACCTTATTTAAGGGTAAAAGAGTAGTAAAACACCACCAACCAAATTAAACAAATGGTTCCGTAATGAATACGAGATAAAGATATGTGTGTAAATATATAATAATAATAATAATAATAATAATAATAATAATAATAAGGAGATTTTCTATAAGATCTTATTTGAAAAAAAAAACACCACTAATATTTAGGCTTTGTTTTTCAATCATAGGTATAAATATTTTTGTTTGATATGATTTAAATAGGATATAATGATTAGAAATCGTATAATATCATAAGAAATATTACATTATAAATCATATAATGCATGATTTTGCAGAAGCTGTATGGTGAAATGATGGAGCAATTTATATTTATACATATATATATATAAATATATATCAGGCAAGAGAGAAAAAGACCAATTAACAGATAAAGACATGGATTTGAAAGCAAATAAAAAAGACGGAAAAAGAAATGAAGAAGAAGAAATGTGTCCCTTTCAAGTACCTAAAGAGATCGCTTATTTCAACACGGAAAACAAAAGAAAAAAGATAATATAATTCACCGCCAAAAAAAGGGACAAAAGACGCCGTCCCATCTCTCCATTTCAACGAACGTTCCTTCCTCCGCTTTCAACAAAATATATATCTCATACGCATTGCCATATATGCAATGACTAACTGGCTCTTAGAATCTTGTCACATGAATCATAATACGATTGGGTCAACAGTCAAATTCGACTAAAGTATCGAATTTCTTCTGCTACAAGTCTTGTCACAAAAGTTTCAGTTTTTTTTTCCCAATTAGATAAATATAAAGAGTAAAAAATTAAATAAGTATCAAGAGTTTAAAAAAAAAACATATGTTTATTTTAGAGGTTGTTTTTATAATTTTCTTTGATAAATATTCTTAATTTTTAATAATATATGATCCTCTACTCTTGTTACTATAAATAATTTTGCAATAAGGTCCACATATTCAATAGAATATAGGATAAAATATATATAAGATAATTTAGCAGAATTTAATAATATTTCATACTAATAAGAAAATTTTAAAATCCTAAATTATGAAACTCTTCTAATTAAGAATATACCACATCGATTGATAAATGTGTAGAATTTCTAGAAAAATGATGTCCTGATCACTCCACAAGAAAAGAAATTGTTTGACATCCTAATATATATAATATATAATATATAATGCTGACAAATCACATTTATATACATGTCAAGTTTATCTCAAAAATTTCTACCAAAGGTGTGGTTGAAATTGGGATAAAGAGATGATTCTGGAGAGCGATCAATATTAAACCAAATCAACTTCAACCACCTCTTTAAAAAAATTAAAAAAAATTAAAAAAAAAAAAATCAAAGACAAACCTCCGTTTCCAAACTATTCAAAATAGTTGCCACTTGACCAATAGAAGGCCTACTCTTCCGAGAATTACCAACACAAGCCAAAGCAACTTTAGCTAACCTAACAAGAGGCTTAACATTGGGAGGAATACCAAGTCTAGGATCTAAAAACTCGTTCAACCTCATTTCCCTAATCAAAGGCAAACCCCACTTTACGACCAACCCTTCTTCACATCTTCTCCCACTCAAAATCTCCAACAAAACGACACCAAATCCATAAACATCACTCTCTTTAGAAGCCCCTCCGCTTCTCTCACCCCAATACTCACTATCCACATACCCCACTAGACCTCTTCTCTCCCTTGGTCCCAAAAAAGTGAGGCCATAATCACATACCCTAGCAACAAAATTCTCATCAATCAAAATATTGGAAGGCTTCACGCATCCATGAACTATATTTGGCGCCACGCCCTCATGCAAGTACTCGAGCCCTCTCGCCGCCCCGGCAGCGATAGAGACACGCCGGCTCCAATCCAATAGCGAAACGCCTTCCGGGTTTTGGTGCAAGTGGAATTCCAAGCTTATTGTGCCTACAAACTCCGACACTATGATTCTCTCCCCCGGTGCCTCCGAGAAGCCTATGATTTGTACTATGTTGGGGTGTTGAGCCGAGGAGAGAGACTTGAGAACCGTGGAGAATCCGAAACCGGCATTGCTCAAGACTAGCCTTGGATGAATCCGCTTGACGGCGACAAGCTCTCCCCTCTCTAAAACGGCGGCGTATAGGGTTCCTAAGCGGCCCTCGCCGATGACTCTGCGGCGGCTGAAGCCGTCCGTGGCCGCGTCTATGTTGGTTAGAGGAAACGACGTCGCTGAGGCCTTGATGGGAAGGAGCTCTTGATCTCGGGACTGGTTGATGACCGGTTTCTTTTTGCAGAATAGTGTGAGGACTAGAATTATGAGGAGAACAAGGACACAAGTAGAGAGGAGAGCCAAGACAAAGTCATAGGCAATACTCTGGCTGTGACTCATGTCTCTGTGAATTGTGATGTATATATGTGCATATGCAAAGAGGTTTTTCAGAGGCTTTTGTACATACACTATATATATAGATATATATATATATATATGTATATGTATATGTATATGTATATTTATAGAGTGGTGGAGAAGGGAAGAGAAGTAGAGGTTGGACGGTCAAGAAAATTGTGGTCTGGGGAAAAGGGTTATGTAGTTTATATTTTTTATATATAAACGCGCGCGCGCGTGTGTATTGAAGTACACAAGAATGATCAAATCAAAGAGAGAGAAAAATAAAAATAAAATAAAACGGTGGATGAAAAGTATGAAAAAATCAAAGAAAGAAAACTATGAAAAGAAAAATCAAATGGTGGGGTTATATTTCTTTGAAAAATTTGGGGTGGATGGGTGAGAAAGTCGGAATTTTGGCACTAATAGTAAAGAAGTAGCAAGTGTTGGTTAATAGTTGGCCGCCTCCCCTACGCTACCATGAGAATGACAATGTTTTATAGTGACATGTTCTTACATAATGGCTTTTTGAAAGCTTATTTTTTCCAATATAAAGTGACGTATGCTAATTAATGACTTTTGCTTTGTCCATTTGGGACCAAATTAATGGTTATTTCTACTCGTCCTTACGTCGGTCTTGCTTGATGGTTGGGCTATTACTTTGGTTTTATGCTAACGGAAGTTTTGTCCCATTATTTTGAACTTTATAGGGTGCAAAGTAAACCCAACTTGGCGATTGCAATTTCACCTGCTTGTTTTGGTCATCCACTTCTATTTTGTCTTCTCTTGCACAAATCCACAATGAAAAAGTTAAATGTGATGACTAATAATTAAAAGGGCCGGGATATAGATATCTATGTTTCGTAATATAATATAATATTTAGAGTAAATGACCTAAATAATCCATGAATTCTTTCGAATATGATGGTTTGGTTCCTTTTTTTTTTTTTTTTGTCAAGATAATCCTAAACTCTTAATTTTTTGTCATTTCAACCATTTCCATCTAAAATCGTTAAGTTTTTAACGGAATTAGTCATGTTTAATGTATGTGATCTAATTTGTGAGGGTGTTTTAGTAATTTAATAATAATTAATTTAACAAAATAAAATTAAAAAAAATTTCTCACTCCTCCCTCTCTCTCTCTCTCTCCATTTCTAAAAACCCTATCCACAGGGGAGGGGGCCGCGACGGAGAAGAAGGTGGCCAGGTGGGGAAGGAGGAAGGAAGACGGCCGTGCGAGGGGGGGAATCGACATCGCCGGGGGGGAGGGGTCCTAAACCCAGATCACGGCGGTCAGGAGGGCTAAAATCGCAGCATTGGAGGGGGTGGGGGCAAAATCCAGATCGCGTAGGGGGAGAGGGGGAAGGAGGGAGGGAGGAAGACGGCCTTCGACTCCGACGTCAGTGTCAGCGTCGGCATCCAATTTGGGGCTGGGGGTGGGAGGGAGGGAGGGGAGAGAGATATAGGTCTCTCCTCTTTTTTTTTTCTTTTTTTTTTTTTTTTAAATATAAACAAGGGTACTTTCATCTTTTTAGGGATATTTTCCTCCAAAAAGCACAAAACATGCTTCTCACGTAATCATTCCATGAGTTTTTTAACAAAACCCGATGAAAATGACTGGAATGGCCAAAAAATAAGAGTCCAGGGTTATCTCGGTAAAAAAAAAAAAAAAAAAAAAAGAACATGGACCAAATTGTTATCTTTGGACCAATTACTCTAATATTTATATCATTTCTCCATATATTGTATTTGAATTACACATTCATTTAAACAGTATACTTACTCATTTTACTATTTATCAATTCATTTTCTCTATCTATTTTTATGAATCGCATCACATACTATCTCTCTCTCTCTCTCTAGTATATATTAGAATGACTATTTAATATAAATAATCCAAATACACATTTTAATTTGGAATACAATGATTAAATGGGATATTCAAACACGTACTGAAATACAAAACTAAGTGAATGTATTATTCCAACATACCATTACTATGCTGGTGAGGTATAATTTTGAATGGTCGAAATTTTGTCAAATTAAATTATCTCGTTATATTTTCTTCCTGTTTTTAATATGACGTGATCTTGTGGTTAAAATTGTATTTTATCATAGAATTTTTTAAAAAAATATTCCACAGTAATAATTCTTTTTACTCCTTTTTTTTTAATTTAAAAAGTTAAATGGTCATCCACTTGTCAACTAGAGTACTATTGATATAAATATATATATATATATATATATATTATACAAGTAATTTAGGACTATGGATTAGTTACACAAAATTCCTGTGTTTTCTCAAATGCAAATGTGGTGTTTCATATCACGTTTTCAAGAATGTTGTAAACCTTCTGTGTGTTGGTAAATCATGTTAAAATTCTCCCTTTTGGCTTGGTTTTGTTAACCAACACAGCAAAACTTTTTGTCAATGGTTAAACTACCCCTTGTTATTAAACATGTTAGTTATAAACAAATGTGTCATTCGAACGACAAACTTGAAAACTTTAATATGGAACTTCATCGCCAACAAGATCGTGATGATGATGAGTCATCGTGAGTCATCGTGAGTCATGAATCTCATAGTGTGAGTCATTGGTGGACTAAATGACTTCGACATTTATGCCAGCAAATGTTTTGATTGGAAAAAATTGAATCAAAATCAAATTTAAATTTAAATTCTCAGTTTTTCAAGATCTCGTATGTATTCATTTCTCTCTCTCTCAAATACGAATTCAGTTCAAAATGAATCGTTATCATTGCACCTGTTAAAATGTAACTTTTACGTTGAGAGTATGCCGAGAGTAAGTTATAAATCTTGTTATATAGTGTTGAAATTAATGTATGTAATCCACAATCTTTAAGAGAGCATTTTTCTAACCTTCTCTCTTTCTCTCTTTTTTTTTTTTTTTTTTTTCCTTCTTTCCATCGGCCTAATCCTAAATAATGGGCTTGTGAAAACCCATTGCCATACATTTTTTGCCTGAAAAAATTAGAGAAATAACCATATACCTCCTTATAATTTTACTTTTTTTAATATTAAAGTCAATAATTTTAACATTTTATATATTTTTAATTTATTTTTTCTCTGAATTTCTAATTTTACCCCTAATTAAATATACGACTCAGATCAGCACTTCTCTTTCTGTCTCTAAAACTCTTCCGCTAGCTCTGTCTTTAGTTATGTGACTTCTCACTCTAAAACTCAGAACTTTTTTCTCTCTCTCCCTCTCTCTCATTGTCTCTTTCTCTATCTCTCTCTCTCTTCTCTGTGTTCTCCCCTTCCCTCTCTCTCTTTTCTGTGCAAACCGCCCAACAGCCACCGTGCCAGACACGTCGCGTACCCATTCCGACTCTGGCCGGTCTCCTCCGAGCCTTCACCGATCCGTCCCCGTGCCGTCACTCGCCGGTTGCTAGCGATCCGCTGTGCCGACCTTCGCCCCGGCATCCGCCAAGCTTCCTCGTCGCCCTCCGGTGACACCTCCCACACCAGTTTTCACGGAAGGCTTCGATCTACAAAACCTCGCAACCGGCGCTTCGGATCACGGCATCCAAGTGACCAGATCCGGTCCGGCGAAAAAACAAATCGCTCGATCTCCGGCGAGGACTGAGATCGTGGCGTCCGAGGGCGGATTTGTAATCCGGAAGCAATGCTCACGAACACTCAGGGTCGATTTGAGCTTCCAATAGAGACATGTATTTGCTTGAAATTGTATTTTGGTTATAATTACCAGTTTTGATACTTAAATATTTTTTCTTTGATTTTGGTATGAAAAATTTCAGTTATTACAGGTTATAAATAATAATACTAGCTTTTTAGTTAGTCATTAATTAATTCTTCCAAGAATCTTGCTGTTGATCTCCTAATATAACACTAACAGTGATTCACTGAATTAATTTGAAAAAATGTGTCGCAGGGTGATATTGTATGCATATGTAATTTAGAGTCTGTAAATTAATTAATCAAACGACAAGTTAGTTTAATGTGAAGAGATATTCCCCAATCATGCATTCAAGAGATACATTTTGATGTTGTTTTCACCAAATTGGTTTCTTTTGTTGACGCCAAGTCTGTGACATACCTATTACAAAGCAATGAAACTGGCTTGAAAAGTAAAATAAACTAAAGCAATCTAACTAAACTTTGATTTTTGGTATGAAAAATTTCATCTATTACAAGTTGCATATAATAAGACAGTTTTTTTTTTTTTTTTTTAGTTAGTCATTGATACAAAAAAATTGAATTAAAATTACGTATGTTTTTAGAGAATTGGTATGCGCGAGTGCTAATATGTACAATTGATTATATCAAAAGGCATTATGAAATAATCTGAAAGGCATTCTGGCATAATATGAAATACATAGGTATTCTGGCAGAATTTGAAATACATTCTGACAGAATTCAAAAAATATTCTGGCAGAATCCAATTTGGATTCTAACAGAATCTCTCAAGCAACCGGAGCCAGATATGTCCGGTCAATTTTGTTAAAATCTAAAAAATATATATTCTGTTAAAATCCATTTTGGATTCTAATAGAATATCTTCGGTAAGGTTAGAGTATATCTAGGTTCAATTTTGAATTTGATGATTTTAGTATTGTGAACTTTGAAAAAGTACTTGAACATTTTGATAGAATTCATTGGAGGCTTGTGTTATTCTTCATGTGAATAATTTGCTTGTTTTTGGTGTTTTGTTTACTGAGAAAATTTGTTTTTGTTGGTTTGGTTTGTTTTTTTGTGATTTGTTTGTCGGTTTTCTTGGGTCCGTTTGTTTGCGAGGAAAATTTTTGTCTGTTTTCTCGGTTCTATTTGTTTGCTGAGAAAATTTTTGGTATTGTAGGAGGAAAATTAAAGTAATTAATATTGATTTTGTATTTTCAACCGAAGATACGAAAAAAAAAATCTATTACAATCGGTTTTGGATTCTATCAAAATCCATTTTACATTAATCAGAATTCATTTTGCATTCCATCAAAATTCATTTTGCATTTTATCAGAATCCGTTTTGCCTTCTTGAGTTCTGGTAGAATCCAAAACTTGCATTATGATAGATTTCATTTTGCACTCTGATAAAATATGTTTTACATTCTATCAGAATTCATTTTGCCTTCTCGAATTCTAGTATAATCCAAAACTTGAATTCTGATAGAATTCATTTTTTATTCTATCATAATTCGTTTTGCCTCCTCAGATTCTGGTAGAATTCATTTTGCATTCTGATAAAATCCATGTTGCATTATGATATAATCTGTTTTGCATTGTATTAAAATTCAGCCGTTTTGTATTTTATCAGAATTCTTTTTGCCTATTTAGTATTCTATCTTAATCCACTTTGTCTTCTCGGATTCTGAGAGAATCCATTTTGGATTCTAACAGAATCTCTCTGATTATTAGAGCCGGATACGTCCAGCCATCTTTATTAAAATCCAAAAAATATAAATTCTATCAAAATCCATTTTGTATTCTAATAGAATCTCTCTAGCAACCAACAACGACACTGATGACTGGAGTCGGATATATCTGGTCATCTTTTGTTGAAATATGAAAAAGAAAAAAAATCGACGAGCGGAATATTATACATCTGATCATCGTTATTGAAATATAAAAAAATTATGACAACCAGCGACAGCGACCGGCTAGTGACCGACGACTGGCCGGTGAACGGAGTTGGAGATATATAAAAAAAATTCCAATAAATAAAAAAGAAAATAAAATAAAGAGATATGAGTACTTTTATCTATTAGCTATTTATTTATTTATTTGTTTAATTAAATGTTATGAAACAGTAAAATTATTCACTTTACTTTTATAAATGACAAAATTATAAAAAAAGTGTCAAATTTAGGACATTCTTGTAAATCTCCTCTTTTTGCCTTGAACTGTTGGGTAGTAAAATGGATTTTGTGGACCAAAGCAGTCACAAACAAGCAATTATATGGGCAACAGAAACAAAGCCCAAATGCTTTATTGACACAAGTACAAGTAGTTGCAGGCCGTTGTTCTATTTTGGACTGTCCACTATTTGGGGACAACAAAGCATTGACTTTAGGCCCTTGTGCCATTGTGGCCAGTCCATTCTATCTTGGACTCCTGCACCCATTAACGTACTTCTTTCACATATATTGGAAATTGCGTGATGGAATTAAAACTGAAGATAACTACCACTTCTCGAAGCAAAAGCTAAAACCAAACCACCTCTTAATTTAACGTCTAACAAATGTTGCGCTTTTTCTAACTGTCAAATTGTATCGAAGTGGATCAAAATCATAAAAACAAATATATATATATATATATTTATATATAAAGGGGCTATTGCTATCTGACATCCTCCCTAAGTGATAACTTTTTTTTTATCGTATGTCGTATGGTGATTCTAATATAATATTTTTTTAACTAATATCATGTGACAAATTCTAAATAAAAAGCTACTAAGTTAAAATGTTCTAAATAATAAATTACATATAAATCAATTAGTTATTACAAGTGTCTAAATAGAAAGTTACAAGTGTCTGATAGTATTCGGTACCAGATATAAAAATTATATATATATATATATAAAAAATGTTAAGGACACCAACTCTAATCCCAATTTTTGAGTACCAACCTATGTGATATACGATTTGTCATTTTTTTCATTGATAAGTGTATGAAATATTGTTTTTTCAATTAATAGCATCTACTAATAAAAATATAATACGTAAGTTAGTACTAAAAAAATTGAGATTAGAGTTGGTGTCCCTAGTACTATTATATACATGTGATGGCGTAAAAATGCATCTATTCTTCTTTTATTTATTGTTGGTACCATCTTGTTCTCCATCTCTTTCGTGTATATTAGGAATATAAGGACCTATCAATGGAATAAAAAGTGCCTGACCTAACTTTACTTGAAGGATTCAGATTCATTACCACCACCACATGCAAACTCAACACAAGTCGATTCATTAATTGGGGCTTATAATGGGGTGGGGGGTTCTACACTATTGAACCTCAAACTCATCTTGTAAGTAGAAGAAAACACATCCTAACCGTCGCACCTATTGAGTGAGTGAAACTAATTATCACTCTAACATAGTGACGACACGTGAACCAACCTTCACGGTAAGGTTGCCGTGCAAGTTAGAAGGGAGCATTTTATTTTTTCAAGGTTAAGAAAGAAGTTAGAGAAGAAAAAAAGAACAAAGAGGTTCTGAAGGGTGTAATTTTCTCTTACAATATTCTTTTTCGACATAATAAATTACTGCAATGACCGAAAATGGACGTCTTTCTTCAACAAAAGGTGAACCCATTGTAAATCTTACGCATATTGTTTTTACCCATTGAGAACGTCTAATATTTTAACCGCACCAAGCCAAGTGACAGAACAATTTTTTGTTTTTTTTTTTTTTTCAACCCTGAGTTTGGCAGCTTATGGTGTACAGTGCAGTGTATGTGGTTAGCCAGCAGCAGCTTTAGAAGAGGTTCAAGTTCAATAATGTCGACTTGGGATCGAGGCTGCTCTTGGCCTCACTCTCAGCCTCAACAATAAAGCTCCTATCCAAGCCTATATACATTATAAATAAAAACCATGCATAGTGCGTGAGAGATTTTGAAATTGAAAACTTCCAAGTTGGAGTTGGTCCAATCAGAGTGGTGGGAGGAGATCAGACTTTATAATTTACTTTTTTTCTCAACATGCATGGTCCATTTAGGGACCCAACAACCGGAGGGTGAGCAGTTATTTGTCTGCACTTAAAAAAAAAGGGATTCAGATTCAGAAAGAGATGGTGTATTGGCCATCGGATCATTCTATTGACAAGAATTATCATTATTACACTGCACCAAACCGACACGATTCAGCTCCGTTGGCATTTAATACGTACCATCAGTCTTCGCATACACACACACACACACATATATATATATATATATTGCTATCTTAGCAGCAGCTCTGTGAGATTTGCGTTTACAGGTGAACTTGGAAGTATGTATATATATAAATAAATATATATATATATATAAGCAAAGAAAAAGAAAAACTGACAAATTTAAACGATACTCTCTTCCACCCACTTTGCCAGTACAGCTACTAGTACATTTCGGTAGGCCAGTTTCATAATATACCAATCTAAATTACCTTTCTCGGACCTCAAGCTATACTCAGTCTTAAAAGCTGTTTGCTTCGTTTTGGCATTGCTGGTAGCAACTTAATAGAAAAATGCTAGAGAAGATGGTTCAACATCACACTAATAGAGACATAAGCCCCACTGGTGATCTTATGTTATGAGACTCATTATTTATTAGTGAGTGATGTTAAATATCTCTAATGCTCCTTAGCATTGTTTTTTTCTGGCTAGCAAACAGCCCAATTTTCTTTTATCTTTATCTTTTTTATAAAATAATTCTATTTGAAGAATAGTGTCTCTCCAAAAATTTATTTAGCAGAAGGCCAAAGAATAGTGCACTTTGTGGGTACCGCATATATCCATGCCCAAAGTTACTTATTGTCCTCGAGCAATGATGCAATGATATATCCAATGGAAGTAATATCCTTTTAACATCCTTTTTGGCTGCTTACCATTTTTTTTTTTTTTCACTCCCGATCCCAAGACTTCTTATAACCATGAAAAAGGAGATATTGCTATAGCTATAACTTCTCACACTTTAATACGTCTAAATTTTTTATTTTTTATTCTTTGTCTCTCAAAAAAAAAAAAAAATTCCCATTAGCATGTTTTTAAGCTAATACTGTTGAAAGAATGATTTTTAGTTTTTTTTTTTTTTTTTTGATAATGGAGAATTCATTAACGGAAACAAGAACAACAAGCTACTACTAATCAACAAAGAGAAAATGAAACATTTCTTTTTTTTTTTTTCAATTACGAGGTACCTATTTGATATTATCTGAATCTTTCAAACAAGGTATCAATTCACTAATTCGATAAAACCGGGAAGCAACTAGGGTAAAGGACTATTCATTAGTACATATTCCATCAGCTACAAAAATACTAGCATCCAATCATGCTACCCAAAAAAAAAAATCAGTAATATATATATGCAGAGCCATGCCAGCCAAGCATGAATTGAAAAAAAAAAAAAAAAAAAAAAAAAAAAAAAAAAAAGCAAAAGGGAGTACAAAGGCATGAGGCCCCCAGAGACACAGAAATCAAAGGGGGGAGGCAGAGCAGCATATGATAGAGGAGCGAGTGGTCTGGTTTGAAGCCAATTTCACTTCTAACACAAGGGGACGGGACATGGAGGGCCTAACAAACTTATTAATTGATATATACAGCTGTTTGTTATCTATCATTGGTTGACATGGTATTATTATTCACTACTATATATATGTGTGTATATGTGTATATGTGTATGCTTGTATAAGTGTGTATGTGTGTGCGAGTGTAATGTCACAACCATAACTAGTCAAATGCATTTAGTCCGGAATAACAGCCATCACACCAAAGGATATGCAATTTGGAAAGCTACATTTTCAGAATCTCATTTAATATTTAGGGATTCAAAAAAAAATTCAAAAATATTAATTTGGAATTTTACACTAGTTCTTTCTCATAAACCCGACAAGTTAATTTATAAAATAAAATAAAAACAAAAAACAAAAACAAAAAACAAAAAACAAAAAACAAAAAACAAAAAACAAAACAAAACACCCCGAGTGACTTCATTGAGAAATCACAACTACTTCTAAGGGAGAGCTGTTAATGCATTATGCATCCAACTCTCACACATGTGGCAGCAGAAAAATTCCGATGGTTAATTTACAGCATAGAACAATACACCACCCTCCTTTTGTACTGCCCACCACATTTTTCTTTTCCTTTTCCTTTTTTTTTTTCTTTTTTTCTTTTTTTCTTCACCCCCTAATCTAAAGTCGCCTCAAAATTTTCTTTTTCCCCTGTCCCAATTACTTGGAATAAAACAATCACCAATTGGGATTAGGGGGAACAAATTTTGGGGGAGAAAAAAAAGAATAAAAGGAAAGTACTTAAGCTTAAAAAAAAAAAAACCCAAATCAACCAAAAAATAATTAAAAAAACTTAATAATCTTGAAAAAAAAAAATATTCAAGCTACACTGCCATGATCTGAAGTGTCTTCATAGTAATAAGGGGACAACTTGCCATCCTTCTTGTTGGCTTTAGGGTGAATCTCCATGCCCACTTCTTGCAGCATTTTGACGACCCTTCTCATGGAGGGACGGTTGATAGGAAGTGGGCTGGTGCAGACGAGTCCTATGTTTAGGACTTTGCATATCTCTGCCCTGTAACATGCTTCGAGCTTCGGATCAATTACGTCATCAACGCCTTTCTGGTCCAAACTCGTGCAAACCCACTTCACCAAATCCTTCTCTCCGAACTCCGGGTCTATCGGAAGTCTCCCCGTCACCAGTTCGAGTATCACCACGCCGAAGCTGTATATGTCGCTCTTCTCGTTCACTCGTAGCGTGTACGCGTACTCTGCATAGAGAAAAAATAAAATAAAATAAAATTTAGCTTAGTTTAGTTTAGTTTAGTTTAGTTTAATTTGTGTTTTGAGTCTGTATTAAGTATTTAGTAATTAGTAATAAGTAATTACCTGGGGCAATGTAGCCGCAAGAACCAGCTATGACAGACATGGATTTAGGACCTTTCCCGGACATATCAACAACCTTGGCAACTCCGAAATCGGCGACTCTAGCGCCGAAATCCCCGTCCAACAAGATGTTGTTGGACTTGACATCCCTGTGAACGATCGGAGGAACACAATCGTGATGTAAATAGGAAAGCCCCTCAGCTGAATCCACGGCAATCTTGTACCTCGTAGGCCAGTCTAGCAAACCGCCTTTCCTGCTATGAAGCAAGTCGCCGAGACTGCCGTTCGGCATGTACTCGTAAACCAAGAGCTTGCAGTCCCTCGTCGTGCAACAACACCACAGCTTGACAATGTTCTTGTGCCTGATCTTCCCCAAGGTCTCAACCTCGGCCTCGAATCCGTCGTCCGGGGCGCGGCCTTTCTCAAGATCCTCGCTTTCGCACGCCCTTTTAGCCCCGCCCCAGAGCTTCTTCACCGCGACGGCTTCTCCATTGCCGAGCACGACCTTGTATACTTTCCCCGACGCGCCGCTTCCGATGACATTGTCCTCGTCGAGGCATTCCAGAATCTCGTACTCGCTGAAGCCCAGTTTGTGGAACGACATCAAAGTCCACTTGGATTTGTCTATGGCTCTCTTTGCCTTCTTGAAGTTCCTGTACTTCAAGTAAAACAAAACGACACCAACAACGAACACCAAGCTCGCGAGTATGAACATGCTTCGGAGAACCCATATGTATCCCTGGCTTTTAGTCTGAGTAGTGTTTTCACACAGGCTTTTTATGCTTCCACAGAGGCCGGTGTTTCCCAAGAAGCTGTTTTTGTACATGTCTTTGGCGAGCGATGGCGGGAGATCACCGGAGAGATGATTTCTCGATAGGTTGAGGAGATTCAGCTTTAGATTCTGCAACCCGAGAGGGACTTTCCCGGAAAACTGATTCCCGGAAAGGTCGAGATAGTTGAGCACGGACAGTTTCCCAATTCCGTCCGGGATTTTCCCGGAAAGTTGGTTGTTTGCGAGATTGAGCTCGTTGAGCTTCTTCCACGATTCGATTTTGCTGGGGAGCTTTCCTGAGAGCTGGTTGTTGTGAAGATCAAGGTTCCCGAGCTGTCCAAGATTGAGGATGCTCTCCGGCAGAGCTCCGCTGAGGCGATTATGGTCGGCGGAGAATTCGACGAGATTTTCGACCCAACCGATCTTGTCCGGGATTTCTCCCGAGAAGTTGTTCCGCGATATTAACAGGAGCGAGAGGTTCGTCGCGCCGGCGATGGTCTTCCCTATGGAGCCGGAGAATTGGTTCTCCACGAGCTCAAGTAAATAGACTCGTGGCAGTCCCCAGACGCCCGCCGGAACCTCGCCGGACAACTTGTTGTGCCCCAACCGGACACGTGTCAAGCTCCCGCAGTCGCCGAGGCTGGCCGGTATTTCGCCGGAGAACGAGTTCTGTATCATCAGAAGTTCTTCCAACTCGCCCTTTTCACAGAGAGTCGCCGGTATCTCGCCGGATAACTTATTGCTCGATACGTCCAGCCATTTCAAGGCAGAATTTTTACCCAAATTCTCCGGCAACGCGCCGGTGAAAAAGTTCTTGAACAGCCTGAGCTCGTACAGATTCGGCGAGTCCGCAATGCTCGCCGGCAGTTTCCCCTCGAAGCGATTCTCGTAAAGATTCAAGCTCTCGAGCGGCAAGCTACAGAGCTCGTCGGGAATCGGGCCGGATAGCTCATTCATCGAGGCGTCGAGGAGCCTCAATGACGTCAGGTTCGACATTCCCGGCGGCAAGTTGCCGGAGAGCGAGTTGTTGTAGAGCTCAATTTGGACGACGCTGCTCATTCCGACGAGCGAACTCGGGATTGGACCGTGCAAATTGTTGATCGCCAAGTCCAAATCCTTCATCTTCTTGAGCCGACCGAGGGAGTCAGGAATCTCACCAACCAAACTACAGTCCGTCAGCCACAACACCTCCAACTCCGTCAAGTTCCCGAACTCCGCCGGGATCCGACCCGGCACAAAGGGGTTATACGACAGATTCAGCATCTTCAAACTACTCACATTTCCGAAAAACGCCGGCAGACTTCCATCTAACAGATTGTAGACAAGCGAGATAACCTCCAGCTTCTGGAACCGTCCGAAGCTGTCGGGAATCTCACCGGAGAAGTTGTTGCCAGTGAGGTCGAGATGCCGGAGGTCTGGAAGGTCGGCGAGGGTGTGGGGAAGAGCACCGGTGAGGAGATTCTGCGAGAGGTCGAGGTAGCGGAGACTCCGGCAGGAGGAGATGTCGAGAGGGAGGGTGGAGTTAATGGAGTTGTTGTAGAGAACAAGGGAGGTGAGATTCTCGAGGTGGCAGATGACGGAGGGGAAAGGTCCGGCGACGTTGGCGTTGGAGAGGTCGACGGAGGAGACGGAGCTGGTGGAAGGGTTGCAGGAGATACCGAACCAGGAGCAGGGTGTGTCGTCGCGGTCGTTCCAGGAGAAGAGGGCCGAGTCAGGATCGTCCAGCGAGTTCTTGACTCGCTGGAGGTACAGACCTTCCTGGTTCAGACACAGAATCGTTGCAGGCGAAGAGAGAAGAGTAGTGAAGAAGAAGATCACAGGAATGAAAAAAGCCATTTTTTAAAAAAACTTCTCTTTTTCCGTTTTCGTTCTGTTTTCTGATTTGGTTGAGGAATGGCTAATAATTATCAAACTTGCAGTCCTCTCTTTCTACAACTTCTGGTGTGTGCATGAAAGCGAGGAGAAATAGAATGGAAACTGGAAACAGAAACAGAAACGGAAGTAGAATTGTTGTGTGGGTTTTTGTGCGTGATATTGAGGAGCAGAGGGAGTTTTATTATTAATTTTTTTTTTTTAATTTCTTGTTTGGGATATAAGAATTGAGACTCCTCTGTTTGCATTTCGGATCAAGGTGTGATGAGAGAGAAATGAGGAAAGAAATTTAAAAAAAAAAAGGTTTTTACTTTTATGTGGGGGAAACTGTCGCTCTTATATAGGGAAGGTCATGTGAGACAGTGAGATGAGTCATTTACACACAAATCCACTCTTGTATTAGTTTTTTTTTTTTTTTTTTTATAGCAAACAGAAGTAGTAATATTCATTTTTACTGCCGACTAAAAGCAGTATTTTTCTTCTTCTTTTTCAAGTTGGGAAAATACCATGTGTCATAGATTTTGGTATTTGCAATTTGGCTTTTGGCAATTTTGGGTATTTTAAAACGAGGGGACCCCTCCTTTTTTTTTTCCCCCTTTCTTTTTTAGTGTATGAGGGTGGGGGGACCATATTTCTTTGCAACCTCTATGGTGTAATAGAGATATTAATGCAATTAGTTTTCATTAGTTTATACATTGTGTTTTTGGCAATTATTTAGAATCCCGGTTTAAAATAAATGAAGGGAAATGAATCATATGATTAAAGGGTTCATAATGTGTAAGAGGTCTCCACCGAAATGTTTGTTCTCTAATCCATGTATGTAGAAAGAAATATTTTCAAGTTTCAATAAAATCAAATACCAAAATGAAGCCAATTTTGGTATTTGATTTTTTTTTTTTAAATAAACATTATCTCTTTTTTATTTTTTATTTTTTTGGGGCTATGTGTAGTAAAATGAAGTCAACTAGGCAACTAACTCAATTGACCAGCATCAAATGGTCTTTAAGAGATGACCTACAAGTTTTCTCTCCACACATATTCATTTAACGATTTGATTTCTTTCTAAAGCCTTCAAATACAAGGAAAAGGACAGATCAGGTGCCCGCAAAATTATGGTCATAATTTCAAAAGTAAAAAAAAAAAAAAGAAAAAAAAAATAAGTTGAGTTTTTTCAACTTCCTTCCTCATTCACATTTTGTACTAGTCCATAAAATTTCAATAAGAAAATTAATGTCAACGCTCTAAAGATAGGGGGGCAAAAAAAACTTTTTGAGCAACAAATGATCCCACATCTTATCTAAAAAATTTCAATTTCTTTCATGTTCATAGAACAATATCAATATTGCCCTAAAGAACTTTCTCTTAAAACAATAATACACTTGTTAAATTTTTAGTTTCTAATAATTATAAAAAATAAAAAAAAAATTTTGAAAAATACCAAAGACAAACATGCATTGGAAGGCAATAATTACATTTTATGTTGTCAAGAAAAAGAAAAAGGCAATTAGACAAAGAATGGAAGTATGCAAGGAATTAATACTCAAATACTCCATTAACAAGCAAAAAGTAAGACAAACTATAGTGTTCTAAAGAAGTTTCTAATTTTTACTTAAGAAAGAAAACAAGTAGAGAGACAAAGAAAGAGCAGTATGTCGGTCCATATATAACACTGTTTTGTATGACTGTAATTTGTAGTGTCGTGTATGGACGGTTGTAAATCTCAGATCATGATGACATGAGATCGGAACGTGGGGCTGAGATTTAATCATCTCGAGACTCAGAGCTTTGGAGGTATTGGTAGCTTTCTTTTGTTATTCGGAAAAGGAGTAATCAGATCATCAGAGACACAGACCAGATGATGATCAGATCAGATCAGAGTGCTGATAAAGTCTGGACCTTTAGGAACCGTAAAGCCTGCAGAGCACATGATTAGGCATTTTCGGTCCTGTCTTTGTTGTCTCTCAGCCCACCTCTCTCTCTCTCTCTCTCTCTCTCTCTCTCGACTCTCAGGCGTGCCCTCTTTGAGTCCTTTACCGGCGTCTTCCCGTGAGGACTCATAATCGGGTACTCTGCACATATCTGATGTTTATACGTCGTTTCTTAGTCTTCAAAATCAAAAGCTTACCACCCCCCACTCTCTTTTGCCAGACTCTTTTTTTTTTTTTACCTCAATAATTATTACTTTTTTTTTTTCTGGTCAAATTAGACAGAAAAGAAAACCATGCACGTGTTTTTTTTTTTTTTTTTACTCAAGATTTATTTTATACGGAAATTACTATTGCCTTTTCTTATCTACGGTTTTTTTAATTTTAATTTTAATTTTTTTTTTTAAATTTTAACTTTTGTCACGTAATTAAAGAAAAGTATAGTTCCTTTTTACATTTTCTTTTTTTCTCTCTCTCTTGGTAACATTTTTCATCTTCACATATTTCGTTGGTATTGCCTAATTTTGAACAGTTTAATGTAACGATATTTAATGTCAATTAAGTAAATAGTACTTTGGTTATTTTCAAATTAATGCATATTTAAAACTAGTTCCTTCTTTTTCCTTTTGTCGTCCCAATGTCAAATAATGTCTTGCAGATATTGGAAATAATGCGGCAGGCAACTATTAATTAGTTAACTATAACAATGAATAATAACATAAAATTATAGCACATATTAATTCATCAAATTAAGAGAAGCTGATTTAGTAGGCAATAAAGAATGGTAGACTTGTGCAATGCACACCGTGCTTAGATACCTGAATTTAATATTAGTTCATTTAACAAGAATTTAAATTCATTTAGGTCAAAAACTAGGGGAAAAAAAAAGACTTTGATATTTATAAAATAATAATAAAACACTGACAATTGTTAAGTGAACAACTAGTTTCAGTCTTCAATATCACACATATTTATATCATAGATTCAATAGATGAAACCAGTGCTTCAATACGCTTACATTATAAATCATATTTTTATCACTATTTTAACACAAATAGTTGTGTCGCAAGGATTAAACGACAAAGCCCTTTGGTCCCTGAGAGCCCGAAAGTCGAGTTCGTTGTCGTTTTCCCTGAGAAAAAAACAAATTGACCGAGAATCCGTAGGGACTAGAGAATGGGACCCAGTGGCTAGTAAAGTGAAGTACACGTCGAGTCAGAAGATTCAATACGTATGGCCATTGGTTGATCTTGTCGTATTGGATATATATATATATATATATATATATATATGTTTTTTTTTTCTTTTATTGGTTGATGGAATATTGATGAGACGCTGAGACTGTTGGTAGTTTTGCCATATTTACGTTCAAGGTAAAGTTCGTAGATTCTTGTGTGTATCAAACCGTTTTACCGAATTGGAGCTCAAGATTACTCTATGTGGGGGTGAATTGCGAATCATCATCATGTAGAGAAGTTTTAAAGTAATAGATCAAGATAACGATGTTGAGGAATTGGAACAAAGACAGACGAAGAGTCGGGACATAATCGAAGTTGCATCATGTTAGATGACAGAACATGTTAACAAAAGAAGGGAAAAATCAAACACGTTTAAGGTTGAGATCATAAAAAAAGAATGAATGGTTAAGACTAGAGAATTATAACCGAACTTCCCACTAAACGAAAATATAAATAGGGATTGAGACATGAAATTAGTACATCAGGATGGAAAAAAAAAAACTCATTAGCAGTTAGCAAAAAAAAAAAAAAAACCTAAAAAATTAGCAAAAAATAAACAAAAAATAAAACTCTTTTAACAAAAAGAAAAAGAAAAAGAAAAAGAAAAGGTAATAAACTGTCAAAAATTTTGGGAATCCGAGCGCTCCCATGATGAGGACCACAATTTCGACAAGGTTTACATAGCAAACATATTGAATTTTACAAATTACAAATGAGGTTTGGGAGCGATCAGACAGATAAAAATCATTAAGTTTATTTACAGACAAACCCCTACTTCGAGGTAAATTACTAAAAATCATCGGTACTGCTGATCACTTTTTGATATTTATTGAGCTGCATAAAGCTCATGAAGTCGTTGTAGTATATATATTGATGACTAAATTGGTAAAAATCATTGGTGCTGACCACTTTTTCAATTTTATTAAGAGTTGTTTGAACGTAACGTCTGTCATTGGTTTTCAGATTTTTTTTTTAATATTTTTTCTTAATTTAAAATTATTTTTCATAAATCATATCTTTAAATTTGATGATTTTTTTTATTATATAAAATTTTAAGATGAATTTAACAAGATCTATATTGATTTTTTTTTTCTAACATATTTTAAGTTTTTATGTATTTCTTTTTTACTTCAAGCAGCTTTTCAATTAAACACACATTTTCAAAACTCCAATTCAAAATATCTTCAAAATTACATTTCTAAAGCCTCCTTAAAATGGACCCTTGTATAATTAGCATGAAATCGTAGTACAATGATGATTATCCCGCCTATCATGCCGGTGATCCGAGTTTGATCCCCCGCAATTTAGGTTAGTTGTGTAAAAGCTATTTTTTTTAAATATTTTTTAGTTTAAAATAATTTTAACGAGGCTCGGAGGCATTAATAGGATCATAGACCCACTCATTTTATAATTATGATTTTTTTAATATCTTTTGTTTTAATTTGAGGGTGTAAGGATTTGACCTCTATAATTTTTTGTGAAGTTAAGTGTGAAATCACTTTTGTAATCATTTTTAGATATCATTTTGGTTCCATGAAGTGTATTTTTTGGACATAAATATTATTTTTTTTCTTGTTTTGAACTAAAAATAATATAATGGCTCTGTTTGGCAAAGCTTCCAATAAGACTTTTGGCTTTTTAGGTCTAAAAACAGCTTCTGAAAGTATTTGATTGACATATGATAAGAGCTTACAATCTCGAAAAGTGCCTTCTATCAAAGCTGAACAATGTGACTTCTGATAAAAGCTCTTAAGTATACTTACTTGTAATTAAGTTTAAGTTAGATATTATAAACTTCATTTTAATATTTGTATTACTTATTAGAAAACTTAAAAGATTATTTTGACTTTATAATATCTTTGATTTCAAACACATATTAAGAAGTCACAACTTTTACTTCTCTTCTTTTATTAGCTAAAAGCAAATATAAAAATTTTGTCAAATAGGTTCAATGACATTTTATATCCAAAAATCGTTATTCAAGTTAATAAAAATGATAATTTTTATAATATAAAGAAATTTGCTCAATTCACCTATTTCGTTTGTAAGTGTTTAGAAATTAGAAGTCTAGTATTTTGTCTGGCACATGATTTTGTTTCAACACCTTCAAAGTTCTTTTTATTTTTGCTCCTTTAACGTTTGAAGAAGATCATAAACATATCATCCATCGTCTCAACTCTCTCTAAATTTACTGTTGTCTCTCTCCTCTCTCTTCTCTTCGGAAATGAACTCAAAGTACTTGGACATTTTAATCTTTTAATAGTATAATAAAGACTCCATGGATATATGTATATATATCTAGACGTTTGACCAACCACAAAATGACAAAATGAAGAACTTTCTTTCTTTATTTTTTTTTAGCAATTTTTATTTAGAAGTTTTTACGATAGAAAACACTATATTTTATCATCAATATATAAGAATTGTTTTTTAATAACTTGATTGATTATCTTACAATTTGATCTGTAAGTGATCACGTTGAAAATATACAATACGTGATACAAATTACATCCAATCAAGATCTGTAGCATGTTTTGGTACATCTCTGTGAATGTTAATGTCTAACTGACGTTGATATATAATACGTTTTTTTTTTAATTTTAAATATTGATATATGATACGATTACGGCCTTAGGTAATGGTATAGTGACATTGTAATGCTAATAATACATTTTACTTGTTAAAGTGCATCCAAAAAACCAAAATTTATTATTAATAATCTGTTTGACATCTTGTTTCTCACTCAGTACTTTTCAAACTTTTTTCTATTTTTTTTATAGTGTTTTTCAAGTACTAGACAGATGCTCAGTTAAATGCTCAAGCACTTTGCTTATGTATAGTAACCTTATATGTGTTATTTGTACATGTATAATTGAGGAACATCACGAAATTGTATAAATTAATGTCTACATATACTGTTATCTTATAAATTATAAAAATTAAAAAAGAAAGTCTCATAGAAGTGAGCGAAGTACTGTTGAAAAACAAATTCCCAATATTTGTGTGAAAGCGTCATTTGTCTATTTTAGATCCAATTCACGATTAACACCGTTGTCAAATTCATCAATAATAAATTCACGATACTCCATTGTCACGAGTATGATCTTCACACTCCAAACCATAATTTTTCATATACATGATCATATATTTATGTCCTTAATTGCTCACGGTGTGTGGTTAATATAAAAGCCAAAGACTCTAGCAACCACAAGAAATCCACAACTCAAGAATTCTATGGGAAGACTATAAGAGAGAAGGGAGAGAGGATTGAGTCTTTAAGTGATTTCACATTATGTGAGGCTCCTTCTTTTCTGTCTTGCATGTCTATTTAGATACATAAAACCAATTCTATAAATAAATAAAAGGAGACGTATTAAACAATTGTAATAATATGGAAAATATAACTATCATTAGTTGATAGATAGTCACTACCTTGATTTACTCCTTAATATTAGAAATATGCCATAGTATTCAATTTTACATTTTTCATATTTGATTTAATACCAAATTGATTATTGGGTCATGCACCACAACTGTAATATACAATACTATGAAGAAACCAACTAAATAATTTATTCTATCAGCAAAAGTAACAAAAAAAAAAAAACCCAAAAAACCAAAAAAACCAAAAAAGAAAAGGAATTTGGCTTGATTATTGAAAGCCTAAGGTCAAACGTTATTATTATTGTTTTCCTTTTCTAGTTCAGGTTCATACATCTTGATAAATACACTCCACGTTATATCAACTATCTACTTATATATATATGACTTACTATATGGTAAATACACAATATAGCATATTTTTATTGTACATTTTAAATATTTTTATTATACATTTTAGCTATATAGCACGTTTGACTTTTTAAGTAAAAAAATAGCATATTGACTTTTTTTTAGGGTCAAAATTCCATTTTTGCCCCCGGACCCATTTATCTCTCCAATGTATTTTATCTCTCTTCTGTGCACTCCGACCGGCGACGCTGGTGACGAAGAGGTCGCCGTCAAAACGAGTTTGCGACGCCGGTGACGAAGACGTTGCCATCACGACGAGTTCGCGATGCTGACAGGAACCTTTGGCAGTTAGCGCCATAGTGATTGTCATAAAATCTCCAGACGAACCGTAGTTCTCCGTCGCCCGATGATCGGGAATCTCCAACTCTTGCCTCGGGATGACGACCGCCATGAGGGCGAATCTACTTCTCCGGCAATGAATTCGGCACGAAATCGATTGCCGTGGTGATCTCTTGAGGAGTCGGCGAGGGACTCGTGGTGGCTCTGCAACGATCTTTAACTCGCTGGCTGCTCGATGTCGCGATCTCCAAATGATCTCCCTGGCGGCCATGCTTTTGACGCAATTTCCGAGGTAGCGGCGGCGGCGGCGATGACGACAATTTTGGGGCTAGGGTTTGAAGGATTTTTGGGATTTTAGGATTAGGGTTTGAATGAATTTCGGATTTTAATTTAGGATAATTTTGGGGTGTTTTTATAATTTAAGAAACTTTCTAATTAAAACCTCATCTATTTTTGTAATGGAAATTAATATATTGACATGTAATTATTTATATTTACTTATTTAGATTTACCTCAAAATAAAACATATATAAAATTCAATAGTAGTATTTACATGTAGTTATGCAGATTTACTGAAAATTTATAATTGAATGAAATACTAATTTTTTTTTAAATTCACTTGTTTAATGAAAATTAATATATTTACATGAAAATAAGAATATTTACTTCATAAATATTTAGCTTTGTTGTTTATACGAAAAGTAAAAAAAAATACAAGACAAGTAAATATATTTTAGTAAATATTTAGATTTAACATATAAATTAAAATTTAAAATGGCGTAAATATCATTATTTTTTAGTAAATAATTGGATTTATAACATAAACTAAAATTAAAAACAAGACATATTAAATTGAAAATACAAGGATTTATCATGTAAATACAAAGATTAACAAAAAAATAATCATAACTTGATAAATGTAATTACTTTATAAAAATTATTATGATAAATATATAATTTACAATTACAAAATTTGAAAAAACAGAAAAGAAAATAAAAGATGTAATAAGTAAAAGATAGTAATAATAAAGAAATTAAAAGATAATAATACTATTTACTTGGTAAATCTAAGTATTTATGAATAAAGAAATAGATTTAATTAGTGAAATAAAATAGATTTACCAAGTAAATATTAAATAAAAATTAGTAAATTCAATTATTTTCTCGTAAATCTTTTATATAAGTAAGATTTAAAAGAAATTTAATATTACGGGTAAAAGTTAATATTTAGTAAGTAAGATTTAAAAGATAACTCTCACATTTAACATTTAAATACAAAGATTAACAAAAAAAATATATAATTACTTGATTTAGATTTACCTTGTAAATATGAGTAAATATTTTTATTAACTTGTGAATCTCCGTATTTACGGATATTTTTTTTTGTATATTTAATAAATAAAAATATTACTTTTTAAAAAAATCCAAATATTTACATGTAAATATATTGATTTTCATAAATAAATAATTTATTTATTCAGTATTTTAATATTCTATTTATTTATTAACTTTCTTAAATTGTAAAATACACCCCAAAATGTCCCAAATTAAGTCCCAAATTCAATAAAACATAACCTTAGAGTTCGTTTGGTTCATGAGTTTGAGTTGAGTTTTTGAAGTTTAAATAGTAAATTTTGTTGACTTTTCAAAAAAGACAAAAAACTTTTTGGGAAAAAGACAAAAACTTTTGAGGAAAAAGACAAAACTTGAGCTTGAAAACTTGAGTTTGAACTTGTGAACCAAACATATGCTTAATTCCAAATTGCCGCCGCCGACATCGTCATATCGCCGGAAATCGCATGAAGCTTCACGAGCCGCCGCCATCTCATGCTCAACTCATCTCCTAAGATCGCCACCATTGCCTGCTCGATTCGTCTTCCTAGATTGCATTTGGAGTTCGTGATCAAGATCGCGACGTCTGTCAGGGAGTTTGCAATCTCGCCACCACAATAATCGTTGCTAGAGAAAATGAAGAATTGATCGAGAAATCGCAAGATGCCACTCGAAGCTGACGACAGACACCACTCGAAGCACTAGACCCAAAGCCAACGACTGAGAAATCGCTAGACGGCACTCAAGGGAATCGATCATCTTGCCACTGCTGCCGCCTTCGCAACTGTCGCCGCCATCGCTGAAGGTCATGACAGTGATGAGCTCATGAGGAAGACGAGCTCCTCGCCATACTCCAAGATGCACTTTGTCCTCGCGCAGTCCATCGCCGACATGGCAAGAGCCATCACGTTGGTTCGTCGTCAATGGTGCTACTTCTCCGATGAGGTCGCGCAACTAATCTCTTCGGTTGTACTGATTTTGCGAGTTCTTGAGTTTGTGATTCTCCAATCTTTGTCCTGGAGTCGCTACGGTCGGCGATCTGTGGCTTAACGGAGAAAACGACATGCGAGATCTGGGGAGGTCATTCGTCGGCACTAGTGGTGGCATAGATCTGAGGAGATCGGAAAGATGGTGGAAGGGCAAAATCGGGATTTTAAAAAAATTAGAACTTAAATATGTTATAATTTTTTACATTTTCTAAATATGCTATTTTGTTAAATCTACATCTTCCATATTTGGCTTATTCTCCCTTTTAAAATGGAGACAACCTTTATTTATTCATTAAAAAAAAAAAAAACCTTGTACACATATATATATGCATAACTTATTTCTTGCCTTATAATTGACGACACCAGTTACTATTTACCTTGTGGGGAGATCGTACTATTACATATATATCTTGTGGGACATATGTATATATAGATACCTATTTTGTTAATATGCATGCGTGCATGCAAATAATGTATTAGAGGAAACACAAAAAATGTACGTATGCTTCCTTTTTTGCCCTTTTTTTTGCTCTTGAAAAAGATACTTATACTTTAATTTGCAGAGATATAGGAATCGTCCATTGAGAATATTGCAGAATAAAAGAGGGGAAACAAAAACCCACCTTTCCAAAACAGGCAGCATATTTCAAAAGACCTTTTTTCTTTGTACATGGTTATGCCAACAAGAGAGTCAAAAAAAGAAAAGAAAAAAAGCATTAGAGGAAGTGAAAGCTGTCGCGTTGTCGCAACAAATTTCCTTCTTTCCATATTTTCTCGAACAACATGTTTAAATCCTTGCAAACTCCACGAAATTCGACATAAATTCTTGTGTTCTCGACCTTTAACCATTAAAAAAAAAAGGCGGGTTAAGTTTCAACCTGTGAAAACACAAAAAACAAAAAACAGTGCATTCTAAAAATTAAAAAAGAGAAATTTATAGATAGTTGCCTCCAGTATTCATTAGGTTCAATAGCGTCATCATCGTGATCGTGATTTATATCGGCCATTATGTATCATTTAGATGTAGTGTAGAGAATTCTTCTAACAATATCGTTACACATAATTTATAACTATTGTTCAATTTAAATCATACCTAATGAAGAAGCCTCTCGAAAATTAAATTAAGAAAAGAAAGGCTCTTAATTTTTGTCCTTTTTTTTTTTTTTTTTTTTTTTTCAGTAGGTTGTAGTGGTGGTTCCCATGGCACACAAACAAGGACATATCAGCCCCACGCATGACGCATGCGGTGGTCCTCATCCTTTGGGTGACAAATGAATGTCAAACACCTCGTTTGAATACGGCGACTAATTCCTTGGCGATTCTAAGATTTTGTTTTAAAGGATTTTTTTTTTTTTTTTAAACAATTTGGTCCTTCTATTAAAAACCTAGACCATTAAAGAGTTTTGTTATTCTTATCACTAATATGTAATATTTTTGTTGGACTATCACACATAAATATTGCATTTTTTTTTTAGCAATGTTTATTTTTGGGAGGTTTTTTCAGGTAGATAAGTGCAATTAGTAGACATCAAGTACATATTATAAAGTTAATTGAATTTAAAGTAGCATTTGATTATTGCACCATAATATATATCTTATTTAACCGTGAAAATTAATATGGAGAACCGTCGGGTAATTTTAATATCGCACCATAAGATTCTCCCAATTTAAAAATGTTTTATAATCTTATGTGACAAATTTTTGATAAAGTTTGACTATTCCACTGGCATTGATTACTGTGTTTTATGTTTGTTTCTTCACTAAATACCAAAAAGGAAAAAAAGAAAAAAAAAAGAAAAAAAGGGTAATGGATAATAAAGTTTTGGCAATGGTGGGGTTCAAATGCCAATTGAATCTTTTTTTTGTCTTTTTTTTTTTTCTTGGGGGGCGGTGGGAATTGAATGTGTTAGTTCCTCCACGTAAATTATGTGCTCGCAATACTTAACAAACTAACAGATACTTTTTTTTTTTTTTCGGTCACTTTCAACACTGCCATTATTCAAAAAATCAAAATGAAAAAAAAATATATATATATATATATATATATATATATACATACATCGGAGATATACTGGGGATATGTCAGAATTGTAGCTCCAAAATCTAATAGCCATAATTTTGGTTGTCATTTTTCTACCAAGATTCGTTAATGAGCATTTTATGATTCAATACTTTATTGTTCGAATAACATTTAGATTTCACCAACTCTAGCTGGGACCTCTTAACTATTTTGTGTGTTTATAACATAACTTCAGAAAATTCCAATATAAGGGGTAGGTGAAAGATATTACTTTTTAGGGGATTCGAAAATTCAAAAAAAAAAAAAAAAAAACTAGAAAATAGTGATGACCCCACATCTTGGCTTTTAATACAACGCTATAGTTTAGTTGCAAAGTCTGGTAGCATATTTAATATTAATAATCCTTGTAACTGTCGCTATAAATAATAAGTGGAAAGACGTAGGCCCTGGGAATAATTAATATTAAAGAAATGATTATAGGCTCTTAAAAAGTAAACTCCAATTGGATAAAAACTTGAGTAAGTTTGAAGTTCAAATTCCATGATGTGAGATTAATTAATAATAAGTGAAACTTATTAACTACTTAATGAAGGAGTTATGAAAGGTTCAGATGACATTATCCATGAGTTAATTATGCTATGTTGGTGCAGAGTGAAGTACTAATTTTAAAATGTATCGGCTTATGGTACATGTGTGTTTTTAAATGTAAGATCTGACTAAAATTTCATTAAATGAAAATATATGATTATTTTTGAATTCTTAATTTGTTTTCACTTAAGCAAGTTAATTTCCATGAATTATGTTTCCCCTTCTAAAGTTGACTCCTTTTTTCAATTATGTATATTACAAGCAAAGGAAGGAATATAATTAAGCACATCGCCAGTTATAAATGAGTGTTAGGCAGTTCTAAATTACAAATTTAATTTGTTTCTGGCCAGACCTTGCAAGTTTCAAAAAGGACCAAAACGTTGATGGAAAAAAAAAAAAAAAAAAAAGGCTCTAATGAGATGTTTAATGGAGAACCCCACTAAGTTATTGATTGCATTAATCCAAATTTCGATTTTTTCTATAAGAAAATTGACTCGTTCATAAAACTCTCAACATTGTCAAACTTGGCTGCGGCATGCTCGCTAACACTGCAAAATTATTATTCCAAGTATGGATCATTGTGGAAGTATTCAGTAGGCATCAAAATTCTTTTTCTTCTTTTATGAGAACCAATAATATTTTTCAAAAATAATTATATACAATTTTATAAATAAGACATAATTTTTAACTGTCAGATTGAATTATGCATATTGAATAGTATTTTATCGATAATATATCTACGTAATTAACTTACATTTGATGTGAATTTGTAGGAAGTATAATACCGAATTTTTGGAGGATTAGTTTACTTTGCCCATTTATGGATTTCTCTCACTTATATAACCATGTGAATGAACATGAGTGTTTTTTATTTTTTGATTTCTTGTTGTTTTGTTTTTATTTTTGTTTTTGAGAAAAACAAGGAGTTTGATGGAGGTGAGCTAGGCAATTCGTGGAATTGCACTTAATTTTTGTCGGAAACAGGTTATGATGAATGTCAGGCAAGGGGATTACACACACACACACACACACACACACACACACACATATATATATATAGTAGCCAAATAAGATGTCAAAAGAAATCAATTCAACATTATTAATTATTACCATTTGGTTGTTTCTCTAATGTGGTACCTAACATGTTACTAACAACTATCCACCATTTAATTCAGTTTTTAACCAGGTAATTAAAAGGTTTGAAAATTAATAGAGTGGGCTATTATTGTGCTAGGGTCCGGACATATATACATGATCATGTTCGACTTAGCTGTTATCCGGTATTTGCCAAATTAAACTTTTGGGAAAAAGGTAATATTTCCCATTTTTGCATTCAAATCAGGTTAAAAAAAGTTTTTTTTTTTTTTAAAGAAAAAACCATCCTTGCTTCTAATGTAAAAGATCTAGGCCAGTTCAAATTCTTCCTATGTCAATTATTAAAAAAATAAAGGAAGTTTGAAAAAATAATCAAATTTTCTCACCTCCACAACAACAAAATTGAGTCTCTTTGAATCGTAGGTTGAAATTCATAATTCAAATAATAAATTTAAATTTTTACCAGAGAAAATACTGCATAAAAGTTTAAAAGTGAATTAAAATGTGATTAATTAGTTGAGTTAGTAAAATTTCTTATAGTCAATTTCAAGAATTTTGCAATAAATTCCGTCATTAAGAAACCCACAAATAAAAATAAATTAACAATATAAATAAAGATTTAGTAGCTAGCTCATTGATTTGAACGAATCTAAGTTGTAATAAGAGATTAAAGCCATATAAAACTTGTCCCCTTGACCGTTTTTTGAATGGCATTTGGCGGCTAATTGATAAAGGAGTAGTTATGCTAATTTTATTTTAGTTATTTTTCTTATAAGGGGCTAGTTTTTCTTCTTGAAATAACTATCATTAATTCAGTTATATATTGATTGGTGTCATATGGCAAGCAAAAAGGTTGGCGAGTTATAAATTCGTTTTTTTTTTTTTTTTTTTTTTTTTTTTTTTGTACTGAAGTTGTAAACATACGACACTGCTTAGTGGCCCATGGATTGTCATCCCTTTAAAACAAAAGTAACTTATAAAGATGCCTTTGATCATTGACGAGAGATTTTAGGGTCCCACGAAAAGAGATAGTTTCTAATTGTACACAATTAATAATCTTACCAAAAAAAAGAAAAAAGAAAAAAAAAAAAGAGTAGTACACTATTATTTATATTCAAAGTGTAAAATTCATACAAAGGTAATTGAATTTTTACCTCAACCTTTCAAAAAAAAAAAAAAAAAAAAAAAAAAAACCAATAATTGATTTTTCCTATTACTATGAGACATAAACTAGGCATATATCAAATTACTAATTTGATCTTGACCAAAACGTTTTTCACGATATTGAATCCCAACTCTCTTATTACTATGAGACATAAACTAGGCAGAGATCAAATTCCTAATTTGACCTTGACCAAAACGTTTTTCACGATATTGAATCCCAACTCTCTCTCTCTCTCTCTCTCTCTCTCTCTCTGTAGTAGAAGAAGAAATTGTCCAACGATTGGTCACGAATATGCACTACGACATTGATTGTCCTTTTCTTTTTATTAATTAAAAGATGGCTGATCGATCAGAAACTATTGAATCATATAAATGAGATTCTTTCTCTCTTTTTTGTTTCTTTTAAAATTTAGAAGGATGTTTGAGCCTCTGAGGGGTTTTTTTTTGGTTAAGCTTTCGAGGTCTTTATCGGGTCCTACTAATAAAGGCTGCTAAAAAAAATTATGCAGCAACAATTACGTAGAAAAAAGAAAGAGGCTTTGTGTAAGCAGTAGTGCATGTTGGTTGGTGAGGTATAAAAGGGGCTTTATTTCTTGGGAGAAATTAGCTCGGGAAGAACAAAAAGGTTCGTTTGGTTAACTATTGGAAGATAATGGGGTTTTGTCACCCGCGTGAGTACAGGAAATTAGTGCACCAATTCAACCCCATGAGCGTGACATATATATACATATTTCCAATCCAAAGGCAAATTTTGGGCTCCAAATTACATCGCAAACAGAAAAAGCAAAAGTAAAATAAGGGTCTATAGTCGGTCATTTAATTCTTATACTACAAGTACAAATTGTTGTAACAGCTGTTTGATTATTTTTTTTCAATAATTTGATTCATGATTAAAGTTGTTATGTGTAACGCATTGTAAATTAAGTTAAAAAGTTATTTCTATCGATAATGAAAAATAATATGTTTTATCGTAGAAGTTTTTAATAAATAAACAGATGGAGAGGGCTTTTATTAACATTAGAGTTTGCATGAGGTTCAAATTCTTTTGTACTTGGAAGCATTTGTGTCTTATGTATTTTGTTTCTTGTGAAATGAAAATTTCTTTTTCAAAAAAAAAATATATATATATATATATATTATTTTTTTTTTGCCTGAGGTAGGGTTTGTGTTTACTAATTGGGTAACACCATACGCAAAGATTGTCTGCCAATTATGAGAGAGTGAGGATATTGGTGCCACTTGTCGCCTTGCTATTGGGAAAGCAAATTGGTGAAGCTTTTTGGTTGGTGGAATGGAAAGAATAACTATAGGTTAATAATCATTTCTATTCGGTAAAAGAGATGAACCTATGAGTTATGATTGATGAAACTCATTGCATTCATCATTCGTTGTTGTATTTTATAGAAAGCTCCTCAGTGAAGGGTTAGGGGAATAATCAATATAAGCCATAGGTACCGCCATTTCTAGAAGTGATTTTTTTTTTTCCAAGGAATGCTACAAAAACACTCACTTTTAGATTTTTGTTACGTTAATGGACTTGATCAATGTAGTAGAAATTTGAATTATAAATAAATCATGATATGAATCTACAAATATATATAATGTATCATCTAATTATTTTATTTGTTAATATTTGAAACTACACCCATTATATTAAATAAAATTTAGGCGAACCTTTTGCTTAAAGTAATATACCCATTTGGATTCCTTTTTCCTGTACTTTTAGCAGTAAAAGAAAAGAAGTTAAAATTGCGACTTTTCGGTTAGTTATTACAATCATACTTTTTCAAAGTATTCAATGGGACAAAAATAATATCTAAATCTTCTGAGAAACAATAAAAATGCTAGAATGAGATTTTTAAAATCTTATTAAAAGCACTCTTACACTTTTTAATGTCTCTTAAGCAGAGTTTTTATTTTATTTTTATTTTTCCAGATGTAATATTTTGTGACTTTTTACGGTAAGTTCTTTGAGAGGGCCAAAAATCATTCTGAAAAATTTGGAGGCATATTTAATGTTTGAAGTTAAGAAGAAGCGATGCCAAGGTGTATAAATATTTGGAGGTTTGATATAGTTTTGTGATATAAAATAAAGTCCTATTGAAGTAATAATATGAAGAACTTATGGATGGACAGACGTATAATTAATACCACATATATAAATTTATAGACACACATTTAAGTAATGTTTTAAAAGAGATTTTTCACTAATTTATAGAACTTGAATTTTCCAGCGTCACGTATAATGTTTATTTCCTGATTTGAGCGAGAGCCGTGAGGTATAGAATTGAAATATAGCCATCGAAAGATCGTATATAGATGTACAGTATACTTGTGCCAACAGTAACACACACTGAAAGTTCTTTTTTTTGTTTTGTTTTGTTTTGTTTTTGTTCTTGTTTCCTTCTTTTTTTTTTTTTTTTCTTTACTTTATAAGGATAATTGCATACCTTCATATGCTGATGTTTCAACTTATATTGCATGATTTTGTCTTATGTCCATTCAATGATTAGATTCCATATGAGGTTTATAGAAAGAAACAACTCCAAGTTTCATCGTCATGTATTAGGATTTACTGTAGTTTACGGAGGACTCTCATGCGCATGACAAAAAATGTTTTAACCTACTATGATGGATAAAATTTAATTTCTCCACCATATATTTCGAAATTTCAGAATTTCTAACGTCCTGAAATAATAGTTGTTGACAATAAATTTTTTTCTGGCAAACTGTCAGAGAAACTTCGGTAAAATATTGATAAATATTATGGTTAAAAATATTTATTTCGATGATGCTACTATATTTTTTCTTTTTTACAAAATCTCCAGGAATATCAAGAAAATTGAAAAAAAATTGAAAAAAAAATTGTGCATATCGACAATCTAATGGATATGGATTTTTGTTTTTTCATTTAGTCAATGTTTAATTAGCTAAATAATAAGCTTTTATCACTTATTGTACACTTTATATATTAGCATATCATAGTAACAATATTACTTGAATAAAAAAAAAAATTTCCCAACCATATTTGAATCCTAAATGACGTTCTTATAGTATTTAAATTTCTTTCTGATAGGTATAAACTTTTTAATGTATAACTTGTTTAAATATTTTTTTAGACCAAATATCCATATTATTCATAATGTTTTTATATTTCCATCCACATGAATATTTTTTTTTCATTTTTTTTTAAATTTGGAATACCATATTTTTACCATTAATACCGACGTTTAGTTTACTATTAAATTTAAAACACATAATAATGCTAGAATAATAAGAACTTGTACTAATTAATTCTTCCTTGGATTCATTCATTTCATATTGAGACTTTGACCATTGTTCATCCGGTCCCTTCATGTCAGGAAAAAAAAAAAAAGGAAAAAGAAAAAAAGAGCACCAGTTTGGTGAAAAAATAAAAAGAATGTCGCTAAGTAATTAAGAATGATTTATTCACATGACCAATACCATGCATGACAGACACAGCCTTTATTTACTTTCTTGTTGATGGGAGCGACGAGCGACCTGGATTTGACTTATCGATTGTAAGTATATAAAGCTGAGCCAAAATAAATAAATAGAGGAAAGTTATAAATGAAAAATATTATTTAAAAAAAGGGAAGACATTAAACAAAATAAAGTTAGGGCTTTATCACCACTTTCTATATAAATAAGTTGTCATGGCGTGTAACATGTAACATCAGAATGAAAGGCAGTAAGTGCACTGGTCAAATTGATTAACCACTAGAAAAGAACAAGTGTTAGTTCTTTATTTTTATTATTATCATTTGTTTTGTTTAATCGAAAACTTTAGATAAAGTGCAATATTAATTTATGTAGTTTATTGTGTTATGTATTGAAGTTTGTACAAAGTTATTATTATTATTATTATTATTATTATATGTAAGTAAGTTGAATCTGATTAATATAATTTTAGTTAATAAGCATATTCTTGGTAGCCAAACCTCAAACTAATCGTGTTCTTCTTCTAATGCTTTGGGGGGAGTTTAATTAAGTAGTAGTGGTCCAACAAAAACATACCAAAAATTAAATGATGAAAAATTTTGCATGTCAATAATGATTTCAGCCCTCGATTTTAATATATTTTTCTTTAGACGATGGAGGGTGTCGCGTGGTGGCCCAACCCAAAAGCTCCAACTTAGCACCTTCCTAACTCATTGATTTCAATTTATATTTTATTATTAATTGTAACTAATTAGTATTTTAAGTACAAACTAAAAATAATAATAAAGAAATATATTTACATATATACGCATATAAATATATATGGGGTACCACGACATGAATGAATTTTGGAGCCATTTTTGTGGAACCCAGCAGCCAAGATCTGTGGGGACATATCAAAGCTTTTTTACAAACTTTGAGACACGTAAATGAACAATATCAATTATTATATGGTGATAAAGATGCAAAAGGCTAGTGATGTCTGTGGTGGATCCAACCCATATGAGTCTGTTCCTGACCATAATCATAATTGTCCTCTTTTGCTTATAGATTGATCAAAAACTTTCATGCCACATTTTCCAACTTTCCCACCTCTCTCTTTTTATATATATACAGACACACACAAACACACTTTATATCATATCATATGTATCTGGGGAAAGATGTATATACTTTGCGACTGTAGGGGAAATTTAATTATCTTTTAGTCCCAACTTTAAGATGTAACTTTCTCTTCTTTTGAAACAACCTCTCTCTCTCTTTTGGAGTGTACCGTCAATGATTAAGTGGTGGTAGGAACACATATATCCCACATGAGATATTATTCCTTCAAAATTGCTATTTTGTTTATTGTAAAAGAGAGTGTGTTGATGAGATTCATTTGAGAAGACATTTGATTAAAAAGATTAGAAGTGCTCTCTATTTTTGTTTTAGAATTTCTAAGACTCAAATGATGCAAATTGGCCAGACTGGCTCTCTCTTGCTTTCAGATTTGGTGAGCGAGAGATGGTTAAAAGGAACATACCATATGGCCACCTATATACATGTGTATATATTCATATTCATATATTCATATATATATATATATATATTGTATATATGGGTGTGTTTAAGTCGTCCTTTAGTTATGATGCATGTAATATGCAACGCCATATGTAGATTTGGCTACTTGTACCAAATTAGCAAGTCAATTAATACTGATGAATTATCTTCTAATTATATTACCCTCTCACTTGAGAGTACAGCTAATTAATAATGTTTTTCTCATTGCTAACAATCATTAACATATCAAATCTCCATCAGACGGTCATAATTCGGTCTGAACGTTGCCATTACATCGAAATTGAAGGAAGGACATTGACATTCTACCAAAATTAGAAGATTATTATTATTGTGTGAAGGTGTCTGCTCTTTGATTTTTTTCGAACTTTGGTCTAACAACAAAAATTGATTCATGTTAATATTACATTTGAAAATGGGTATTATTAGTTGATCTAAGAACACGTTTAATTATCCAAAAAAGGAGATTTAAGCAATTAAGTATAGGACCCCATTCATCTAGTGCTCAACACAAGAAATCCATATGCTTACAAATAAATTAAACTTGCATATCATTAGAGTAAGTATGTTATATTTTTAATTAATCTATGTTCGTATATAGTACAATTTGTTTAATTAGTCATGAACAAGTTCCCTCAATAAATAAAAGACAGAGCGTTTGAGTCCAAATTTGCATTCAATCAAGATGTAAGAAGTGACAAAAACAACTCAAAAAAAATGCTGTTTGGATGATGCAATGGACGCACCTCGAGACTTTGGTGGTACTGTCTAGTTCTGTTCTCCAGATTATTAGGAGTTTTTACGAAACAACCTCTTATTTTTATATTACGTGTAAGAAGTGTTGAGTAATTTTATTTTGTACACCTAAAATTTTTAATGTGTACACTCATAAATCAGATTGTTAAAAAATTAATATGATAAAAACGTTTTCAATCAATAGAACAAAATAAAATATTTTTTTTATGAGAACAAAATAAAAGATCTAACTCATGTGTAGATTGACCCCCTAAACTAAACAAGAATCAAGTAAATAAAAACTTTTTTTTCTTTGTAGAAAAGAACAGGTCATCTAAGAGAGATACATGGGTAGCTATCTTATAATTTCTTGGAATTTACTATATCCTACAGTTATATCAAAAAACTGATAGTCACTTGACGAGTCTCACATTAACAGAGAGTGATAAAGTTAATTGGTTAAGTGTCACGAGTTCTCTTCTAATCAGTAATTATCTGGAAGTTGTAACTTAATGGGATGATAGTCGAGCTATCTCATGGAAAAAATTTGTGTTTTTAATATTCCTTCGTGTGTGTAACAGATCCAGGACCAAGGCCAACGTAATCAATGCAAAAAGAGATTCTCAAAATGGGCTTTTCAGTATGTATATAACAAGATATGTAAGAAGGATCACATGTTGCAAGCCTAACACCTATATATATACACACGCATATATTCTCTGCACATGGTGAAGTCCAGGAGCATCACTGGTGCCTGCTGTTACCTTACACCACAGTAAATAAAAAAATAAATAAATAAATAAATAAAAAGATGCAAGTGTCACCAAAGAATACATGTGAGCTCTCAACCAATTTTTTTTTTTTTTTAAGCTACTTGCTAGTTAGCTAAGGTACTATTGGTATCCAAAATATGTTCTGAAACAAAAAAATTTAAAGAGAACTTCCAATAAGTTTCATTCATGGCGATAATAGAACGTGTACCCCGTATAAGATTCGCATGCACTACTTTTTTATGTTAGTAAGATCTATCCCAATTTTTTTCCGGGCAATAGGGGTTCTGAATTGGGAGGGATTAGATAGGGGCAGGTAGACTTATAGGGGCTCCACATAGCATCTCATTCTCACATTTAGATTTAGGATAAGTCGGGATGTTTAACATTTTTTCTAACCAATTTTCCTTGCTACTTTCTTCTTCTTTTTTTTTTTAACAACTTTAATTAATGTTGTGTTTGGTATGGTGGAAAAGAGGAGTGAAAGAAGTGGGGGGAGGGATTTTTTAATAAAAACTGAGAGACTAGCATGTTTGGTGAGAAGGAAGAGAAGTGGGAAAAGAAATTGGGTAGAAAAAATTATAATGGGAACCACTATAGTTTTATGCTCCGTTTGGTAAAGTGGGAGGAAGGAAAGAAAATAGACGAGGGATTTTAGGATGGAAAATGATAATTATGGGTGTTTAGTAGGAGGAAAATTTAGAGGGAATGGAAAAGTGGAGGGCATAATTTGAAGGTAGGACCCACAAAATATGTCATCTCAAATGTGGAAGGATTTTGTGAGGGAAAACTTTGAGAGAAAATCCTAGTCAAAAACAAAATATGATTGATAATGTAAGGGTTGTAGCAGTAGTAATTTTTCCATCTCTTTGATTTTACTTCCAATACCAAACAAAAAAAAAATTAAATGATTTTCTTTCCACATTTTCATACCAAACAACCCAAGGGAAAATCAAAATCCTTTCTTTCCTTATAATTTTCTCTCCATCATAATTTTCTTTTCCCTCCTATTTTCTTTCCTTTCAACCAAACGGAGCATTAATCTCTCCAAAAATGGGAGGAGAACTAAAATCTATTCTATAACTATTAAAATTACTTTTTTGTCCTTACTTTTAAAATAAAAGAATATGTATAGATAAATAAAATAGTAATTATTTAACTTTTTTCTTTTCTATGATTCAAAATATTGTGAATTTAGATACCTTTTTCACTATGTTACTTGAATTTAGAAACTTATTATATTCTCTATCAAGTTTGCCTCTTACGAAAAAGCTTATGTAATACTAAATTTGAAGGACAAATTTTGTAAATTCCCCGGAAGTTAGGTCCGCTTTTCACTTTCTCCTCCGAATTTGAAAGCGTATCATACACTCTCCCAAACTTCAAAAAATTTAGCAACTTTGCCCCATTTGGCACTGTATTGAAAGGTTAAAGCCTAATTTAAGCTAAAAACTCCAACCATTGAAAAAAAAAAAAAAGGATATAAACCTAAATTACTACTATTGAAACCAAATTATACCCTCTTCAAAAAACAAAAGTAAATTAGAACTAATACACCAATCTTCTGGTGATCTTGCACGGGTGGAGGGGGGAAAGGAGCGAGATCTCACACTGAGGATGAGGAGATATTGCACGTGCCAGCATCATGTAGTGGTGAAGGGGGTGTAGAGAGATATCGGTAACGGTGGAGGAGATCTCGTGCACGTCGGCATTATGCACGGGGTAGGGAAGTTGTCGGAGGTGATGCGAGGAAGAAGATCGATAGAGAGAGAGTGAGAGAGAATCTTTTAAAAAATTTTACTTTTTCTTTTCTTGTTTCTAATTTAGTACTATGACTAATTTGGATTTTCTTCTAATAATTATGGTTTTAAGTGTCATATCATCTTGAAATGAATGAATTTCGATCGAAGTAACAAAGTTGCTAAGTTTTGGGGGAAAGAGAATGACAAGTTTCTAAACTTGGAGGCATAGTGAAAGAGGGATCTAAATTGGGGGTATTTAAAAAAAATTTCCCTTCAAATTTAGTGCCGTTTTAGTTCTTCCATCCATATGATATATAAGGGACAATGTTGTTAACGTTTTAAGTTCAGGGGGTGAGAATAATAAGATTCCAATTTTAGGGGCCAAAATGTAAAGTAGATCATATGCCATTTATCCTTCTAGCTAATTCTCTGCTTTGCTTGGAACGGTTGTTGCTGTGCTACTCAACACAACTTGACGTCAACGATGCTCGTCACTGCTCAGAGACGTGGTGTGGACCGCACACATTGGTCCACGTCCCCTGTGTATTTGGTTAAGCTATGAAGCTTTTCATTTCATCATGCATGTCTTGTCTTCAAACGCAAGTCGTATCACTATTACTATAATACGCATGTAGATATTTATGAAAATGTCTTGTATCCGGTATTGAATACCATTCAGGTATCGAATACCATTCAACTCTTATAATTTTCTATCTAAAAACTTATAACAACTAATTGATTTATAATATGTAACTTTTTATTTAGAATCTTATAAGACAATAACTTTCTATTTAGAATCTTATCACATGATATAAGTTGAAAAAATGTTACAGTTTAAAATCACCTAGTTTATTCAACATACCACAAAAAAGCTACAAGTACTGTATAAGAAGAGTGTCGAAAAACAGTTCCTCCATATATATACCAGTTGTATATGCGTGCTTCACACGCGTGGATTTAGTTTATTATATTTATATATATATATATATGTATATGTATATTAATTTTTAAGGTTTTTATTTAAAAAGAATGCAGATATAAATTTCTAAATGAAATGAGAAAATTAAAAGTATTTTTCAAAAAATTATTAGCAAAAGATGAAAAAAAAGGTAAAAAAAAAATAAAACAAGTAAAAACTTTTCAACCTAAAAGATAAAAAAAAGTAGTAGAGAATGATAGTAAAGGAAAAGGAAAAAAAAACAAAAACAAAATTGAAAAAAGCCCACAAAATGACAAAATAGAAAGACAAAAGTTTTGAATAGTAAAACACTTCAATATATATTTTTTTGTAAAACACAAAGAGAAGAAAACACTATCACATGGTAGATTGTCCACAGGTCTTCAGGATGAAGACATTAGTAACCTATAAGTGGACCTCACTAAATTATCATTTTTAAGCAATTGCTAACTGAAAGAGAACTCGTGAGGCATAAAATCCTCACTCCCCGCCGATATAGGACTCGCTAAGTGATTACCAGTTTTTTTGATAAAAGTCAAAAATAAGAATACACAATTCTTACAGAACAGATCGACCACAGCCCCTCCCTATATATATACACACATTATTATATATAAACTGTAGGGACCTTCAACTCAGGATGTAAATTTCATGCATAGAAATCCAAAACAATGTACCCAATGGCAGGATTTCGAAAAAAGAAGACAATCTTCATCATCAGAGCCAAAGAGAACTCACGAGCAACTAGCAAATCAAGTGTGTGTGTGTGTTGAAAAGTGATTGATGGAGTGCTACAGTCTCCATGGTTTTTTGCTGTTTGTCGTTGCATCTCTTAGATTTATCCACACACAGGGTCTTCGGACAGAATCATGAAGAGACATATATATAAATTTGTATATATGTATATATGTGTATATATAAACACGATTTGGCAGTGTGTAAAAGTCATGATCGTGTGCGGAAAAGAGAACAAAGCCATGCCCTTGGCCTGACATTATATATGTCCAAATGTTTTGGCATTTATCCAAAAGGTATCTGATCCGTATGCTAACCAACAAGCAAGATATAATTGTATTTCATTATAAACAACAACAACAATAATAATTAAAGGAAGCTTCGGGTACATATATATTTGTGCTGAAAATAATGAGATTCTTTCTTTTTGGATGAAGAATTAAGAAAAGCTTTTAAGCCCTTTGCGCAAAAGTATAAATCTATAAATATATATCTATGGACAAATATATATATATATACTGATATTCTTGTATTTCTAATTCGTGACAATTTCCTAAAAGTATAGCTACATGTGATGCATGCACTTTTTTTTTTTGCTCTAACTACTGTGATCTTTCTTGGAATGTTGTTGTGATCAGTCTGTCTCAAATTTATGAGTTTTAAGTTTGAATTTGTTCTCAGAGTGATCAAGAGAAGATTCTTAGTCCCTTTTCTCCTTGGCATATTTGCCCGTGTTTCGCATTTGTTGTTTACTTGAAGAAGAAGTTGCTTTTGGCTTTTTGAATAAAAATTAAAAGCTACTTATAACTGTGATCTTTCATAATTGAATAATTTTTCAGAAAAACTTTCTCAATCAAAGTTATAAAACCTTGGCTTTAATATATATATATATATATATATATATATTTTCTTCTAAGAAGATTTTATAGTTTATATATCATAGTTTCAGTAAGATTTTATAAGCTCCGTTATCACTTCTCATATTTCTTTTGCTTGTTAATTGGAAGATGCTTTGATCATTTTTGACCGTTAAGTACTCTTAAAAAGTGTGGTACCAAACTATTGAAAAGTCATAGTTTTAATTCTCTTTTTATATTTGTTAAAAAACTTTGTTGTTTACTTAATTTTAATAATTTTATCAGGCAATATATTTTTGTATGGAACTCTACTTATTATTATTATTATTTTTATTTAAGTTTGAGGATGGTCAAGATGATACATGAGAGTTAAATTCTGTATTTTATAATCGATCATGTGTGAAATTACGATACTATGCCTACAATTATTTAAGGAACACCAATTATTTATGCAATGTCCTTGTAGAAAACGCGTAATCTCAAAAATTAATGTTCCCTCAAAAAAAAAAAATTAATGTCAAAATGTTAATGTTCCGAAGATATAAAAGCAAACTTGGACATTATCTTGTTGCACACACACACATACATATTCTGGTCTGAAATCAATTATCAAATAATATGTAAAAGGAAAAAAAAAAAAAAAAAAAAAAAGGCATTATAATGTACATTATCATTGACCATCTTTAAACCTTCCCCACCATTCCCTTAAATGGAGGAAAAGTTGATAACACCAAACAATCAATTGGGTTCTCTCTAGAATATATCTGAAAGTTGAAACCAATGGCCGATGGGTAGCAAAAATTTCAAACACTCAATCAATTAAAAGAGAGGCCTATTTCCTTCCTACACAGATACACATTTGTACACACAGACACACACATATAACCATATATGCTTCTGACATTTCATACACTCAATAATCAACATGCCTTTTTTTTTCTTTTTCTTTTTTCTTTTTTTCTTTTTTCTTTTTTTTTTTTTTTTTCTTTTTTTCTTTTGCTGAATTCTGAATAAACATGCTTGTTCGTGCAATAGTACTTCGAGACACACTCACACACACACACACATATATATATATATATTTGTTTTCCAAGATTTATTTATTATTTTTTTTTTTTGTAAATTTTTTTCTGAAAAAGCTAGTCTGAGGTATGAGTTGTGCTTGCAAAAGGGAAATGAGGCTCATTTCTTTTTCTTCATTTCAGCTGAGACAACTCAACATCAGAGAATCCCACCCTACACAACTTTATTTATTTATTTATTTATATATCTTTTTCATACACAAACACCCATGATTTTGGTTTGTGTAGAGTGGGGTCCAATAAATGTATAGGCTGATCAGCTATGCGTTTCAACTGCAGAATCTTTTCTGAATTATATATACACACTAACACACACAAAGGTTATGACTATTTCAGCAGAAACATGTAGATAAGAAGGTGGTACCAGTCCTTTTTTTTTTTTTTCCCATGAACTTGGGTCCACTTTCATGGTTTCATTATTAAGTTTTCACAAGCTCGAATATTTTCTCATAAGAGTGCGTATGTATATATTGTCTAAAGTTTCGAAATTATGAGATGAAAGACTTGTAACCATCGGTACGTAGTCCATTAATGCTCCAAAAAAAAAAAAAATAGACAAGACAAGAAGCAACCTAACGAAAAGGACATCAATGGTAAAAGTAAAACCACACGACCAGGAGATGATTAACCCAAAAAGTATAATAATATCTACGGTAAATGTATTTCAACGGTCAAATTTCTAATACTGTTACGTACTTTTCACGACGTTTACTAATAAGGTAAAACTTAAATATGATGCGAACTGTACGTTTATATTATCGGTAGATATTGTTGTTTTAGCTATTATATTTAACTTCTTTTTTTTTGTCATCTTTTCTTCTAGACTAGAATAAAAGGAGCTAATAAGGAGGTGATATACGTTTAACAAAGATGATTTAGAGGAGTTTTGAGTTTCATAACCGAAATCATCTAGTTGGTATCATCATACGAGTGGGATTTTCCCAAATCCGAATGCCTTTGAATTTTGAACACTACTACTTCCATATTTGCACTTTGATAGTGACCACCACACACACACACCTATATATATATATATATACACAAATACATATACATCCGTATATATGTGTATATATATATATAGCTAGCAATTAAGCAATAGAAGCCGGCCGCCTGCAAGGAAGAATATTACTCAATAATAATTGAAATATCAAAACTCAACGTTGCAATGATGATCATTTGGGCTAGCCACTTAGAAGCACTTTCATGTGTGTTCTCTTCTTTCTCGTGCTTGTAAGATGCGACAATGCAGAATTATTTCCCTGCTTAAACTATGAATAGACAAAAGAATTTAGTATTCCCACGCCCGTATATAGCTAGACAGTTACCTAACCATTTTGGACCAGATTTTCTATCTAATAATAATGGTCCAAATATTCTTCTTAGAAAACTAATAAAATAAGAAACTTATAGGTAAATGTAAATATTGCTAGGGCTAGCTAGCTCTTAGTTTAGGAAAATATTATTCAGTACTTGATTAATTAATCATTTTAACAACATTCTATTATGATGATTTATTGTCCTGTCACATCATTCAGACAAAGCTCTTACTCTAGCTAGTCTAGTCAATTTTGCTAGAAAATTACTTGCAATTCACATGACAAACAAAGTAATTCTCTCTCTCTCTCTCTCTCTCTCTCTCTATATATATATATATATATATATATATGTTCCAATGTTTTTTGAACTTCACTAAAATTTGTAATCTAGATAGACCTTCACCCTGGATTTGTCTACAAGTCTATTTATAGATAAATTTTCTTGCCAAAATATATCTATTCCATGGATATGTCACGCCAAATGCGAAACCCTATATATATATATTTATATATATATATATATATATATCAAGTAAATTAACTTGAAGCCAAATTCGAAACAAGACACTGTTACCACTCACTAACTACTTATTTGCAAAATGTGTAATAATAGTGCTTTTGCATGCACGCCTTAGAAAAATGTGTCAAGTTTGCGGAAAGTATTTTTAATGTTATTATTTTAATAAATGAAAAAGACACTTATAAATGATTTACTTGTTTCTTCTCGAGTAATATGAGACCCTTTGCCGGTTATTTTACATATATACATGCACACGCAATAAATTTAAACATTTCTGCTATTATTCATTTTTTAAAAATTCGATATCGACAGTGGGGGTAAGGATTTTTTTTCTCCATTTGTTTGCAAAGATGTCTATTAATATTCAAAATTAAAAACAATGTCTCTAAGTTTCAATGTGGATATATTCATGTGATTATCTATATAACATATATCTAAAAAGTGGGAAAATTCTCATCTTGAAAAATAATAAATAAATAAAATAAATGAATCTTACAGCCCTTTTTATTTTTGTTTTCGCTTCTCCATTTCCCCTCTTTTTGCAATGTTTCACATTATGTACAATATGATGACTTTGATTCAATTACAAGAACGTGTAGAATACGAAATGAGTCCGAGAGATGAGCCTTCTATGTTCCTGCGCTTTGATTCAATAAGCTTAAAAACTGAAAATTAGAGGCATTGATTTTATAATACTCGGAGTAATAAGAATCACAAGAGGAAATAAGCACACAAAAACACGTAAAACTTATAAAAGTTCGTCTCAATGTGAGACTATGTACGTCATCTTTCAATATTTGCAGTAATAGCTTACCAAAAAAAAAAAATTTTTTTTGAACACCTTCAAACTCTGTACGGTTTTTTTTTTTTTTTTTTTTTTTCATTTCTAGTAATCAACTCTGATGACAACATCCTCCTATTTCTAAAGAAAACTAAAACAATCGAAATAATAACAAGTGTGAAATCACCAAACTTACTTAATGAAACAACCCTTAATGAAATTAAGAGAACTATAAGGCTGAACCCTCGATCCCCTAAGATCCATGTACTGTTTCTGCATTAAGATATTAATAATTACACTTCACAACTTAAAACCTATTGCTAATTAGGCCAAAAAATAAAATAAAAATAAACACCTATGTAGCTACTTTCCTCCTCATTCTTATTAGGGAAAATGCATCAAATTAAAATGAAAAATATAATCCTGTCTTCTTATTGATTTCTTTTTTCCCCTTTTTTATATTCTTTTATTAGGGTTTTTTTTTTTTTTTTTTTTTGTTGCTGAATTTGTAGGCTCTTTATCTCCTTTTCTTTTAATAAAGTTTTTGCTTATTTAAAAAAAAAAAAGTAATATGCCGAGATGATTTTTCTGACAGATATATATATATATATATATATATGTGCAACCACCCTCTGCGAAAATTAACATTGACATGCTCATCAAGTTCGGCTAAGTTGACAATATTCACTACATATATAGGTTGACAGTCGGGAGAGAATAATAAACATGCATGTGACATGTTGTAGTTTGCAGTTAACTCCAAAACAATTTGCGAACAGTATCTTAATCTACACACACACACACGCGCACATTATTAAGACAAGTCAGAATCAACCTATTGCCCTTCAACCGCTCTCCTATTCTTATAATTTGTCTTAATTTCTTGATACGTTATTAATCAAACTATAAGCGATAATATGATTAATAAGTATGTGAAATACTATTAGTTAAACTCCAAGCAACATATAAGAGATGATTTTTACTTATGGGGGTTAAGTAAAAATCATTTTCTTTAGTGTATTACATAATTCACTTATATAAATTAGTGTAAATACATATTTGATAAGCTACAGTGTTTGTTTAAGCATTTTAGAAAGTTTTATAAACGATTGCTGTTTAAAAAAAAATACTAAAAAAAAAACTAAAAATCCATGTTTTCCATTCAACACTTCACTCTACATATTGCCCATAAATCAAAACACACACATATACATATATATACTGTGTTAAGATAGAAGAACAGGATATAATATATATAGGACAAATCTATTGTACGTCGGGTGGACGTCCAGTGGTAAAACCACAGAGAGAGGGTACAACCCAAGAAATTGTATCCCAGCATATTTTCTCTTTCTCACTCTTTCTCTTATCAGCGCCCTCAATTTTGCATCTAAAGACTCCAAGCAAGCTGCCGTTTGTGTCCGGTAAAAAGGGGATGTCGGACAACATAGTATATATTGCTATATATATGTACAGGCACATAATTATTTTGCTTCAATATGAATGGTTTGTGTTTTCATATTTACATTTTCCCATCCCCCAACTGAAAATACCCAAATGAAGTTAAGGATCCGTTTGGTAATATTAATGGATTTGAGTCAAACATAATATTCAAAATTTAGCGTACGGAACGCAAAAACAAA